>JARYHS010012519.1:14392209-14498707 GCA_031002005.1 Vandiemenella viatica
TCCAGATTTGGGTTTTCCATGGTTTCCCCAAATCACTCCAGGTGAATGTCGGGATGCTTCCTTCAAAAAGGCCATGGCCGAATTCCTTCCCATTCCTTGCCCCCATCCTTCCCGTCTCTAAAGACCACGTTGTTAAAAAGGGACGTTAAACTGTTTAAAAAAAAAAAAAAAAAGTTAAAGCTGATCGCGATTTCCAACAGCTGTTATCCACGAACTAACCGATATTCCACGCATGGTTGATCCTTTCTGGTTCACGGCCAAGTAACGCTGCCCAGCTATCCAACAACTCACTGGTATTAAGCTATCTTGTCCAATATAGCCAAGTCGGCAACAGATACAACAAACAGTCCAGTTACGTTGGTGGATGAGATGATTAAAAGGGTAACAATCATGAGAAGACATAAAGGAAAAGCAGCAATGAACAACCGAAGAGCAAAAGGTGGATAATGTCTTTGAAGAATAATCATCAACCACACAATCTTAGAAGCTGTGCAAAACGAAATGTTAATGAACTTTTATTCTTGTAGCGCCTCTGCTACAATTCTCCCTTTACTACCAGGAGAATGGCGTTTTACTGCCAGTTTTAAATGGTAGCAAGGGATCAATTTCAGGATTTATCCGATACACGGCTGAGTGATAATATGGGTACGGATATTTAAAAACGACCGAGCTTGCGACGTGCATAGAGAGAAAGAACTGAGACAAGGAGAGACAGAGCAGACCAGTTGACCTACATCTAATTGGCCAATCATAATCCAGGACCATGGTCGCGGGCATTGCAATACCATGTGTCAGAGAGTGACGGAATGGCCTATCTCGATATTTTTGCTACAGTCAGTCAGCTTTGGCCTTATGATTGCCTTCAGCTGAAAGATACTATAGCAGAGAGCAAAGCAGCTATATGTCTGATCCAAATTTTTCTCAACCGTGCAAGCAGCAAGTACATTTCTTAAAGCTATCCGACTCTAAGTGATCCGGCAAGAACACCCGGAGAACCAAGATAATACAAGGAACACTTCTTCAATAGGTGCGGGCCGGCAGGGTGTGAGGCAGTTGCCATCTCTTCTACGATGAGCAGCTATATTCAACACGACGCTTCGTCAGTGGGGTCTGCATCGCGCCATCCCTTCGATTCGGTAAATAATAGGGCAGTTTGTCGCCTGCTGCTGATTGTAGAGTCATGTAATTAGATTCAAGGCATTTCTTATTCCCCACAAGATGCAACCACAAGCCAGGATATCAGAAGACCAATTAATTACATCGCTGCAACGTCTTCGCATCATCCACCTGGCGTTAAAGTTATTCACGCTGCTGGGCATCACTGCAGATACGTTTTAGACAAACTGCACCCTTCCCCTGTGAAACTCCAAAACGGGTTAACACCATCGCTGTGCTGCAAGAGCCATTAGGGAGCGTCCATAAACCACGTAACTACATTTTTGCCTCCTGTGAACCCCCCTCTCCACCATGCAGACCAAAGTGGCTCCCCCCCACCTCCCCACCCCGCGTAGCATGTAGCTTTTTTCCCTACTGATTCCAGAAGACATTTTATACAGTTTTCTCTTGTCAGACTATGGTAAATTATATACGATGATAGTTAAAGGGCGAAATAAATATCCACATGCTGTTGTGTATTCTGTACCACATTTTAACTTTGACAAATAATATAAATAGAAAGCTACGAGGCCTGGCTCGGAATCCCCATCCCCCCACGTAGTCCAGCGTAGCTTTCAAACCAACCCCTCCCCCCACTATACCGAGTCACGTAGTTTACGGACGCTACATTAGTGTTTACCGATTTTTAAATGTAGTAAATATTTCTCATTTGTATATCAATGATGTAGTTAATCATAGCACTATTAAACGTAAAGACTCTAACTTCAACTATATATTTCTCTATAGAACATTTAAGCTCACGCAAACGTTTTATCCAAAACTGTTCGTGATTCGGGCACGGATACACGTACTCTTTAAGACGCCCAAATATTCAAGCATTTTGTGCATTTTTTGTAGCTCGAGTGTTCTTGATTCTCATTATTCGTTTAGAAATAGTAACGTTTTCTTTATCCAAAGATAAATATTTAACAGAGCGCATTTTTCGATTAATTCAATGTGTAATCGTACTCGTACCAAAGCAAGGTTGGCTCTTCTTGTAATTCGGTTCGCAGCAGGTGTCTGGATGTGATGAACAACCTTGGAAAAAGTTGGTACAATGCAGTTGTCACGCTCCGATGGTGGTGGTGGGGATGGTGCGTTGCAGTGCGTCGAGCAGTGGCCATCAGTCTGAACGCCACCTCCGTCGAGCCCAATGCCTCGGCTCTGGTGTTTGCGGAGCCGCTTCAGTGCTGGGTTCCAAGCCTGGCTTAGTTGGAACCCCTTGTCTTTGTTTATGAGGTTACTCCGTAGCCGCATCTCGATGGCTTCCTTGTACACTCAGTCCCAGAAGTGAGACGTTTTTCTCAGAAATTCGGTGTCCTCATAATTCAATGTTTTCAGTCGAAATCGCACCTTATTCATTACCATAGAGACCAGTTATTAGGGACACTATAACAGCTACTTACAAACTGGATTTCAGGAATTATTCAATAATGCAATCGAATTAACCAATATAGATTATGTGCAGAGTAGCTTAGGGTACTTTCTCAAACAGTGCATGTCAAATGATAAAGAGATTTAGATTACGATAGCAGAGTCAATACAGATGATTACGACGATGATCCCCAACTGACCACACGAACCCTTAGGGGGTTTTTAAGATAAGGGCGCCGACGACGACCATAGCCATTTTCCCCCCAACGTGTAGTGAAAAGTGTCCCCAAAAACCACCCAACCTAAAAATAACAGTAAAGTTGTTAGTGGCAAGAAGACTGTACAGAAAAGCCGTGCGAGATAAAAAATTTAAAATTTTAAAAATGTCAACACAGCTCCAAAATAGAGAAGATTATTAACAGTTCAGCGAAAAAACATGCTTCCGTCATCTCTACATCGGTCGACAGAGAGCGCGCACAAAACGATTTCAGCCTGTCAGAAACGTCAAGAAATTCAGGCACTATAAGATTAGAAATAATAGTTAATTAGTGCTATGATAGAAGGCTGTACGGTAGAAGACGTAATAAGAGAAAATTCATGTATTAAGTAATTAGTATTTGACAGGTTTCTGGAATAATAACAGAAGTAATGCGCAGACCAATGCGTGTGCTATATTGCAGAATGGTGTAGATCCGTCACCATCAATCGAGTACAACCCATGACACATCCACCGTAAAAATAAACACCCAATAGTATATATGGGGAAATAATTCTGATGTAGAAATTTATGAAAATATTTTGATAAAAATTTATTGGACGTATACTTCAGCATCAACCATAATTTTTATAATTTGGCATGTCCTCACATTGCAGCTCTTTCACTAAACTTTGATGAACTATCATATCAAGTCTCGTAATCTCACGGTCTAACCTAAATATGTTTACTTCTCTTCTTTATCTTCAATAAAATGCATATTGTGACAGTTGCACTAACTGAGTCTGCAAAAGCTTACAAGTTTACTCCATTCATTTCAGAGAACTATGAAGAAAAATTTTATGTAAGGGGACTGAAAAAATTTCATAAAATATCTTTGATAAAATAAATATGATAAAATGTTTTATAAAAGATCTTGGACAAAGATCTTTTACAGTGTATTGCCGGCCTAAAGATCACCACAATATAAACAATCCAAAGATTATATATCTCAGGGCTTCATCTTCGAACCATAATAAGCATAACTTCTATGGTTCCCAGTAAATTAAATATTAGTAATGGTTATTAAGGAATTACTTTTATTTACTACATTCCAACAAACTGAAAAACTAAATATTCAAAGTCAGAATATTAAACGGAATTCTGAGTTTTTTAAAAAAAGGTTCAGTCGCTTTTTTTATTATTATTCTTGGTTTACAATGTAATTTTAAATCATTATAGAAACAAAAATTATCCTAAATTCTTAGCTTGCTACAAATAGTGACTTCTATAGCCACGCATTGGAAACATGTGTAGCTCGTCGACGAAGGCACGAGGCATGACGTTATCGTGGCCGGAGCCGATGTCGCGATGACCCAGTTGCCGTTAATTATCCTTAACAGACGAAGCTTCAAATTCACGCGAGCATTCTTCTTTTAATTATTATTTATTCAAACGGTTTAATTTCATCTAAGTAGTTTTCGAAGGTAATTTTGGGGTGTGATCTTTTGTGAAAGTAGTGAATATCTCAAATACAGTGTGATCCGTGGCTCATAATTTTCCGTCTCCGTCCCTGTGTACATAATATAATTAATTAATTTTCCCTCAGAATTTGATCCGTACCATTAGCTCTAAAAATTTGAAAACACCATCCAAACTGATGCTGCAGTTTTTGCGAGTGAGCCGTGCGCGGCTCTTGTTATATCTTTGCCTTCTCTTCCGCTCGCAATTGTTTCGGCTTTGGTGTTCTCCCGTCAGAGAGCGCTGGGGCTCCTAGCGATAACCGGTATATATGTGGGGTCACGGAAGGAGTGAACCAGTTGAAGGCACGCGGTCGGCATCCCGCTAATGTTTTCCGGAGTGGTAGCGTTGCGGGACTAAGGAGGAAGCAGTCAGTGAGGCAGTCAACAGTCGGTTGGTTATGCCTGGTATTTCTCGTAGTGGCCGTGACTCAGCTTGATGGTTTGACCGGGCCGCCCGTGGATTATACTTCTGGTGAATTCTCCGAAACTCTTCACCGAGAGTGCTGTGCCGAAGCTTCGGGAATACCGTGGCGATCGACCCGGGTGGTACCTTCCGAGCTGTAAACTGCCTTCTCGCCCTAGGAGGGTATTGGAGGTAGTGGCCGTCAACTGCAACCACAAGTGTTGCCTTCCGCCTCGTCGTTAGCGGTCTGCCTCAGCCATAAATTGTGTTTGGTCCTACTGGCAGAGTGTTAGATGCTAGTAGATGGGAACGAGCCGGTCTTGTTATTTCTGTCATTGATCTATGTGGAATTGTCGGTGATTACAGTATTATTCATACGTTAATCTACAAGATTGAGGCCAGTTTTATTTGACATTATATTAGTCATTTTCTCTGTCAATTGCTACTACCAGTGTGTCGCCTTCTACCTCGCCGTTAGCAGTCTGGCTCAAATATAAATTTGTATTTGGCTAGTAGATTATTAAGTCAGTCAGGTTATTTTCTATAATTTGGTATAAGTAGGATTGTTTGTAATTATAAGGGTTGTCAAGATATAAGTTGCAGACCAAGGTTTGGTCCGTAATATTATATAATTTTGTAATAACAGATTATTCATTTCTTCGTTTGCTAAAACCAAGGTTTGGTCCATAATATCATTTTTTGATAACAAGATTATTCATATTTTCGTTTGCAAGAGCAAGGTTTGGTTCATAATATTATATCGTTTGGTGATAACAAATTACTAGTATCTTCGTTTGCAAGACCAGAATTGATGGTACTTGATATTATAGTTGTAATATTTTCTGTAAATTTCAGCATTATCATTAATAATTGTAATAAACCAATGTTTAAACAAGGCTTGAACTTCTAACCATGTTCCCACACACTTCCCACTGTATCCTTGTGGATAATTATTGTCTGTTAGTAGTAGTAATACGCCTCAGCGTGATACCGGTTCATACCTCTCAGAAACACGCAGCTTCCTTACAGATTTAGTACCTGGTGAAACGCGCTTCGCTGTTAACTTCTTTCTTTAACCGTTATTTTTACAACCAGAAATAATTCATAAATATATATATATATATATCTTCAATGAAGGAAGGCTCAGTTTATCAGAAATCCATTTTAATAACAACGATTCCTAAAGCTAAACCAACACCCGTCATACAATCTACATGGGTCGTTGTTTAAGGCTTCCTTTCCGAAAAATTGCGGATTCATGACTTGGTAATCTGATCTCACGAAGCGACGTCTACTTTTCAAGAAGTTTTGAGTTAATCTGTTTGTTGATAATGACCAGCGAGTTGTAACGGGAAATTCAATAAACGTATATTTAATATTCTCCATGGAATTTTAATCTTTAATTTAACTTTATTGAATGCTAAATAATTTTATTAAGTTATTGCCTTCTTGGTATCAATCAGCCTGTTACACTGGGTGACCGATCTTCTATTACTATTACTATTACTCCGCACTTCATTAAAAGTATGTGGCGGAGGGTGCATTGCACCTATCCGGGCAGATAATGGTTTGGAAGGGATATACGGGATATGGCAGGAGGCGCCCATGGGCTATTGTGAGGAACCATCCCAGCATTCGCATTGAGCGATCTGAGGAAACCATGGAAAACCCAGATAGGATGGCCGGAGTACTTTATCAAAAGCTACTCCTGTTAGATCTTGTGTTTAGTCGCCCGGTAAATCCTTTCTATTCCATTCCCTAATCGCTAGTGGAAAAAAATGAGTACACAAATGAATCAGTTCTGGCCCCGATTTCTCTTATCTTATTTTCGCGATATACGAGATATGAATGTTGCCGGTAGAAATATTTGTTTACTTTTATTCCGAAATACGTCAGTCGAGAATTTTTCAATTAGCTTATGTCGAGAGCAACGCCTTCGGTGCTCCAGGTCTTCCCAACCTAACTCCTTCAACATTGCACTTACGTTTTCCCTCCAACTATATATACCTGTCACGAATCGGGCGGCTTTTCTTTGGACCATCTCTAATGCCTTCATTAATGACTTCTGATGGGTACCCCTTACAGAGCAACAATATTCTAAGTGAGGCCACACTAGTGAGTTGTATGCAATCGATTTAAATTACTACCTAGAATTCGAAGCACACGATTTGCTTTCCCAATTATATTCTCGATATGCTCATTCCACGACAAATTATTACGAATTGTTACCCCTAGGTATTTAGCGGAATTTACCGTTCTAAGGATAGTGCCATTAATAGTATATTCAAAGCTAAATGGTGTCACCTTTTTCTTACATGCATGACTAGGCACTTTTTAGCATTTAACTCCAACTGCCAATCTTTCAATTACGCCATTATTTTCATAATATCGTCTTGTAACAAAGCGCAGGCGTCCTGAGTTATGATTTCACGATAAATAATAGCATCATCGGCTAAATAATCTTTTCATCCCCCTTATTATGTCGCACAAATCATTAATGTATATGAGAAACAACAGAGGCCCTATCACGCTTCCTTGAGGAAACCCGGACCTCACTTCAGTAAGTGATGAACGCTCACCGTCGAGAACTACACACTGTGTTCTGCCCTCCAGAAAGTCTGCAACCAAGTCGCATATTTGTCTAGATATGCCGTAGACACTAAGATTCCTAAGTAACCTAGTGTGAGGCACAGTGTTGAAAGCTTTTTTAAAGTCTAATAGAACCAAATCAACCTGGGATTGCTCATCTATAATTCGGCACAAGTCGTGAATTAAAAGAGCAAGTTGTGTTTCGCAGCATCGGCCTTTTCTGAATCCATGTTGATTTGGGTTTAAAAGTTCACCTTCATCCAAAAACCGCATGACATTTGAATAGATAATGTGTCCTAAAATCCTGCAAAAAATATTGAGGTTAACGTGATCGGCCTATAATTTTGAGGATCATTAACATTCCCATTCCCATTTTTAAACACTGGACTTCGCTGGGAACCTTTCGATTTCTGTTCAATATCTAAGATTTCGAGTAAAGTTTGATTAAAGTAAAAGGTTTCAAGGCTTCTAGGCGTTTTGAGGTGCACAGTTAACCGAAGAGAAGCTTTAGTAACATCAGTATGCTTACTGGTACCTGAACCTTCTACGTAATGAGGTTAGAGCCGTTTTCGAGAAACCAAATACAAAATTTGACCTTTTTTTTAAAAAAAAAGTCGTGTTAAAATCTTGAAAAGCAGAACATTATCTACATATGAAATTTCATCCAAATCGCTAGATCCATATGCGAGACCGCCTCATAAATTGCTTTAAAAAAAAAAAAAAAAAAAAAAAAAAATGCTAAATATGTTAAATAAATTATGTTAAATAGAAATCTTAATGCCAGTCAGGGATTAATTAATGGTGTGAGATTTGTGGTAATTCAGGGGATACTACAATAACCCTTGATGATGGATTCTAATGTAACTCGACGAGAAAAACTGAAAGTAAAAAATATTTTTTTTATTTATCTCACTAAGTTCTCGAGACATCATATCTCAAAATTGACGTGGTTGGTTGAAATACGACCTGGAAAGGAAGATAAATTTCGCCATAGCCAAGTTTTATTATGAATTCGTATGAAACTCGTCGTGACAAATCGAAAATAAAGAATTTATTTTTTGAATCTCAAGTGTAGAAGTTAGGATTAGATCCGGCCTGGACCGGAAAAAAATCCACCAAAACCACTATGTCTATACGGTGTAAATGGACTTTAAATGTTTTATTTTGTTCCTAATGGTTGTTGTTGGGTTGAAATATGCCCTAGACCAGAAGAAACGTCGCCAAAAGCGCAAGGAACTATACCGATAACTGATTTCTGACATGCTATATCTCGAAAACCAGGCGAGATATCAAGAACATTACTTCTTTATTTTCGATATGTTTGGTCGAGTTCTATAAGAATTCATCATCAGGTAATGATAGAACATCATACCTCGCGTGGTAGTATTTAATGACAAACTAACAACCACTTTTTACGGTCAAAAAGTAAACGATGATTTCTTTGTAACTGGTACCTGTAATGTTATTTTCAAAGACATTTTTGTAAAGAATCTCCTCTGACAAAACCAATGAAAATATTTTAATTATCTTCCTTTTTAAATGTTTTACAATTAAACTTGCAGTTCTAATATTTCCACTGATCAGCCAGTATATAAGAACTGTTCGTTTAAATATTGTTTGAAATCAAATAGAAACCTTTTGTAAGCTTTCTGGTACCTGAATTGTCTACGAGGTGGCGCTAGTACCGTTTTCGAGACACCGAATGAAAAAATTGTTCGTATTTTGTAAAATCGCTTGTTTTTAGGGAAGACAACTATTTAGGTAATCTTAAAAGTGAAAACTTTATTCAAATATCAAATTTCATCCAAATCGTCATAGCCATTTCTTGCTCGTTTAATGATATAGGATAACATAAAATAGATATCTCGATACTGAAATTTTTTGCCCACAGACGGTTTTAACAGCGCATTTAATGATTTACTAAATAATGCAATGTAAGTTTATTTGAATGATATAATTTTGTGCTATTTTTTGGTCTTCCAATATTTGGATTTTAGAAATTTTCTTGTCAGTAATGTTTAGTGTAAGATGAAATACCTTAAGGTTTGTCAATACTAATTTATCTTTGAATTTAGACATATACTCGGATACATTTCAAGTTCTATAATTATAACGAACATTATAATAAGGTTTTAGATTTTTAAAAAAGTTTTCTGTGGTTTCAGGTGTTCTTTATTTTATTTGTTTCTTAATTTAGACCATAAAATTAATACTTTTTTCTTATTGCATTCTTCCTTTCATTTGATGTATGTTGTATTCGTATATTATACTTGTTTTGTTTACTCTTTTGTATATATAAATATATAATAGCCTGTTGACTCAGTGGTTAAGGAGTCTGATTGGTGATCGAAAGGTCCCTGGTTCAAATCACTATGTCGGCGGTGGTTCTCATAAGCTATTACCGCGACCTCCACCTATAGCACAGCTTGTTGTGTTATGAGAAGTAGGTCAGAACTCTTCCATAGTTCAGATCTCACGTTAAACTGTAGGTGCTCCCAAGGTCTAATAATCCTATTTGTGACCCAGTATGTGCACATCCAAAAACAAATTCGATCCAAACAAATGCTTAAAAAGGTACTAGTTGACCCAAACGAACGTATATCATCATATATGTTTGGTTCAACAACAGATTTTTTTAAATTAAAATTTAGAAAAAATTCAAATCTTTTAAAAAAACTTATTTTTGATGAGATCATAACAAGCATATTTTTTAAATGAATGCTCTATTTATTTCAAACTTTCAGCACCACTAATGGGTGAACTTTATAGCCATGGAACAAAACGGCGGAAATTTATTAGCAAATAGTAAC
Organism: Vandiemenella viatica; assembly: GCA_031002005.1. NCBI lineage: Eukaryota > Metazoa > Arthropoda > Insecta > Orthoptera > Morabidae > Vandiemenella > Vandiemenella viatica. The sequence continues at coordinate 14,402,257 of JARYHS010012519.1, forward strand.
ATTTCCTGTAGTCACTCAAAAATTTTGCCCTATTGCAAAAAATAAAACCTTAACAGATTCGAACTTATAGCTCGAAACTCTTTGGAAGCTCTATACTCTCTGCGACGAAATCGGCCGATCGCTTCCACCGTTGCAGCACAACAGACCTCTTCTTCGCCGGCCGCATCTACAATCTGGTTACTAACTGAATACAGCTAAACATTTCCAACGTCCAAAGACGACAACCTGGCGCATCAACAGCAGCAACATGGAATACAATTCAGATTCCTTTATCATCCTTCTCCTTATCAGTCGTTCAACGAGAGAAGTAGTTGTATGTTATGTTAATTATAACTCTTGCTGGGAAATTTCTCATGTTGTATCAATATTCCGCTAATTTTTGAATAAGTTACAAGGTTGTTTAATTTCAACTGTTTGATTGTAGACCCTTCTATCAGCCAGTTCGGCAGGTAACAACCTTCAAACTATTTTTTTTTTTTTTTTTTTATCTGCTTGTTCTAATATGATCACCAACCATTTTGCTACAGTGCTGTCGTAAGTACAATTTACACTGTTGAAAGTAACGAATTTGTCTTTAATCTCACGGAGTTTAATGTTGATAGTATTATGCTATTTAGTATAGTAACTGGAAATTACCTGTGGACATAATTGAAGCCAGATATGTTTACAGTCATGCATAACCGTTCACCTATTGTGTCCTTCAGATGAGTATATGTGTAGCTATGATTCATACCATTGTTAGTCATGAGCGTCTTCAACTCTGAATTGTAAAATCCCTTTCCACTGGCAGTCTCTAACTGTTTAAGGTACACGATCATTACTTAGTACACTCTTCAATGCGGAGACAATTACATCACCAGTCTTGTTCTTGAGTTGTAGAGACCACACAATCTTTGCTATCAATCATTACCGATATTGATGACATGTACATTATACGAACATTATATAAATACAGAAGAAAAACTGAGAAAAAGTCACAGTGATAAGTCAAAAGACAATGACTGCTCAGGCATTAAGATGAACATGGATTCACTAGTCCTTATTCAGACTAGAGAAAAAGAAATCAGTAAAATTATAAAGCAATTAAAGACAAAAACGTCTACAGGTGATGATGACATATCCAATATGCTTATAAAATAATATAATAGTTATCTCTTACAACCTTTAGTACACATAATAAATCATTGATTTAAAAGTGGAACATTTCCAGACTCTCTAAAGATTTCTAAAGTTATACCTGTATTCAAGAAAGGTCAGATGTAAATAATTATAGACCGTAATCACAAATCTAGTATATTAAAATTAAAAAAAAAAGCATTGGAACAGACGCTTATTGGCTTCCTTAATAAGTACAACGTAATTACAGATGCTCAGCATGGGTTTAGGAAGTACAGGTCTACAAAAGAAGCAGTTAAAATATTTGTAGATTCAGAAAAAAAATTCTTGGATGGTGGAGTGTACACAACAGAAGCCTTTGACACAGCAATCATCAAAGGCTACTCAACAAATTAGAAAAACGGGGAATAAGGGGTAAGGCTTATGAATGGATAAGGTCGTATCTGCCAAATGGAAAACAATTGACGGTTATAAAATGCAACACAGACTTTAATAATGTAACATCCAACGTGCTCACTATAAAGTCAGGAGTATCACAGGGCTCGGTGCTATATTCTATACACAGTATAAATGATTTAATTTAATTTAATTGCAATGGAGCACAGGCTCCGGTGGCAATATCCCTACACACCCATCTTCCCCCCTATCCTGCCCCCTGCTACATTTGCCTTCTACAAATTTTATCTTTAAATTCCTTCAAAGTTTTCGGTAAATTATTCATCATTTCTCTTGGTAACTCATTCCAATCCCTGACACACTTACCTAAAAAAGAGAATCTTCCCACACCCTTGTGCCTGAAATCGAGTGCCAGCTTGTGGTCATGGTCATCATTTCCCTTCCATGCACTACTTTTCATACCTATTGCAATATCTTTCCATGCCTCATCACCAGTATATGCCCTGTACACTCCCATGACCCTCCTCATCCTCCTCCTGTCTTGCAATGAATCCCATTCCAACTCCTTTATCATATCGGTCACTGATTGCATTCTGCGATAATTTCCAGAAACAAATCTAGCAGCCCTTCTTTGCACTCTCTCCAACTCCTGTATTTGATACGTAAAATGAGGGTCCCATACTACACTACCATATTCGAGCAATGGTCTGACCAAAGTTTTGTAACCCAATTCCTTAATTTCTCTCGTACATCCCCTCATCACTCTCTCTAACAAGTGCAGAACTTTGAAACCTTTTCCTACCACCTGTCCTATGTGTCCTGCCCAGTTAAGTTTGTTATCAAAAGCAATTCCAAGATATTTGCATTTCAAGTCTTCAGCAAGCAATTCTTTCCCCACCTTATATTCATAATTAACCTTTTGTTTTTTATTTGTGTATCTAATAAGCTGACTCTTCTTAGCATTTATCTTCATTCCATGTTTACCAACCCAATTAGATATCCTGTCCAGATCACCCTGCAACTGTTTACAATCTTCTATCGTTTTGATTCTTTTATACAGCATTATATCATCTGCAAACAATCTAATTTCAGATAGTAAACAATCAACACAATTATTCATTAGAATAATGAATAGCAATCGTCCCAATACGCTACCCTGTGGCACTCCCATTTTTACTTCCACTTCTTTTGATACTACATTTCCTACCCTAACTTTCTGTTTTCTACCTTTTAAAAATTCTTCTACCCAGCAAATGACTTTCTTATCCACTCCAATGGTTTTTACCTTATTTACTACCATTTTATGGCTTACTCTGTCAAACGCCAACCATGTCCAAATGGAGAGAACATCAAAATGGTTATTTATTTTAGTGGTGTAACTGTGAAGATGTCAAACATCAAACTATGGAATCTAGAGGCCAACCTTTAAATATGCTTCCAGAAACTATCTTTAATTTAATTTAATTGCGATGGAGCGCACGCACTGGAGGCAATTTCTGTACACACCCATTTCCTTCTTTCCTTCACCCACCTGCTTTTGCCCTCTAAAAATTTCAACTTTACATTGTTTCAATGTTTTTGGGAAATTATTCTTCAGTTCTCTTGGTATCTTATTCTTGAATTAACTTGAACAAAAGTCAAATGATATCATTTCAAACAAAAAGAAGAGAGTTCTCCGTAAATTTAGACATAAGCAGTGAGCAAATAAATGGGACAAAAACAACTAACCTGCTAGGGATTCAAATTGACAACTGGATCAAAGCTGTAAGGAACTAACGCCTATTGTATTTATGGTCAGCTACCATAGAAAATTCTGTACTAGTGATGTTCTAATAACCATGTATTTCTCTTGTTTTCAAAACCAACTGAGATATGGTATATCAGCGTGGGGAAGGCCCATATAGAATAATATGACGAGAATATAAAAAATTTAAAAACATATAATTCGAACAACACTAAAAGAAAAGAAGAATGGTTTCACGTAAAAAATATTTTGTCGATTTTAACATTTAAACATTCCCTTGTATATACACACATAAGACTATACTGCTTTCACTCACGTAAAAAGAACCAACAAATACACGAGTATGAAACACGTAATAAAACTGATTTCAATTTACAAATACACAACACAAAAAATTTGAAAAATGTTCTTCTTATTCTTAAGCCCAATTGATCAATAAACTTCCTACAGATCTAAGATTAATCAGCAACAAGTGAGAACAGTTGAAGCATAAGTTTAATGAGTATTTGTGTGATAAAGCCTTCTACTGAATCAAAGAATATTTAAGGGTACCTGTACGAGATTTAGTGTCAAAATATCGTTTTTTTTTTTTTTTTGCTCTTATTTTACCCTGAAAAGTCCGTAGAACGCATTTATATATTTTTTAAATATATACCGGCTATTTAAGTGCCTCCACGAGGGGATTTAAATATGGCGCACTCCGCTACGCCCCCTTCAGCTGTCCTGTTTGCCTTGCTTGCTGCACGGTGTTTTAATGCGTTTCTGTGTCCAAAGGGTAATGATTCATAGCAGGGCCGGCGCTAGGAATTTCGGGCCCGGGGTAAAATGGGCGACCTTTTTTTTAGCTCTCCAAACTGGCCGGACGACAATGGGTGGATTCTTGTCTTCATGGCCTGAGGGCCCCTACAATCGGTATTCGGGGCCCCCCATCAGCCGGTGGGCCCGGGTACTTTTGACCCGCTTACCCATCCCTAACGCCGGCCCTGATTCATAGTACAGTTTCCAGAGAGCTATGTCTTCAGGACAGACTCCATGGACAGACATACCAGCATAAACATAGACTACCTCAAGCAGATCTGGAAGCTATAAAACCAATTTACAGGGATCTCACGGACCAAACACTACTGAAGAAGTGCTAGCATAGTCAAACGCAAAACACAAATGAGAGTTTTAATAACTGCATTTGGTAAAGATTGCCAAAAAATGTGTTTGTGGTTTTTGATACTCTTTAATTTGGTGTACTGGATGTAGTTATATGCTTTAACAATGGTACAAGAGAGAGATGTAAAGTTTTTGAAAAATTGGGAGTAGAATTGGAAATAATATGGCAGCTGCCCTTGAAAAAATTGACTGATTAAGGGTTATGGAAGCAGAAAAACAGTGTGAGGAAGTGTATAAAGAAGCCAGAGTGAAAAGGAGCATTGAAGAAAGGAAGAAAGACGAAAAAGCAGCACAAAATTCACCGAATACCAGCTTGGAATGTATTAGATATGGCATTAGATAAGTGCATGAAAATAGTTAATTCCATTTTTCCGCAAGTGTAATTTTCTGATATTTAGGTACACTTTTCTCATAAACTACTAAAAGGAGAATGCTTGTTTTTAAAACAAATATGTAAATCATTGCTACCTATTTGGCAATTAAGAAAACAGACTCTAAAGTAAAACAATTTGAAAATTATAAAAAATTAACCATTTTCAAAAGCAAAAAAAAAAAAAAAAATTCAAACATTCCGTATATATTGAAGAATGAGGATAATAAGTTTGTTGAGGATCCTGATGTAAGTTTCTTGGCAAAGTGTACCTAAAGATAGACTAAACTGATTTTTATTTTTTCTTTTTGCCTTTGCAGGTCCTTGTTTAAATAATTGTTTAACAAACAAATTTCATAACAAATGATCATGGGAGATACCTATCTGTTCACAAAGAATCAAAGAAGGAAAGCTACAAAAATGTTTAATGTTCCTTGATTAGATTGAAAGAAATGCTAAATGTCATTTGCTTACAATTTAGCATACAAAAGGCTTGTTGTCAGGTACATGTGCCCTTAAATGATGGGAGAACGGAAAGAATGACATGAATAAAAAAATTTGTTTGTTTTAACAGTGTATAATTATATAGTATATCTTAGCACATATTTGTCATGTAAGATAATCTAAAAAAAGTAAAGTGTATAGTATAAATTTATGAAAAGTAAATGATTGACATAAACGTAAATGAGTAGAGAATGAATAGATTTAACTTAAGGCATTAAATTGTTAAGGAAGATCGAATCTACTTAGTAATATAGAACCTAATGTACCTTTGACTTGTCCTAATTCATTGCATGTAAATAATGATATATGGGACCAATCAAAATGAATGAATGTACTTCAGGATATAGAGTCGCGCGCGCATTGCGTCTTCCACTAGGAGACATCCACTGGCAGACTCAATTGGCGTTACTGTAACTGAATCCGGTCAAGGGGGTAAACTCCCATACACTTCCCCGTCACCGAAGCCATTATAAATTGCGACCGTAATACAGGCGGCAACAGTTCCGCAATAGTTGCGCATCTAGTCTGCAGGAAGTAAGTCTACAGTCAGCAATCAGGAAACTGAAGTCGCAATGGAGACTACAGTTAGTGCAAAGCGTTTGCGATTTGACTACCAGAGAAATTGGTGATTGTACTTGGTTTATTGCGATCAAGTCAAACAAACTGATTGTTATTCAATCTTTGTTTCTTGCGGGGCGAGCTGCTATGTGTGCACATAGCTCTGGAGAACTAATGTGATACGTAAGCAATATTTCCAGAAAATTGATGATGAGTATTTTAATCCGTAAAGAACCAAAGAAAGAAGCTGGCATCAGAATGTTAACAGCTTACGCGAACAATCAGCAGACGTTATAATTGGGAGTTATAGAGTCTACACAATATACAAGCATCTGTCGGTACACTCGATGCCGTGCAGAAATCTCCCCACTACCCAGGCACGCGGAAGTGACGTCGGAATGACGATTCGATTGTACCCACAGTCGCTCGTCGCTCGACGCCGTGCGCAAATCTCCCCACTATCCCGGCACAGCACGAAGATGGAAGAAAGTATGTACATATCTGTACATACTGTGACAAGTTTTTCCCTCAAATTCAATTTTTTTAAGACACTGTCATGACATCCATCAAATTCAGACTGAAAGTAGAGAGGAAGTGCTTATCAAAGTTTGTGGTCAGAAGGAACTTATATTTCTAATGTGTTTGCTAAGAACCCACTGACATGAAACTGAAAAATCGTAGTACCTGGTTGTGGTGCCTGTACAAGGCAAACAACCAGATACAGATCTTGAATTTTTTAGAACTTTTACTCCAGGAGAAGTAGGAGTAACAAATGTAATATGGTAACAGTGAGAAAGAAGAATCCTTATCGGAGTTTGTTTAGTTTCAGAGAAGATTACCACTGATATTTAACAAACTAGAATGGAAATAATTACATTAGGTACCATGGACACCATCACATGAATTTCCTTTAATAACCGTGTTTACATGTCCCGCTCCTGTTCACGAGGGCTGAAAATACGAGTATTCCGAAGGGCATCGACAGAGCAAATTTTGCAAATTGCCGTGATGCTCTAAAATTAGTTTCAAATAAAATAAATTGCGAAATAACGGGTTTTCTGCTAGAACTAACAAAACTATCACAGAGAGAGTCCTCTCGCAGCACCAGGAAATGGGAACACTGTATTCTGTGACGTCACACTGCACACATATATCACGTTTTCTATATTTCAGTTTTCTTAATTTAAAAAAGCTATGTTCCATAATATAAAACATGTTTAACTGCAAATGACAAGGCTCCTTTAGAATCCGCAACAGTGTTAGATGTAAGAATATAATTAATTCTATCAGATGTCATTGCAACTAAGGAACCCATGTGCGTTAAACATAATAATTCCTTCAAACAACTTGTTACAGTAAACCACAGAAATAACGAAATTAAGACAGTTATTCTCTTTTGTGCTCTTTCTCACAAAATACGAATATCCCATGAATTTAAATTACTGAGACGTTCCTCTATCTCTTTGACGGAATTACAAAAGCCACAGAATTGACCATATTCTCCAAATGTTTCACGCATCTAATTCTCACATACAAGTCACGCCATTTTGACGTCACTTCCGCGTGCCGGGTAGTGGGGATTCGTGCACGGTATAGAGGGTACCCGCAGACGCTCGTCATCAGGGCTGCCAGATTGTATAATTGGATACAAAACTTGTATAATTTGGTTACCTCTTGTATCCTGTTTGTATAACAGATTGCCTTGTATAATTGGATACAAAAATGAGCACTTAAAAGTAAAGTACATTCCAGCACCTTTTTGAAAGTGTTTGCCCTTTGTTTCATTGAGTTGGCGACCCTTCCTGCATATCTATTTCCTTTTTGTTATTCAAAATTTATCAATGTATACAATGTTTACTTTTCGTGAACTTTTTTTGCTCCCAGCACTTTCATTCACGTATGTAATCAATGGATGACCCCTTTGTATAATTGGGTTTCATTCTGTATAATTTCAAAGAGACAGCGGTATAATATAAGTTGGCTGTACTGGCAGCGCTGCTCGTCATAAAATGCATAGTTTTTATTCTGGTTGTGAGGGTGGAACCAGGTCAATTTTTCGAAACCTAACCTTTCAGCCATCATCTTGTTGTTTTCATCAGATAGACAACGACCGCGGAAGTCTACACAGTCATAATATATTCTTCAAGTTTCCCATTAACGTTTCACAAATAATCACCATAAAGTAAATTACATTAAAGATGACGAAATGTGATGCAGCTACGGAAAATGCTGTCACAGGTTAACAATGAGACAAATATTGTCGATACAGGAGGCATATTAACTTAAACTATTCTGTTCTTCTGTATTCTGTTAAATTTATGTTGAAATGCAGAAAAATTCGAAAAATTCTTTCTGCTACTTTCATCTTAAAATGCGGCATATCCATAGAACGACTATTGGCTCAATACAGCAGGAAGTATCTAGTATTTTCGCAGTGCACAATATTTTTTATCGTAAATTTCTTGATACTTTTTACAGCGGGGAGAAGCTGAAATTCGAGATACAGCAAAGAAATTAACCTAAATTTCAAGAAATTTGTATTCATTTGAAATGCTGGCGGGTGGAAAGACATTTGCTGAAGAATTATTGTCACTAATGAGTACCGGCAGTGCATGGAAAGAAAGGAAATGACGGCCATGAGCACAAGCTGGCAATCGATTTGACTTAATTGCAATGGAGCGCACGCTCCAGGGGCAATTTTCCTTCACACCTATTTTTCCCCTTTTCTGTATCCACCTACTCTTGTCCTCTACAAATTTCAGCTTTAAATTGTTTCAACGTTTTCGGTAAATTATTTATCAATTCTCTTGGTAACTTATTCCAATTCCTGACTTCCTTAACTATGAAAGAAAATCTTCCCATACCTTTGTGCCTGAAATCGAGTGCCAGCCATGGAGGAAGGAATCCATGGTGCCAGCTTCTTGTCATTATCATCTCTTCCCTTTCATACATTTCTTTTAATTCTTACACCAATATCTTTACATGCCTCATTACCAAAATACGCCTTGTACACTCCCACGATTCTCTTCTCCCTTCTTCCAACGAATCCCATTCCAGCTGTTTTGTCATATCAGTTACTGATTGCATTTTACGGTAATTTCCATACACAAATCTAGCAGCCCTCTCCAACTTCTGAATTTGATACCCAAAATGTCGTTCCGATACTAAAGCAATGGTCTAACCAAAGTTTTGAAATCCAGTTCCTTTACTTCTCTCATACATCCTATCATCACTCTCCCCAACAAGTGAAGGATTTTAAAATCTTTAATTTAATTTTAATTTAATTTAATTGCAATGGAGCACAGGCTCCGGTGGCAATTTCCCTACACCCCCATCTTCCCCTTAACCTGCACCCACCTACATTTGCTCTCTACAAATATTATCTTTCAATTCTTTCAACGTTTTCGGTAAATTATTCGCCATTTCTCTTAGTCTACTAACTGTCCAATGCGTCCTTCTCAGTTCTCAAATATCATGCCAAGGTATTTACGTTTCAAGTTTCAACAAGCAATTCTTTTCCGGATTCTGAAAGATTCCGCTGTCACTGTATATGTTATCTTGGTACTCCAGGTGGAGCCGCGTCGATTTATTAAAACTTAACTTTTCTGCCATCGTGCAGTTCTCTAATGAAAGCCACAGCACGATGACAGGAACATTACGTTTTAATAAATCGACGCGGCTCCACCCGGAGAACCAAGATAATACACGCTGACACTTCTTTGCATTTATCTTCATTCATCTAAATATCCTGCTCAGATCACCGTGCAGCTGTTAACAATCCTCTAGTGTTGTGATCCTGTTATATAGCGTTATTCCATCTGCAAACAACCTAACCTCTGATAGCAAATCATCAACACAATCATTTATTAGAATAATGAATAGCAATGGTCCCAGCACGCTACCCTGTGGCACTCCCACTTATATTTACACTTCTATAACGCATTTTCTACCCTAAATTTTTGCTTTCTACATTTTAAAAATTCTTCTACGCAGCAAATCACTTTCTCATCTACTCATGAATAAGGAAGTGGCAAAATTTTCTTTCTTCTTGGAATTAATAATCAAGAGAAGTGATGAAGAATTTACCAAAATCGCTGAAAGAATTTAAAATTTTTAAAGGGAAAATTATATGGGCGAGGAAGTTTACGCTCTAAGGATATAATATAATAAAGACATGACCCATCAGATTACTCCAGATCTGACAAATGTGGTTCTTTCACCTGTGGAACACTACACACTACATGCCTATGCACAGATAGCGGTTTCTCGTGATCCGTCAGAGCTGATACGATAGAAAAAGGGGGGGGGGAATAAATGACTAGTGAAATTGCCACCGGATTATGCCATGATCGTGCGCTCCATTACAATCAAACTAAATCTTATGGTTTGTGACACTCTCATATTTTAGCATTTTTAATTTAATTTTTGTGTCTTTTTCTCGTAAAATGTGAGCGGTGAATGTAATTATATTGCGGCATTTAATTATATAATTTAAAGATATTAATGCCATTTTTGATAGATGTAGAGTGTCGTACAGTCTCTTCTTTTTTCTGGAGTAAAGATCTTGGATCCTGTAAAGATGAAATTAATACCCTGCATCACCCAGGGCATCACCGCTCTCTAGTCATGGAGGAAGGAATTATTCCTTCCTCCATGTCTCTAGTAACGTTATTAAGTATTTTGCAATGTCTCTTATAACGAAATTAAGAATTTGAGTGTACCTCGAGGCAATATAACAAAATTTTTCTTACTCAGATCGCCAACATTATTTATTTGTTTGAAACAGTCTACGGTTCATATGCGCGCGCTACCTCTGTTTCATGTGCGCGCACTGCTTTTGCTCGGTGCGCTGGTGGCGCTCTGGTTAAAAACGTTTCCATCAGAAGCTGGACATACATGTTGTTTTTGTCGTAATTGTATTTGGTAAAATGAATGAATTTAGAATTCATTCGCTCTTAAAAGATCTCGTCGGCTACATTGGGTGAGGACTAATAGAACACAAATATGAAAACGTCGTTTACCTAACCTTTAATTTGTAGTAACATTGATTGTTTATATATTGTGTCATAGGTCTACTGAACCTCCTGAAATATTAGTTGAGAAGTTACAACAAGCTGAAGCAAGATCTTCATCGGTCCAATCGCCTGCAGCTGTTCAATCTTTTGTAAGGCAATTAGCTCAAGACAGTCCAACACCAGATCGTTTCCTTGCCAAGTACAGTGATCTTAAAACCAAGAAGTAAGCACAGTTCTAGAAAAATATGTCACTATATTATTTTCCTTTGTATCATTTATCAGTTCAGAAAAGCTCATAAACGCGCATTCAGTTAGTTGTTTATTTACATGAATACATTGTTATATCGGTGATTGGCTCCTGTAATAGTAAAATAATTTAATTTAAATACGATTGAAATTATGTCATGATTTTAATTTCCCTGCTCACTATCCGCATCTTAAATTTTTTGAGACACACATCACCAACCTCTCCACTATTGATCTTTATGAATTTTCATTTTAAAGTCAGGTAAATTGTTCAGCATTTACCTTGTTAATTTGTTCCTTTATTCCATTATCTATAAATCAAAATGATCACACAATCTTATTCCTGAAATCATTTTCCTTCCATGTACTAATTCTGAAACCAATTTTAATCTACAATACAACTCCAATATATACCTATTACACGCTCCCTTCACCCACCTTATATCTTCAAGTGACTTCCAACATCTGTATCATACCAGTTACTGACTTCATACTGTGGTGTTTTGCACAAACAAATCTAGCTGTCCTTTGCACCCACTCCAACTTCTTAATGCTATACCGATAGTTTTTGGTTTCGTACTTGCCCACCTCACTGAAACAGTGGTGTGATTAAGGTTTTGTACCCCAATTTAGTTGGCAACATTTTGGTAAATGGACACGGAATAAAGATGATGGAGGTGGGAGGCAACAATAATAGCACACAGAAGGAAAAGTATTATTATTTTAAATATTAACATTGGCACATTTTTAATTTAATTTAATTGCAATGGAGCACAGGCTCCGGTGGCAATTTCCCTACACACCCATATTCCCCCTATCCTGCACCTACCTACATTTGCCCACTACAAATTTTATCTTTAAATTCTTTCAAAGTTTTCAGTAAATTATTCATCATTTCTCTTGGTAACTCATTCCAATCCCTGACACCCTTACCTAAAAAATAGAATCTTCCCACACCCTTGTGCCTGAAATCGAGTGCCAGCTTGTGGTAATGGTCATCTTTTCCCTTCCATGAACTACTTTTCATACCTATTGCAATATCTTTCCATGCCTCATCGCCAGTTTATGCCTTGTACACTCCCATGACCCTCCTCATCCTCCTCCTGTCTTGCAATGAATCCCATTCCAGCTCCTTTATCATATCCGTCACTGATTGCATTCTGCGATAATTTCCAGAAACAAATCTAGCAGCCCTTTGTGCACCCTATCCAACTCCTGTATTTGATACGTAAAATGAGGGTCCCATACTACACTACCGTATTCGAGCAATGGTCTGACCAAAGTTTTGTAACCCAATTCCTTGACTTCTCTCGTACATCCCCTCATCACTCTCTCCAACAAGTGCAGAACTTTGAAACCTTTTCCTACCACCGGTCCTATGTGTCCTGCCAGTTAAGTTTGTTATCAAAAGTAATTCCAAGATATTTACATTTCAAGTCTTCAGCAAGCAATTCTTTCTCCACCTTATATTCATAATTAACCTTTTGTTTTTTATTTGTGTATCTAATAAGCTGACTCTTCTTTGCATTTATCTTCATTCCATGTTTACCAACCCAATTAGATATCCTGTCCAGATCACCCTGCAACTGTTTACAAACCTCTATCGTTTTGATTCTTTTATACAGCATTATGTCATCTGCAAACAATCTAATTTCATTAGAACGAAGTCTTTCTCGGCGTTGAGAATGTATAAACTGCTCTCGGGTGACTAGCCGAGTCAAGAGTGCGTTGTCACACGATATTTCGGCGACTAGATTCATTGCCGCCAACTTCTGGTGAAGTGACGAAGAATTTCCTCCGCGTAGAGGTACGATATATAAGAACGAAGTTTTGCTCGGCCTTGAGAATGTATAAACTGCTCTCGGGTGACTAGCCGAGTCAAGAGTGCGTTGTCACACGATATTTCGGCGACTAGATTCATTGCCGCCATCTTCTGGCGATTTCAGATAGTAAACAATCAACACAATTATTCATTTGAATAATGAATAGCAATGGTCCCAATACGCTACCCTGTGGCACACCCATTTTTACTTCCACTTCTTTTGATACTACATTTCCTACCCTAACTTTCTGTTTTCTACCTTTTAAAAATTCTTCTACCGAGCAAATGACTTTCTTATCCACTCCAATGGTTTTTACCTTATTTACTACCATTTTATGACTTACTTTGTCAAATGCCTTAGACAGATCTAGTGCTACACTATCAATTTGGCCTCCCTTGTCCATTTCATCTGAAATATCTTGTATATATCCCACCAACTGAGATTCGCATGAATATCCTTGCCTGAAACCATGTTGCCTGCTTGAAAACCACTTACGTTCCTCACATATATTTCTGATGTGGTTGCATATCAATCTTTCCATTAATTTACCTACCACTGATGTCAAACTGATTGGCCTGTAATTCTCAACTCTATTTCTCACCCCTCCCTTATGTACCGGTACTACTATTGCACTTTTCCAGTCCTGTGGTAAGCAGCAAGTGTCTAGACTTAATTTAAATAATATTTCAAGATAAGGTACAATGTCACATCCGGCTATCTTTAAGATATCTGTAGTAATAATATCTTCACCAGACCCTTTATTTTTTTTCAGCTTTCTTATTTCCTTCATGATTTCCTCAGGATGGATATCAAATTTTTTACTATCTTCATTTCTAATTGTGTTGTTAAACTCGTTCTCCGAATTAGACCCTCCTATTTCTGATTCATTGTCCCTAATGCTTTCACTGAACCAGTTACTTAAAATCTCTGCCTTTTTCAAATCGTCAGTAACTTCGTCTCCATCCTTATCTATAAGTGTCTCTACACGCTCCCTTCCCCTCAGTTTCCTGATATAGCCATAGAAATTTCTAGATGCATCAGTCAATTATATTAACATTGGCACATTAAACAATGAAACCTGGTGGGTATAATAATATTTAATTAAATTGCAATGGAGTGCACGCTCCTGTGACAATTTTACTAAACACCAATCTTCCCTCTTTTCTGCACCCACCTACATTTTCCCTCTACAAATTTCAACTAATTCTTTCAGTGTGTTTGCCAAATTATTAATTTATCTTGGTAACTTATATAATCCCTAATGGATTAGGTTGAGAAATGAATTGAAAATAAATAAAAATTAAACTGACAGCATGTGTAGAATAAGAATTAGAGAATGAAAAATGATATATAAATATAAATACAATGTACCAGGTAGTAAAGAGAGTAATGAAGTGAGAAGACCCAAAAATAATTATAGGATTCATTTTGAAAAAAACATACACAGTTACGTGGTAGTGAAACAGAAATATCTGCCGGCGATTGGAGATTGTGATTCAACAAGGAATTGGCACCATAATACTGCTGTAATCAAACACAGGACACCGCTAGAAATACTTTCTGAAGTACATTTATTGGTGTTGTGCTGGTCCAGGCTGTAATACAACCCAATTTCTGCTTGAAAATAATGGTCCAGGCTGTATTACAATGGAATTACTGCTTGAAAACAATACATCTTGTGACTGACCACAGCAGTATTATGACATTAGTGGATGTTGTTATTGTAGCAGATTTGCAATCTGCAATACCCGAAATATCAACTTTTGGAAGAGATATGTTACAAAAGAAAAATACTGAAAATGTAATAACAGTGTTCAGACATTTAAATAGCAACAGTCAAGATTTATACTTAATATTTATTTAATTGTTGTTTATTGTGGTATTAGGGCATGTTTACAGTGAAGTCATTACCACCCTTAATTATATTGTAATTGAGCATAGAAACCTATGGTGGCAACTTACATCCCAATTTAGCAATTCCTTCACAGTTTAAGGTAAATCGTAAACCATTTTCATTGGTAATTTATTCCAATCTCTAAACCCCTTACCTGCATAAGAAAATTTGTCCACTCCATTGAACCTGTGGTTGTTGTCGTGATCTACTCTCTGTTCTATGTACCATATGCCAATATTCACCTAGGCCTCGTTGCCAGTATATGCCTTATAGTGGTTCCATCATAATTAATCATTCAATCAATCATACACTCCCAACACTCTCTTCACTTTTTTCCTGTCTTTCAGTGACTCTAGTGCCAGCTGCTTTATTATGTCAGTTACTGATATTGTTCTGCAGTAAGTTTCACAAACAAATCTCCCTGTCCTGCTTTGCACCCTCTCCAACTAATGTTATTGATACCCATAATGCCCCACCATACTTGAGTAGTGGTTTGCCCTAGCTTTTGTATCCCAGTTTTCTCCACATCCACGTGCATCCCCTCTTAACCCACTGCAGTAAATGCAGGATTTTGATATCCCTCCCTTGCACATAACCAGTATGTCTCAACTACTAGAGTTTATTATTAAAATGTGTCCCAAGATAGGTTAACTTTCTCTCTTAAACAAGCAATTCCTTCTCCTCTGTGTTATCTAATTGTTTTCAAATCATAGTACCTAATATACTGAATCTTTCAGGCATTTGTCATCATTCAGTGCTGACTTTTCCAGTTAGATAGTCTGTCCATCTGTAGCTATTTATAATTTTTTCCCACTATCATCTTACAGCATCTACAAACGGCATAACTACTGAATGTTAATCACCAAAAATCATTCATTAGAATGATGAACAATAATGGGGTAATATCTAGATCACGATACTGCTGCAACCACTTACCGCCTCGCGATGTGAACACTTCCGGATGGAGAGAGTATATCTTCACTACCTTGCTGAATGTGACGTATACGTTCCGCTCGCAGCTTTAAATGTCACTAACAGGGCCTTCCACGGAAAGTAATCCATCACTAATACGTCTTATATCGAGAAATCGTTAATTTTGCACCAGTAGTACAGGAATAAATTGATTTGCGATTAGGTTTTTATGCAGCCTGGACCACATTGAAACGTGACTATTGAACACCTTATTGCGGATACCTAATTTCTATGTTGTATCTATCGCTGTTTACATCTTAATGCAGTCCGGACCATAGTGAAACGTAACCGTCGAACACGATATTGCTGAAACCCAATTTCCAAATCATATCTATCAATGTTAGTATAGTCCAGGCTGCATTTCAACCTAAACGCAAATGGTTATCGACGAAATCTTGTTTTTATAAATATTTTATTTCGTATGAATGATTTAATAGCAATTTCAGCCATGCGAGGAAATATGGAAGAACGGAATCAAATACAAATCAGTGGAATTGTGGCTAGTAACGTAAAGCTAATGAACGATATCAATTATCATTTTGGCATGTTGTACATATTTTAATAATATTATTAATTGTGCAAGTAATAATTTTCTTTATCTTTTTCAATCCTTAATTTTTTTTATTATTGTTACTATTGGTAACATTCTATGGCCTAATATGTGTTCTCAAATCGATCAAAGGCTGAACAGATCACACGTGGAAACACAGTGACGTCATACTCTCTCCATCGGGAAGTGTTTACAATGCAAGGCGGTAAGTGGTTGCAGCGGTATCGCGATCTAGATATTACCCCAATAATGTTTCCTGTATTTATCTTGTCACTGTTATCACTTCCATCTCTTTTGATACCGATTTCCTATCCTAACTCTTTGCTACTTCCACTCTGCAAGTCATCTGCCCCATTTTTTTCTACCTTATTTTCGATCTTTTCATATTTCACTTGATTAAAAGGTTTACATTGCATGATGGTGTTGTAGTGAACGGAGTTGCTCGCTCTGCTAAGAGTTACATATTTGTTAATTACGAAATGAGGGTGGCAAGTTGCATGTTAAGAAACCAGACAGAGGCATCGACCAAGGATTTAGAGCTCTGATAGTAAAAAGTGCGTAATTGTCGAGCAAAGTAGGACAAATGACAGCATTGATCAGCCTCATTATTGGTCTACCATTTGCCCCTCCACTTTGGTACCGTAGTGGGAGGTTGTGTAAAAACCCCTGCATGGACATCAAAAGGTGTCTTGTCTTGTCTTCATCATTCAGTCGCAGCCAGCTACAGTAGGGGCAGAGGGAACGCAGACGTCGAGTGGCACCATACATTAAGGAGATGGACAGCACCTAACAGGTTGGCTCTACTGTAGGGTGTGGTTGAATGTGTAAAGCTATCGTTGAATCACAGATAGGGTGTTAGGGTCCTCCACATTGCCTATAGCCGGGGATAACTGGGCTAGATAATCGCCTGAAGTCGCAGAAGCTCTGGCCGTCCTCAAAGCAGAGATCATATTCACGCAGTTACAATATCAGCAGCCATTTGCCAGTATAAGTCATAACCGTCTTGTTGGGAAGTAGCACAATAGCACCTCACAAGGTTACCAGTATTCAGCAGTACTCCTAATGCATACCATTTGTATATTTTGTACAGCACTTTGTCTGATAGTAAATAGTGTACATAGTACATGTTTATGAACTCATTCACCCTGATGATCCTACCATGAATGTCTCACTGAGTTTGTATTTTTTCAGTTTATATGTTCTTGTGATAAAATTTTGCTTTACTTTTCAAATTACAGCGCAGATGGTCTTGCGCAGTATGTACAATTGCTGTATCATATATCAGAAGACAGGAGTCTCAAAGATTTTCTTGATAGAAAATATAGACGAGTCCAGCATGAGAGGAGTAAAAAGCAAGCTTCATCGGGAACGAAAAATTCTACCACTGTCACAACAGAAGATATACCACAGGTGAATTTCAGTGAGCTGGGCACAATAAATTTTTTTCTCTCTTTCACTGTGAGAATGAATGTTAATTAGTGTGGATAGAATTCAAAAAATGGTCAAACAGCAGAGACTTTTTACTGTCAATTTCCATTGTTAAAATTAAAATTTGACACAGTAAAATAATTTCACTAATTTTCAATCTGTTAATGTGCAGAATAGAGAAAAGAAAAATTGAAACTGTATGTTGCAATAAATAAGACAGTCATTTGTTTAGTTGAAATTTATTGTGTAGGAAGGTAAGTAAAATCATAGTGAATAGACAAAGAAGTCCTGTCATACACCTTATTTTTTTGTTGATATGACCTCAAAAATAGTTCATAGGACATGTATCATACATGAAATCAATAGAAAATCATTTTAGAAGTACTTTCTAAGCAGTTCTATAGTCAGGAAGCATGTTATGAAGATAGGTTTAATCAAATTCAAAGGTCACAAAAAATTTTTGAAGGAAAAAATCTGATTTCTGAAGCCTTTTGGCCACATTCATTATTACAGGTCTAAAATTAATTTACAAGCAAAATGACATACGACACTTAGGGTCTAGAAAATCTAGGTAAAGAAATATAATGAATTTAGTGACTTCAGAAACACATGTTCCTAATTGTACAATAAACAGTCTTTAAGTAGCAGACTTGATTTTCAAGTTAAAGGAATGATTCAGATCTCATTTCATTCACC
Source organism: Vandiemenella viatica (assembly GCA_031002005.1). Classification (NCBI taxonomy): domain Eukaryota; kingdom Metazoa; phylum Arthropoda; class Insecta; order Orthoptera; family Morabidae; genus Vandiemenella; species Vandiemenella viatica. Next base: position 14,420,730 of record JARYHS010012519.1, read on the forward strand.
ATAAAACGTTACATATGGAAGATAGAGTTGGTAGTGAAATGGGAAGTCTTGCGCAAGCCCAGCCACTTACTTCTGTTAACTTTAAAAAGGGTTTTATTCCAAAATATAGTATTTTCTTTGTTTGTGTGTTGTTTTTTGTTGGTGCTGCCCTCCTCCTTTCAACTTTGGTGAGTGCTGGGTGTATTTCATCTGTCCTTTCCATATAAATATTGTGGTACGACATTTCTTTCCTTTCATTGTTACCTACATTTTGATAGGAGAAAAACCACCGCTTACCATAGAAGAGGATTCCTGCGGCGTAGATACATGGGGGGGGGGAAAAAAAAACAGGTACACACATAGAGTAAAAGTTTCGAGCCTATAGCCCTTCTTCAGTAGTAGTGAGATGGCTGCATGTTGGAGGCCGGCAACAACTGAGTAAACCCGCAAGGCCCATAGCTCATGTGGGGGGAAAAACAACCTGGGCGAAAATGAGGATGGGGGTAGAAAGGCATAAGCTAGAAATTACTAATAAATAGATAGTAAAACTGTCGATAGGGACCCGTCACGGACTCATGGTAGACGTCAACTGATGGTCCTAAAATGCCTATTAAGTGATGGATGTATGTGCAAAAAACTGAGAAATATGCAAAATCAAAATTTTTTAAAAATTGGTAATTTAAAATTAAACAAAACTAGACGACCCGTGCGAAAATTTCGCGAATAAAATGTGATGAATAGTGAGGTTGAATGCTTGTAATATAATGAAAAGTAGAACCGTACTTTTGTAACAATTTTTTTATTTAGTGTAATAGGTACACATCAAAATACCCCAAAATATTACGAAACATTTAGGAAAATTTAAAACTCTCTGTATTTATGAAAAACTGTTACAGACCTTAACAGAATAAAACCAACCTGAACAAAATGCACACAACATATCAACATCTCTGAAATATTTGTTGCTGTGCGAATAAAATGTTTACATTGGAATTGTATAGCAAAACGACAGTGTTTCCGTAACAGAAAAAAAAAAATCCGAAAAGCTACTTATTGAATAAAAAAGTTTATTGACATCTCTGTGATATCCGCTGTTGCAATCTAGGGACTTGGCTCTGAACAGTCTCATACGCGCTACCACTTTAAACACCAAATTCCGAAAAATTCTTTCTTAATTTATGATTTTACCTATCTGGAGACCTTAATTTTTAAAACTATATATCATTTATCGATTTCGGCTAGGTATTGAAGAAGATAAATGACTTGTAATAATAATAATAACGCGTGTAAATAATATTGATACTTTTGCCATTTAAGGGTCGAATTCTAAAAAATTCCTTTTATAAAATATGGTGTGACCAAAGCAGCCATCTTGGTCTTTAAAATGATACCTCATTTAGTGATTTCGGTTAGTTATCAAGCAAAGTAAAAAAAAAGAAGAAAAAAAAAAGAGAATTGAGAAATGATGATATTTTTGCCCCTTAAGGATTGAATTTGGAAAAAGTTTTTTCTTAAAATATGATGTGACCATAGTGGATAGTTTAATGTTTAATTCGATACCTCATTTATTGATTTCGGTTAGGTATCAAGGAAGAAAATAGTTGGTGACAGAAAAATGCATTATAAATATATTAATAATATTGCCTTCCAAGGTTAGAATTTTTTTAAATTTCTTTCTTAAAATGTGGCAACGGAACCGAAGACCTAAATCTTTTAAATGATACCTCATTTTATCAATTTTGTTTAATTGTCAAGAGAGATACAAAAAACACATTTTAGAAAAATTGATATTTTTGCCCTTAGAGGTTCGAATTACGAAAAATTCCTTTCTTACAATATAATGTTACCACGGCGAAGACCTTAGTCTTTGATATGATACCTCATTTATCTATATCGATTAGATATCGAGGGAGATAAATAGCTCGTGACACAAAAATGCGTTGTAGAACCATTTAAACTTTTTCCCTGTAAGGGTTGAATTCCATAAGCCTTTTTTTCCTAAAATATGATGTCACCAAAGCTGAGACAATATTCATCATAATCTTACTTGATTTATCAATTTTGGATAGATATCCAGGGAGGCACAAAAAACGGATTTTCGAAAAAATTGACATTTTTGCCCTTTAAGGGTCCAATTATGAAAAATTCCTTTCTTAAGATATGTTACCACGGCGGAGACCTTATTCTTTAAGATGATACCTCATTGATCTATATCGGTTAGATATTAAGGGAGATAAATCACTCGTGACACACAAATGCGTTATAGTAAAATTTATACTTTTTCACTTTAAGGGTTGAATTCCAAAAAATTCTTTCTCACAATATGATGTCACAAAGCTGAGACATTACTCCTCATAATTCTACTTCATTTATCGATTTTGGTTAGATATCCAGGAGATAAATGGCTCGAGATACAAAAAAACGCATTTTAGAAAAATTGACACTTTTGCCCTTTAAGGGTCGAAATACGAAAAATTCCTTTGTTAAAATATAATGTTACCATGGCGGAGACCTTATTCTTTAATATGATACCTAATTTATCTGTATTGGTTAGATATTAAGTGAGATAAATCCAGTGGCGGCCCTAGGGCGGTGCGAGCGGTGCGACCGCACCGGGCGCCGTTATATGGGGGGCGCCAAAAATGCAGCGAGAGATCGTCTGCGCAAAAATGAAAAATGAATTCTATAATAATTAATATATTATTTTAACACACATCATCTAGAAGATTTTATAAAAGTAAGAGTTTCAGCTTAATGCATAGTCGTATGGTATCATAGAATAGAGTCAATTAGAGTTGTTATTCGAGTCAGTTCGAGTTATTCAAATCATGAAAATCACAACTCGTTAGCACCCTCCCGTGCCGCGTTGCGCCTCTCCCGCACCTGTTTCATGCCTTCTCGACAGTATATGGGAAGTTCATGCAAGGGGCGAGATTCAACCTATTTCTCTCTTTCTACCATAATAAACCTTCGGTGATCACAATTAACGTTGGTATCATAAATATTTACAAAGCTTATCTGTCTTTTACAGACAGGACATGTCGCTAAAGTAAAAAAAAAAAAAATATCTGTATGGCGCACAATACTTAAAAGAAAACAAAATCAAGACGAAATTGAGAAGGCTTCAAAATTGCTGGATTTCTTTTTTTTTAAGTCGCCTGAATCGTCGTCACCAAAACTAGTTCAATACGAGACGGAAGAAAATTTTTAATGGAAGTTATTCAAATGAGGCTTATGATGAAGAGCAGCATGTGCGAGAAGATATATCTATGGCTAGAACATCGTCTGCTGTTCAAAAGATTACAAATGGGTATACAAGACATGCCACCACAGAGATGAAATAATTATTGAAGCAACGAAAAAATCCAATAAAAAAATCATGGACGTCGTTTTCCAAATACGTATTTTCAAAAACACCAAATGAAGAAACTTATAAAAGTAGATAGTTCCTTTATTCTAAATCTGCGGATAAAGTATATTGTTCATATGTTGTTTATTCAACAGAAGGTCTCATTTTTATTTGGGAAAGAAGGATTGGATGAATGGATTTACTTATCAGAGCGTCTCAAAACTCACGAAACTTCATCAGATCACAATCACACAATGCTCAGTTGGATAGAAGCGTTAATTCCATTAAATAACTAGACAAGCATTTGTATATACAGACTGAAGACGAAAAATCACAGTGGGTTGCAATCCTCTAATGAATGATATCTTGTTCAGAGGAAGCTTTGGATCTGAAATAGTAAATAATTCTAATGATGGTAACTTCCTGGGTATATTGCAACTGCTAGGAAAATATTACCCTGTGGTGATGGAACATCTCCGCCGTATTGCTAATAACGAGAATAATATCTTATTAAATTGGCAAAAGTATTCAAAACGAATGAAGTTCGTAATAAAATTTTGACTATGGTTAGGTCATCTAAATATTTTTCCATCATACTGAATTGAACTCTTGATGTAAGTCACGTCGAACATTATCTTTGACTTTGATTTTTGCTGACACTAATGAAGACGAAGTATTACGCTGTGCTTACAATCCGGAAAGTGACTCTTTGGGCGCTGCCCTGTTTAGCATTGATACTTAGCAAAAGTTCGATTTGGATATGAACGATTGTCGAGGCCAAAGATATGACAGTCGATCCAATTTGGTAGGAGGAACAAATGTGGCAAAAGCAAAATTCTGAACCAGTATCTTCAAGCATTTTTTAATTAAAGTAACTGTCATTAAATTTGGTAATAGCTAGTGCCGCCAAAATATCAGTTAAATCGGTTTCCTTGTCCGGATTTCTTTGAAGAATATTTGTGTTATTCTCTCGATCAAAAAAGCGATGGGAAGTGGTATTCAAGCACTCAGGACTACCGCCAAAAAATTTGCGAAACTCGTTTCAAGAATAGAGTTTCTAGCATCCCTACAGTTCGTTATCACTACTCTTCAGTTCGTGACGCCATTCTGAAACGAATTATTCAGTTGCAGCAACGGATACCTTGTCACTTAGCCAGATCATGGATCAATTTGAGTTAATAATTACATTGGTGACTTGGTATAATACATTGTTTCAAAGGCTATGCAGACGAAAGTGGATTTATGAAAATCTTCACATTTGTTGAAAAACAGCTCGGGGGTGGAAGAGGATATTCTCTACCGCCCCGAAACTGTTACTGACCTGTTGAAATTTGTTTTGACAGCTTCGTTATAATGTCCTCTTCACGTTTTCCATCCTCCTTTCTCCGAAAAGTCGCCACGAATTAAATTAAAAATGCCGAAATGTGAGAGTGAAGCGCAGCTATTAGATGCCTCAGGCGCTCAAAAACAATGACAAAATTTTGAAATGATGGTTAAAACTTTGTTGTAATATTTTATTGCCGTTTTAGCTACATTTCGTTGTTAAAAGTCCGCACGAAATTAACAGATAGAAAATTTTTATCCGAGATGCAGTACAACAAGGCTCGCCATCTTAGAATCGATACAAGCGATGAGAGATAATCGATTGCTTCCGTTGTAAACAAATGCGTCGTTCCTGATATAGATGCCGCAGAACGAATTTCCCGTAAACTTTTTACTCTTGGTCCAGTCCGAATTTCAACCTAACCACGATCACTATAACAGAACTAACCTGTTTAGGTTGATATGATCCCTGTACCAATAATCTTTGTGCCATTTTTGCATTGTTGCTACCATTTCGCGGTTGCGTCTCGTCTTACATTTAAGCATTTTTAATTTAATTCGCGGCTACTTTTCCGAGAAAGGAGAGTTCAAAACGTGAAGAGGGCATTATAACTAAGCAGCTAAAACAAATTTCAACAAGTCAGTACCAGTTTCGGGGCGGTGGATAATATCCCCTTCCACTCCAGCTCGGAATTTGAGCTCTGATAACTGGCAGCTGGAGAAGTTGATTCTCAGACTGGAAAATTTCCTATTATTAAGCCAGTCAGACGCCGAAGAAAGTAAAGATTTTTTGAGAATTAGCCATAAATGAAATAGCAACAGATCCAGAAGAATTGTTTTCAATGAACATGTTTTTGCATATCATCGATAGAATAGAGAATGCGTTGGTCACTCTATTAGCACAACTTTCCAAGGGCGTAGCAGGATTAGCTTCAGAGTGGGGCAAAAACAATGAAAATACTTGTTGAAAATGGTTTTACCTGGGGAGGGGGGGGGGGGCGGAATAAATGCATTTAGCCTGTTTAAGAATTAGTTAGCGAGGGTTCTGGGAAAATTTGATAAAGTTTATTTTTCGGTATTAAGAGTGGGAATTTTTATTTTCATATATTTTCTATTTTTAAATATTTTAAAAAATTATTAAAAACTGCGAATTTGACATGTAAGTGAAGTGAGCATTGTGTTCGCCACAGTATCTCAAATAAACCTTTTCAAACATATAGTATTCCTTTTTACTGTTTCTCATTCATACCGCTGCTATCCTATACTAATCTTTCCGAGGTTTGAGTTATTATCATATATAAAGAGTATCTTTTACCCGCGGCTTTGCTCATTCATAAAGAATTCGTATTCGTATCCGAATCACACGGGAACTGCTATTTGGTATAAAAGTAGATGGCCAATACAATATTCCAAATTTATCCTAAGCAGTTAAGTAGTTTCGACGTGAAATAGAAAAATATCCGAACTAACAAACGTTTACATTTATGACATTAGTAGGATATAAAAACTGTATGTTATTTTCAATCTATCTATATGGACAAACTTAATCACTAATAAGAGATTGCTCATTTGGGGCGCCACAATGAGATCTCGCACCACATGAAAAACTTGCTAGGGCCGCCTCTGGATAAATCGCTTGTGACACAAAAACACATTGCAAAAATATTGATACTTTTGCCTCTAAGAGTTGAATCACGAAAATTTCTGTCTTAATATATGACACCACTAAAGCGGAGATCTTAATCTTTTAAATGATACTTCATTAAACGATTTCAGATAGGTATCCAGGGAGATAAATGACTTGTAACACAGAAAACAGCATTTTAGAAATATTGATTTTTTGTCCTTTAAGGGTCAAATTCCGAAAACTTCATGTCTTAAAATATGATTTGACCAAAGTGGAGACCATATGCTTCAAAATGACACCTCATTCATTGATTTTGGTTAAGTATGACGGAAGATACTGGCTTGTGAAAAAAAAAAAACCTTATAGAAATAATATATATGATTTGAAGTTACAAACTATGAAGAGATATGTTTTGGTGAGTGATGGTTCTGTGGGAAAAGGTAGGAGGTGAGGGGGATGGGTGGAAGGAGAATTGGTGCTATCTTAAATTTAGTCCTGGTGGTTGTCTGGTACCCAGTTAGTACTCAGTTGGTACTGATAAGCCAGTTCTCACCTTCTGAGTTCCAAGATGCTGCTTTTGTCCGATGGGACTCTGATGGCACAGACCTCATAACGTGTGTTGAAATTGTTAATTGCTTGAGTGGTGGCATGATGAGATACAGGGTGGTCAGGGTTCTGTGTGAATACCGATTGTCTGTGTCCATTCATCCTTATGGCCAGTGGATTTTCATTGTTAGACCAATGTAGGAGGCTGGGCAATGGTTGCAGGTGAGTTGATATATAAGGTGGGAGGATACACGTGTGGCTAGACCTGTGATGGCGCAGCTTTCCCCAGTTATGGGGTTGGTAAAGGTGGTGGAAGGTGGGTGCATACTTCATAATTTGCAGCGGGGTCTGTTGCAAGGAAACAAACCTTGGGGCTGCTTTACATGCTGGGGAGCCCCGTGTTTATGGACCAAGAGTTGGTTGAGGTTTAGAGGTGTGCTGAAGCAGGTTCTGGGTGCGTGAGGGAAGATTTTTGGAAGGAGGTTTCTCATCTCAGGGCAGGCTTGAAAGAAGTCGTAACTTTATTGCAGGACTCGGTTGACGCATTCCAAACCTGGGAAGTATCGGGTGATCAAAATGGGGCTATGGTTGGTTTTAGAGGGTTGTGGGCTGTTGATAAGTTGAGTGGGTTGTGATGTGGTCTGTAAAACTTGTATGTGAACTAAATCTGATGGGTAATTGTGGGAAATCAGGGCTTCAGAAATGTTGCTAGCATACCGTTGGAGGGTCCGTTCATTGGAGCATATGTGACTTTCCCGAATGCCAAGGCTGTAGGGAAGGGAACATTTGATGTGGTGAGGGTGGCAGCTATCGTAATGAAGGTACTGTTGTAGGTTGGTGGGTTTGATATGGACAGATGAGTTGATGTAGCATTCGTGAGGGATAGGTCAACATCCAGGAAAGTGGCGTGTGTGTGGGAGTAAGTCCACGTGAATTTCAGAGTGTTGGCGGTATTGAGTTTATTGAGGAAACTGAGTAGATTGCCTCCCCCGTGGGTCCAGATTATGAAAATGTCATCAATGAATCTGACTCACAAAAGGGTTTCAGATGGGATCCAGCTAAGAATGACTGCTCCAGGTGGCTTAAATAGAGGTTAGCGTATGAGGAAGCCATACGAGTGCCCATGGCAGTGCCGCTGACTTGGTGTTAAATTTTGCCATCGAATGAAAAAAAAATTGTCTTTCAGTATTAGCTCGGCCAGGGTGATCAAGAAGGATCTGTTGGGGAGACTATTGGGGGGACGCTGGTCTATAAAGTGTTCCATGGTGCTGAGCCCATGACAATGGGGAATATTGGTGTATAGGGAGGTCACGTCCACCGTCACTAGGAAGGAGTCGGGGGAAGAGGGTTGGGTAATGTAGCCAGTCGAGAGAGGAAGTGTCGGGTGTCTTTGATGTGGGAGGGAAGCTGGCTGACAATGGGCTGTAGATGCTGGTCCACCAGGGCATAGATGTGCTCAGCAGTGAACCATATGCTGCAACTATGGGATGTCCTGGATTGCCAGGCTTATGAATTTTAGGAAGTAGGTATAGGGAAGGTGTGCGTGGATTTTTTGGAGTGATGAGTGAAACAAAATGGGGAGTGAGGCCTTGGAGTGGAGTATTATAATATTTTATTCTATCACTGACTGCAGGTGTGGGATCATGATTGAGGAGGGCGATAAGGGTTGGTGTCAGCAGCTGATGCAGTCCTTCACTAACGTAGCCACAACGGTTCATGACCCCGCAGGGGCCTTGGTACGCAAGTGCCAGGTACGGGTTTGGCGAACCCACGGTGCCCGAGCTGGAAACTTGTGAGCGCCGCAAGTTTCCCACACCGTAATCTCCTACCATGCTTCAACGACCACCGTAAGGCGTGGCGGTGGAACTTTGTGTGCCTAGGAGAATGGGAATCTTGGCTTCATCGCCCGGATTACGAGGACGGAACAAACCTCTATTAAAAAAAACCTCAACCTCAAGGTCAGACACGTGCCGAGGAGGCGAATGAGTGATGAGCGAAATCACCCGCTAATGTGCAACCTCAGTGGCACCTGCGCACCCCTGTTGTATTAGCATTTCCTTCTATATTGTTTTTACTCGTGGGACCAAAATTAAGCCTCACAATAAAAACAAAAAACCCTGCAGTACGGGTGTGCCGCAGAATAATCAAAATACACCCAATTCTAAGAAGAGGGTTGATAGCCCCCCTCTTCAGAAAGTAATAGTAACAGAAAAGTTTGTTCGCTTGCGAATGCTTTTATAGTTATGCAACGAGTGGAAGGATCTTTAGAAAAAGTTTCACCTTTTTATATTTCTAAGGGTTTAGAGGGTCTGGTAGGGGCCCTAAATACCATAAAAAAGCTGAGGAACGGGACGCTGCTGCTGGAAACAACTTCCAGTAGGCAAGCTACCCAACTCCTGAACTGTGAGAAGCTCGGGGAGTTCGCCGTTACCTGCGAACTCCACAAATCCCTTAACAGCAGCAAAGGCGTTGTCACCTACCGTGACTTAGTTGACATAGGGACCGAGGAACTCGTTGAGGAGTGGAAGGAACAGAAAGTGGTCGAGGTACATCAGATCACTCGAAGGGTAAATGGCAGTATTGAAAAGACTGCCACCTTCGTCCTGACGTTTAACACTCCAGTACTGCCAAAGAACATCAAAGCAGGGTACATTAATTTGAACGTCCGTCCGTATGTTCCGTACCCGATGCGCTGTTTCCAGTGTCAGCGGTTCGGACATACGACGGCGTCATGTAAAGGAAAACCAACCTGTGGTAATTGCGGGAAGGGCGCACATGAGCCGGGTGTTAGTTGCACGCTCCCACAGGTGTGCGTCAACTGCTCCGGGTCGCACCCTGCCTGGAGTAGGGAGTGTCAAGTGTATCTTGAAGAGCGCAAGACACAGGAGCTGAAGACCAAAGAGCGGATTCCCTATGGGGAAGCTAAAAAGAAGAACAAGTCGCTCGCCGCTCCAATTTTCGGAACTACTTTTGCTAAGATGGCTTCAGCTCCCATCAGGAAGCAGAGTGTTGCTACCCAGACGTCAGTTGCAAACATCAGCACTAGCACAACGTGCTCATGTCAGTGCAAATGCGGTGCAAAATCCTCTAAGATCACAACATCTAAGACCGCGGATGTTGGTAGCAACACGTCTGCGTCCTCGACCACACCAGCCGCTGCGAAGAAGGATCCACCAGCACTGATAGCGAAAACAATGCCACCTCCAATACCACCACGTGCTATCACGGTGGTAGCATTGCCAACTACTACAAGTGAGAATGGAGGCAATCAGAAGATCCGTGGCCCGATGTTTAGACTGACGGACCTGACTCACTTTGTGAAATCCCCCTCTTCGTCCCCTCCCAGACTATCAAGTAGTAGGGAGAAGAAGGGGAAAGGGGCGAAGAAGAAGCAGAAGAAGAAGAAGAACAGCCAGGAGTCAACTGAGTCGGAGTCGTCTGACTCTTCGGAGCCAGAAGAAATAGAAATGCTGGTGGACGAGCCTGATCCCGTTCCTCAGCAGGCAATGATCGAAGACCCACCCGAACCGAGGCAGGTGAAACCAATTTTAGGCAGATTGGTCTAGTTTTAAGACTGATGGGTGACCTCTTTACAGTCACCCAATCCATATGCATGATTTTTATTTTTTGTATTGTTATTATTCATGTCTGTCTGGCCAATATACAGCCAGCAAGACATGTAGTGTTTTTTATCCTCTTTTGAACCTGTTTGGCCCCTTTACAGCCTTACAGGTATTGTACGGTTTTAAGTAATTGTGGTCGCTTTAAAGCCACGTCTGATTTTATTACTTATTTTATTTGCTGTCTGTATTGCCGACCCCTTTACAGTCGACCATGCAGACAGTATTTTAGTCCTTTCTTAATCCACAGAGGTAGCTGGTAATAGGGCGCTAATGACCCCACTATCGATGCACTCTATAGGAACTAGCCAGCGAGTTTCCTTCATCATTTAACCTGTTGGCCTTTTTACAGTGAACCAGTTATTTTTGCCTTTAATTTTTTATGACCATTTTGCAGCGATCGTTTTAGTACCCTTTTTAGCTGTCTGTATGTCCGTCCTCTTTGTGGCCGGCGATGCAGTTGGCATTTCTTCCAGTATTTTAGTCTTGTTTTTTTTCCCCGTCTGTGTGGCTGACCCCTTTACAGTCAGCCATGCGGGCGGTATTTCTGTTGCTGTTTTAATATTTTAGTTTGCTTTACCTTCTGCGTGGCCGACCAAGTCACAGTCGGCTACGAAAATGATATTAAATCACGCTGTTAAACCAGGTTGTAGTTAGGGCGCTAACAACCTAGATGTTGACCGCCCTAAAGCCCTAACAACAACGACAACAACAACAATATTTTTCCCCATCTGTGTGGCTGACCCCTTTACAGTCAGCCATGCGGGCGGTATTTCTGTTGCTGTTTTAATATTTTAGTTTGCTTTACCTTCTGCGTGGCCGACCAAGTCACAGTCGGCTACGAAAATGATATTAAATCACGCTGTTAAACCAGGTTTTAGTTAGGGCGCTAATAACCTAGATGTTGACGCGCCCTAAAGCCCTAACAACAACAACAACAACGGTTCATGACCACCGTAGATGAGTCCTTGTCTGCTGGTAGAATGATCAAATCTGGGTCAGAGGAGAGTTCCCTGATGGCCCGGGTTTATGAAAGAATCAGGTTGGTGCCACTGGGTAGTGATTTTACGAAACAAGGAGAAGTCAAACTGGTGGAAACCAGATCTTGAAACAATTGGAGTGAGTGGTTTTGTGGGAGAGGTGGTGGATGAAGAATGGAGGGTGGTTGGAACCTTTGGAGACTGGGCTCCAGGTCATTCTGAGTTTCCAGATTGTTGCTCTTCGAGGCAAAGTGGTACCTCCAGCGGAGTGTACGGCAGAAAGCTAAGGAGTCACTTACTAGGATGGTCTGATAAAATTTGGGAGTGGGTGAGAAAGTGAGACATTTGGAGAGTACTGAGAGTTGTGGTTGTGAGAGTGTAGAAGAAGAAAGATTAACAGACAGTTTGGGTTTGGTAGCTTGATTCGGATTGACTGGGCATGGTGTGGATTTAAAGGGAGGTGGTAGAGATATATTGAAGAGCTGGGTTGCGAGGAAATGGGGGGGGGGGGGGTTGACACCTGGTAATTTGCAGGGGGAGAGGTTGTCCTGCTTTGAGATGGGAGTGGTATAATATTTAAATTGACTGTAAATTTGTGACAGGTTTACAGGCATGATCTTAGCGTAGGTTGAGGCCAGTGGTACCAGTGGTATGTCTGGTGTCTAGGATGTGTTCACAGGCCAGTTCCATGTGCGGTGTTCCTCAGAGTTAGTGGATTATGGGAAAATTCTTACAGCTCTAACCATAAAACAGGTCATTAGAATTGTGTCAGCTGGCATGAATTGCTATTGGGTAGTCAGGGTTGACAGTGTAAACTTTTTGCCTATGTCCATTCATCCCATAGGACAGTTGTTGTCCTATGGTTAGGAGGCAGTACAGTGAAGATAGGTAAGTTGGTGAATTAGTCTGATCTGATCACAGGGAAATTATTTCCCATTATATGACATGCCACACGCGTTACAATGCACTTAATTCACCAGTTTACCTCTCTTCACTGCACTGCCTCCTACATCACTCCAACAACTGTCCTATTGGATGAATGGATACAAGAAAAAAGTTAATACTGCTAGCCAACCCCAACCATCCAATAACAATTCATGCCAGCTGATACGATTCTAATGACACTAACTCCTGTTTTACGGTTAGAGCTGTTAGCTTTCCTGGACACCACTACCTCTTCAGGACTTTGTAGGTTGGAACTGGCTATCAACACATCCTACACACCAGACAGACATCTGGCCTCAGTCTACACTAAGACCCCACTTGCAAACCTGTCACGTGCAATTTTACAAATTTACAGTATTTCTTATCTTACTTATTTACTCTTATAGCAGTTCAAACTTATAATTCTTATTTGTATGGAAGATAAAGATAAATTACACCCAACACATACCAGAATTGAAAGGAGGAGGGCAACAGCAATGAAAAATAACACACAACACAAAACCCATGGTCAAGAATGTAGACTATATGGCCATGCTTGCACAAGAAGCTGCAGTCAACATAGCCATGCAGAATGGAATTGAGTTGGAGGAGGTGGGGGAAGCAATGATAATATAATCAAAAATATTGATGGCAAAAAAAGAGAAAACTTTAAAAGATGTGAAATAATAGTAATAAAAATTTAAAAAAGTACTTTTATTGCTAATCATTACAGGTATTATTTTGTCCCACTATTAATGTTGGTCAACTTCCCCCTCCACCTGTTGAATCTCCTCTCTTCTCTCTTGTTTTCTCATTCATATGGTAGGTCCCGATGTGTACACATCCTCCCTCTGCCATATGTCACCTATTGCGTGATTAAGTTTACTAACCAAAGTATTGTGAATTTTTCTGTGTATTCTTGTTTTTGTCTGGCCCTTCTGCCTTCGTCTGTAGTAAGTGTTAACCATGTGTAGGGATGAGATACATGGTAAGGAGATCAAATGTGTATTTACTCATCTGATTTCTTTGCTGTGTTTATCATCCTTATACCTGAATAATGTTATACCAAAATATTTTGAAATTTCTAAGTGTTAATGTGTTTGTCACCTTGCATTCATCTGTGATTTCCCCATCTTTCCTTATTTTCTTTGTCCAAAATATTTTTAGTCGAGAAAACTGGGAGGAGTGAGGGTCACAAAAAAGAGAGAAGAGTAATGTTGAGCCATTTATAAGAGTGTTACAAGTAAATTGCAGAAATATAATAAACAAAGATATATATTTTTGTAATAGAGGTTCACAAATCCCAAATAATCATATGAATAGTATCTTGCTAAAAGTAATGAATACTAGATTATAGGTTTTCAGCAATGGTTATATTGTATACAGTAGAGATAGAGGAGGAATTGATGACAGGATTTTTATATTAGAAAACTAAGACCGCAACAGTTTACTGGTGTTCTTAGGATCATACTTATGAGTTACTCGGTATGGATTTCATGGGTGATACAAAAGAAAAGATTGGGGACTTTGTTGCTTACCATATAGAACTAATTTTAATTATAAAGTTGAATGTATTGGGAGAAAGGAAATTCATATTCACAGATGGTCACAGAATGGTCATTGTTGATGGTGATTTACTTTTACCAGGTAATGTTTGAGAAGAAAGGAAGTAGATTACATAATGCAGCAGAGATATCTAATATGTGAGGAGACTTTATAGAAGTGATAGAGATGAACAAAAGGAAAGTAAACATGTTGGACATTTTCCCAGTTAGCCCCGATGAACACTTTGTGGGGTAATAGGTTACTGAAGAAATAAGTTACCATGAAGCACTTCTTACTTGTATGAGTGTTTGGTAAACCAGTTGCCATAATGGAGATATTAATATGAGCAATTATAAAGAGGCATTTCTTCTATTCTGAAATGTGTGTTTTGTGGAAAGATTCAATGTGTGGAAAGTGGGCACCAGTACGATGAAGAGGAAATTAAACAGGGAATTGGATAGTTGCAAAGAGGGAAGTAAAAATTGATTTATAAAGAATATTACGTGTGTCAGAATGACTGAATATGTGCAGAAATTTGTATGTTAGAAAACCCGAGAGGAAGGGAAGGTATTGATGATAAGCATGAGGAAGAAATTACTAAAGACACAAAAAGGAAGAGATATTAAGTAACTGGATTTATGACACCATTTGTGTTGGCCACGATGAAACGAATATAAATGTCAGAAAGTCAGCTTATTAGGTATACATATGGAAAAAAAATGTTTTTAATGGTTATAGTCTGGAGATAGAATTGCTTGTTGAAGACCTTGAGTGTAAATTTCCGTGCTTAAGATTTGATAGTAAACTTTCAATTCTTTTTTGAGTGAGTAATGAGGAGATAAAAGTGTAGGAATTGCGTTACAAACACTGTTCCTATTATTGCTTGAGTATGATATAGTAGTGAGACCCTTATTATGGATGTGTGTGTGTGTCAATTTATTATAATGTGCACTAGGGAAATTATATTTATTAATTTTAATGAGATGTATGACCCTATTGAATTTTTCTTACATATCTAATATGTATTCCATTACTCAAATTTTTATTAAATTTTTTTAAAATGTTTTAGTTGATATAAACATATCATCTGGTAATTTATAGCAGTGTGTGACTTTTACGTAAAAATAAAAAAAGTTTGCTCTTGCTTATGCCTGCATTCAAGTGTGAGTTTATTGGCATTATTGTCACTTTCCTTCTACGAGGATGGTTCAAAAAATAAGGTCTCCAATGACGCCTCATCAAACCCAACAATGTTAGGCAAAATCCGAGAACAATGCAGTGTTCTTTGGCTCTCCCACCACCGAATGGTACAGGCTCGAGCTCAATCGGACGATCAGTCGCTGCTTGACAGCCGTCCACAATGGAGCAGTCGCTTAGCTCACCGGCCAGGTGCGAACTGTGCTCAATGATCCGATTTTTGAATGTGAAAAATGTTACACCTATACCCAGTTAGTGGAAATGTACGGGGAAAAGTATATGGACATTAATAACGTGCGGAAGTGGTGCTGGGAGTTTTCTGCCGGTCGCAGCAATATCCACGATGAGGAGTGGCCCGGAATACCGAGCGTGTCCGACGAAACAGTGAACAAAATTGATGAGATGATGCGCATTCACCGAAGGATAACTCTTGATGAAATAACCGAGAGACTTAATTGGGAGTGTGGCATCTCCATACGCACAATTGTTTCAGAAACTCTAGGATACAGTAAAGTGTCCACCAGGTGGGTTCCCAGACAGCTCACCAACGAACAGAAAAGAAAGCACGTGGAATTTGCCAAGAATTTGTTCACTGCTTTGAAGAGGAAGGGGAAGACTTCCTGGATTCGACAGTGATTGGGGATGAAACCTGGGTGCATCATTACGTTACTGAAATGAAGGAGCAGTCCAAACAATGGTGTCACCCATCTTCGCCGAAGCCCAAAAAGTTCAAGACAGAGAAGTCATCCGGTAAGGTTATGGCGACTGTTTTTTGGGACCGTAAGGGGATATTGTTGGTGGATTTCATGCCAAAAGGAACAAGAATTAACTTGGTCTGCTACAGCAAAACTACTATTACTATTACTCCATGATTCACTAAAAGTGTTTAGCGGAGGGTGCATTGGACCTATCCTGAAAGGTAATGGTTTGGAAGGGATATACGGGTTATGGCAGGAGGTGCCCATGGGCTATTGTGAGGAACCATCCCAGCATTTGCCTGAAGAAACTATGGCGGGCTATCCAGAACAAGAGGAATGCTCAGGAAGGGAGTGTCTTTGCACCATGACAACACACATCCACATGTATCTCATCAAACAACATCTCTCGTCGAAAAATTTGGTTGGGATAGCCCGGACACTGCCCCAAGCGATTATCACACGTTTCCTGCATTTAAAAAACACCAGGGAGGCCAGAAGTTCCGGGCAGACGAGGAAGTGCAGGTCGCAGACAATAGATTTCTTCGTAACGCGGCAGGAGACCGGTTCGACTACAGGATCAAAAAGCTCGTGGCGCGGATGCAGTAGGTCATCGAACGGGAAGGCGATTACATAGAAAAATAGCTAAAACTACAAGCTTTCCAATGTTGTATCACAAGTGGTGAATAAATGTGATTTTCTACATGTATATATATATAAAAAAAATGGATCTTATTTTTTGAATCTCCCTCGTATGTATTAATTCTTCTCCCTACATGGATCCAGACCTCAGCTTGTCCTGTTCACTTCCCGAAATCTCTTCCCTTTACTGTCTTCCATGCCTCTTGTACTGTTTCCTTTGTCTTACCAGTCACTGATTGTGTCTGTGGTAATTTTTATAATCTTGTCATAAAAGAACCAAAACTATTTGGTCTGGAGTAAAGCTGGCAATAATTTTGATAAAAATGTGGAGTGGGAGATTCAGTCTATTATGGATAAAATGTCTTTCAGTGGCGGCCGAAGTGATTTCCTCAGGTAGTGACAACAACAAAATGTTTCTAGTGGCGGATCCAGGATTTGGGTTGATTGGGGGGGGGGGCTAAGATTTGGTTTGGGAGGCTCATTAATCCAGAATGCCACCCCTTATAAGAACAGCATTAAAAAAAAGGTTCCCAAATTCCATGTCGTCGGGGGTGACCTTGGTGCTTTTGGGGGTGGGGGGCGCCTAAGCCCCCTAGCCCTCTCTTCCTGGATCCACCACTGAATGTTTCCGCGGCTTACTGATCATCATTGGGGTGAAAGGTGAAAAACAGCTCAGAGTAAGAATCTCGCTATATAAAGATTTGTAACGTGTGAAAGTCTCATTAGCTGCATTTACTGCCGGATTAATGGAATGATTTTGAAATTAATCAATGATAATTGTTTTAAAATTGACCAAACGGTAAACATTTAGTGATTAACCAAAAACCGACAAGTTGATCTACAAGCAGTGTTGGATTACCCAAAAGGTAGGACTAGGCACGACTAGGCAGTAGCCTGGAGCCCCTGATTTTTGAAGGCTCCCTGAAAGTTCACTTTTTTCACTAAATAAAAATAATAAAAAATAAAATCATCCAGAATAAAACAATCAAAATTATATGAAAAGCATTGAAATTAATTTTTTCGTTTCATAGTAGTGTACGATAAATAAAAGTAATTTTCAAAATATGATAAATTGTAAAATTCGTTTGTTAATTGAATAAAAATATGATAAAATCTATTAGTCATCTACAAAACCTTTTCTTTGAACTTATAAAATACATATAATTAATTTCAAAAACAGAGGGAATCAAAATTTTTGAGAGTGTTTAGGACTCCATACTTTCTTATCTGGCACTGTCTTCGTTTCCTGTTACGTAATGTTACTTATGTAATTCTCCTTCAGAGAATCTAAGAAAAAAACAATATTGCCTGTTCGCATTGACAAAGCTTCTAGGGCAGCGTATCCAAACCTTTTTCAACCCGAGGACCAGTAAATTTTCAAAAATAATGTTGTAGGCCACTAACTGACACAGGCCTATTGTTTTTTTTTCCTGCTTTTCGTTTTAGCCGACTATGGACGATGATTGCGCAACTTCATTTTCCTCTTCTGAGTTTCCTTCTTCCGTCGCCAGTCACCTCCGCAGTTTTTCCTCTGTCTTTTTTAATGTCTTCCACCCTGGGCCTAATTTTATTTTGTTGTTATTAAAATGTACCATTATAACATAATAAATTTAAAACCACGTTTTGAATCCTATGAAAACGCAGATATAAAACTGGATGTGAACTATTAAAAGTTAATTACATGTTAATCAGACCGAACAAGATAAATAATAATGTTACTACAGGATGGGCACTACATTATACCACTGGCCTACATACATAAACCAAAATAAAAGACGCTAGACCGTATGCCTTTTATTTTTATTTACTTCACCACTCGCCTTACCAATCTTATCAACTACCGCGGTTCCACATACCCATTTAAAACCCTTAGTAAACCGTCATTTACTTTATCTCTAGACGCCACCTGGAAGTGAATAGACTGCTGTAGAAACAATGCTGTTCTATCTCATCCTGGAAATGCCACATTTTTGCCGGGTCATTGAAATATTCAAGGCTTTTAAATGTTGGGCATACAGCCTTTTACAGAACGAATAAGGTACCAGAATTATGCCTGTGGAACTCCTGAACTATGATCGCGGACCACTAGTAATCAGCGAACAGGCTGAAGCGCTGTTCCAGTGGCTATTTAGTTGAATGCTACAAAAATGGCAGCTGCTGCACTCTACCGGCAGTATTACTAACTTTATCGAGCTGCAGCGTGTGACAGAACGAAGTTGTCTCCATTCCCCATTAACAAAGCGAACCCCCGACCTTGAATATTTCCACGAAAACGCTAGAGCGCATGCACGATCTGTGCCAACCAAGATTTGTCTCCACGACAGCGAAACAGTTCACTGATGTGGCCAACAGATGGAGTTCATTACTTTCCCTAGCTGTAGAGAAGAGAATGCCGCATTTATAAATATTTATTTTTCTTTCACTGCATTTATTTTTTAATTTATTTATTCATGATTAGAGGTAGTGACATGTCACAGTGGCACTACGTCTAGAGCCGCCACTGATGTCTTTCCCCCACTCTTCCTCTCTCCTCTCTGCCTGTCCACAGGAAATGAAAGTGAAGCTATTGCTTAAGATAAAAGATCTGTCATATTTTAATTTTGAGGTATCAAGTTGTTGGAGTTATTAGATAAAGTAAACTAAGATATCAGTAATAATGGAAGAGGAAACAGTGTTGAAAAGGTATTATGAATAGAGAGAGATTGCAAATAAAGTCATAATTTACCATAGAGTTGCGGTATTACTGTCTCAACTAAAGAAATAAAAAGAGACGATTAGAAATTAACATTATCCTAGAGGACTCGTTAATCTTGTTAGAAAGTGGAGGAGTGAATTAAAACTTCCTAATATTTTACTGCTTTGTGACGTCTTGCCAGGTTTATTTCACTTTTAGAAAATGTTCCCCATTTGTCTTGTTGATTTGTGTGGTAACTTATTATTATGATTTATTACAATAAATAAATAAACATTGAAATGTTTCTGTATGACAAGAATTTAAAGATATGCTTGTTTCACAGATTAAGAACCAGTTAATGAAAGAAGCAGCACGGGGTTTGAGTGAAGAGAAGACAACGGCAAAAGTGCAAGGAAATTCACAGTCTAAAGCACGGCATCCTACCTACCATGAGCCTGTAATGATGGACTGTAAGGCTCTTCGCCCCAATATGGATGATGATTTCATTCCACCTGCTGGCACTCCACCTATTGTTGGAGCATTGGGTATGATTTGCATTTACACTATAATACTTTCAATTGAACAGTATCTTCATTAACCTCTCATATAAGGTGTATCAGAGTGTGGTATATTAAGTACTTCAATTGCACCTGCCATATTGTTCTTTGTGTTCTCACTTATAACAATCAAAGTACAGTGGTACCTTGAGATACGAATTCAATTCGTTCCGTGATCATTGTCGTATGTCAAAAAAAAAAAAAATTGTATCTTAAAGCAAAATTTCCCATTTAAAATAATGTAATATATACTAATGCGTTCTAGTGATACAAAAATTCCCCAAAACACGGTTAAATTACATATAATATACACAATGTGTATATAAATTGAGGAGGAATAACACATAATGTTCACACATAATATTAATTTTTAATGTTTACACATAATACATAACACATACAGTAATGTTTAATCATCATTCATCACAATCATCATTTCCACGCCTTGCCTTTTTGGCCTCACTTTCCGGACTTTCACTGCGTGAGACCTTCACAAAGTAACAATCAAGAGAGGTCTGTTTCCTCCTCCCCTTTAAAATGTTACGAAAGAATGTGAGACACGTATCATTAAATAAGGCACTCACTCCCCCTGTAGACAATTTCTCTGGGTGTCTTATTTCCACAAAATCCGACACTTCCTGCCACTTGCCAAGGATATCATGAATTTCACGTGAATTAAGTTCCTCTTCATGCTCGACCTCCTCCTCTTTTCTGTGTTCCAACTTTTGTAGCTCCTTCAGCTCATCCGTCGTGAGTTCTTCAGCATGCTCCTCAATGAGATCAGCAACATCTGCCTCGTCTACCTCCAGGCCCATGGAGCGACCAGTACTATCTCTTTCTCAACAGGCTCGAATCTCTCAAAGTCTTGCTCTAAAACAGCATCTGGCCATAGTTTCCTCCAAGCAGAGTTCTTTTGGTGACACCTTGCCAGGCAATATCTATAAGCTTAAGACAAATGACAAGGTTGTAATGATCCTTCCAAAACTCCCTCAATGTTAGGTTCGTATTTTTGACAACTTCGAAGCAACGCTTGAAAAGATGCTTCATGAAAAGTTTCTTAAAATTGGAGATAACCTGCTGATCCATGGCTGAAAGATAGATGTTGTATTGGCTGGCAGATAGACAACTTTAATAAATTTAAATTCATCTAAAAGGTCATCCTCAAGGCCAGGAGGGTGACCTGGAGTATTATCCAACAGGACACACTTAAGCGGCAGACTATTATCGGTTAAGTATTTTTTCACTGAAGGCCCAAAAACAATGTTCATCCACTCAATAAATAACTGACGGGTCACCCATGCTTTACTATTTGCATGCCACAGAACTTGTAATTTTTCTTTCATAACTTTATAAGCTTTGAATGCCCTTGGGTTTTCCGAGTGGTAGACTAGCAATGATTTCACTTTGAAGTCCCCACTAGCGTTAGTGCAAAGGGCAAGCGTTAGTCTGTCTTTTGTAGCCTTGTGGCCTGGTAGACTCTTTACTTCTGCCATGATAAACGTACGCCTAGGCATTTTTTCCCAAAATAACCCTGTTTCGTCACAATTGAATACTTGTTCCGGTAGGTATCGTTCTTCACTAATAAGTTTCTCAAAACCCTTAATGAAATTTTCAGCCGCCTTAATATCTGCACTAGATGCTTCTCCATGACGAATTACTAAATGTATGCCACTTCGTTTCTTAAAATTCTCAAACCAGCCACGACTAGCATTGAACCCCTCACCACTTTGCGATGATTCTCCCTCCATCTCAGCTGCATCATGCTTGAGGTCTTCGAAGATGGTGCTAGCCTTTTCACAAATAATCACTTCAGAAACAGAGTCACCAGCCAGTTGCTTCTCCTTAATCCACAATAAAAGTAGCTTTTCCATCTCATCATGTGTATCAGTTCGTAGCTTTGAAATAATGGTGACGCCTTTGGAAGGCTGCAGCTTCTTTATCGCTTCCTTCTGTTTGATGATCGTGGATATTGTAGAAGGACTGTGGCCATACTCATTTGCCAAGTCGATGATACGAACGCCACGCTCATGCTTTGCTATAATTTCATGTTTCACTTCCATCAATATCATTTTCTTAGGTTTTTTCTTTTCTCCAGCTTTGTCTTTAACTTTGGGATCCATGGTTAAAATAAAAAATTGAGTATATACCGTATATCCAAAATAACATGAAAAACAGCCACAAACGCAATGAATACCACAGTGCGGCGTCAACAACCAAACAGAGTGACAGCATGGACAGGAAGCTATGCGAACGCTCTGCCATCTAGCATTTACCTCCCATTGTAAAATTACCATAGATATAGCTATAAGCTTTTCACCTTTTCCTATTGAAATATCTATGGTATATCTATGGTATTTCACAAAATAATATCGCGCATCGCAAATTCGTATTTCAAATTTTTCATTGTATGTCGAGGTATACATTTTCGAATATTTTATGTCGTATCTCAAAATATTCGTATGTTAGGACATTCATATCTCAAGGTACTACAGTATACACTGAGAGACACTGCACTTTTGATTTATTTTCATGATGACTAGTAACCCATTCAAAAACTGTTTTTTTCACCGAGCGTGGTGGTGTAACGGCTAGCGTTCTGGCCTCACATTTGGGAGGACGGCGGTTCGAATTCCCGTCCGGGCATCCAGATTTGGGTTTTCCATGGTTTCCCAAATCACTCCAGGCAAATGCCGGGATGCTTCCTCCAAAGGCCATGGCCGAATTCCTTCCCATTCCTTGCCCCCCATCCTTTCCCGTCTCTAAAGACCTAGCTGTTGAGAGACATTAAGCAGTTTTAAAAAAAAACAAAAAAAAACTGTTTCTCATTCAAGTTTTGTGTCAAACCTTTAGACATCTTAATTTTGTAAGTAATATGACAACCTTAGTTAGATCCATAAATTTGTTTAAGGTATTCTGTGCAAGTTAGAGGAGACTTCCATGATGCTGAATTTCTCAAAATAAATGAGCATACCTTGTAACAATGGTAAGCTTAGACTGCTATCGTTAAACTCTCTCTATGGATTATTCCTTCATCTGTTACAACAGTAATAATATATTACTATCATTATTGTGAGGGATAAAGAAATTGAAATGCTAGTTGTATTATTGATTCAGAATGAAGAATAGGAAGTAAGCGTGTAATGGATACAGCAACTGTTGCAGTGTGGTCTTATCACTTGTATCAAATTGACTGAATTGTATGGAATTACAAATTAGTGTAGGGAAATTAACCACCACTTACCTTAGATGACATGAACACACAAACAAGGACAAGAACATACATTTTTTGGTCTTGAATTGTGTAATTGGATACAGGAAACTCCTTTACTTTTTCGCAATGCATTTAATAAACTTGATTTTTAAAATTAATTTAATATATTCCACTAATTTATGTAAAATTGTGTTACTATGTATCACTATCTTTTTCATAGTTAAACTTGCTGGCATAGTTATGATCTCCTTCCATGTTTTATCTAGTCTTCCTGAGGATCATTTTGCATTTGGTCATATAATATTCTTGTTCATTCTGTTTACTTGATGTTGCCACTTTTTCCTCTACTACAGGACATATTCAACTATAGATATATTTTTGAATTTGTTTTTCAGTGTTTTGTTTCTGATACAGTCTAGGAGAATATGTGATGTAGAATTCAGAACTAGTCACTCCATAATTTTGTATGCTTCAAGTGTAGTGTCTCTTTGGATTTTAGTTGTATGAAACACTTGATTAATTATCCTCTTTGCACATTCTTAATTCCGAATTACCAAATTTTTCTTCAAAATTTGTTAATTCATGAAATAATTAGTCCAGTGTATTAATTTACTTTAAAATTTGATTATCAATAACTATTTTATTTAACTTAATTTCTTCATTTGAAAGGCCATAATTTTGGATTTTTTAATTTAAATTGCCATGAAAATAGTTTTTGGTTGTTGGTTTGAAGCAGTGTGTTGAGAATGTTAAAACATCCTCATAGTTGGTATTAAACAAGGTATCAGCACAAGTGAATCAGTTGTTTGTTATAAATGAAACGCAATATATAGGATTTTGCTGTGATAGAAAAAATAATTGTTTAGGAAGTATTTCATCACAATGAGGGCAGTGGTGTAGCTAGGTCAACAAGGGCCCTGGTGCAAAAAATTTATTTTGTACCAGATGGGCGACCTTTTTTTTTGTTTTGTGTTGCTGGTAGGACCCCTGAGCTGAGGCTGGGGGCCCCTGAGTTGTGCTTGGGAGCTCCCTGAGCAGTGAGGGGGCCCCCTGAGTCTCTGGGGCCCCCTCAGATGATAGCAGAGCTAAAAAAAAAGGTCTCCAGTTTGCCGCGAAGGCCCATGGGCCCTATGAACTGTGCTTGGAATCCCCAGAAGTGTGCTTGGGGGCCCCCTGAGGTATGCTTGGGGGCCCCCTGAGTGTAGGGTGCTATATTGAGACTAAATTTGTCATATATAATATTTGTAACAAGGAGTTAAATTTGGAGTAGGATTGTGGGCACTCTAGAGATAGAATCGAGAGCTGAATTCTAGACAGCAGCTTGCAGTTTCCTCCCCCCCCCCCCCTTTCCACATGGTTAATTCATAAACAGTATAATAAGTTTTACAAGCTTGCTCATCTTGTAGGATGAAGAGAAAAAGTGAAGGATATTTTAAATAATTTTTGGGGTGTGAAATGAAGATGGATTTTGATTCAATATTAACAAAATATCATTCTTAAGTTAATCAATAAATTGCAATGAACCATATGACACAAAATCATGAAGGTTGAAAATTCCTGAATCGATTTAATAAAAATACTTTCATACTTTAATCTCAAAAAGTGGTTTAGATAATTACTAGATTAGTGATTAAGTGTTATTCACGCACGCACAACATTCTGAATAGTTTGAATAAAAGTCATCTTATATTGAACATGCTGTAGATATCATTTCGGGAACAGTTTCCAAAAACTGAATAAAAAATTATGAATGAATGAAATTGCTGTTAATTTCGATATATGTGTATTTTAGGTATAAGCTAAACTAAACCTGTCAAAAATATCTAAAATATTTCACACATTTAAGATTAATCAAATCTATTGAAAAATTGCATATTTATGGCATAAAAGTTTCTTTCGTGTAAAATATAGATTATGTTTGGTGTTGAATTACCTTCACATTCTATAAAATTATGATTTATTATAATTTTTTAAATTGATCGACAGGATTTTTTTTTTTATTTATATTGAGTTCTTCACCTTTCGGGGATGTTCCCGTAAATGACTGTGCGTTCCCAAAATGATGAAATAAACACAGAACAGGTTTTTAATCAATTAATTCATGCATCATAACATTTTTAAATATTTATTGCATTTAGTTATATCAAATAAAATGAAATACATAAAAGCTTGGGCTTATAACACAAATTAGTCCTTTTCGAAAATATCAATTTAATTCTCAAAGTAATGTTGTAATACTGTCAGTTTTTTAATAATGATGTGTGCATATTTTGAATAATTTTTTCAAATATAACGTATCAAATATCTTTGGGTCGTAGTTTAAAAAATTCGGGCCTGTTTTGTCCACATATCTTAAAAAAATTTAACTATTCATATTTTTTGGAAAATTGAATATGTTTCAAAAATTAATTTCATTTTAAACTTTCTTTAAAACGTTTTATTTCTTTACTGTAGTAATAGATACCACATATATCTTTCTTTATTACAGGTATTTCTTTTGCTAATTGAATTTTTAATTCTCAAATTGTAATTTTTCACTTAAATACATAATAAAAAACTAAACTGGGTTTAGAGTGAATGTTATTTCAATCAAAAGAATGTGGAAGTTGTCAAATCATATTTCATATGCTCTTTTAAAAATGACTTCTCTTTGTGCACTAATATTTTTAAAAAGAAAACTGCAGTTATTTTAGTTGTTGTCAAACAATAGAGCAACTTACATCTTACTTCCAAAGATTTTACTCCTTTCTTTTTATCTCTAATAGTATCAAAATATTTCTTTTTTAATAGGAGTCATACCACCAGTTTCACAGGAAACTATTCTGATACGTGATATCCTTTACGTGCTGCAAGGAGTTGAAGGTACTTGCATCATACCTGACAAGTTGGACAGTCCATATGGAACCAGGACATTTGGAATTACACCTAGTATAGGTAAAACTTTTTCTGAATTCCTCTCTTTTTGTATTGTATATAAAAAAAACAATTTAATTAATGACATAGCTTGTATTCTCATGGAAAACTAGTCATTTCATAACAAATATCAGGTTAAGGTGAAAAGTACAGAGAATATACGTGAGAGTACAGTGTGATTTCCAGATTTGTACACCCAGAATTTGACCTGTGTGCAGTAGACATTGAAAACTGAATTAAAATTGCATTCATTATACATATTGATTGCATATATATTGATTTATGAAGCCAAACATTTCTAAAATAACTGATTGGAGGCGAAAATTGATCCCACTAGCAATTGACCATTTCTAATCTGCCAAAAATGAGAATGAGTCAACAGATACAATATCAAAAACTTGAGGACTTTCTTACAGATTGTGAAAAAACTTTAGCCTGGTCCCATTATCTTTATAGCAGCTCTGTGCGTTGGCCCTTGTTCATATGTATGGTTAATAACTCCTGTGGTGCTTGGAACATGTATAGGCATGTTATAATAAACCACTACTTTCTGAACATGGTGATTAAGAAAGAACATTCCTGATTTGAAAAGCTAGATTTACAAAACAAAAAACTTGCTTTCTAGTTCCACCAATCATTCCAGAAGTAACATTGTTATCTCTACTTTTATATATACTGTTATAAAAATGTAAGCAAGCTGCGTGCATTGGAATGTTTGAATATGTACCAGATAAAAACTACCAGAGCAATTTTGATGGTGTTATCAAATTTTTATAGGTAATGGTCCAGTTTAAAATCTACGGAAATAGCTAATGATTTATATGTACTGAGGAGTGGAGGAAGTAATTAAAATCTCTCTAGAAGGAATAATTGAGGGCCACGGATCACTCATTTCAACAAAAATTGGCAAAAAATAATACTTTTCTTGAATTTTGTTTTGTTTCTTTAATTCGGCTGTTTATTTTTCAGTTCTCTGAAATTTAAAACGTTAAAATTAACGGAATACATCAGTTAAGCGTAATAAGCGTTAGAAAAATTTAAATTACATACTTCAAAAGCTACCAAACATCATGCTACTATACATGATTATTCTATTATGTTATCCTCCAGTTTCTGCAATACAGAAATGAAAATAAATGGAATACATTAATCAAACCACTACTTCATAAATGTACTTCAGGAAGCGTAACTTAATTGTAGATTTAATTTACATCCTTGTGCTTTATGTTGATATGTTTAAACACAGTAATTATACTTTATTTTTGTAGCAATGCAAAATACCATTGACATTGTGCCGAGCAATATTTTTGTTGATTTTGTTTTGTTTTGTTTAATTGTGTATGAATCATTCCTAAACTGTATTAGCAGTATTAATTTTTGTTGACTATTTAGTGCGGCACAATCGTATTCATGTGTAATGGGTGCTGTAATCTGAATTGGTTTGCGTGTAGGTTGAAATGCAGTCCAGACAATGTAAAACTTCATATTCATTCAATGCAAGTGGGGCCACCATAATGCAAAACACCTCAGATGGCATTGTCCTATTGGTGTGTAAATGGATAGTTACATACAAGTTATTGTGTAAGAAATATATGTTATTACTTGTTTATGGCCCTCTGGCTTCATTCTTTGAGATAAGACTGCATTCCACATCCATTTGACATGTAGAGGAGAATTATTGAAAAAATTATTTTTTTAATGTATAGCTTACATGTTGCACCATGGATTAATTGCTGAACTGTCTATGACAATAATAATCAACATTCCAAAATGACCCGATCACTGCCAAAGTGGATGCTGTGGTGATGCGGGACCGTCGTGTGACTATCCGACAAATTATGGAAGAGATAGGCATCCGCGTTTTTTCGGCACATTCCATCGTGACCGAAGATTGGCCATGAAGAGTGTGTCAGCGAAATGCAGAAGCTGCTGACGGTGGCACAAAAGCAACTTCATTTTGAATTCTTGCAGGACATGTTGGAGATCACAAACAGGGAGCCCGGCTTCGTGAACTCCATAATCACTGGTGAGGAGTCCTGGGTTCACGGGTACAACCCGGAAACCAAATCCCAGTTGTCACAGTGGAAGCATTCCACGACACCAAGACCAGAGAAGTCTCACAAAGTGCGCAGCAATGTCAAAGTGATGCTGACTGCTTTCTTCAACTCCTACGGTGTGGTATACCATGAGTAAGCACCACAGGCCACAGGGTCAGTAACGAAAGAGTACTACAGGGAAGTCCTCCCGTGATGCTGTGTGGTGCAAGAGACCGGAGTCGTTGTCAGCAGGAAATCCATTACAATGATGCTCCAGCATATTCCTTGCATTTGGTTCAGACTTTTTTGGGGCGAAAAACAAGACTCCTGTAGTTCAACAGGCTCCTTACTTTCCTGATATGGCCCCCTGCACCTTCTTGCTGTTCCCCAAACTCAAGAGGAAATTGAAAGGAAAGCGATTTCTGAGAGACGACATTATGGCTGCAACGACAGCAGAGCTAAACTCCATTCCAAAAGAGGCTTTCTCGGAATGCCTCTAACAGTGGCGGCACCACTGGAATAAGTGTGTGTGGTGTCCCAAGGAGACTACTTTGAGGGTGAATAGGTTTCCAAAACACCAGGTATGCCAGTCCCCCCACACATCCAAAGGTCAGATACTTTTCTAACATACCTCTTACAATATCAATAATATTCCCAACAAATGATAATTAGTCACTTACTTAAAAACCTATTAGCGTAATAAATTTCCACTGTAATTTGTTAATACATATTAGTTACTATATATGAGTGAAATTTGCAGACACTGTAATTACTGCATTTGTCAACTGTTTCATTAGGAAGAAATACTGTAGACCATTTTAGTAATTGTAGACAACTTACTGAATAGGTCAATATTATGTAGATGTGCATACATCCTTCTGTACATTGCATTTTTGAAGATCTTTGAAAATGCTGATAGAAGTGATATGGGTCTATAGTTCAATCTTTGAGATATCGCCCTTTTATAGAGCTGTTTGATTATTGACTTCTTGAGTGATTCGGGAAAGATACCTTCTTCAAAAGAACTATTAGAAATATGATTGATAACTCTACTAATACTGGTGCTACACATTGTATGCATTGAAACCTCATCATAACAAATAACTTTGTTTTTGAGGGATTTCATAATTTTTTCAATTTCGTTTTGACTGGTGAGAAATAGAGACATGATGCTTTTATTGCTGACCAGGATCTAAGAATTGTTATAGCATTCATATTACCAATAAATCTTCCTTTCAGGTGAAAATGATAGCCAACCAGTTGCATCAATTAGATTTATTTAACCTTGACCTTGCCTTCGACGATCATAAGGTCATCATCTTCAGAAGGACTCGTGGAATCACATATACTCAGAAAGGAGCCAAATAACTCTTGTCATATTGCAGTGCGATGTGCACTTATGTAAATTTTAAAACTTCTATTACATTGTCAAACATGTTAAATACATATGTTCACCAATCCAAAATGTACACGTTGGGTGGGTGATTTCCGTCGACTGGGTACGTTTTGTATTTAACATGTTTGACAATGTAATAGAAGTTTTAAAATTTACATAAGTACACATCGCACTGCTTGGCTACTTTCTGAGTATATGTGATTCCACGAGCCCTGAGGAAGACGATCTTTTGACCGTCGAAACTGCAGTCAAGGTTAAATAAACCTAATTGATGCAACTGGTTGGCTATCATTTTCACCTGATCAACTCTCACCATTGCTGAAACGCAGCCATGTTCAAAATTTTAAATTCTTCCTTTTATTTTTTCAGCAAGTGTTAAGAAGTAGTTATTAAAAGCACAAGGTACAGAAGAGGGGTCATTTACAAGTTTATCAATAATGCTTTTAATACTGTTCCAAATGCTTTTTATCTCTTTATCTAAACAGCTAATCTCACTGTTTATAGCTTATCTAATACTTTGGTTAAAATTCTAAAGTAAGTCGTGTAATGCTGTCTGAGGAGCATATTATCAGTATTCCTAGCTTCTGCAGCCAGGAAGATGTTTTAATACGTACTGTTATCCAATTCTTGTTTACTCATTTTTGACCAATTGGAACTAGTCTTGTAGGTAGGCATCTCTTGTAAATTTCCAATAACCTCTAGTAAAAATAATTTAATTTATTGTTTACTCCTTTTAATTTAAGCGCAGTGCTTCAGTCCTAATTGAGAAGTTCATTGTTTAATGTTTTTAATGCAATGATCTTTAATGGTCTAACTTTTATAAATTCTTTATTCGTGGTATTTTTATTTCGCAGTGCATCCAAAGTAATTACTTGAGTATTGTGGTCTGACATACCATTTTCCATTGGAACTGCTCCATATTTTTCTAATTTATTTTCCTCTACAAAAATGTTATCAATAGTGGTGCTACTATCTTTTTGTATTCTAGCTGGGAAATTTACAGTTTGATAGAGATTGCATGATCTAAGCATTCCTAGAAGACAATCTGTCTGGTCACATTCTACAGCAAAATTTATGTTAAAGTATCCACAGAAGATAATTTCCCTTTGTATTCTTACTTAGCATAAAATACTGTTTCTACCGTCTCCACTGTTAATAGAACAATCACTGTAGATGAAGCACCTCTTCTTACAAACTTATTAACGGATAGTCAATGCAGTTGTTTCAACGTGGCCAGTCCAATCGAGTTGTAAACGGCAGTCACTCTTTAGTGCCGATGCGGATGCGCGAATTCGGAGCCTGTTTACACTCTGTAGAACATGTCTGCTTCCCGCGAACACAACACAACCACGTTGCCGCGTGCGCTACCTCTCTCAGCGACGTTCAAACACAGACTGCTCGCTACTCTCAAAGAGTTTACTGCTACGAAGTATTTGTAATGGATATCGACTATCGATACCATAGACTTAGATGAGATTTGAAAGTTAGCATATCGCTCTGTAATGTGACAATGCCAAATCCATATAAAATGGTCTGCTAATTTAATTTCTCCATAATAGAATCTATTCATTTATAACTGCCTGTTGCAAACATTTTTGCAGTCAAAATGTTTGCCATTATTAGATCTATATACGTGTATACGTATTGATGATAACCTTATATTTGTAAAAAAAAACTATTAACAGGTCGACTTTGTATACCGCACATTCGTAGAAAAATATACAAATTTGTAATCAGTCACTTCATTTCTTTCTCAAACACAAATTCAGTTAATTACAGTGATCACAATTTGTGGGAAACTGGTGGGTTGGCAGTGGCACTCTGGCCTTGCATTGAGGAGGACTTGGGTTTGAATCCCTGGCCATTGAGATTTGGGTTTACCACATTAGCCCAAATCACTCCAGGTGAATGCCATAATGGTTCCTTCAAAAGGCCTTGGCTTAATTTCTTCCCATTCCTTTCCCACCTCTAATAACCTCGATGTTAATGAGGCAGTTAGTTATTTTATATCATAGTTTGTGCACATGCAAATAGAGCAATCTGTTCATACAGACGCTAGTCACCACTGCTTAAAAGTGTATTTGTGCGTCAACAACAACCACAAATCTTCTGAATTACTAATGATGTGCAGCAACATGTTAAAATATTTGCATATAACATAAATTTAGAAGTTCCAAGAAAGAGGTAAAAACAGTATTGATGCCCTGCTTTTTTCCTATCTGTACAATATTTCGTTGATAGTTTGTCTCTGAATCAACAGTAAAAAAATCATCGCTGAATTTGTGGGCAAAGCTAGTCAAGAATATTTCAGATGTCTTGGATTTGTCTGTGCAAATGGACAACATTACATGCATCTGGAAGAGGTTATACAATCTCCCCAAATGTTTTTAACTATTACCAAGTTAATTTACTTATTGGAAATGTAGCTTTTCCATATGAAATCATCCTGTGTTTCTGGAAAAGCAGGGAAATTGTGATCATGAATTTTCCGTACTCTTTTTCCTGACATAAACCTTTCTCTCACCTATTTAGGTCTGATCTTTCAATAATTCTTGTATTAGCACTAGAAACGTGTGATTAATAATTGGAGAAATACATGTCCCATCACATCATATCTTACTATCTCATAGATTTTGAGAAATGAAATTTGAGAGGTCTTACATTTTCCCTAAGATTAAATGCAATCTTGGGTCTATCTGTTTTTCATCTTATGATTTTTATATTCATAGCTTTACTATTTCTATTGCTGATACCCAAATGTTTTTGCTTAGCACATATTTCAGTCATTATTCTGTTGTTCCTGTGTCCAGAGTACCATAACCAGTTGGAGACAGATGTTGATGCTCTGCTGTGTGTGTCTATCTGTCACATATCTCTAGCACGTAAATGGTTTTTTAGGATACTTGAAATTTGCACATACTATGTTTCACTGACCCAAACTGAATAACAAAATTTTGTAAAACTATATCCCGTGGCGACTTTTACGGAAATAAAGGGGCTTGAAAGGATTTTTTTTTAATTCCAGCCTTTGAGATATTTATGTTTTGAGGTATGTTTATTGGTTGTTAAGTAGAGAACCAAAACACTTTTATTTTATTTTATTTTTCACTTTAAAATAAATACGGGCATGACCATAAAATTTGTGAAGCTTTGACCACCGTTGTTACCAGGAGTATTTAAAAAATGATGTTACCTGGGAACTTGACCCCAATGTCACAGGTACTTCAGTCTAATATAGTTAAAAGTTTTGAACAAAATTTACTATCCTGTGGTTACTGTTCCATATGTTAATACTCGGAGAACAAGAGGCGATTACTAGACCGATGGAAGGAGGATATATGCAGGGTTGCTAGAGTCAACTGGCCTTCTATATGAATGAAAATGAAATGCTGTTCGTTGCTAACCACATCACTTCAGAATGACTGGACCGATTTGGCTAATTATCAACGTTCATAATAATTCGAATAAGGTAAATGGAGAAAAAAATTTGGAAAGTTACCCGGAAAATTAGAAAATATGGGTAAATAATGAAAGTACTTTTTTCTATGGAGCAATTTGTCTAATTTAAAAAAAAAAAATTTATAAGTGTCCGAATGAGGTTTCAAAAATGGAAAATTGGTAAAGTTGCCTGGAAGATTGGAAAAAGCTGAAATTATTTCTTTCTATGGACCGATTTTTTTTTTTTTATTATTATTATTAAACATTTAAAGTATTTAGAGAAAGAAAAATTGGAAAAGTTGGCCAGAGAATGGTAAAATTCGTGAAAAACAGCGTACTTTTTTCTTTGGGCTGATATGACTAATTTTTGTTAAATATTTGCAATGGTCTGAATAAGGTTTTTGAGAGAGAAAAATTGGAAAAGTTGCACAGAAAATTGGAAATTTGGGAAAAACTGAAAGTACTTTTTCTATAGAATGATTTGGCTACTATTTTAAAAATGTTTGTAATAGTCAGAGTAAGTTTTTAGACAAAGGAAAATTGGAAAAGATACTAAAAAAAATTGGAAAGTTCTGGAAAAATTGAATATGCTTTTTTCTATGTGCCAAATTGGCTATTTTTTTTTTTCTTTTTTTAAATGTCTGAATAAAATTTTTAGGCAAAGAAAAATTGAAAACAATGCTGGGAAAATTGTAAAATTTGGCAAAAACTGGAAGTGTCTTTTGCTTTTGGATTTTTGTCCGAACTCAAGACAGTAAGTCACGATTCGAACAAGGGATATCTGTAATTTTTTTCCTTTGTTCCTTATTCTCCTGGGATGTAAATAACTCAGATCTCTTCTTTTTTTAAAAAAATAGAAATAAATAAATAACTGGTAGATCTGGAGAAAAATCTGTAAAAATGTACTTCAGCCTAAATTAAAATAAAATTACTTTTATTTTTGTGTTTTGTAATCTATCCGACAAATGTAGTTATTTTATTTCTGTTCTGTTTATAATAATTGAGAACATGTTCTTGATGATATCGAACAAGATATTACCTCAATTAGTCATGATAGCTCACAGTTGTCTAATGCACAACACATTTAATCGAGAGCTGAAACACGAAAACAATATGATTGTAATGAATTGGTAACAAAAATACCTCGTGATACTTTGAATGACGGAAGTAAAGGGATTTTCTTTTTGGATTCATCTGGTGGAACTGGAAAAACTTTTTTGAACTTATTAATTTTGGAACAGTTTGCTTGCAAAACGAAATTGCACTTTCCTCATCAGGAATTTCAGCCTCATTGTTCAGAGACGGTCATACATCTCTGCATTCGTGTTGCCGTTGAATATGAAAATCAATGAAATTCCAACGTGCAATTTTTCTAAGAACTGTGCAATGGTCCAAGTTTTTTGCAGCAGTGCAAATTGATTGATTGCTCGAGATGAATGTACAATTGCATATAAAAAGTTTTTAGGGCTATTAGACCAAACAATACAAGATCTACAAAACAATTAAAACTGGTTTTGTGGTGCGATGATCGAGGTCACCTTGAGATTCATCAAGATTTCAAATTTAATGGAAGAAAATAAATCATTTGCCTAACGTGTAATTCTGACTTAATTTATTTGTGACTTAAATTCTGTAACAAAACCACATGGTTCCAACTCGATCACATTCCAGGTACATCACACATTTCCAGCTTTTCAGTAGTGTACTGCTGATAGAATTAATCTCGCATGTAAAATTTCCCATTGGCATACTTCTGAATACACTTTTCCTCAAATTGAATAACTATAATGAACACTCAGAAATATGTTGTTTTCCCCCCCTCATTTTTACTTTGTTTCCACATTCTCAACAGCTTTTCACTAATTCACGAAACGATCATAGTCAAATTTATTGAAATTTGGACAGGGCAACAATGTCTGTCGGGTCACCTAGTAAATAAATGATTGCACTAGCTGTATGAGCAGTAAGGCATTGGAGCAGAGTCAGCTGCCTGCATCTGTATTCATACTGAGCTACCATCCTGCTCTACCAAAGTCACAGGCGTAGGGAACCCTAATGTTACAATGGTCAACTTGCATTTGCTTGCTTATTTGTTATATTGTTGACAGTTATACGGTTTTCAGATCCCGCACTGCGTCAGCTGGCACAGAGGTTCCTGCCACTGGCGTCCCACTACTCAGCAGTCGCGAGGTTGCTGGCGGACAAACAGCAGTTTGAGTGTGGTCGTGTGAACCACGCGCTAGTGGCAGCTGTGGACGAGTTGATGAAAGACTACTTGGTGTCCGTGGTGCGGCTGGAAAATGCGTCTCGCCGCGGCTCTCTCACCCTCCAGGAGCTGTGGTATTACGTGCAGCCGTGTCAGCGAACCCTGAGTGTGCTCGCGGACATCGCGAGCTTTGTCTGCAAGGTTGGTACAGGATAGGCTACTAGTGTGTATGGGTCGAGTACACTCAAATCTGGGAGTGTTTTGTGCATCATAAAATATCATGGAGCTGCTGATACTGACCATACTAGTTTCTTTGGGGAGAGACAGAAATGATCTAGCTGTACCTTTATTTCACAGTTTGATGTGAGGAGTGTTGTAGGTGCAGTTTATGCTTGGTGAAATTTTGATATTGTAGAGTGTGTAATTAAAATACACTTAAAATTACTAATGAATTAACTTATCAATGTGTCACTCTTCCCTGCAAACAAAGAGCTTTACTTAAATTTATATGTTATCCAAACAGGCATTGTGTGATTTGTGATACAAGTGAAGAATAGTTCCTAAGAAACAATTTGGAGACGAGTTATCAGAATTGAGAACAATCATCAAATTGACTATCATTTCCTACGTTTCGTTTCTTGTTGCATAATTACTATGCAGTCAAAAATTTAAAATGATTATTTTTTTGATCACTGTCTTATTGAACTCGCAGTGGAGAAATACTACAGGTATTGGCCTTTTATCACAGGCAATTTATATTAAGTATGAGGGTCACCTTTTAAGTTTTTATAAAAACTATGAAAGCAAAAAAAAAAAAAAAAAAAGTTTCAGATTGTTTTATTGTTTCTCAAAACATTCACCTTTAAGATTTATACACTTCTGCATGTGTTCAAACCAATTCTTGAGACTTTTTATCAATGGTTTTGGAAGGATTCAACAGGTTCTTGATTTGTTTGAAAATTGCTGGCCACACATCTTTTGTTTAACATTTTGAAACAAAAACCGATTATTAGACAGTAAATCAGATGAATATGGTTAATGAGACATTAATTCTACATTTTCTCCATCAAATAAATGATTGTTTGATGTGATGTGAGAGCTGGCATTGTCATGATAAAGAATGATGCGATGTTTTGGGTTATTTTTCCTGTTTTCATCAGTGAATTCTGGCAAATTGTTGTGTACTATTCAGCATTAACCGTTCATCGATCCTCTAAAGCAGGGTTTCTCTAACTTTTAGCTCCGCGTACCCCCTATAAAATTTCCCAGACAATGGGAAACCCCTTTAAATAATGTGTGTTTTTGTTTTTGTAAAAAATTAAGGATTGTTATTTTAGTAAAGTAAATAGTGACAAAGAGCACAATGTTATTAATTAATTTGATTGATGGGCTTTTTTTCTTGAAGCAGGTTGAGTCAATTTTAGTAGCATGTTGCTCACGTTCCATCTCAATTCACCATTGTGCGTGTTTGAAACTCGGGACAACCAGTCAGCTGCCATAATGTAAATCTTGTCGCAAACCCCCTACAATCAATTTGCGAACCCCTAAGGGTTCGTGTACCCCACTTTGAGAAATCCTGCTCTGTCCAGTATAACTAAAGAAACAGATGCCCATTTTCTTGGAATTGCTTCACGAATGAACCACTTTTGTTGGATTAGGTTCATTTTGGAACACCCAAACAGTTGATTGATGTTGAATTTGTAGCTCGTATGAATAAATCCAAAATTCATCTCCTTTTATGATGTTGTAAACACATTTTGCATTTCCTCTGTCTTTTTTTTTTTTAATAATTTCCTTACGCCAATTGACATGAGCCTGTTTTTGAGTTTCAGTCTAATTATGCAGAATCCATTGTGGTCAGATCTTTTTCACAGCTAAATGTTCTTGCAAAATCGAACATACTGCAGTCTTCGATATGCCTAAGGATGCCTCTGTCTCACGGAAAGTCACAAGCCAGTCCTCTACAATCATTTTGCATTAACAACAGCTGATTTTGGTTGACCTTCATAAAATTCATCGCTGACAAAAGTACAATCACAACAATATTACCAAGCGTGGTGGGTGAACGGTTAACGTTCTGGCCTTGCATTTTGGGGGACGCGGGTTTGAATCCCCGGCTGGGCATCTAGAATTGGGTTTTCCATGGTTCCCCAAATCACTCCAGGCAAATGCCAGGATACTTTCTTCAAAAGGCCATGGCTGAATTCCTTCCCACTCCTTGCTCCCCATCCTTTCCTGCCTCTAAAGACCTCAATGAGGCTTAAAGCCATAAGAAAAAAAAATACAATACTTTGTAAAGTCTTTTCTAATGGTTCTTGATTAAAAAAAAGTCGAACGAACTGATTCAAGACATCTTTATTGAGTTAGGCCTTTACTGAAATTGTAAAACCTTCACATGAAATTTCAATTTTTACGATTTTTTTGTTGTAAAATCATCAATGTAAACAAACTACTCGGCCAATTTATGAGCTACCACTGTTGTAAAAAATAATGCACAAATTTTACAACAATATGAACATCACATCTTAATGATGCCATCTAGTGGTTGTTTGTAAAAACTTAAAAGGTGACCCTTGTATAATTATGTTATCTGATTTGTGTAATGTGTATTGCTGATTTCTACCAAATGAGGAAAGGTGCAATATGTCACCGACTCCTTTTAACATGCATACTGATTGTAGGATTTTCTAAGACTTTTGCAACAAATACTTTTAAGAATGAAGTAACTTTATTAAAAATTTTGTTCAAATTTTCTATATTCCCCAAACTAAACACATATAGTAATACAGACGACAGTTAAATACCAACTCAAGGTATTGGAGAAAGCAAAATTTGGCAGTGGTTGTTCTTGCACGTAACGGCCTCAACTCATACACTGTTCTCACTCTCTGTGTGTGTCACCATTACAACTAAACTTTTCTAAGTGTAAATGATATTCATCTGGGTTTTTGACTAAGAATACAAATTTGATTGGGTATGGAAAATTATTAATATTTTTTTTTTTTTTTTTTTTTTTTTTTTTTTTTTTTGTAGACTGTTATGTGACGTCATTAAACAATGGCAAATATTTATTTTAAAAAAGATTCATTTCATGGTAGTACTAACACAATTTAAACCACATATTACCAGCCTAATGTTAGTGAAGCAAGGAAAGATCGTAAAGTATCGATCAATAAACTGAATAAAATTGCAAGACTAATTTAACTTCTCAGAGACAAAAAATAAGATGGTGGAAGTTTTTTGGAAAAAATCATGAGAGATACAAAATAATGATTAGTTGTAAAATAGTTGAGTAAGTAAATACATTTAACAATTTTGGTATTTACAAGTCACATTGCCAAAAAGAGGACATGAACATAAAATTAACAATATTTTTTAAACTTTGTAGAACTATAAGCTTTGCCATATTAGGAGAGTCACAGGAGAAAACACAAGAGAAATATTATATAACTATACCTGTACCAATTACATTTGGCTATGAAAAATGGGGAATATGTGAAACAGATAGGTGGAAAGTCAAGATGGGAAAAATTTCTTGTATTAAGTAGTAGGTGCAAGCATTCTGGACAAACAATGCATCGAAAGTAATGTATTGGGGCCAAATATATTACATTTAACAAATGGGATATCTGAAATGAAACAAACTTACCTCAATAAAGAAAGTATTCTGAAAATGAGAATCTCTTTTGGCAGTATGACTAGTGAGTAACCAAATAGGTAAAAGTATTTACCTGGTCTATTATTTTACCATTAATCATTACTTTGCATTAGCCTCAAAACCTATCAAAAATGATTGGTTGAACGCAGTGTTGTGGCAAGCCATGACTTTACAGTTGCTTTTAAAACTAAAAAGGATTGTCCTAAAATAGAGCTCAATGCATTTCCTCATGCCTTGCATTATAGCAAAAATTGAATTTCAACCTTACCACAAACTCCGGTAAAATTGCCACAAGAAAATCGTGCTTCAATCACATTCGAAATAATACATGCACAGTGTTGCATGTTAGTGACATCATGAATCGTGACATAAACTTGATCCAAAATCTACAGAGGTTCTTGTATATTTCTTTTTTTGTTATCAGTGATTCACATCAATATTACAACGTTTGAATGGCTGACACATGTTGCTGAAATAGTGACCCGAGTAATTTGGCTTCACTGAAAGCAAAGAAAAAGAAAAATAAATCTTACGTTATGCCACATAATGTTAGTTTTAACTGTAGTTAAGGATTTTTAGATCGCGATCAATGTGGAACTACTTTTGTTCAAACGAAGTAATGATTTCAGTAAAACTCGTGAAAACAATTTAAATTATTTAAAAAAAAAAAAAAAAAAAAAAATACTAATACCCTCTGTTGTAACGTCAGATGCCAGTTATAATTCTGACAGGCTAAATAGTAGTTTAATAATAAAATAAAATTAAAAAAAACTGCCTTTAACATTGCTAATTGAAAATTAAAGCTGTTATGCTCTATATCTGTGGGCAAAGAATTTTTCTAGATTGAAGGAATATTAAGTTAATATTAGCAACTAATTATTATATTATTATATCAATTTAAATGAAATATGTACCTCTCTTTCAGTGTTCTGCCAATTCCATGAATGATTAACTAAATATAAATGTTAGTAAATAACATGCATAACCTAGAACAACATCTCTGATCGTTTTAAGTTAGGCAGCGAAGGCGAGAAGCACGACATCATGGTGTGACATCAAAATGACCAAGCTTAGCATTTTAAGGTACTAGATGACCAGTGCGAAAATTTCGTGAATATGATGAATAGTAAGGTTGGTGGTTTGTAATAAGATGAAAGAAAAATCGCCTCATTTGTATTAATTGTTTATTTGTATTAGACATAACAAAATTTGATGTCAGTGAAGCAGTTTATTTATATCTATATGATATGTGTTGCTGATATCTAGTCGCTTGGATCTGAACTGTCTCATGCACATGATTTTCACAGTTAATACTTTTGTCATTCCAAGGGTCAAATTCCGAAAAATTTCATTCTTATTTTATAATGTTAATATTTCAAATGATACTTCATTTATTGATTTCAATTAGAAATCACGGGAGATGAATGCCTTGTAACAAAAAAATACATTATGGAAATAACAATATTTTTGCCCTCTAAGGGTAAGAATATCGAAAAATATATATGATGTGACCAAAGCGGAGACCTTATATTTAAAATGATACTTCATTTATCAATTTCAGTTAGGTGTAAAGGGAGATAGTGGATTGCTGACCAAAAAGAAAAAATACTTTTTAGAAAAAATATGTATGATAGATCTCATGTGATTTTTTTCTCTAAAACTGCCTTTGCCTTGATTAATGTGTGCAATATTTTAAATTAAACAATCTGGTAATTTAACACAGCTTTTGACTGATATTCAAATATCTTATTCTCCTTCACTATTAATTACCTCATCATCTGTAAATAAATTGGTGTTTTGTTCTGTCAAATATTGGAAATTTTTTATATGAATACTTGCAATCATCTAGTGACATCAACATGTGTGTTAAAAATAGCTGACAACATTGTGAAGGCTGGTTCAATGCCTTGATTTATCCACAGAGTTTTAATACCTACTTCTTTATCTATGCATATCTCGATTCCATAATAATGAGCTAGGACAGTGAAAATAAACCACCACTTACCACATATGAAGGCAGGAAGATCAGAAGAACTCAAAAAACAACATATATTTTTCATTTTTTCTAACCTTATCCATGTATGAGATAAGAGATATGGTAGGCATGTGGTAAAATACAGAACTCAAATAATAAATGATTTTACTTATCAGGTCTAAAATACACAGTCCAGTCACATTAATGTGTACCACCTCTCAAAAACCAGAATAACCACCTTTGGCAGAGCGCACCACTGCGAGGCGTGCAGGAAGAGAGTCAATTAGGTTTCTGAAGGTGTTCACTGGTATGTTGAGCCATGCCGACTCCAGTGCCGTGGCTAGCGGCGCTAGATTACATGGTTGAAGATCCATGACACAGACAACCCGATTGAGGTGGGCCCACAGATTCTACGATTGGGTTTAAATCCAGGTGAGTTTGCTGGCGAGGGGAGTAAGTTAAACATCATCCTGGTGCTCTTCGAACCACGCACATACACTGCGAGCTGTATGATACCCCGCATTGTCACGCTGGTAGATTCTGAGGAAAAAATATTCGCATGTAGTGGTGGACATGTCCGCAAGGACAGATACGTACTTGTGCTGATCCATAATGCCTTCCACAATGATGAGTTCACCCAGTGAATGCCAGGAAAACATTCCCAAAACCATAATGCTCCCTCCTCCACCCTGGATCCTTTCGGCAATTGTTGCAGGGTATTTGCTTTCAGACGTTTCACGCCAGTATGCGCCAACGTCCATCTGTCTATTGGAGCATAAAACATGATTCGTCGGAAAAATGCCACCTGTTGCCACTCTGTGGATGTCCAGTTGCGGTACTGGCGTGCAAATTCCAGCCTTCGTTGCCGATGAACAGAAGTCAACATAGGTACATTAATCAGGCGAACGCACTCCATAGCCTTTGTTCGCCTCTGTCATCTATAGCCCGTGGTGCACCACATGTACCACGCAGCTGATTTTGAATAGTGCCATTTTGCCATGCACGGTATACTTTCACCACGGCGGCATGTGAACAGTTCACAAAATTAGCCATTTCCGAAATGCTCACCCTTGGGCCGAAAGCCAATAATCATGCCCTTTTGACCGTCGGATATATCGCTACGTTTGTGCATTACGCAACGATTGAAATGCTTTCCGATGCCCTAGGACATCCATTATATACACTCTACTGTAATGTGCTGCCACTTGCCTTTTGTGATTGTCGAAAGTAGGTGGTGGTCACATTAATGTGACTGAACTGTGTATATAAAATGTTAATTTTAAGATTGTACTGTAGCTAACTTACACTGTATGGGACCCTCAATGTATAATATTCAGTTAGAAGTCATGAATTTAATACATATTGTTTCTATTGTGCGTTTCAATTTAATATGATGCTGCTTTTTTTCCTTAAAATTTTTGTTTGTTTATGG
Organism: Vandiemenella viatica; assembly: GCA_031002005.1. NCBI lineage: Eukaryota > Metazoa > Arthropoda > Insecta > Orthoptera > Morabidae > Vandiemenella > Vandiemenella viatica. The sequence goes on from JARYHS010012519.1 coordinate 14,462,653, forward strand.
AGAATTCTAGTTACTCTGACAATGCAACAGAACGCTGAGTGTGGTATCTTATTTCAGTCAGATGCTAAAGGTGGTAAGGTGTTGAGCCTTCTGCACGAGATGACTCTGAGCTTCAATGGAGATGTTCAGCGGCAGGAGATGTGCCTCCACTTGATGCAGGCTGCTTGTGCACCATACATAGAAATACTTGAGAAGTGGATCTACAAGGGCATCATCTGTGACCCTTACCGAGAAGTACGTTTGAGTATAAGATTAAAATAAGATAGTAAAATGTTTGAAATTATTTGTATTTAATATGCAATGAAGGCAGATTAACAGAACATGTCTCTGCTTTTCATATTTGTGGCCAGGCTGTTGTAAAATCAGTGTCATTAGAGGCATTGATTCCATGCTGAATGTAACAGCTTGTTTATTCTGATTAGTGAAGATAGGGTTTCCCATTGTTTCCCAATATCAGTCTCTGATTATGCTGGTATTAGACTCTAATAAAAGCTCTGGCATGTTTATTCCATTTAATGAATAGATTTTCGATGGGTGAAAACATGCATCAGTTAGTTTCCTCATTAATTTAAATTGTTCCAACAGTCACCAGGTAATACATAGGTATTCTGGATATTTAAGTACCAGGAAATGCTATTAATTATTAATAACGATGGCTGCGGTAGACTAATTCAAGGTTTTGATAAAACAATTGTTACAAAAATTTATGAAACTGTTTGAATAACAAAATCAAGGAAGAGTATTTCCTTCCTGAAATTGTTCACCTTTTCGATAATAAAGCAGGATATATATTAAAAGTATAAAAAGGTATTATATATCTTTAATCAATTTTAAAGTATGATATTGTTGATCAGATACTGTGAACTGAAAGTTCGAAAAAAATGGGATTTCAGGGCATGTGAGATTTATCTATATTTTTGGTTAGTTGGCCTCTGAATGGTAACAGAATACTAAATGATGAGACATTAAGTGAGGTTCACAATGAATTAGACTTGGCCATTACCATATATATTCTGAGTAATTATTCGAAGATTCTGGGTATAAGGATGTGACACACAAACACAAACATTTCACAAAAGAAAATAAACATTGCATGCAAATCTTGTTGTAGTTGAAACTTCTTATTCTTGTCATGTTACTTTTTTCCCACTAAAATCGTGGTAAAAATTGATGTTGATCACTATTTCTTGGTTCTAACACACAGACTTTCACATTATAGCTTAACAAATATGTAGTGGATGATTTAGCAAGTGGGACTCACTTGTTGTGAGCGCTTGCTAATTTTTTGTGTAGGGTTTCAGATTTAAATTGCTTGATATCATTTATTCATCAGAGTTGGCCCATTTCTCATTTCTACACTTCTCATCTTTTACTGCTTCACAGGCACTGCAGTCTGCATGCTTAACTTTTAAAATATTGTCCTATAGTTATGAGCACTGATTGATTAATCTATACTATTATAAATCTGTGTTGTCTCTTTATTTGAACGGGAGCTGCGCAAAAACTATCACACCAATTTGAATGGGGTTTTAAAACTTTTAGAACTAATGGTGCTAGTCAAAATCTGCGGAAATAGCTAATGACTTATATGTACCAAAGGAAGAAGCAAGCAATTAAAAATCTTTATATATTGGAAATTGTGGGCCACAGATCATTATGCAGTTTCAGACGCTCACTCCTTTTGCAAAAATCTGACAAAAATTAGGATTCCATTTTATTTTTTTACTTTTGTTATTCAGTATTCTGTACCACAGTAAAATAAATGGAATAGATGATTCAAACCTAAATGTGTTAGATTACTAATGTGGTTGACATGTATTCTCTCTGGTAGACACTTAGAATTTGTCTCCGGTACAATATGTCTTCCCGCTGTACAATAGATGACAATACGCCAATACTTCTTCCTTACATATCATTATGGATACAAAATTCGGTTCGTCCCCCCCCCCCCACCCCCTCCCTTCAAAGAAAGAGGTCTGGCCAACAGCTAACAGGTAAAAATACATAGTTTTTCCATAATAACTTCTACAGAACTGCCCATATTTTGCTGGACTTAACTCGATTAATATATATTTGGTGGCTATCATAGGCAAATATTCTTAAATAATATCGCCCAGGGAACGTGTGTAAAAATTTTGGCTGCTGTTCAAACCACAGGCAGTAAAATAAACTGTTCTTTCTATAAAATAACTTCATAACCCTGATTTTCTAATGTTTATCTCCATACATGCTATTGTGTTAATTACGATAGCAACATGCAGCCAATGAAAATAAAAATTAACTAGGCATCCTAACACCTTATGTTACACTGTGTAAATTATAAAACTAGATCCATTATGCCTTACGCTGTAACATAGCGTGTCAGTGGTTACTCTGGTCCAGGCTGCATTTCAGCCTAACGACAAACTTGGCTTCTCTCACTTGGGCATTAATACATTCACTGTTTCACTATCAAAACTTAACCTGCTGCAGATACTTATATGAAACTGAAATAATAACATCAGTTGTACTGCTTTATTGAAAGCAAAGAGAATTTAATGGCACAAAGCGGCATTACAGTGACCAACTTACTAAGTAAGGTAAAGGTAACATTTTATTTCTCTTAAACATTATTACACCTACTTATATCACAAAAATAAAACCCTTTCGAAACATTTTTTTCTTCTCGCAATAATTATCTCTACAAATTAGTGCAGTTAATTTTTCAGATAGCTTTTTTACTATTTCATAAATTGTAAAACATTAAAATAAGAATGAAACAAAACTCTCGGACATCAGTATGAAAACCGAACCTAAGACAATAACTAAAAAAAAGGAAAGTTTTTAGAAGACATTTAGAATTCATGCCTCTCATCGTTAATATTTGATAACAGAATAAAATCGGTAAAGAATTTTTACACATACCAAAGCACACATACGTGAAGCAGCGGGCAAATGCTAGTACATGATATGGCAAAAGGAAAGCTGTTTTTTCCAACACTGAAAAACTCTCTAAATGCATGCAGTTTATTGATATCTGTTTATAATTAATGTAAAAGATAAATACTAAATTTTTAATTGAGGTTGCCAGGTAAAATGGGTACAATGGCCAACCAAAAATTTAGTTGGAAGCTACTAACCACTAGCAATCGTTTTTGTTTAATTGACCATGATGGATCCATTGTCAAACCATAAAAAGTAAGGGATTATTTGCTACCTCACACCAAAGCTAAATAAAAAGTACTGCCATTGAAATAAAAAAAAATAGATATTCTCTAATTAATAATAAAACAATAAATTATTCAAAGGAAAGATAATCTATACACACCACACACCAAAGTAGAAGGACAACAGTAACTAAAACATGCCACAAACAAATTTTATCTTAATAGGCTATTTGAAAATAGTTTTAAATTCTTTATTGATAGATATTTGATATGTGTGGTTGCCACTAAGGACTCAGTGGGAAGCATGTGGGAGCATGGTTATAAAGTGCAAACCTTGTTCAAACATTTTATTACAAGAATCATGGTCAACGATTAAACGTATACAGAATATCACAAATAATATAATACAATATAATACATAAGAAAGCTTCGATCTTTCAGATTATGATCTTAATAAATCCTGTACCAATACAAATATATGTTAATGCGATGACAAAACACAAAATTGTACACAGGAGGCAAAATACAGCAATTATTTTAAACAAACGGGAATCAGTTAACCTTATCGTCCTTCAGTTTAACCTTAAGAATCAAATTCTTAGCAATAGGTTCTGACACACTATAGTGTGTACACGCCGGCGCATAAGTCGTTACCACCAACACACACTGATAAGGTGGCGGGAACGATTAGCACCACATATCGGGAAATTTTGTCCATTCCCGTAGCAAAATTATTAAGCACAATTAACAAGAATGCAGTAAGCGACGCACTTCGTAGTTGGAATCATCAGGTATTCTAACTCAAATAACCGACAGTGCTAGAAAATTGCAGTTTATCACCTCGAAGCCACCGCCAGCCCCGTCCGCTGCCGTTCTCCCAATCGGCGGAAAACCGCTCGCAAACATAGAGCGCAGCAGAGGAAATCCCTCGATTAATGTGAGCAAGGAACGGTCTCAGTCGGGTCACAAATCCACATCATGCGATACTTCCAGGCCGCCAGGTAAAATTACAAGTCCTCGCTTATACCAGCAGACCTCCAACGTTGCAGTCAATTAGGGGAAAAATTAGGCCCAACAAACCAATCTGCTGCTGCCGACCGACTGACTTCCCGGTTTCGTGTCCCCGAAAATCAACTCCATCAGCTGGTAGAGGGCACCACCAGAGCCACAGCGCGTGCTCACGGGTGAAACTAGCACGCGGGCTCTGCAGGAACCAGCATCAGAAGACAATCGAGGGTGGGGAAAATAAACAAAGCGAGCAGAGCACGGCTCACTATTATTTATTTTACAATTTATTTTTTGATGAAAGAGCATATTTTAGGTAAAATTCAATGTTAAAATTTAGAGTATTTAAAAGTCCACTAAAACTCTCCTTTTCTACCTGGCGCGGGCCAGCGACACTTATGATGTCACATGCCAGCAAGTGCTCACTCTAGATATGTATTGTCAAGTTTGTTTCTTTGAATTTGTGTATAAATGTTTGGAAATAGGGTGTATAAATAGTGTGTAGTACACCAATCTGCAATCGCAACAATTAAAAAAAACCATAAGTGTTCCTACAATAGATGAAATACGGGGGGAAAAAATGTCACTGCAACTTGTTCGTAGAAACCCACACAATATTACGACAAAGTCACTTACCATTTTATGTGAATTTCATGTACACTGTAATTTCATAGAGTTTCATGTGATACATTGTTTAAGGTAAGTATCACTAAGGTTAGTGTCCTTATGTTTGATCCTGACTTCGGAATATGTTTATTTGTTTTCTGTGGCATTTTATTTGGATACTAGTTGCTATTGGCTGCATCCCATATTCATCCCCCCCCAAATCCATCAAAACATCAACTTGTAAGATTATAACTATTATTATGACTGTAACAGTCCACTCCCCCAACTCTGCAAGATGCATTCAAATGCTTGCAGACAGTGATGTATTTGAGGGAGCAGCTAACCTTAAATTCTGTTGGCAGCGGCGATGTATTTAAACTTCAGAGAGAGCTCGAACCTCCCTGATTATCAACAGAAATGGTAAAGGTTTCTATTTCTTAAGTACTTACAAATAGAAATCAAATAAGTTTGTAATAGACTAAGACATTATTTCAAATTAACTTTTCTTTGAACCAGGCCACTGACCGATATGTAAATTTAGAGATAAATTGTCAGAAGATTCATGCTGCTATAAAGTTAAAAAAAAAAAATCATTTACACCAAATTTGAAATTTTCTATCATTTCCAGTTTCTACAGTAAGGTCCAAAATCATTAGCTGTAAGTTACAGAAGCGTTTTACAAATCAAAATGGTTACCTTCAAATTTATTCTCACTTATTTTCATTCCTCTATAAATATTCTCGACACTATGTCAGCCTATTGCACAACTTGACATATCAACTCAACTGAAATAAAACTTATCTATGCAAATGTATTTTGCTGATCACAAAGCATACACAAATTTAATATTAAAATCGTTTGGCTGAATTGTGTATGCATCTGGAGTTTTCAAATAGCCTTACGCAACACTTTATACTGTTGCCACTCTTTCAGAACCTAAGCACTGGGTCTGCATATAATTATTCTGAGCCCTTACTAATCCTTCTCAGAAACTCATGACACATTATACCTCTTTCTGCCAAATCACTTACTCCCCAGTAAACATTGAATCAGATTTCAGCTACCAAACAAAGCTAACAATGTTTCACTTCAGCTGAAAGATTTCTTTCACAAATGTGGGCAGAAACATATGTTCCCACTCACATTCGGCGATGGACTGATCCGCTTCTCCCAGCTCACCACTACTATAACATCTGACTATGAGGCTGCCCCACCCGACGCCTCCATAAGGTGCCGTTCTTCCTCTAAGAACCAATGGTGCAACTTTTATCCCTTGCACTTCTCAGACCATTGCACCACACACTGAAACACTCCAATTAAAACCCTAAATAAACCACTGCAATGTTACAAACTCTATGGCTCCTTCCCTTGTAACAAGTCTTATTTCGAAATGTCTATTGTAACCCCGTCTTTGGTGAAACCTAACCTACCATAGACCATGGTACCTGGACCATGTCCCATCTCATACACCAACTCATCTGATTCCATTGCCAGTGTTCTTATGTCAGCTTCACCTCAAACATTATCAGTCAGAAAGAATAGTCTGACTTGGGAACCATCAGACCTGTTCAGAACGGATTTTGATCCCCCGAGTATATGTTGAAGGGTATTTACTCCATATGTCTGTGTTACAATTATTTCTTCAAAATGAGCCCTGGATATCGAGAAATTAACGCGGAAACATATGTAAATACATTTTAAATACTATAATTTTAGTACTTCGTTTAAAATCTTCAGCGTGGTGTATGCGGTAAGACGTTAGCTTCCCATTTTGCGAACCCGGGTTCAAATCCCCATATTGCCAAATATTTTTATTTCTTTTTTCATATGCAGTAATCATTGAGCATTGATTTTATTTCATTTAAAATTCATTTACGAATTTTTATCATGCGAAATAACAGACATTATGTTAGTTTCAAACATTTACATGCTACCACCACTGAACGGAAATAAGTATAACTGTGGTACGGGGGAAAAACCCCGACCTTATGGCTGTAATATATTTACTTTTCGATATTAATTGTAGAGGTACAAGTATAGAAACGATGAACATGAAATATACCTGTTTCATTAAAAAAAAACATAAACAATTAAATAATTTTCTAAAAAAAAAAAAGTTGGGACTGTATATTCTGTAATATTTTGTTTTTAAAGTTATTTTGCATAATAAAAATTCGTAAATGAATTTTAAATGAAATAAAATCAATGCTCAATGATGACAGCATATAAAAAAAGAAATAAAAATATTTGGCAGTATGGGGATTTGAACCCGGGTTCGCAAAATGAGAAGTTAGTACCTTACCGGATACACTACGCTGAAACTGTTAAACAATGCACTAAATTATAATATTTAAAAGATATTCACATATGATTCCGCGTTAATTTCTCGATACCTAGGGTTCATTTTGAAGAAATAATTGTAACACAGACATATGGATTAATTACCCTTCAACATATACTCGGCGGATCGAAATCCATTCTGAACAGGTCTGATGGTCTCCAAGTGAGACAAATAGTTTTCCCAAAAATCTAGAGCACTCTGTTGCTTTCCTGAGCACTTGCTGAAACGATATCCCTGTCTGAGCTCTGATGGTCTGAATTGGCTTACCAACACATGCTGGTGACCAGACACCCCCCTGGCCTCAATCTCAGATATCATCTGCCTTCCTCACTTTGGTATGCCCATTGTTTGTTAGTATAATTAATTTATATAGATATGAATGTTATTCAGGGGCGTAGCTACTATGGGGCTAGGCGGTGCAGTGCACCGGGGCCCCTCACTCATGGGGCCCCCAAGCATACCTCTGGGCCCCCAAGCGCAGCCCACTAGCCTTCATGGCAAACTGGGACCTTTTTTGGCACAGGAAGCCCCTCACTAAGGGCCCTCTCACTGGTGGGGGGGCCCCAACCACTGCTCTTAGGGGGTCCCTAAGCACAACTCAAGGGCCCCATCCTCAGCTCAGGGGGCCCTTACCAGCAACACAAAGCAAAAAAAAAAGGTCACCCATCTGGCCTGAGGGCCCAAAATAATTTTTTTGCACCGGGGCCCTTGTTGACCTAGCTACGCCACTGATGTTATTCCAACATTTTCTACTTGTATTATTAAAATATGTAAATTTGTCACCTCTTTTACGTTTCCTCTTTTTTTTATCTTATTTTGATTAATGTCTTTTCTACAAGTGGCAACAGTCAAAACCATCATTCATGTCGCTGTGTTGGTGCTTGCACAAACTCAGTCTTTTCTTTTTTAAAAGGGGCATAGCCAGTATTTTTTTGGTGGTATGTCTTTTGTTACTGCTGCTGAACCTCCCTCCAATTTTTTTGAATAGTGGGTATAGTTTATCTTCCCTTTCCATAAAATTAATGTACCCCATTGTTGCTGAAAACCTTCAATTAATTACTCAAACAGCTTAACTGCAGGCAGTGTAAAGATTTAAATGATTCTGTGACATAAACAACTGAAAAAGTGTAGGACAGATAAATGCAGTACACTAATATAAATGAAGAGAAGAGCAGATTTCAGTCGCATAAATAGCTGTGTAATATTGGGTAATTTTAATCCTTCATCAGAATTAATTTGTTTATCAGTTGATATATACCAGGTCTAGATGTTCGCAGTGTATTAGAAGTTAAATCCTCAGAGGACTGAACATAAATTTCATATAATTTATGGAAGATAGGACCATAAGCAAAATAATTGACAGACATTAATTACTCTGGCTATTGTCTTTTTAGGGTATGGAATTTTGGAGATCCTTGACAAATGAAATACAAAGAATGTTAAGGACATGAAGAAAATGCTGAATGGCTGAAGTCATCTGCTACATCAGAGATCTCTTAATGCGTGCAGTTACCATCTATTCATGCCAAGTAGGTTTGGCTTGTTGGAATGACAAATTCAGTTCTTTCAGAATGTTTTGTTTGATGTTTCAAAGCAAGTAATTCTGCTCAAAGAACCTCAGTAATTCAGTTTCTCAAGTACTGAGGAGGAAGAAGCATACTGAAATTAATGAGAATTGTCATTAGTGATTAAGTTTTGGGATACAAAAAGGTGAAGTTATTTATTCTCTACTTAATCCCTGCTTGATTATTAAAGGCAAGTCTGTTCTCAGAGAGGGAAGCGAGTCTTGTATGTCTTCAAATCATGTAAGCTTTTGTCAATTTTGAATTTTTATGGTACTTTTTGACAAGGTTTATTAGGTCTTGTTTTCTTAAACCAGCATATAAGAGCTATTCTCAACTAGTTGACCTTAATGATTTTACAATAGTGAACATTGATCAGGTCTGAAAATGTGCAAGCTAGCCCTCACGGTAGTTAGTATAGTGGGATGTTTCGAGTAATATAAAATCAAGTCTTGCATAAAGGAGTATGATCACTCATTCCACCACCAAATGGAATGGTTGCAGTTATTACTTTCTTTTCTGCCTTCTCTCTCTCCATGAGAGAATGATAAATTACAATATTATCCAGTTTCTTTACTCGGGAGGACATCAATCGTAACCGGACCGTCCGGCTTTCTTTTTTCAATGGTTTCCTGAAATCAGTTTATGGGAATGCCAGATTGGCTCCTTGATAAAGACGGTTGCTGTATTCCTTCTAGTTCCATACCAGCAATCCTTTCCTGACTCTAATGATCTCAAAGAGCTATAAAGCCCTAGTAAATAAATATATGTAATGTAAGGGTCGTAACCAACACCGGGGTTGTAGTATTGGCTCAATCACCTTAACTAACCTCCAACTTGCTTTCAGTATGATAAAATTATTTACTGTTCAAACTGTTAAACCGTGTATAAGCCTGGATTATTCAACTGTAATTAATTACTGCCACCACTTCTCTAATTACCTTCAGGAAAGAAAAGGTTAATAAGTACTAATAAAAAAAAGAGATGCACAGTTCAGTTTGAAATTTCACTATATTCTTCAGTCACATTGTAAATAACTTTTACAGTTGAAATTGGCTATCGGATAAATTATTTCCTAAACCGCAAGTATTGAAGAGGAATAAAACCGACCGACCCCTGTTAAAAATCACAAGTCACACGTTCAGAAAATTCATGATGTCTGCCAAAACAATATGGTGGTTTGAACTAATTCCTGGCCTACCCAGAATGTCTTGGGTGGCAAAACGCGGCTCCGCGCAGCATGTAGACTGCTCCAATGACTTTTGTCCAAATGTGGTAGCCTCATGACCGCCAGTCCTTATATATTCTCGGGCCTAAGACACCTGTAGCTTCCCGCTTCTAAACATAGTTCGGACAAATTCTGTAACCTCAAGTGCTCAAAATTTTACAGTGTATGGTGTTCGGCCTGTTGATTGATTTAGTTTATCATAACTATCCCTCTAAAGTTACTCAGTTTGCTGTAAAAAATTGAAATGTGAAACGTGTAGTAATACAACTTTCGTGTGAGCAAAGGGACTTTCCAGAATTTGACATCGTATTCCAAGTTTTTATGGTCTCTTTAGTTTCAGACTTTAAAACTTATGTCACTGGGTTCTATGATTTCCCTGCTTTCCAGAATAGTTTGTTTTTTCTGTATATGGTATATTTTAAAAGTTATCAATCTCACAAAAACCGATGTATCGTGAAGGCGTCATTAGTCTAAACTTACTATTTGTCAAAATTACTATTGAAAGAATGTTTATTTTCAAAAATGGTCTTTGGCACGGCCTCCTGCTCTATTCATATCACATTTTGAAAGAGATTTCGTTTACTGACGTGTGTTAAATCGTCCTCAATTCGAATCTGTAGTTGTCAGCATTTCTCTCCACTGCGTAATTATATTAAAACTGATTTAGTGCCTGTTTGACTGTGTGGAATGCTTCAAAGGTTTTATAAGTTGTGCACTGTTCTTTGTTATTACATAAAAATTATTTGTTGGCTCTGAAAATTACTGAAAACATGATGAAACGTTATGTGGTGTTGAAAATGCGAGTGTGTTTATCGAAGTTTTAAAATCTCTACTTTTCCTGTCTGAAACTGTTGATTTCTTGCAAATTTTATTTCTCTCGGTTAGGCATTATTATAAACCATTTTTATAGCATCGAAAAGTGTTGAAAAATGACGATACAGTCTCGTAACAAAAAATCAAGTATTTACAAGCTGAAAACTGGTCATCCAGAATGCTTAAAATATCAGCTTCCCTGGAAATCCATATCCCTGCTATTTTAAGCCTACTTGCTCATAAAGTTAGTGCAATAGAATTGCTATTTTTTTTTAAAAAAAATAACTCATTTACTATTAACAATTAAAATGTATTGTGCAAATTACACAAAATTTTATACGGAAAGGACAAATAAAATACACCCAACAATCACTAAAGTTGAAGGCAGGAGGGCAGCAACAACACAAAGCAACAAACACAGAAAATACAATATTTCAGGTTAAACCCTTTGTTAAGTTAAAAGAAGTGGCTGAGCTCACACAAGCCTTGCGGTCGACACAGCCACTCATAGAATTTTCTTTGTTTGTGTGTTGTTTTGTGTTGGGTGTATTTTATCCGTCCTTTCCATATAAATATTGCCTTGTGGCTGTTCTTTCCTTCCACAAAAATTTAATAGATTTAGTATGGTCAATAAATGCTATGTGACTGCAGTTTTACTGCAGCGCATTGAATACATGTCCCATAAATTATAATATTGGAGTATTGGAAAGAATACTGTCAGCACCTTATAACAAAACTAATTATCTAACAGTTTTTAAAATTGGGAAGGATTTATTCTAGTTTATTAAAAGGTATATGTATACATTAAAGGCATATAACCACTGGTTCATGATAGCAGTTTATTAATATATCCGGTCCAGTAGCTTGCTCTTGGTAATTTCACTCAAAAGGGTTGCGTGTTTCAGTTTTTGGTGGAAGATAATGAAGTTATTCAGAAGGAAGAACTTCCATTAGACTATTCTGCAGACTACTGGGAAAAAAGATACACTGTCAGGAGGGAGAGAATTCCTGCATTTCTTGAAAATGTTTCTGATGTCATTCTGCGCACTGGGAAGTATCTCAATGTTATCAGACAATGTGGTAAGTGTTAATAATTTTAAACTATTTAGAAGGCACGGTAAAGCATGTGATTGATTTACATGAACATATTTTTAAAATTGCAGGCAAAAGCATAAAGTCTCCCCAAGCAGAGGAAATAAAGTATACAATAAAAGAAAGGAAGTATGTAGGTGTTATTGAGAGGGCATATCACTTTGCTAGCAAGACACTGCTACAGCTTCTCATGGAGGAAAATGACCTGATGGGAAGACTGAGGTAAATTATGGCAATGCCTTGCTACAATAATTCTTCTCCACCACTCATTTTGTTCTTATTAAATTAGAGAATAAAGTAAAATGTAAAGCAGCTGTAAAATGTGCACTGAAAATAATGACGGAATAAAGATTTTGAATAAATATTTATTCTGAAAATAGTGAGTTTCCCGTATATTATAACACTGCAGTAAAATGCTGAAACATTTATATTATTATGGGTAAACTTAAACTAGAAAGCTTGAAAGGATAATAGTATTTTGATGAAAGTGAACCTGAAGCTAAGTAAAGACAAATTACAGTTGTGATGGTACAAGAGAAATAAAGTCTGCTTACATGATTAACAATACGATTTGTTTTTAAAACCGAAATGGAATAGACCGAGCGTGGTGGTGTAACGGATAGCGTTCTGGCCTCGCATTCGGGAGGACGGCGGTTCGAATCCCCGTCCGGGCATCCAGATTTGGGTTTTCCATGGTTTCCCAAATCACTCCAGGCAAATGCCGGGATGCTTCCTCAAAAAGGCCATGGCCGAATTCCTTCCCATTCCTTGCCCCCATCCTTTCCCGTCTCTAAAGACCTCACTGTTGAGAGACGTAAAGCAGTTAAAAAAATAAAAAAAAATAAAAATAAAAAAAACCACCAAATGGAATAGGTTTATAAGAATTAAATAAGTGGCAAATTTGACTCATACTAGATAAATTAAGCATACCAATTAAATACCACCACACAAGAGCTGGGGACTACGCTCTCCTGCTCTCGAGACATGGTCCATTACAGTTACTGCTGCAGACAGCTTGTGTTAGTGAAGGCATATTCAGTGGCATTTCTCAATTTTCAGATCTAAAAATTATTTTGTATTAAAATATCTAGTAAACAAGTGCAGAGTGAAGCTTTTTCTTAGAATATGCAAACAAATCATAATTAATCATAGATTTAAACAGGAAAGGGGAAAAAAATCTTTCATTGATTGTCAAGTGTAGTTTCTCCTTTGAATGTATTTAAAATATTTCTTGTTGAGTATGGAAAAAAAGTAAAGTCTCACTCTCAAAATTGTTCTGAAGTATTGTCACTTAATTAATTTCTTCTCTAATTAAGCTTACACAGTCATATGAAAGTCAGTTTGATTTATATTGCATTTAATTTAACATTTTAATGCAGTCCAAATTGATTGGGTAGATGCTTTAACCAGTACACAAATGGTCCATAAAATCCCTTCTAAGGTCATTTACACTGGTCTGGGTCTCTCTGAACTGAGCATCTAATTTATCATCGAGATGAGACTGCATAGCTAAAATTAGGTCCGTCAATCTTTGTAGGGAACTGTTATGTTCTAGCTGGGTAAACATGAAAGGGGTTATTGGAGTGTCTTTATATTCTGGTTCCTGGTGGGTACCTACTGCAGGAGAATAATCACCCTCACAATGTGAAAACTGGACCCTACTTTCGTCTTCTTCATCCGCTTGTTGAGGTACTGGTGCTTTTTCCAAAATTACCGACGGATACGAGTCAAGAATGGTATATACAGATGGTGGGGACATATCTGGTAAATATTAATTATCGGTAGCATCAGGTTGACAGATAACATGAAAAATATTTTCATTGTCTTTATCCATGGTAAGTTCAATTTAAATATTTATAACCAGCACAAAATCAAATTTCGTAGCTCAAATACAGTAAATAGAAATCGATAAAAATTCACAAAAGGCAAAGAACGAAAATTATTTAATTTGTGAATATTAAATTATTGAATTGCCAATCCTTCACTGTATTTAAACAAATAAAAGTATTTAAAATGTACTTCCCTTTTATGTTTCCTTTTTCCTTGAGATGTTCTGAACAGCAAAGCAAAACACGACTTTGCCGGCCACCAATGTTGTTAAACCAAACAGCTGTTCAGTTGATGTGCTCTCGAAGTCTCTGTTGCGGTGCGTATCGATATACGAGTCGACCGTCGACTGTAAATCGTTGTGTGTTGTGTTTTGATTATCTTGCTTTCTCGAAGTTCGTAATAGTTACCAAAATTACCAATTCAGGTGTCAAGGTCGCCATGAATCGCGCCACAAATCCTCTTCCTCTTTCTTACCAGCACAAATCAGATTACAAATGAAAATACTGAATATTTTACAGCCTGTAGTGAGGCAGATATTGTTTTTGTGGGAGACACTGTAGGGCCTCATTGGTCGTGGAGGCATATTTCTTGTGCTACATTGTTCAGTTGGTAGGCTGCATCATGCGGTAAATACTTTGCAGTTAGTATAATATTGGTGTATCACCTGAATGTTTCAGTTTTGTTGAAATATGTTTCTAGCATTAATCATAGGTAAGTAGTAACATTTTTCTTGTTTTTTTTTTGTGTTACTGTCATTCCTTATTTATTTTTTTTATTTTTACTTGCTTTGGCTGGCACTGACACCAAAAATAGCTGATTATTGTAAACATTTCAGTGATACTAATGTAAAATATTGTCCATTTAGTTTTATTTTCCCCTAAGCAAGGTATAAAGTGATTCTAAAATTTTAGTGCAGTTTTCTGAAGGTGGTTTTTTTCAAACAATAATTTTATTTTTAAATTTTTAGTGGTATTATGTTTTGTTCTGTATTTTAAATTTGCCACAACACTTCTCATTTTGTGAATTTCCAGAACCGGGTGAATTGGATACTGTGTTAAGGGATGTCAGTTTACATTTTGGTCCAGGCTGTGTTTCAACCTAATCATAACATCTGTTAAAGCTGCTGCTCGATAATCGAAACATGTAACATCTGGCCGTTAATACATACCACACACCCAAATCTGTATCTGTAATATGATCTGTTTGTTCAGGCATCATGCAGAAAATCTAAATTTTTAATGGGTTTTCACTACATGTAAACTTGGGGGACCAAGTTAAAATCTGATGTACATGTTGAGACATTAGCACATATTTATTTTGTGAATATTCTGCCATAACTTAAAAATAGCTGAATTGATTTTGTCTGGGTAGAAAAACTGAACAATGAAGGGGGTGAGGGTAAAACGGAGCAGGAATTGAGCTTTTGTATACCAAATGTAGACGGTCTTTTCTGATTGATTTAAAGTGTACGTGTATAATTTTCTATTGATATCAGATAAAACTGTAGGTATGTATAAGAAAAACAATTAAGGGGTGTAGAGGTGAAGTGTAGTTTGGTTTTGCAAAGCTAGTGTGGACTATTTTTCTCTCTGTTTTAAAGTATACATGTGCAAAGTTCCATCAAAACTGGATAAAAACTGTAGCTTTGTGTAAATAACATTTGCAAAAATTAAACATTGTAAGGGAGTGATGGGTTGGGTTTTGTAAAACAGAATGTGGACACTATGTTTCTATTTGTTTTTCACGTGTGCAGTGTTCCATAGAAATAAAAATTGTGGGTTCTATAAAGAACATTAGAAATTAAGAAGGGTGGGGGTAGAAGGAACAAGGGGTTGGGCTTCTGCAAACCAAATTTAAACAGAATTGTTCTGTATGTTTTAAAGTAAACGTGTGTAAAGTTCCTTCAGAATCGGATAGAAACTGTAGCTGTATGACAGATTATCAACGAAAAGTAGAAGAACTTTTGGTGGACGCGTCTTACCGAAAAGTGTCGAAAGATCCGACCAATGCGGTGGCGAAGAAAACAACAGCTCTGCTGAAATGTTCTGGGCTACCAGAAGACACTATTAAACAGTTACAACCCCGCGCAGCTGTTCCACCCAGACTTTATGGATTACCAAAAATCCATAAACAAGAAACACCATTACGGCCAATAGTGTGTACTATTGGATCGGCCACTTATAATCTGGCTCGATACTTGACCGGGCTGTTATCGCCAATTGTGGGAAAATGTGTTCACCATGTAAAAAACTCGGTGGAATTTATTAATACTGTTAAAGAACTTCACCTACGTCAACAGGATTTGATGGTGAGCTTCGATGTGGTTTCCCTCTTCACCAGGGTTCCTCTGGCTGATACGATGGCTCTACTACAACAGCACTTCGAGCCCAGGTTAGTTGAGCTGTTCCGCCACACATTACAATCATCGTACTTCTTGTATGACGGGCACTACTATGAACAGGTCGAGGGAGTTGCAATGGGCAGTCCCCTGTCACCTGTTATAGCTGATTTCTATATGGAACATTTTGAGGAGAAAGCGTTGGAAAGTGCCCCCATGAAGCCCAGTGCCTTCTTTCGGTATGTGGATGACACATTTGTTGTTTGGCCTCATGGCAGAGACAATCTAGATAAGTTTCTCCTTCACTTGAACAGTGTCAACAAAAACATCCAATTCACGATGGAGGTTGAAAAGGAAGGCCGCTTGCCCTTTTTGGACATTCTGATTATAAAGAAATCTGATGGAACTTTGGGACACACGGTGTATAGGAAGCCAACGCATACAGACCTTTACCTAAACGCGCACAGCAGTTATCATCACCCTGCACAGCGCAATACAGTACTAACTACTCTTGTCCACAGAGCGCGGGCAATATGTGATAAAGACAGCCTTCCTAGTGAGTTAAAACATCTCCGTGATACCTTCAGAAAGAATGGATACAACGAACATCAGATACAGTTGGCATTCCGGGAAATGAATCGTAGGCCTAATAAACACGATAATGGTCCACACGATAAATTAGCCTTCTTGCCGTACTCTGGCGCCACAACATCTAGGGTCGGAAGAGTCCTGGCAAGAAATGGCATTAAGACCATTTTTCTACCACCACCAAAATTGAGAAACATTTTGCGCTCTCCAAAAGATGACCTTGCCCTGCGTACACCCGGAGTTTACTGCATCCCGTGTGAATGTGGAAAGAAATACATCGGTCAGACCATACGGTGCGTACAACAACGTTGTTTGGAACACGCCCGACATGTTCGCCTGGGGCAAAAGAAAATCAGCAGTGGCGGAACATAGTTTGACAGAAGGACATGGTTTCGATTTCGAAGCGACTAAGGTGTTGACACATGCGAGAGGCTTCTGGGACAGCGTCATTAAAGAAGCATTTGAAATTCGCCTCGCGTCTGATTTGGTAAACAGGGATTGTGGATTCCAGATAAGTGATGCATGGATTCCTGTAATTGAGGCTGCTCATCACCAACGCTCTGCTTTTTGTGTTCCGCGGGCGTCTAATGACATCTGAGATGCTGCTAGGCAACATAACAACATCTGTCGTTGCCATGCCAGTTTACAAACAACACGCTCAAGGCTGACTTCAAGGCAGACTTCAAGACTTGCAACTGCACCTGAAGATGGCGACGGAGAATAAAGTCGCCGAAATATTGTGCATTAATACAACATCACTCGGTTTGTTTCCCGAGAAACGTTATAAACAAATGTAGACTGTTTTTTTTTTTAAATATACATAAACACACAGTAGCATAACGAGTTTCATGGAGAAAGCACAAAGGCTTTCAGGGAGAAATTAGTAGTCATGGAAACAACTGAGTAACAGACAGAGAGTGAGCGAGATAATAGGCGTGTGAGTTGATGATAAACCGTTAATGTGAGCAAAGGACCTTATATCTTCGGATACATATCTGTTGAATGCTACTTTAATAAATCCCATGAAGTCATATGAAAGTTTGTCATTATTTGAATAGAAGAAAGTTAATAAGTTTGAAGATTTAAGATCTGAATGAGTTTAAACAGGACACGTATCCTTGACGACAGTGATTAAAGCTATAAAGAATTCCGATTAGAAGAAAACTTAAAAATACAACATGGCAACCGTGATAGGACATAAAAGTTGTGTTTCTTCTTTCTTGTATCAATTGTTGTTAATTGTAAAAAAAATTACATATCGTAATAATATATGTTTGGCGTTCTGTGAGTGGCTGCTTCCTACGCAAGTCTTACGCAAGACCAGCCACCTCTCTGCTAACTTGAAAAAGGGGATTTTCACCCGAAATATTGTTTTTTCTTTGTTTGTGTGTTGTGCTGTGTTGCTGCTGCCCTCCTCCCTTCAACTTTGGTGAGTGTTGGGTATTTATTAAGGTGGAGAAGAATATAAGGTCCCTATATAAGCCGCCAGTTAAAAGTTTACCAGAGTATTTTTTCCCAAATATATGGTAAACTTGGGGAGGTTTTTACCATAACTAGTTTCATGGAGAAATTCAAAAGGCTTAAGGTTATTCCGTGAGAAATTAGTAGTCATGGAAACAATCGAGTAACAGAGAGAGAGTGAGCGAGATAATAGTCGTGTGTGTTTGAGTTGATGATAAACCATTACTGCAAGCCAAGGACATTTCTATTGAATGCTACTTTAATAAATTGCATGAAGTGATATAAAAGTTTGTCGTTATTCAAATAGAAGAAATTAAGTTAATAATTTTGAAGGTTAAAGTCCTGAACGAGTTTAAACGGGACATATATCCCAGGTGACTGTGATTAAAGCTATAAAGAAATGCAAAGTCTGTTAATAAGAATACTTAAAGTACAACAAATACTTCCTTCAAATACATATAGAAACTGTAGCTTTGTATAAAGAACATTGATAGTAATTAAGGTGGTTCAAAGGGGGACAGAGTTTGGGTTATTGTAAAACTAATGTGGACAGTATTTCTTTTTCTCTGTTTTTATGTATTCGCATGCAAAATTTCTATTGAAATCTGATTAAAATGTGGGTTTGAACCAAAATTAAGGAGTGTAAAGGGAGAGAGGAGTTGTTTTTTGATTATTTTTGGTCAGAAATCTTCTCCATGAGAATATATGTATATGTACCAACTTTTATAGTGATTGATTAAAACGGTGTCGACTGTAGATTCTTATAAACAACATTGACCAAAATTAAGGGGGTGGAAAGGGGGAGAGCGGCTTGGTTTTTTAAACAATATTGACAGTATCTTTCTCTTATTTTAAAGTATATGTTTGCAAGGTTCCATCCTAATTGTATAAAAATTAAGTGGTGTAAAGGGGGAGAGAGCTTGGTTTGAATTTTTTGGTCAGAAATCCTCTCCATGAAAAAACAGATATATGTTCCAACTTTCATGGAGATCAGTCAAATGGTATTGACTGTAGGTTTTTTTAAAAAAATATTGACATAAATATGAAAGGGGTGGCAAAGGGGGAGATTGGTTCAGTTTCTGCTAAACCAAATGTTGACAGTATTTTCATTTTTGTTTTGAAGCATACATGTGCAAAGTTCTATTGAAATCGGATAAAAATGTGGGTTTTGCATAAAATTAAGCAGGTGTAAAGAGGGAGAGTGGTCTTTTTTAATTTTTTGGTCAAACCTTTTCCATAAAAAAATACGTGTATATGCCAACTTTCATGTAGATCGGTTAAATGGTGTCGACTGGAACTTTGTTTAAAGAACATTAACAAAACTGAGGTGGGTGGAAAGGGGGAGAGGGGTTCAGTTTTTGCAAACCAAAAGTTGACAGTATTTTTCTCTTTGTTTTAAAGTAAAGTGTGCTAAGTTCCATTGAGACCTGATAAGAAATGTGGGTTTGTATAAATATTAAAGGGCGTAAAGAAGGAGAAAGGTTTTTTAATTGTTATTTTCAGAATTTTTTCCATGAATATGTATATGCCAACTTTTATGGAGATCATTTAAATGGTTTTCGATGATAGCTTTGTATAAAAAAACATTCAAAAAAATTAAGGGGGTGGAAAGGGGTAGAGGAGTTGGGTTTTCTGAAAACCAAATGTTGACAGTATTTTTCTCTTTGTTTTAAATTATACATGTCCAAAGTTCCATCAAAACAAAATCAAAAACAAAAAATCTGTTTGTATAGAAATTAGGGGTATAATGGGGTAAAGTGGGTGGTTTCTCAATGAAATTTGTGTGGGACCCACTAAAAAAAATTAATTAAAATGGTTCATAATTTATGAAGATATTGCTGAACAAACTTAAAAAAAAAAAATTAAAATTTGCAGGTGAATTGAGAACCTCCTCTTTTTTTGGATTTGTTTAATAATCCATCACCACAGATGTAGGCATGAGGCCAGATGAACACAAATACAAACACACTGTACAATATTTCAGTTAATACCCATATAGGAGGCTAGACACATGGCAGGAGGAAAGGTGTGTACATGTTCAGACCTACCATTCGTCTGGCCATCCTGCCTTCATCTGTATAAGTGACCAGTTATTTTTCCTATCCTGTCTTACTTTCATTGCCTAATTGCAGTTTCATTGTACCATTAAGCATATTTGTAGTTTATCTAGTATTTTATTTTCTTATTCACTTATAACCTAGTCATTATAATAATTTTGTCCTTCCATCCCTCCCATGTTGAAGTTTTGTTCAAAGCATCTTGTACTTACCAGCATCTGACAATATTACTCTCCTGCAAAAGTGTGTTTCTGCATAAAGTATGGATTTTACTCTATTGCCATTCCAATTCTCCCAATAAATGCAAGCGCTACAAGACAAAATTTCCAAATACAAATGAGTGTGAATTCCAGGTCAGTGAAACACTACTTCTTGCTGGACCAGGGGGATTTTATCGCACAGTTCATGGAGGTTTGTGAGCAGGAGTTGTCCAAGAGGATTGATGACATTGTGCCTGTGTGCCTGGAGTCACTGCTGGAGTTGGTGCTCCGCACATCGACTGCAAATATTGACCCGTACAAGGACGACATGCGTACTGAGCTTCTGCCATATGACCTTATCTCTCAGATGTTCAAGATACTAAGCATTCAGACTGATGAGGAAAAAGGTAGGTGCATGAGCTATGAATCTAATTCTCATTCCTTTTGCCAAAAGATGCCTATAATCTTGATTTGCTCATATCTTGGAAGTAGAAATAAAATTCATGTAAGGAATCTATTATTCACATAATTCATTTATCTTTGGCAATCCGTGTTTTGAGTTTGCATGGTATATTAAAATTATTCAAAACATTTTTCCTTTACTTTCATAAATTGAACTGTAGTGTTCTGTTCAAATAAGCAGAATTGTTTCAATAAAAGTTTTTATTCCATTTGCTTTTAAATCAGTGTAAATATTTAGTAAAATTTTAAAATTAATGTGATTGTGAATTTTTCCAAAATTATATTTACACGCATAAATAATAAGAGAATGAAACAAGGCCGTAATTCAACATTGGTGCTGAAAGCATGCAGAAAATGCACTGTCTGAAGTTGAAAGCAGGCAGGCTACAAAGATGAAAGAGAAAGAATGGTGTTGTGAAATGCAAGTTTCCCTTGTATGCCGAGTATTGTGTTCAAAAATGGTGGGTTAAATTGAATAAATTTTTTTTTTAAATCCCAAACTTTTTTAAATTTTTTTGTGTAGTTGTATGTATGTATATAAAAAAAATCAAATGGAGAAGAAGAAAAATTATCAAATAAAAACATTTTCAAAACATATTCATTAGCTGGTTTATCAAATGATACACAGTTCTTTTTGTTTGCTGAAGTATCCAATTTGTCAAAACTCTAGAAAGATCATTATAATTTTGTTATAAACTTTAGCAGGCTACATATGACTATAAATTTTGAAAGCATTTCCAGATCATTAGTCTCAGAAATAAAGACATGAAGAATTCCCCCCCCCCCCTCCCCCAGTGGGCACTAAGGCTGATTACTATTGTGGTAATCTTAAATACATATAAAAATAGATGTGTGTTTCCCTGTATATCACATTTCAGCCGCCACTATCTAGTGCATTGTGATAGTAGTATTGAGTTTCCAATTGTGCACAACGTTGGCCAAATGACATTAGCTGTGGGGGTGTGGGAGATGTGACAGTTAAAGGTGGTCGATGTAGGGCTTTTTCATATTTCGACCATAGATTTGTGTGCCCCTATACTTCTCTTTCCTGCCACAACTACCTAGCATAGACCATTGGTGTTTGTGTGTGGTATTAGCATCGAGTCTCCCATTGTGCACTATGGTGGTTGCATGTCGGTAGCTATGGGGGAGTTGGAGATATGGTGGTTGAAAGTGGTTGACTTGAGGCATTTTCGCATTTCGATCAAAGACGTGTGTGTCCCTATGTATCACTTTTTAGCCAAAAGTATGCAGCACAGATCACTGGTGTTTGTGTGTGGTAGTTAGTGTCTGACCGAAGGTCATTTTTTGGCCGAAGCCGAAGCCGAATGTTCGGCTCTTGGGATAACCTTTGGCCGAAGCCGAAGGTTCAAAAATAATTATATACTTAGAACACTAACATGAAGTATATATGACATACAAATATTAACTGTTATTTTGTTTTATAGGTGGTATTTTTTATATAAATTGCACCTTTACAATAATAAACAAAGTTTTTAACATTTATTTATTAGAATAAAATAAAACAGTAAAATACTACCAAACCAGGTTCTGAGCAATGCAATTTAGCAAAAATAAATGCAGTTATTTTTATTTAGCAATAATAAAAAGAAACTATAAACTTTAACAGTGACAGCCCGAATCAAATCAGAATAATTTGTCCCGTGGATTAAATTAATAGGTTTTGGAGTTTTACCTTTGGTAAATCAAATACATGTTAGCTTATGTATAGTAATACCATCATTTTTTAACAACAATAAAAAATAAATTTCTACCTTCTTACCTAGCATAAATTATAATAGCTTTTAAAATACGATATTCTGCTGTCTAAATTAGTATCATATATTAAATTTTCAGTTAAAACCGAATCAACAGCAATATTTTTAAAGTAGTTTCACGCAAACAGAATAATTAAAAATGTACTAAATATAACCAAAACAAAAAGTACATCGGCACTAATAAAATAAGATTTAATGGCTCCAAATGACCCGTTTTATTCGTTATTGTCAGTGCACAGTTTCGACGTAGAAATTACAAAATATCAGTCTTCGTATTTACAATTTAGTCCCTACTCAAATACTTAATTTTAAACCGTGGATCGATTAGAGCGGCAATCAACAACCGTAAGGTTTTTCTTGCGAAAGCAGATCTCCTGTTAAACACAAAACTTGCTCAGAAGGATGAAGGCTGATCATATAATACTGCTCAAATGCCACTTTTGTGGGTCTGTTAAGATGTCAAATATTGATATAATTAAAGATACTGTTGATAAATCACTAGAAATATTAGTTGTTGCTTCCTAAATACACTTCAGCACAGTTATAAAATTGTTCATTTGTATCCATTCTTCTGCAGTTGGAATTTGTATTCCATCACGTTCAAACATATACAGATTTACTGCATTTTTCTGTTCTGTTAATTGAGATATCGAGTGGCTTGTTCACTCTTCTTACGTTATACAACACTTTTTCACTATTTCTATTATAGCAATATCTTTAAAAATTACTTTGTGAATCATGAGCTGTAGAGTGTGAGCAACACAACCAATAAAAACGAAGTTTTTATAGCGGATGGTTGCATTCATATTTGAAGTATTATTACGTATACCCGTATCGATATCTTCTTTTGAATTGTATTTGGTAACAGTTTCAGTGATTTTTTGTGCAATATATTGCCTTGTATGATCTCCCAACACACTAACAACCAGTTTAATTTTTTTTTTTGAAACCTTTGGAAATGCCATGTGCCGTGACACTCAAAAACTTTTTTTTTTTTTTTTTTGGGAAGGAAGCATCCCGGCATTCATCTGGAGTAATTTGGGGAAACCATGGAAAACCCAAATCTGGTTGCCCGGACGGTGATTCGAGCCGCCGTCCTCCCGAATGAGAGGCCAGAACGCTCTCCATTACACCACCACACTCGGTCTCAAAAACGTGTTTGCTTTATCACTTCATATCATCGTGGTAAAAACTGATCCATTCAGCCTTTTTCTAAAACCAATGCAACCTTACTGTTTTCTTTTTCGTACCTAGCTGGCATTAAAGACTGTCTAAAATAATTCTCTCGCTTTTGTCTGTACTAGGGTCGAGTTTGAGGATCAGTAAAATTAAGTCTGCGAAGTCCTTCTCCTTCGAGGTTGTACAGAAACATGTTTACAATGACCAGTTCCATGTAATACATTAATCCGCAAAGAAATCGGGTGATTATCGGGCCATGGTGGCGCTACTTTTTTTCTACGATATCGCGTAAAGTAGACTGTTAAACTTCTTTTGTAAAATCTTTGGGCGCATACAAGATATCTGATTTTTTTATTTTTTTTTAAATGATCAAGCTTTGGTATTTAACACTGGTTTCACAATATACTTCCCACTGATTTTTATGATGTTTTCCAAATGGTTCTTTATCTTTGCTTTCGTCTGTTGGCGCGCTATGTGACGGTATTCGTAAAAGTTGGTTCATTTTCAGGGGCTGGATGTAAACCTTCGGCTTCGGCCAAGCATTCGGCTGAATTTGGCCGAAGCCGAATGTGCGGCCGAAGGTCCTATTTTTGGCCGAAGGTGGCCGAAGCCGAAGCCGAACCTTCGGTCGGACCCTAGTGGTAGTAGCATACATTCACTGTAGCATAACAGCAGAAATGGTACACAAGCTTTCTAAATGTTTCTATGTACAAAGATAACTATAGTTTACTCTATGAAGTCATGAGAGGACAGTTGAACATTGTTGGCTTGTGGTAGACATGAAAGTTAAGACCTCAGTCAGAATCGAATGAATGCTGCTCTTCCACGGACTCTGCAAACTACAGGAGAAGAAGTCTGGTTATAGAGTAATTTTTGTTGGTGACCCCGGTGAGGGTATGTTTTATCTAAAAATGTGGAAAAATAAATCTAGTGTTATACCTTAACTGTGCAAATACTGTTATTAACCTACAACTAGTCGTGCACAACATTGTCCAAATTTTGTTAGCTGCGGGGTTATGAAATTTGTCGATCAAGGACATTTTTGTATCTCAACCAAAGACATAGCGCAAATCACTGGTGTTTGTGTGTGGTAGTAGCATCGAATCTCCCATCATGCACTATGGTGGTTTGATGTCAGTAGCTACGGGGATGTGGAAGACATGGTGTTTGATATTGATTGACATAGGGCATTTCACTTTTTCTACCAAAGATGTGTGTGTCCCTATATTTCAACTTGCAGCCAGAACTACCAAGTGCAGACCATGGGCGTTTGCGTGTGATACTAGTTTTTCACCAAGCACTGTGGTGATTTCACGTTGGTAGCTGTGGGGATGTGGCAGATATGGTGGTTTAAAGTGGTGGATCTGATATAAAAATAGACATATGTCCCTGTATTTCACTCCACAGCCAAAACTACCTAGCACAGTCCACTGGTGATTGTGTGTGGCATTACCCTCAAGTCTCTCAACGTGCACCAAGGTGGTGTCATGTCGGTAGCTGTGGGGTGTGGGAGATGTGATGGTTAAAATTTGTCGACAGGGGGGCATTTTCATATTTCGACCAAAGAAATGTGTGTACCTGTACTTCACTTTGCATCCATAACTACCCTGCGCAGATCACTGATGTTTGTATGAGGTATTAGTCTCGAGTCTCCCATCGTGCATTATGGTGGATACATGTTGATATCTGTCAATCAAAATTCTTTACAAATACAAACGAAATCGTGCGAACTGACTAGTAATTAAAATACAAATAATATGTGAACAATTGCTCATGTGAAGTAAAACTTGGTGCTAAACTCTTGTGGTCGTGTTATAATCCCATCACTCCAGCTATGAGTTCACTGATACAATTGAATCATTGCTGTGTTACCCTTATATAAATGTAATGATATCAATTATTAATATGCTTGAGAGGTGCACCTCACCACTGTTCCACAATATTACCTTTGGAATGTATTACACACCACTAAAATTTGAGGATAATCCTTGATCACAACTTTTAATGTTACCCTTGTTAGCAAGTTTTCCAAAAAATATTGATAATGTTTATGATATTTGCCAGTAGTTTTTTGTTAGAGATATTTGGTTGATTTTTAACTGTGATTTAGTAGGAAAAAATTATTTTTGTTGCAGAATACAGCACCCCTTTGCGCAACACATACCTAACAGGCACAGAAGCATTCTCTTTTGGGTATGAGGTGAAGTGGCCGGTATCGTTGGTTCTCAACAGGAAGGCTATCGCCTGCTACCAGATGCTCTTCCGCCACCTCTTCTACTGCAAACATGTAGAAAGATTACTATGCAGGTCAATATACAAGAGTTTTTTATTAGTACTGTAATTTACAGCTGCAGGGGCACGAGGGTCAGGTATGAGTCCGGTGCACCTGCATACCTGAGTTTGGGAACTTGTGAACTCTGCAAGTTTCCCACACCGTAAACTCCTTGCATGCTCCAGTGACCATTATAGGGCGTGATTCTGAAATGTGTGTCTTGGGGAGTGAAGATCTTGGGTTCAGTGCCTCAATTGCGAGGACAATACAAATCTCTCTTATGTAATATATATATATATATACTTACCAGGAAATAATAGGAGCTAATTAGCTAATGGATTTACAAAAAAAAGGGTTTGCGAAATTAACCACCACTTACCTTAGATAATGGTATCATGGGGTGAACACACAAATAAACACAAAATACAGTAAAAACAATGAATATTTCGAGACTTGGCTCTTTGTCAACAAGAGAAAATGAAGGAGGGAGGGTGGTGTGGGAGACCGTTTCACAGAATGACCGTTAGTCAGGAACATGGTGGGGGTAAATTCAAACAGAGGACAGGGAGAGGGGGACAGTGAACTGGAGCTAGTACCTGAGAATGCAAAATGTTACAAAAAAGTGCAGAAAAATATATTCAAATGTTCATAATATAAATTTGAGAAAGTAAATGTAAATAAGTAAACAAAATAAAATTGAAAAAATATAATGATAATAATAATAAAAGATTCTATGTAGTTAAACATCACCTCTGGTAAGTGGGGGTTCAATATACTGTAGACAGTGGGCATGGAGGCAAGTAGAGGGTAGAGGGAAGGAAAAATACTAACTGGGTACTATCTCAAATTGAGACCAGGAGGTTGCCTTGTGCCTAGTTTGTATTGGTAGGCAAGTTCCCACCATCTGAGTTCAGAGGAGCTGCTGTTGTTTGGGAGGACTCTGATAGCACGGACCGTGAAACATGAATTGAAATTATTAGTTTCATGGGAGATGGCATGGATAGTTACTGGAAGTTTTGGATATTGAGTGAAAACTGTCTGACGGTGGCCATTCATTCTAATGGTTAACAGATTGGTAGTCAAACCTATGTAGGAAGCCAGGCAGTGTATGCAGGTTAGCTGGTATATCATGTTGAAGGTTTCACAGGTGGCGTGTCCTATGATAGGAAAGTACTCGCCAGTGAGAGTGTTGGTGAAACTGGTGGAGGCACGGTGAATATCGCACATCTTACAGCAGGGTCTATTGCATGGGAAGGATCCTTGGGGCTGTCTGATGGGAAGAGGAAGACTGTATTTGTGGACTAGTAGCTGGCTGAGGTTGGGAGGCCTGCTGAAACAAGTTCTAGGAGGGCCAGGGAGGATTTTTGGAAGAATGGATCTCATTTCTGGGCAGGTTAGTAGGAAATCATAATCCTGCCGAAGGATTTTATTGATGGTTTCAAGGCCAGGGAAGTATTGTGTAACCAGGAATGGACTGTGTTTGGTTTCAGGGGTTTGGAGTAGTCAATAGGTATAGCAGGTTGCAATGTGGCTCGTGAAATTTGCTTGTAAACCAAAGCTGGGGGATAATTGTGGGAGATACCAATGCTTGTGAGATTTGTTTGAATATTCCATAAGGGATTTCTGATTGAAGCATATACGACTGCCTCGAATTCCAAGACTGTAGGGGAGGGAACGTTTGGTATGAAACGGATGTCAGCTGTCAAAATGGAGGTACTGCTGTGAGTTGTTGGGTTTGGTGTGGACTGAGGTGCTGAGGTGGCCATTGGAAAGGGACAGGTCCACACTGAAGAATGTGGCCTGGATGTGGGAGTAGGTCCATGTGAAATTCAGTGAGTTATTAAAGGTATACAGGGTATTACAAAAAGGTACGGCCAAACTTTCAGGAAACATTCCTCACACACAAACAAAGAAAATATGTTATGTGGACATGTGTCCGGAAACGCTTACTTTCCATGTTAGAGCTCATTTTATTACTTCTCTTCAAATAACATTAAACATGGAATGGAAACACACAGCAACAGAACGTACCAGCGTGACTTCAAACACTTTGTTACAGGAAATGTTCAAAATGTCCTCCGTTAGCGAGGATACAATGATCCACCCTCCGTCGCATGGAATCCCTGATGCGCTAATGCAGCCCTGGAGAATGGCGTATTGTATCACAGCCGTCCACAATACGAGCACGAAGAGTCTCTACCTTCCTGCAATTGGGCCAACTGGCGGTGAATCGAGGAAGTACAGTACATACTAACGAAACTAAAATGAGCTCTAACATGGAAAGTAAGCGTTTCCGGACACATGTCCACATAACATATTTTCTTTGTTTGTGTGTGAGGAATGTTTCCTGAAAGTTTGGCCATACCTTTTTGTAACACTATATATATATTGAACATTGGATAGGATAAAAAACCACCGCTTACCAAAGAAGGGGATTCCAGCGGCGTTGGTACACGAAAAAAACACGAACACACAAAGAATAAAATTTTCGAGCATGGCTCTTCCTCAGTAGAAGTGAGATGGCTGCACACCATTAAGGAAGGATAGGGAAATATGACCCAACACTTACCACAGATGAAGGCGGCTGGGACGACGAACAAAAAACAAACACAAGAGAAGTGCAATATTTCGGCCTACAACAGCCTTAAACGTGCAGAAGGTGAAGCACCAGGCGCCGTCACATGTGTACACATAGACGGCCGACTGGTGATATATATATGTAGGAATTACAGAATAGGATAGCAAAATGAACCACCACTTTTGCCTCTACTAATTTTTTCTTTAAATTCCTTCAGTGTTTCTGGTAAATTATTCATTACTTCTCTTAGCAATTTATTCCAGTCCCTCACACCCTTTCCTACGAAAGAAAATTTTCCCACACCCTTATGCCTGAAATCAAGTGCCAGCTTATGTTCATGGTCAACCTTACCCTTCCAAGCACCTCTCTTAATTTTCCCAACAATATCTTTCCATGCTTCATCACCAGTATAGGCTTTGTACACTCCCATGATTCTCTTCACCGTCCTTCTATCCTCCAATGAATCCCACTCCAGCTCCTTTATCATATTAGTTACCGATTGTGTTCTGCATTAATTTCCAAAAACAAATCTGGTAGCCCTCCTCTGCATCCTCTCCAACTCCTGTATTTGATAGCCAAATTGTGGATCCCAACTACACCCCCATATTCCAGCAGTCGTCTGACCAAAATTTTGTGTCCCAATTCCTTTACTTCTCTAGTGCATCCCTTCATCACTCTTTCCAAAAGGTGAAGGATTTTGAACCCTTTCCCTACTACCTGTCCAATGTGCCCTGCCCAGTTAAGTTTGCTATCAAATGTTATGCCAAGGTATTTACATTTCGAGTCTTCAATAAGGAGCTCCTTCGCCACTTTATAATCGTAATCAACCTTTAGCTTTTTATCTGTGTACCGGTACCTAATAAGCTGGCTCTTATTTGCATTTATCTTCATCCCATGTTTACTCATCCAGCTAGTTATCCTATCTTGAGCACCCTGCAGCTGTTAACAGTCTCCTATTGCTTTAATCCTTTTTTTTTTTTATAACACTATGTTATCTTCAAACAATCTAACTTCTGACAGTATACCATTAACACAATCATTCATTAGAATAACTATGGTCCCAATACACTACCCTGCAGGACTCCCATGTTCACTCCTACTTCTTTGGATACTGCATTTCCTACCCTAAATTTATGCTTTTTACCTTTTATGAATTCTTCTACCCAGCAACTCACCTTTTTATCAGCTCCAATCGTTTTTACCTTATGTAGCACCATTTTATGGCTCAATCTGTAATGTCATTCACCAACTGACTTGTGTTCACTCGTGGAGGCACATGAAGAAACCAAAACGATCCCATCACTAAATGCAGCTTCCACATTTTTGGAGTCCACACACACACACACACACACACACACACACACACTTGCGTCCTATCCAAGGTTCCACAACTACATCACTTCCATGCCGCTTGTCTCCACTTGCCCCTCTTCGGCCTCTGGGGTGCCGTTTACCTGCCTCGGACAAACAAAAAACACAGCCACTGGCCGGCAACTTTGCAGGAATTTTCCACCTTGCCCTGTCTCACAAAATGCATGGGCATACCCTGAAATATCTTACAGATATATGTAAAAGTGACGAAACCAGCATTGACGTAAACAGGACATTACAACGTATTAAGATCATTCAATAAATTTAGAAGGTTTTTTTACTCATGTGTCCAGATCATAAAAATATCATCTATGAACCCAAGCCACATGAGGGGTTTGAGAGGTACTTTCTCAAAAAATGTTCCAGGGATCCCTTGAAGAGGTTAGCATAGGAGGGGGCCATGCCGCTGCTCAAGGCAGTGCCACAGGTTTGGTGGCAGAAGTTCCTTCAAAGGAAAAGTAGTAGTTGTTAAGAATCAATTCAACCAAGTTGTTGATAAAAGATTTGCTGGGACGACTTTTTGGAGGACGCTGATTCAGAAAATGTTCCATAGCGCTGAGTCCATGGTATTGTGGAATGTATGTGTACAGGGATCGGACGTCAATTGTTACCAGGATGGAGTTGGTGGGCTTAGTAGAAAAACGGAAGAGGAAGTGTTGTGTGTCTTTGATATGGGATGGGAGCTGACTGACTATAGGTTGTAGGTATTGGCCCACCAATGTGGAAATACATTCAGTAGGAGATCACTAAGCCACAACAATAGGCCGTCCAAGATTACCAGGCTTATGGATTTTGGGAAGGAGGTAAAGCTTAGATGTATATGATTTTGAGGAGCGATTAGAGAAATTGACTATGGTGAGAGACCTTTGAAGGGCTCACTGAACTATACATATTCCTGTATTTTTTTGTTGACAGCAGGATGTGCGATCTTTGGTGAGGCAAAAGTAAGTGTTGGTGTCTGATAACTAACGAAGAGCTGCAGACATGTAGTCAGTGCGATACATAACTACTCTGGATTGGGCCCTTGTCCGGAGGTAGAATGATAAGGTGTGGGTGAACCTGTCCTCTTCACCACTACCTGAACCACAGACCTCTGTACTACGGATGTAACGGATAGCCACAGCCGCAAGAGCAGAACGTTCACTGTGAAATCCTACATCCGCTTTCCCAACTTTTACCACCAGGATGGAGTAAATCTCATCCCTGCCTTTTAAATGGCCCATTAATAATTTTACCAAGTTGTTTACTGCTGACAATGGGTCTATATTAATGTTTTTAAATGTATTTTAAATTGGAATTACACTTTTATCCCATGTAATGTCGACATGTACGTTGGGGTTATGCAAGGTTTGCACATTAACTTGATCGTAATGCCTGTTATGTGATATTTCTGATACTTAATACTGAAGGTGTTTTTGGTCGCCATTGTGTTTGCTATTATTACCGCAACACATAATGGTGGAGAGGTTACACATCCAAATAAAAAAGTTACTGCTGTTACTAATTTGATATATCCTAGAAAGTTTAATGAAGTTAATACTGACATCAGATAACACAGGAACAAAGTCTTTCTCGGCATTGAGAATGGATGTAGTCTTCTCGGGAGACTAAACTTCTGGTGAAGATGGCGACAGAGCCTGAGATCGCGAAAATATCGTGTGGAAACAGCCTTGTTTACTCGGCTAGTCTCCCGTAGAAGACTACATCCATCAGATAACACTTAGAAATATCATTGAATGCTGAATGGACATTCCATATCACTTATGAAGATGCCAGGTTACTCTTAAAGTCACAACACTGGTTAAAATCATTCACTATTGCAAACACACTTGGATTTTGTAATCGTAGGCTTCCTGCGGCCAGAGTCAGTTGATTCTTGGCTGTCCGGGTGGCGCCGCGTCATGTTCATCGTAGCTACGATGAACGTGACGCGGCGCCATCCGGACAGCCAAGAATCAACACACTTGGATTTTGCAACCCAAACTAGAGTGAGCTTGTTGAATTGTTTAAACACTGTTATTGTTAACTTCTTAACACATAACAAAAGTTCCTACCACCGAATTTCAAATAAATTTTTCCTTTTTGAATTGAGTATTAGTGCCTGCAAACTTTGTCTAAGGCGCGAGAATTAAACATTTTGAAAATCTCACTTGTGCGGCATGACACAATGGGTGGATTAAGACTGTCAGCCTGCACTACTTATTTGATACTGAAGACTGAGGCAAGAAAAATGGCCGCTTTATACACTCTCTGCCTAACCTTGAACTGGAATATCAGAGTATTCCCATGGGAAAATACTATTCTCTTGTGAATTACCAAAAATCTCATTTTCTCAAGGTACACTATTTCTAATCTGATTTAATCATTCTTGGTTAAGAGTTAGGATAATGGAAACAAAGAAACTGCCTGCCTTCATCTGTTGTAAGTGACGGGTATCTGTTTATTTTTCCCTATTTTCTTGTTTAAGAGTTATTAATTTCTAAACGACATGTGGTAAGATTATCACGTTCGAATGCTAAAATTCGTTTAAAACTCAAATTCCTGTTAAACTCTTATGTTATTATTGTTAAATGAATTTTTCACTCTCATTTAAGGCTACTTTTATCTTCCTAGCTCTTTTATTTACAAAATTCAAATTCTTTGCTTTACTGAAAAACATATGTAAAATTTGTCTGCAGACTCGATTTTTACATGCTTTATATTAGTCTAACCTGTATGTATGAATGTAACGGAATCTTCCAATTCAATTTTCACCCCCTTCGAGATGTCCAAGTTGTTTGAAATTTTGCACTTAGGTTTAGAAGCATTTAAAATACAATAATTTCATAGTTATGTCTTGATATTTTTTATTACTTTGACAGCAGCAATAGAAAAATGGTTTAATGCAATGGAATCTTCTATTTCAATGTACACCCACTTCCTGACGTCCGACTTATTTGAAATTTTTCTCACTTATTAAGAAACGGTGCCAATACAATAATTTCATAGCAACATCCTTCTATATACATTGCTTTGACAGTAACAGCAGAAAAGTAACAGAATCTTTCAATTAAATTTTCAGCCACTTCCAGATGTGCGAAGTGTTTGAAATTTTCCGCAGGCATTAATAACCAGTAACACTGCAATAATTTCATAGCCATGTCCAGCTATTCTCATTACTTTGATAGTAACAATAGAAGGGCATTTGAATGCAATGGAATATTACATTTCAATGTTCTCCCTCTTCCTGATGTCCTAATTGTTTGCAATTTTTGCAGTTGTATTGCAAACCATTGACAGTTGTAAGGGGCTAAACCAGTATACCGGGGTGTAGTATAAGTTTGGTCACCTTAATTGAATTTTGACTTGTTGAAAGTTCTACTAAATTTGGATTAATAAAATTTAAATGACCATGTATTAGCCTGGATAATTCAACTGTAAAGCCTATTGGTCACCACAAAGCTTATTTAAACCAAAATCTGAGGAAAGGTTAGTGTTCACTACAAAAGCATGTAAAAATCCACTTGATGAAAATTCTGAATTTATTTCACAGTCACATTTGAAAAATAGCATTTACAGTCGAATTCGCAATCGAACTAAACGTTTCCGAAAATCACAAGTCATGAAGAGGTAGAAAAATTATAACTCCATAGTCATTGCTAGCATTCGTCACTGGTTAAAAAAGTTAATATGGCCGATTGCACATGTAGTTTCTCTAAGTTCAAACCGACCGGAAGTCAGCTTGGCTGACCGACAAACACACTACCCGACGAAACACACTAGCTCATGATTACTCCGCGGCTGGAAACAAAATGCTCAAAATACCAAAAAATAAAGACTAACTCCTGGCTACAAGACAGCCAGACGGCCTGAGCAGCTCAATATATACACTCAGCTGCATGCTGGATGTGATCTACCGCTTACCAAAAAATAGTCTGAATAAATGTAATTATATTTAGTGTTCAAAATTTACCAGTGTATAGCCTGGCCCCTAAGGTTTATTAAAAGTATGAAGACTATAATTCTGAATTACCTCGCTTTCTTGTAAATTATTAAAGTATGCAATGGTAATGAATTTCCTAAAACAGTTGGTAAATCCCCGATTTATATCTTAATTTGTGGAATTTTTAGACGTCCCCGCTTGATTACAAATTATCGTGTTTAAATTAGTGTCAGCGTGTTCTGTGTTTGCTCCTGATTTCAAAACTATAACTTTTATTATTATCGGTGATGTATTAGAGAAGATAGGTGTCTTACAATAATCTAGGTTGAGACTGTCTAGACGACATGTTGGAAAAACTTTGGTTTCTGGTTAATAATTACTAAAGTGTTGTTTATATCGAAAAAGTGTTATTAGCTGAATTTTCTTTTTATTTAGTTACGTGTTTTAAAACTTGTTTTGTTTACGGAAATGGTCTCAATTATCCACCGTTTAATTTCGAAAACTACCACGTTTTGGTTTACGACATCATAACTTAAAAATTGATTTAATATTTGTTATACTGCATTGAATGTTTTTAAACTTGAATATGTTATACTAGATTCTTTACTCTTTCAGGAAATTTACTTTTCAGTTCGGAAAATTATCGAAAACGTGTGGTTATTTAATGCTGAAACTGCAAGTGTGTATAATGAAGTGTTTAAAATTTTATTTACTCTATTTATACGGCCTGAAACTACTGAATTTAAGTGAATTTAACTTTCTTTCTGATTATTATTATTATAAAATTACTTTACTACCTCGAAAAGTGTTGAGAATTACTGAAATTATCACGTAACCAAAATCGCCTGTTTACAAATTGGATAATAATGGATTACCCTGTTTCAGGTTAGTTCAAAGGTTATTTACTATTACAAATTGTTTATTTAGGACTCGTATTATATGTTGAGTGACTTTACTGTTTTTAAATTGGCTTATTTACTGAGTTAGGTTGCAGTATCGGCTTCTGAAACGTGTCTCTCGTATCCTGTAATTGTGAAATGAAAAATTTTTATGTCTACTGGAAAGTTTACTCCCTCCCTTATGCTCTATTGCCAAGAAAACTAGAATTTACCCAAATTCTAAGGTGCTTACACAGTGCAATAATTTTATGGCTTTGTCTTGATATTCTCATTACCTTCGCAGTAACAATAGGAAAGTAACTGAATATTTCAGTTGAATTTTCACTTCCAGATGTCAAGAGTTTTTTGAAATTTTGCACACATATGAAGAACCGGTGACAGTGCAATAATTTCATAGCAGTGTCCTGCTATTATCGTACTTTGACAGTAACAATAGAAAAATGGTTGAGCGTCATGGAATTTTGCAACTGAATTTTAACAAAATTCCATTCGTCAGAATTGTTTGAAATTTTGAGCATATACTGAGAACTGACGATAATACAATTATTTCATAGCTATTTTCTGATTTTCACATTACTTTGACGTAGAAAAATTGTTGAATGTGATAGGATCTTTCATTATAATGTTCACGCACTTCCTGAAGTCTGAATTGTTTGAAACTTTGCCCACGTCTGGCCGAATTGTTTGAAAATTTGAACAGAAGTAAAATTATAGTTTTAAAAAACTAAACTATTTAGCAGCAATGTGAACTAAAAAGTAAAAAATTAAATTATATTTTAAAAAAGAAACTAAAGTACACCAGAGTCCCGCTAAGCTGAACATGGCACAAAATTAGTCTAAGTATGAAAAATGGTAAAAGAATTAAAACACAGTTCATGAAAATAATTGATATTGTATTTAATTGTGCGGTCAACTGCTGTACGTACATACAATTTTAATTTACACAGTACAGTGCACATGTATTAGAATAATTAGCAAGAAAACATTTAGTTTAAACAGTGCATAACAATTACAGAATAACTGTCAAACTTACGATAATAGTTACAATGCTTACAAGCACCCATTTTATTCCTACATTTTAGAAGACAAAAACTCAGTGTAACTTGCCTTAATTAAGACAGTCTGTTATATGACGCAAAGCTGCACCACCGTCTCATAAACACTAAATCAGCAGGTGTAGCGGTGGCCTGTTGCTCCAAATAGCGTAGCGCGAGATCAAGGGATTCTCCCGCGTCACTGTGGGGCACCAACTCTTCTCTGTCACATTCCACCTCATTGTCACTTCCGTCACAACACTCCACTTCTACCTGGTCTTGAGTCACAGCAG
>JARYHS010012519.1:14499707-14540979 GCA_031002005.1 Vandiemenella viatica
GGACAACACAGGCATTATTGTCTTACCGGCAGACAAAGGTAACGCTTCTGTAGTGCTTACTACGGCAGATTATCGTCGAAAGGTGGAAGAACTCCTGAAGGACGCATCCTATCGCAAGATTGCACGGGATCCTACCAACGCTGTGGTGAGAAAAACGACAGCTCTTCTTAAGAACTCAGGTCTGCCAGAAGACACAGTTAAACAACTACTGCCCCGTGCTGCTGTTCCTCCAAGGCTCTATGGACTTCCCAAGATCCATAAAGAGGGTACCCCATTGCGGCCAATCGTAAGTACCATCGGATCAGCTACATATTTTCTTGCCCGATATCTAACTGGGCTGCTGACACCATTAGTGGGTAAAGGTCGTCATCACGTGACCAACTCCGCAAGATTTATTGACGTCATTAAAGAACTCCACCTGCAGCAACATGATTTATTGGTGAGTTTCGATGTGGTGTCACTGTTCACTAGGGTCCCTCTCAATGACACGTTGGCTCTACTGGAACAGCATTTTGAGCCTGCCATAGTTGAGTTATTCCGGCACACACTCGAATCGTCGTATTTCTTGTATGATGGGGAGTATTACGAACAGGTTGATGGAGTGGCCATGGGCAGCCCTTTAAGCCCTTTATCGCCAGCTATTGCTGACTTCTTCATGGAGAACTTTGAAGACAAGGCACTTGCAAGCGCTCCTATGAAGCCCAGAGCTTTCTTCCGGTACGTAGATGACACCTTTGTGGTCTGGCCACACGGCAGAGACAACCTGCAAGTTTTTCTCCATCATCTTAACAGTAGAAACGAAAACATCAAGTTTACGATGGAGGTGGAAGAAGAAGGCCGGCTGCCTTTCTTAGACATACTAATAGAAAGGAAACCTGACGGGTCTCTAGGACATTCTGTGTACAGAAAACCGACGCACACGGACCTATACCTGAACGCGCGAAGCCATCACCATCCGGCACAGCGCAAGACGGTACTCAGCACGCTTGTACATAGGGCGCGAGCGATATGCGATGCTGACAGTCTACCCGGTGAATTGAGTCATCTGCGTCAGACCTTTCAACGCAATGGGTACACTGATTATCAGATAAGACTGGCATTCCGAGAGCCGACACGTAGGCTCAACAACACCAACAAGGAGCCACCTGATCGTCTAGCCTTTTTGCCGTACTCTGGCGCCACAACGTCCAAGATAGGACGGATTCTAGCAAAAACTGGAATCAAGACCATTTTCCTGCCACCACCAAAGGTGAAGAACATCTTACGCTCCCCCAAGGATGACCTTGCTTTGCGGACACCTGGGGTATATAGCATTAATTGTGAATGTGGAAAAAGCTACATTGGCCAAACGGTGCGGTGTGTTCACCAACGTTGTCTAGAACATGCACGACACGTTCGTCTGGGGCAGAAAGACAAGTCTGCGGTGGCGGAACACAGTCTAGAACATGGCCATGGTTTTGATTTCGAAAATACCAGAGTACTGGCGCATACTGGGAGCTTCTGGAACAGCATCCTTACAGAAGCAGTAGAAATTCGTCTCGCATCTAACCTTGTCAACCGCGACAGCGGGTACCAGCTGAGTGAAGCCTGGACGCCAGTCATCAATACTATTCGCCGACAGCGTGACCGGTACACATTACACGGCGCGTCCAGATCAACGGGAAGTTCGGTAGTAACATAAGTGAGCAATTTGTTACTCAGGCATTAATGATCAGCTTACGGGAAAGTTTTTGCCTTCTGATTTTTCCTTCTATGGAACGATGTGTTGATACGAGGCAGGACCCCGGCTACGATTGGTTACAAATCTGACCAATCACGTGGCAGCATGGCTCCATATGAGGCCCGCAACGGATCCGTGTTGACCCATCAGTTTGATAAACAATTTATGGTGAATGCTTTGTTTTATGATATCATCTTCGAAGGAGCGATGACTTTAAGCCCGTCCGCTACATGCCATGTAAAAACGGACATCAAATCTAGCCGTAACTCCACCTTAGCATCGATTCAAGCCGCAACGAGATTTGACCCCTGCTACGACTGGTTCTACAGCCGACCAATCAGAGGTTAGCAGCGGTAATCTGGTCTAGCTCAGCAACTTCGCACGTTCCTGACCTCACTTCACCAGAAGATGGCGTCGATGATTCAGTGCGCCGAAATATCGTGTAACTATAACATTCATATAACTCGGCTAGTCACCCGAGAAAATTATTTATATTTGCAACGCCGAGAAAAACTACGTAATTATGTAATTTTTGTATTTTTTCACGATCTGTCCAAAAAAATTAGTTATTTTATTTCTATTCCATTGATATTAATTGAGGGCAAGTGATGTGCTTGATGATATCGAACAAGGTATTACGGCAATTAGGCATGACAGTACCCAATAGTCTGATGCAAAACACATTTAATCTAGAGTTGAAACATGAAAAATAATATATTGCGATACATTCAATCAGTTCAAACGAATGTTTTACTGCTGAATCAGCAACAAAACTATGCATACGACACTCCCGTGTGATGAAAGTAGAGGGAGTTTCTTCATGGATGCTGCTGGTGGAACTAGAAAAACATTTTTGATTTAATTGATTTTGACAATATTTCACTCACAGGATGAAACTGCACTTCCACCTGTTTAATCTGCTAATAGCCAAATCAATGAAACTTCAGCATGCATGCTTTCAAAGAACTGTGCAATGGCCATAATTCTGTAGCAATGCAAATTGATCGATAGAGATGAATGTACAATGGCACATAAAAAGTCTTTGTAGGCGTTAGATTAAAGGATGAAAGATCTCTAAAACAATCAAAACTGGTGGTATGATAAAAATGTAAATAAAATTCCTCAAGATTTCAAATTTAATTGAAGAAAATAAATCATTTAGTTAACATGAGATTCTCACTTAATTGAGACTTAAATTATGGAACAAAATTGCATGGTTCGGAGTTGATCATATTCCAGGCATATCGCACATTTCAGTAGTATAATATCAATAGAACACAACTCCCATGTAAAATTTCCCATGGCGCACTGGATGACTCCTCCTCAAATTGAATAGGCATGGAAATACAATGATCACTCAGAAACATGTTTTCCTCTCATTTTTACTTTGCTTACAAATTTTCGAAAGCTTTTCACAAATTCACAAAATGGTCACAAAGTAATTTATTGAAATTCAAACAGGACAACATCTGTCAGGTCAACTATAGTGCGCACCACAAACGATGGCAGTCAACTTTAGTGAGGTTATGCGCAGGTACGTCATAGCTCTTTCTTAGCCAATCAGATTCAGTAACAATCTAGAGCTTGTCGTGGGCATACAAATATGAATGC
The DNA here is from genome assembly GCA_031002005.1 of Vandiemenella viatica. NCBI lineage: Eukaryota > Metazoa > Arthropoda > Insecta > Orthoptera > Morabidae > Vandiemenella > Vandiemenella viatica. The sequence goes on from JARYHS010012519.1 coordinate 14,503,039, forward strand.
GATATTTTTGTGAAGTGAACAGTTATAAATCTACGAGTATAGCTATAATTCCTACACTAAATAATGGAAGACGAGCAGCATAAGTGTAAGGTTCTGAATAGGCAAAGCAGAGAGCAAATTTTAAAAGTATGTAAATATTTTAAGCGCGATATAGACACTGGAGTGACAATTTACGATGTTGCCAAAGTTGAAGAGAGAACTACTGAAGCATGTGATGTTAGCCTTAGAACTGTGCAACCAATAGCTAAGGAGAGCAAATCTTCATTAGAGGTAAATGGGAGCGTGTTTTTGATGTCACCAGGTAAACATCACAGACAGCCTGTGACAGGTTTACGAGATTTTAATAAAGACATTCTCAGGTGCAACGTACACGACATGTATGCTGCAGGAAAATTTCCTACTGCAAAGAAAATGATAGTAATAATGTGCGAATCTATAGGGTTCCAGGAGGAAAAAAACGTTCATGTTATGTATTTTAAAGACCATGGGTTTTAGATATGCAAAATGTTACGATGGGAGGAAATTTCTTATGGAATGTCTGTCATTCTTGTCTCTCTTAATAGTATTATCATGTAAAGGGCTGCTAAAATGCATATTATTATTATTATTAAACAGTAGTAGTAGCACAGTTACTGAACTTTCTTCTTCATTCTACATTGCTCGTATCTGGCTGGAAAAGAGGCAATGTCGTATACCGTTGTCCCTTCCTATTCCTGTATCTCTCTGCGTCACTCACCTTCGTATGTGGTGCGTACTATAGTTTAGAATAATAATTATAGAAAAGTACATAATGCAAATATCAGTTGTGTTCATTACATACAGAATAATTTTAAGAGAAATCAGTACAAATTGTCTTCTGGAATCAATAGAGGCCAAAAGCTAGGGGTTCAGAGGCAAATATTATGCCAGGCTATGTGGGGGGACGGGGATTCATAGTTTATGGATGCCACCAAGTGACCACAGTATAACGCATGCTGACACAATGAGTGCATATGATTGTACTGCAATCACACATAATAGCCCATGCCTAGCTGAGTGTAGGAAAATTATCAAAATGGGGATACAGCCACTGCCATGCTATCTCTCTCTCTCTCTCTAACCACCAAATGGTATTAGTATGCCCGTAGCTATATCGTCTATCTTGGAGCCCTGGGTTATGAGAGAAAGAGCAGTCTATTATATATAAGTCTATGCTTTCTGGTCTGTTCTCTCTTTCTTTCTCTTAGTTGTTTACACTAAGCAGGCTCAATCAATCTCAAAATCTGGGTGGGTACAATACCTACCCTTTATTTCCCAGGTGTGTACTGCTACCCATGTCTAGGCGGACAGGGGCAAACCAGAGCACTTGCTCTGGGTGGCAAAATCATATCTACAGAGGGCAGCGAAATTCGTGTGGGAGTAAGTGTTTTAGGTCTGTGGCTCTGGTGTGGCAACCTCGAAGTTTTTTCTCCGGCTCGGAAAATTCGTAGATCCTCCACTGACTGATACTCGACTTTTTTATGATTTGGAGGTGAAATCAGATCTGTGTAAAAAATTACCTTTTTCTAGGCCCACAAGAAGTACGGTTAAATAATGACGAGAAATTCAAACAAACCATGTCAACACGACTGACCATATTTCACAGTCGACAGTCCAGGTCAAATACCTTGAACATGTCAATCAATCATCACAAACCACACACAAGGACTAGCAATCTAGTTGCTTAGTAATTGGGGAACTGAATGTGCACAACAATAATCGTAGTGTTGCAACAGCAATAATCAGTAATGGAATGCCTCACATATCTGTAGTAATATTTTAGATACAAGACCCATCACACTTTCAACCTACATAATTCCTTCAAAATTTCCTATCAATCTCATTTCTACTTTTACAAAGAAGCTCCTGCTAATTATTTTCCCCTCTGATCACTACCTGGCAGTCTGCAACAATCTCATTAAACTAGTTGCTTAATATCTATGACTTATTCATTACTTCTTGCCCTTCTGCACCTGTGATTGTCCGAATACCTTCTCTTCACCATAATATTCTTAGTCTGTAATAAATAAACTACTGTTTGTGAAGGAGACGTGGGATTACAATAAAATTTATTCCACAGATTAGGCAAATGACAATACACAAATGATTATGACTACAGAATTGTACTCTGACAACGAGTATTCATTACAGTGTGAAGCAGCCATGTACTGCAATCAGTGTTTCTAGACGCTGTGGCATGGAATCAGAGAGTCAGTATACGCTGCTGGCGAAAACACTGCCATACAGTTTATAGGCACATCTACAAACCAATGATGGTGGTTGCTGGATGATCAGACTGAACAATTTGCTGAACAACCGTATCCCGAACATGTTTGAAGTGGCGACACATAACATGCAGGTCACAGATGGCATCGAACTGCCAACGCACTTATGTTCACACCTGTTGCAGTGCTCCAATGTCAATCCAACACTGTGGGCAAAGCTGTTCTGTCGGTTAGTGCCATGCGAACAAGGTGATGGTCATCTCACGCAATAGTCACCTTGTGTGGTACAGTACCCACTCGCCAATGTGTATGACCCCCTTCTATCCACTCTTTCTACACATACTTGACTGTCATAGCAGTGGGCCCTGTATGATTTAATATTTCACAGTATGACAAACCTGTTTCTAGGAGACCAATCGTTCTGCTGTTTTCAAACTCGCTCACATGCTGATAGTGCACCCTTTGAAGTTGACACTTTCTTGCACATTTTAAATACATTTGATAGCTCTGCACCAACTGAGTGTGGCATAACACTGACCTTTCTGGTCACACGAAAGAGAGACCTATGTGTGTGCCATATCTTTGTAATCTTAATAATTTATTATGATTCCACTTCATCTGGTTTTGGAGTGATTCAGACCATTTCTTCTGGGTGTTCCAATATTCATAAGTTCCTCTTCAGCCACATTAAGCAGAAGTGGAAAAGAATTACAAATAAAATTCTAAAGTAGATCAGTAGGACTATCAAGAAAAGATAGTTCCAGAAAAAGGGACAAGGATAAGAACATGAAGCAATTCAGAGCTGGAATTGAAGTGTGTAAGACAAAGACAGAGGTAACTCACTTACCAGACTATGCTACAGGCAAGAGAGAGGATATGGTGACAATAGACAATAAGAAATGTTTTTTAGTTCAATAAATTACCACACTATTAGTGATACAATCAAGATCAGTTACACCATAATGTGTTCTGTAACTACAAAGGCAAAGCACCAGCACTAAGCCTTAGTATGATCGGACTGTATATACAGATCATAACTGACAAGTTTCTTTTTTTTGTGGAAATGAAGATAAATTGTGGATAATATGATGATATGTAAATCATTTGTACAGATCCAGTAAAGATTGGAGAGTTTTGAAGATTTTCTGCTAGTATTAATCCCCATTGAATGACAATTATACAAACTGCAGAATTTGTAAGAAATCATTTAATGGTCAACAGAGGAAGAACTATAGTATAGGGATTTTTTCCACTTCTTATCATTGTACTTCAAAAATCCTTTGCACTGTAGGTTATAAATATTTGCGTCACTTGAAGAAATATAAAAGATATTAACACTGACATTTTGGCAATTCTTTAAATAGAATATGCATGCACTGCACAATATACAAAAGCTTTTAAATACAATGGCACAACCTAAAATACAGGATACAATTTAATGCTAATACTGTCCACAAAATAAACATGCAAGGAGTGAAGGCAGTAAAACTTAAAATTTTGTCATGCATGTAAGATTTCGATGCTGAAAGGAAATAGAACAGGAACAGATCCTCAGCCAGATGTTTCACTGTCCTTCAGTTTTTGAGATGAGGTACTTGCACTAAACAGATTCAGCTGATCACTGTAACATTCGTTGAAATCCAACCTGAAATTTGAGAAAAACAGCATTATTTTGCAAAATCATTAAATATGTTATTTCATTTTGCTGCAAAAAAAAAAAAAAAAAAAAAAAAAAAAAAAAAAAAAAATAATAATAATAATAAATAATTAAAGTAGATAAAACACAAGAGCCTTCTAAAGACAGTCTATCAGTTTCTAAGTTTCTCTTCATTGTTGTTCCTTAAACAGTATCAAAGGAAGTCCCCTAGAGCACGTCTGTCGGCATGACTTTGCCAACGTTGAGAACTTTTGCCTGATATTTGATGTGGTTCTCACACTTTACGAGGAAGATTTATGTATATTAAACATTGACATAATATCTAAGTGAGCTTAGCAGTAAATATTTTATTATTTGGAAGCCAGCATGTTTTTGAATAGTATTTACAGCATGCTGTCTAAACTGTTAATGATATAACAATATAATGTGTGCAAGAATTATACAACTTTAATAATTCTATGAAAATTACAAGGTAGTATCTGTTTGTCTCTAACAAATAAGGGTCATCAGGCTGGTACAAAGGGCAATGGGCCTAGAGACGCAGATGTAGAATAATTCTCACATCCCCCTCCACCACAGATTTATTATTAATAAGGTAAATGTCTACTTTTCAGTACTAACAACGACATCTCAAAGGCAACTCACCAGGTATGCAATGTTAGAATAAAGGTTTTTCAACCTTAAGAGACAGTGAAAGAGATATAGTACTTGCAACTGTGTAGAACTAGGGTGTTGTTCACATGGGTGGTGAAACTATCTTGCACCACAAGCCCCCCTGGTTGGGAACCTATACATGACAAGAAATATAATCACAGACACCCCAAATAATTCACAATGATGTTTAGAGCGTTAACCAAAGGCATCTCAACAATTAAAAGTGATTCTACATTGATTTTTACCCAAGCTAGAACTAGAGAGTTTTATTATTACTACTACCAATGCCGATATCATAATCGGTACAGAAAACTGTTAAAAGTACATATAAATTAGACAGACATTTTTAATAATAGAATGAACATTTTCTAGAAGAACAGATTGTACATCCACTGGATGTGATATATCTGTTGCTGTAAATAAAAACACACTGTCCAACGAAATAAATAAAAATTGATTTGCAAAACAATATGGATTAATCTCAAAGCAGTTAACACAAATACTGTGATTGGAAATTTTCAGCATCCACCAGATGGTGAGGCTGAGGTGCTGAGAAACAATATAAATGACGATTTTGTAGTCACGTAATAATACTCGGAGATGACTTCAAACTCATCTAAAGGTGGCCATACACGATCGCTCCATCTGTCCAAATGGAGTGATGTCACTCCATTATCGCGTCGTGTGTGGGGAAACTGATGTGGATGACGTGGAGTGACAGGATTATTTGGATATTCGGTCAGTCCAATATCCATCAGTTTTGTCCATCATGCCATCAAGCCAACTGACGGTGTGTGGGGAAAACCACGTGGAGCGACACCAAGCCATCACTCCAGTCATCTCGTGTATGGCGAAACCGCGGTCCAAACTCTTCTCATTCTGTCACTGACCACACAACATCAGTGCCTTAAGTGGACTATGCACCATTGTACCATATCTTTTTTGTTTTGAATCTGCTATAGAAATATTTGTTTAAATATGTTGTTTTACTACATTTGGCATACCTGTCACTATTTTCAGCCTGCCAAACTATTTCAATTTAATAAATCTGTTTTATAATCATTTTGTAGTATTTTTAAAAGTTTTCGTAATATCACAGAGCATATTTTTCATAATTTTGCACTTTTTTGGATGTTTATTTAATTCTCAGGATTTTTATTCAGTATTCGATAGTTTGAATATCCATTTTATTTAGTACTTGGCATAACTAGATTGTTGTATAGCAAATTGACAACATATTGTTGCTTGCTTTGCCTCTTTTTCATTGTCGTGGCTGACTGGAGTGATGGAATGATCGTATATATGCAACGCTTTTGGATGCCATCTGCATGGATGTCATCCATACGGATGACATCCAAATGGAGCGATCGTGTATGGACACCTTAATACATTCACAAAAAGTGGCAACAGGGACAAACCAGCTTGTAAACTCATTCTCAATTAGTTTTCTAATTATCATCTGAAAGAGATAGTTATTGTAGCTAAAGGTTGGTATGACCTCAAGGATCCCAGCCTAAGATGGAAAATTGTTAACTGCTTGAAAAATGTTAATCAAAGCTTCGACATACTGTACCAGTTGATACTCCGCATCTGATGTTGCATGTTTGTTTTAAGAATAGTTAATTTTTTAAATAATTACTTTCCTATGTCCAGTCCACAGTAGCCAAAATTGCAAGGTTATTTGCTTTTTTATTTATTATCAGATGTAGCCCGTAAAGCATTTTGGACTCACAACCAAAATGACATACAATAGCTGCCTTGCTGCTCATAAATTATCTGCTTCACAATAATCAATTCTTCTCATGTTTTTAGACTTAAAAACATTTATTTTCACCACTGCATTTAACAATTAATAATTACATTCTTTTATGCATAAAAAGACTCTTTAGTTCTCAGACTCAACAAAATTCTTCCATAAAAACGAATACACAGACTTCTTTTTAATACTAAACTCAGTGATAATCTTTTTCTGAGATATTTGTTACAGGTTAGCTAACCTCTATGGTTGTTATCTTACAAGCATCACATTTCAAATGCTTCAATTTTCTTTCTTTCTGGTATTTCCAACTTCCATGCTTCGCTACCATAAAGTGCTGTGCTCCACATAGAGTTTTAAAAAGTTCTTTCTAAGTCATAGACCTTTTTCATGAAGGCTCTCTAGCACTCTTCTGCTTTTAACATAATTCCTGCTTCGGCCATCGGTTGTAATTTTGCTTTCCAAGTAGCAGAATTCACTTACTTTTGCTATTCTATTCGATCCTATTTTTATATTTTATCTACTGTGATTGGTATAATTTCTGCTCCATTTCATCACCTTTGTCTTGCTTTGATTTAACTTCAGTCCAAAATCTTCCTTCAGTATCTTGTTCATGCCATTCAGTAACTTCTCAATATCCTCAGCCCTCTCTGCTAACAAGACAATGCCATCAGCAAATCGTAGCATACTGATTTTTTCTCCTTGAACACTTATGCCAAATGAGAATTTTTCTTTTACTTCCTTTATTGCTTCCTTTACATACAAGTTGAATATTAACAGGGATAGACCACAACCTTGACTCACACCCTTTTTAACTGATGCATGTCTATCGTGATTCTGTAATTTTATTACAGCCACTTCATTCTTATATATTTTATAAAGTATTCTTCTGTCTCGATATTTTAGACCTGACTTCTTTAAAATTTTGAACATCTTGTCCCATCTAACATTATCGAAAGCTCTGTCTAAATCAACAAACACAATAAAAGTATCTTTGTTGTTCTTGATCCGCCCTTCAAGTATTAATCTTAAAGACAAAATTTCTTCTCTTGTACCGTGGTTTTTCCTAACTGCAAACTGATTTCACCTACTATCTCTTCTACTACTGTTTCCATTCTTCTGTATATTATTCTGGTCAGTAATTTTGATACATTTGATGTTTTACATATGGTGTGATAATGTCAGTTTGTGCTTTCTTTTGAAGTGTGAAGATGATATGATTATTAAAATCAGTTGGAATTTCTCCTGTTTCATAACTTTTTGATATCAGTTCGAATAATATTTTGATTCCAGGATTGATGAACCTAAAAAGGGGTGGACACAACAAAATGTGTGAAGGTGGAACAAACCATGAATGGTTTAAACCCGAAAGATGATGGCGAGGAAGAGCTGGTTATTGATCTAACACATTTTAGACCTGATCTTTATTAACAGGCCAGGTTTATTCGAAGCCATTTCAGTGACTTCTGGAGTAACCAACAGCAAATCCATGACTTTAATGTAAAATTAATTTAAAAAAATTAGTCCACAAGCCGAAGGTTAGTTGGATCCTCCCAAATGAAGAGTACTAAGCCATTTTGTCAGAGGTAGGACGGACAGTTCCTTTCCTGTGAGGCTTACAGTTTAATGTGAAATACTTCACAACATTCCATGGTTCGGAACTCTTAAAAATTCCTAGCACCACTGAAAGAAACAAAAGTAAGTAAATAACAGGCCTGGGAAACAAAGCTTTTGAGGTTGGCTGTACAGAAAATGAGAACGGACAGTGTAAAAAATGAAGCTATAAGAAGGGACTGACAATGGAAAGACTGAATAGCCAATAGTTAAAGTGATTTGGTAACTAGAAGTGAATGCAGAAGTCACTAATATCAAGCCAACATACAGATAGGAAGGTGCAGGGAAGAAGGCCAGTTAGATGTCCTAGAATAAGATAGTTAGACCAAAATAGAGGAGAATTTGGAAAGAAAATAAAAGACCAGAGGTTGTACAAATATCTGATGTAAGAGTACGATTCTGGTACTCCCAAAAGTGTTTCAGAGCACACAAACGGTGATTCTGCCACAGATCACCCCCTAGCCTGCTTTATAGGAGCGGGTACAAGCGTCCGGCCTCCACATTCTGTGATGTGGCTTGGGTGTCCATCACATTGTCACCTACTCGAGATTTCACCGCCCTTCAAACACTTTCCATAGTTGCTCACTATAGTAGCATGCAAATAGCCTCCCCCCCCATTTCTGAGATGCTCATTACTGCGCCTACAAGCCGCTGGCCCATAATTTAAGGGATTTTGGTGTCCTGTTCATAGAAATATGGTGTCAGATACCTCTCTTAAGCCTACCAAGGACTTGTAGAATCCATGCGATGCTGAATCGCTGCTGTATTGCATTTGAAAATTGGATCAATGTGCTAGGAAGTAGGTGGTCATACTGTTTTGCCTGATCAGTGTATGAATTTTTTCATAGAGGTTTCTGATCAAATAAAAAAATCCAGAAGCCAAACCCTCTCCACTTTACAGCCATTAATTTTTATACAAACCCACACTTTTTATCAGATTTCAATGAAACTTTGCACACCACAAAAAAAAAAAAAAAAAAAAAAAAAAACCTGAAAACCTGAAAACCTTAGTTTTTACAACAACCCAATCCCTCTCCCCTTTTAAATGCCCTTAATTATAGTCAATGTTCCTTATACAAAGCTACATTTTTTATCCGATTTTGAAGGAAGTTTGCATACGCATACTTTAAAACAAAGAGAAAAATACTGTTCACCCCTCTTCCCCTTTACTCCTTCCCCTCTTAATTTCCAGTGATCTTTGTAGATAGCCACAATTTTTATCCAATTGCAATGGAACTTTGCATATGTATACTTTAAAATAAGGAGAAAAATACTGTCAACATTTGGTTTAAAAAGCCAACTACTCCAATCTCCTAATATTTGTCAATGTTTCTTACACATACCCACAGTTTTTTATATGATATTGATGGAACTTTGCACATGCATACCTTAAAACAAATAGAAAAATATGGTGTACATTTAGTTTGCAAAGACCCAACCCTTCCCTTCCTTTACCTCCCCCCTTATTTTTTGCAATGTTCTTGATACACACCCACTTTTTTTTTTTATCCGATATCGATGGAACTTTGCACACATATACTTTAAAACAAACAGAAAACTGTGTACATTTGGTTGCCAATTCTCAACCTCTCTCCCCCTTTACTCGCTCCTCTCTTAATTTCTTAAACAAACTCACAGTTTTCATTCAATTTGGATGGAACTTTGCACATGCATATTTTGAAACAAACATTAAAAACCCACATACTCTCCCCCATCACCACAATTAAGCAAAATTTACAACTGAAACCATTCAGATTTTTGCAAATATCTAGGAAACGGTGGGGAAATTAGACAAAATAGATAGCGATATTCTTAGAGTATACAAAATTTTCTGTTAAACAGTGCTAAAATAAATGTGATCAGACAATTGCTTACCAAGAAATCTGAACTTGAATTTTAAAAATTATTTTAAAGTTTTTGTAACAACACACAAATCTACAGTTTTTATTTGATATCGAAGGAAGTTTGCACACATATGCTTTAAAATAAATGAAAACCATGTTAACACTTCCCCTTCCACCACTCTTAAGACTATTTTGCACATGCAACTTTGTGTTTGGCATATATCTCCAAAATGAACCCAGAGGTTTTTTTTATATATATATATATGCTTAATGGAATCACCAAAAACGTTGTATATCCAAGTCCATTGCAATGAACTTGAAAGAAACAGTGATCAAAATTTATATGGAAATATCTAATTTTAACTAAATACAAACTTTCATATGTATTCATTTAATCTATATGTGTACTCAAGTCTAGCAACAATGAAGTACTGCCGGGTTGGCTAGCTGCTGATACAGTAGGGCTCCAGAGCTGTTACAAAAAATTTTGCAATATGTTGTTAAAGAAGATGTATGTCTAAATTTTTTTAGCAACCATTATATTACTTTCAACCAAATGTACTACAATTCATTCTGTAAAATTATTATTTAAGGTCTTTAAATGTACTCATCTGTAAGGTCAGTGGAAAAAAAATATATTTTTCAATGAAGTAGTTAGCAGTTCTCCTTTTCTTTTTCTTTTTTGAAAATTATGAAGATACCGAGTAATCACTTCTAAATCTAATTTTTCTTAAACATTTTATATGCATCTTCTATGCCTCCCCATCCCAAATCTTCTACTGATATTATTCAGAGTTACAAGTTAATATGCAACAATTACACAGCTTGAAGGATTGCATAGCAGCAAAAATATGTTTATAAATATTTTAAGTGCTTCATACATTAACCCTCGACCCGTCGCGTGGGGTCTTTGAAAGCCCAGCTTTTACGAAAATGCAAATTAAGTACCTTTATAATCTTTGCAGTGGTCTGTTACTTTAGGTAGCTTCCTAAAAAGGTTTATTGTTGACGCTCCCACTCTCAACAATCAGTCTACGCACGTGCGCCGTTAGATACAGATGTGTTTTTCGGCGCGAGGCTCTGAGGGACCCCACGCGACGAGTGGCGTAAGTAAAATTTCACTCATACTTTTTTTCTGTTTTATTATTATATAGCTTACATTAAAATTTCTTTTATTTTAGATACGCTACAAGACTGTTATCATGGACGAACGTCAGTGTCAACGGATTCTGAGATGGTTGGAAGAGGAAGATGTTGAAGCTGTTGGTGGTGAAGAGGATGAAGAAGAGAACATCGATTATCCAGATGAAGTTAGTGAACATGACACAGACTCAGAACAAGACTGCGAAGATGGTAATCCTCAAGAACATCTCCTACAATCTGATTCATCTAACAGTGATGAAGAAGGCACTTCAACAGCGAATTTATCGTCGGACAATTTCTATATTGTGAAAAAAAGACGAAGAGACGGCAGTTACAGTGTTATTTGCAAATTGAAAAAAAAACTCCCTACCCACAGGCTGTCAGAACACGACTACATAATATAGTCACAGTCCACAAGGTGCAGCACGTGAAGTATGTAACCCTTTAGAATCTTGGTTATTGTTTATGGATACAGAAATATTACAGCTCATAGTGGACTTCACAAATATAAAAATAACGTCAATGCAGATAAAGTATGGAAGAGAACGAGACTGTGAACTTACAAATTTGATAGAGTTGAAAGCTTTGTTTGGTATTATGTATATAATTGGGTTACATAAATCGTCACATACTTCTATTGATGACATTTGGATTACTGATGGAACTGGCCTTGATTTCTGTCATGCTGTCATGTCTAAGCAGAGATTTCAGTTTCCACTTAGAGCGCTTAGATTTGATGACATTCAGACTCGTGCAGAGCGAAACCTAACAGACAAATTAGCACCTATCAGGAAGCTATATGAAGCGTTTGTCAACAATTGCGAGAAATATTACAGAAATAATGAGTATGTTACTTTAGATGAAATGCTAGAGAGCTTCAGAGGTTCATGCCGATTTCGTCAATACATGCCCAGCAAGCCTGCGAAATATGGAGTGAAGCTGTTTTCTTTAGTTGATGCTGTTACATTTTACACTAGAAAATTTGAAATTTATGTCGGTAAGCAGCTAGAAGGACCTTTCCATCAGGACACTTCAACCAATGCTCTTGTGAAACGACTTATTTCTCCGATATCAGGAACTGGACGAAATGTGACAATGGATAACTGGTTTACAAGCGTTCCCTTGGCAGAAGAACTACTGAGAGATCACAAATTGACAGTGGTGGGTACAGTTCGTAAAAATAAAGCAGAAATTCCAAATGAATTCAAGCAGAAGGGCATGCAAGTATGTACGACAATTTTCGGACATCAGCCTACAAAAACTTTGCTGTCTTATTGCCCAAAGAAGAACAAAGTGGTAATACTTCTTTCAACAATACATCATGATGCGGTAATAGATGACAGTACCAAGAAAAAGCTTCCAGAATTTATAAGGTTTTATAATAAAACTAAAGGGGGTGTTGATGTAGTGGACAAACTTATTGGTTCGTATTCTGTAGTGCGAATTTGTCACCGATGGCCACTGCGGCTCCTGTTCACTTTTCTGGATGTTGGCGCACTAAATGCTCATATAATACTGGACACAATCAACCAAGTAAACAAAATGGAGCGTAAAGTTTTCTTGAAAACACTGGCATTTGAACTGTGTCGCCATCAATTGCAGTTACGAGCTACTATAATGACTCTGCCTCGTGAGCTGAGACCTCACCTTCAAGATATGCTACCAGATGACAATGACTTCGTACCAATGAGGAAACGATGCATTCACTGTCCAAGACAAAAGGATCGAAAATTCAAGTCTGTTTGTCACTTTTGCAAGGGCAATATATGCCCAAATCACACGAAATTCGTTTGTACTGACTGCATCAAAACTGAAAATTAGGGCCAATTGTATGAATGAAATTTTGTATTTTTCTTTGCTAATTTTTGTTACTTGCTTTTTTTAAATTAATTTTAAGTTTGTGTTGATCTCAAATAGTTGTGCAATAGAAGAAAACTGACTGATTTTGGCAGAAAAAAAGAATTTAATCATAAGACAAACATGTGACTACGATAAAAATTGTATTCTGTTGTTTTAAAATTTATTTAGCACAAATAAATAATTAATTTTCAAATTTCTCATTTTTTTTTCTTTAAGACACTTTTAAGTAATTGAAAATGTTAAAATAATGTATAAAATATATGTGCAAATATAAACAGAATGCGTTTATTTTTGGGGTCTCTGAAGACCCCACGCGACACCTCACGTAAGAAAAAAAGGCGCGACGGGAGGAGGGTTAACTAACAGTATAAAGTAGCTATAAAACAGCACAGGAAGTCTACAAACTGTTGTATAAAGAGAGAGAGAGAGAGAGAGAGAGAGAGAGAGAGCGAGAGATTAGAAATAATTATGGGAGAAATAGATATCAAAATTCAAATAACAATAACAAAATAAGGAACCAGTCTGCCAGCTCTTTAACATTCTATTAGCTCCAATCATCTTAATAAAGTACTAGTGGATTTAATAATAAATGTTGATAAAGTATATTCTAATGTCAAAAAAAATCGGCCACTAACCTGTACATAAGATTAATCAGCTTCTGATTGTTGTGATCACGTGGCAGTTCACGTATACCGTCTAGAAGTCCCAAAAATAGTCCACTGAACTTGAGGTTGAACTTGGCTACATTCTGCTCAAAACTATCATTCTCACCTGGTATCGAGTTGTCCACTGGCAGCTCCAGTGACTATAAAAAAAGATGATGGAAATCATTCTAGTACAGATCTTAAACATCAGTAACAAAATGCCTGTAATTTTGTACTTCATCATATCTTTAATAGTTCGACATCGACATAAATGAATGAAATAAATTAGTGTTAGTACTGCAGAAGGCTAGACAATATAGTAAAACGAAACAAGAAAATCAAATGGAACAATTCGGAATGGAAGACACTCTAAAAGAATCACATTATTCAAACTAAATACATACCCAATATTACAACACGGAAATTAATAAATTTTAGTAAAAAATATTTTATTAAAAATCAGAATCTTGAGACGCCTCTGCAATCTACAGTTACCTCGAACATGTTGCAGGATCAAATCTTGCATTTACAATCTGTTATAGATCATTAGAGTAAGGACAGGATTGTGGGCAAGAAATCAGCCAAAATCAAAGCACCATTTAATGGGTATGATTTTGGGATACTATTGAAAACTGCATTGGTTGGACTGGGAAGTGAAATCTGGTATCACACCCTCCCCTCTGAATATTGAGCCCTAGTGTTATTAGTGACCTAACAGGGTTGAATGGAACATGTCCCAATGGAAGCTGGCTAGTGATCACACCCTAGATTTCTTCCAAAAGTGATGTATCTTGGAACTAAGAGGGCTGGGATTGGCTAACTGCTGTGTATATAAGAAGGCTAAAAAAAGGGGTTGATTAATGCCATTATAACATCCCTAAGATGTTGCTGTTAAGATCAACCTTGATTTGCAGTTATAATGATCCTGAATTGTTAAAATGGTGACCCACAATGAACTGACATGATTGACTAAATTCTTTCCATAAGAATGTGCTTGTAAAAATATTTCACAATGTCTATGCACGCCAGTTCTGCAGTTTAACAGGGACTTGCCTGAAAACAATGTGTTTTCAACCAACAAGCCACAACCTACAAACTTACAGCCATTGTAACCAAAGTTGTTGCTGAATTTGGATCGTGCGAAATCAGCACAAAACAATCCATGGAAATTGTTCTCTATCAAACATATGGTTTTAAACTGTAAAGTCAAACAATTACAGCCTGTTGAAGTGCACCACTGTTATGGAAAATTGGAGAAGCATCTGAATAATCCTACATGGGGATGAATAAGAGTTATCTGTCATCCGCCAGATTTTCGTTGTACCATGATCAGAAATGCCACATGACAACGACTACTGTGCCTATATTTTTCATATCACTTGTAAAATTCACAGCAATTTCTAGTTACTTCCCTGCTGGAATATACCCCAGAAACCATCTGTAGAGAGTATTTGAATTCTTCTCCTATACTTTGCTTGATATAAATACATACTGAAGCTGCCTTAAATTCAAAGGTGGACATTAAAATTGCACTTATCTTGTCACCAAAATGGAGTTCTGAAGTGCACCTTAGAATGTGTTTAACACATTCTTACCAAGTGAATGATGTATCATCACTATAATCAATGTTAAAATGTAACTTGAAACATGACATGTCCAACAGAAGAAAAATTTCAACACCTAAAAATAGATCATCAGTACAACAGAGAGGAAGTGTAAACAATAAGTGTAAAAAATAATAATGGGGATGAAATGTTTACTTGAAAACTGTAAATAAGGATAGGAGCTAGATATCACACAGGATTTATTTTACATAGTTATTATTTGAATGTGGATTTTCAAGTAACATATGGCATAAAAGCTATGGATAATAATGATAGTACTCTTCAGTTTCCACCAAAACTTTACTTTTTTATTTAATTTCAATGACAAATTTATCCCCTTGTGCCTTACATGGGTATTTCTGGTCAACTTCTATCACTCTCTTGATGATTTGTTTCAGATGTAAGATGATGTGCATGTTCTTTGATATGGTATAATAACCAAATCTCTATATATAGAATAGGGACAATAAATCAACTGTGATTTCTACATATTTAACAACAGTTGAAAATAATGCCTCTGACCCTGCAAAACCCTAAAAAAAATGAGCAGGAATCAAGACACTTTTCTAACTGGATTGTAGAAATTTTAAACCATTGTTCTCAATGAAGATTTCTTTTTACAGCTTTGATTTTATGTTTAACCATCATCCTCATCATCATTAATTCAATCAAGGAATACAGTGACCTGGTGACTGCTTAGATTTGCTGTACATTTCACCTCTGCTATGGTCAGACCTACAGTTTAACATGGAACATTCAAAATTCTGGCATAACTCATATTACGAGGCATGCTTTTTTTAAGCAAGTACCGTTTTGAAATTAAAAAAGACGTGCAAATATATCTCAATAATTTTACTTTTATGTGAAAGCCTGTACCTTACTCTACTTTTCTACATAATTCCCTTCAATATTGAGGCACTTGACATAACGTCACCAAGCAGGGCGGTGTAACGGTTAGCGTTCTCGCCTCGCATTTGGGAGGACGGCGGTTCGAATCCCCGTCCGGGCATCCAGATTTGGGTTTTCCATGGTTTCCCCAAATCACTCCAGGCAAATGCCGGGATGCTTCTTTCAAAAGGCCATGGCCGAATTCCTTCCCATTCCTTGCCCCGCATCCTTTCCCATCTCTAAAGACCTCGATGTTAAAAAGAGACGTAAAGCACTTACAAAAAAAAAAAAAAAAAAGACATAACGTCGTACCAGTTTTTGAAAACCCTCCTCATAGAAGTCTGCCGCCTGACTTGTTAACCACTGCATAACAACTGTTTTGACTTCGTTACCATCTTCAAGACGCTGACCGCCCAGGTGTTTCTTCAAGTGCAGGAATAAATTGTCATCACTGGGTGCCAGATCAGGGCTGTAGGGAGGATGATCTAGAGTTTCCCATCGAAAAGATGTGATGAGATCTTTGGTCTGATTAGCCACATGTGGATGGGCATTGTCATGTAGCAAAACGATGCCCTTGCTCAACTTGCCACGTCTTTTGTTCTGGATTGAACGGCGCAGATTGTTCAATGTCTCACACTAAGCTGCTGCATTGATTGTCTCATTACGAGGCAGAAATTTCACAAGCAATAGTCCTTTTCTGTCCCAAAAAATGTACACATGATTTTCCGGGTAGAAATTGTTTGCTTGAACTTCACTTTTTTGGGTGAATCTGAATGCCGCCATTCAATGGACTGTTGCTTTGATTCAGGTGTGACGTAGGCCACCCATGTCTCATCGCCCATAACAATTTGGCATCGTTGTAGTAACGCTCAAGGAAAGTCAATGCACTGCCTAAACGTTTGGTTTTCTGCACATCCGTTAACATTTTCGGTACCCAACATGAGCACAATTTTTGGTAATTCAAGTGCTCGGTCACAATGCCATACAAAACTCTACGAGAAACATTAGGAAAGTCATCACACAAGGAGGAAATCGTAAAGCGTCTGTTTTCTCTCACCTTATTGTCCACTTTCTGCACCAAACTTTTTTTTTAAATTGCTTTACGTCTCTCAACAGCGAGGTCTTTAGAGACGGGAAAGGATGGGGGCAAGAAATGGGAAGGAATTCAGCCATGGCCTTTTTAAGGAAGCATCCCGGCATTTGCCTGGATTGATTTGGGAAACCATGGAAAACCCAAATCTGGATGCCCGGACGGGGATTCGAACCGCTGTCCTCCCGAATGCGAGGCCAGAACGCTATCCATACCAAACTTTCATTAACGACCGAAGGACGCCCACTCCGTTGTTCATCATGCACATTTGTGCGGCCATCTTTAAATGCTCTCACCCACTTTCTCACCATTCCGTCACTCATAATGATTTGTCTGTACACTGTAAAGATCTCACGATGAATATTGATCGGTTTTAGGCCTTTAGCACAAAGAAATCTTATAACAGCCCGTACTTCACAGTCGGCGGGATTCACGATTATCGGAGGCATCTTAAACACTCAGTGAACAACGTAAACAAGGAAGAATTAGACTGTAATGGCGTCAGTGCGTAGGCAAGAGATGCAGGTACCCAGTGCGCATGCGCGGAACGCAGACCGTAGCGCTGCAGCCACAGTGTGACAAAACGGTACTTACTTAAAAAATACGCCTCGTATCTGGCAGAATTCTTAAGAATTTCTGGCCTTACTAGGATTTGAATCTTGGGCTCTGAATTTCGAGAGCAAGCACCTTAATTATTGATCTATCATTTTTTGTTCAATCAAGGAACAATCTGACTTTTTAAATTATAAGACAGACAGAAATTCAACAGCCTTCACCAGGTAGAATGTGATTGATCAGTTACCTACCAGTTAACTCTAGCAAACACTGCATATATGGTCAATCATGGCAATAGAATGTAGGTCCAAAAAAAAGACAGAATATGTGTTTATTTTTTAAATAAATGCTGTTAGTATGGAATGACTGGTTCTATTAATACTGAGATTCCTTTCTCAATAGAAAAATCATTATTTAAATACAAACCATAAAAGAAGATATGTGTTGCTATAGTCTCAATATTTTATTTGTGGTACATCAAACTCCGTCTTGTGTAGGAGCTAAGCTTTTGTCACTTCATGCACTGAAGGTCCACTTGTTCCAGTGTTCTTAGTGCCATATTTTCCCATATTTCTAGATGACGAATCAGTTCAACAGGCACCACAGTACCCCTTTACATCCCAATTAACCAACTTCAAAAACTATCCCCACTTCGACAACAGGTACCTATTTCATACAAATATTCCCTCCCACACTGCTTGGGTATCCATGACAGACACGTGTTAAAACATATAGGTTCACACAACATTTAGTATTGTCACTGAAGCCTTAATATCCCACAAATTATTCACCTGAAGTGGTATACAAGTAATCTCCATTTGTCATATCTCATCAAGCATATCCCACTAATGTTCAGTCCAGTCATTGACAATTGTTCTAGGCCTAAAATCCATCAAGCACGATTTCTTTTGTTTCTGCACTCAAATCACATTCATGTTTTACAAAATCATTTTGACCCTCCCAGAACATGATCCCGTGGCTCTTTTAACTCTTGGACTACAAAATAATCCCATTAACCAGTAAAATAATCTTGTAACACAACAAGCTGTAAGGTTTGAAGTGTGGAACCTTCCTCCATGATCTTCAAACACCCCATCACAGTGCAAGTTTCCAATGTCATTTATAAAATATCATGCAAAAACTGAACTTCTTTCTACACAGATCTGACTATGGACCCATTTATTTACAGTCAACACGAATGGTCACGGACAAATGTTTTTCCCATTAAATACTGTTCATTCCAATGTTGCACATGCCAACACACACAATACTGTATAACTTCAATTCCTGTTTTTGTACTACCAGAATATATTAAGAAAATGGAGCGATTTCACCAGCTTAAACTTCGCTATATAATGAACATTAAATGGGATGACTGTGTGTCCAACATTAGAGTCTTGGAAAGAGCTCAAATGCATAGCATTGAAGCCCTCACCATCAGCCACCAACTTAGATGGGTTGGGCACGTTCAGCGTATGAGCAAACAGTAGACTCCCTCACCCACTTTTATACGGTGAGCTCAGCACTGGCAGCAGACCTCACGGTGCCCCTAAGAAACGCTACAAAGACCAGTTCAAGAAGACCTTGAAGAAAACTAATATAGACCTTAACACCTGGGACAGCCTCACAAAAGACCGCATTCTATGGTGCAAAACTACCTCCACAGCATTGGCACGTTTCGAAGAGGAGCAGCAAAGTCTGGCAGCTGAATCCCGTTTAAGGCGGAAAGCCCGACAAACCCTACCACACCAGCCACCCACATTTGGGTGCAGTGTGTGTGGACGACTGTTCTATGCAAGAATCGGCCTGATCAGCCACCAGCGTACACACAAATAAACACGCAAGAGAGTAACATAAACTCGGAAACGAGTATGGCCGACGACGACTACCAGAATCCTCCCCGAGAGAACAATTCCTCAGAATTCAGGTAATGGGAACTAACCTATCAGCACAGTCAGGGTAATAATGACCCTACTTTTTCTCCCTTTTCTAGTCTCCCTTCTGAATAATCTACTGTTTCCTCCAATTTCATTAGTTTCTTTCTCTTATGCTGCCTCACCAAGAAACTCCATTTACGTAAGTGATACATTTAGAATATTTCAATACTAGCAGAGTACCCAACATTTCCACATATGGTTGCAGTTGATTTACCCATACAACAAAACAAGATTGATAAATAAATAATAATAAATAAAAAAAAATTTAGACACATATTTTAAACATGTGTATTAAATCTTCCCTAGTCAATACACCGGTAAAAACTAAAATGTCATATTCCCTAGTCTTTTCAGAAAATTACAAAACACTTTAGAAAGTTCAACAGACATCCCAAATCACCAGGGAATGGAGGAGGTTGGCTATCATTTTGAAGGTTAGATTGAAGAAGATTTTAAAAGTTTTCACTTTCATTTTTTAGTAATGAAATTTATTATGATGAGAAACCTGTGGTTTCCATGTTTGCACTGAAGACATCTTCTTGCGATCTTACAGAAATAAGTGAAACATGACACGCTTCAAATAAATTTGAGATTACACACAATTTTCATTTCCTGCTATGGTGGCAGGTCACTTAGCATCATAAGAAATACAGCAGATTCTGCATTAGGTCCTAAGCTTTCAAACTGTGAAAAACCACATCATAATTTGTTCATAACTGTCTGTGTGTTACTGGCACATACATACACAAATTCACTTCATGTATATAGATACTAAAATTCATTTCCATAATAATATAAAAATGCATCAGGCATGCATTGGTTACTGAACATGCTTTAGTAATATAATGTTCACGGAGATAAGAAGTATAATTCCTCATTAAAACATCTGAGACAGTAGCTGTACTGCAAAGTAGCTTCCAGAGCAAAGAAGCCATCTTTGAAGTGTGAAGAGTGAATTCCCCCCATATATGTTCAGAACTAAATTGACCACAGCAATGTTGCAGAGCTGTCAACTTTTTCCCCTCCTTTGCCACTTAAAGTAGTGTGTTGATAAAAATAACATACATAAGCTTGACCAAAATATTAAACTGTAAAAAAACCCTTTCAAAATGCATTAAGTTTTTATTCAGTTATGCCAGGTTGTAGGTAAAAACTTTATACCAGATTATTTGTTAAAAAAGTTTTATGTTCAGAACAGATTTTAATTCCCTGCGCCAGCTTCAGGGCATCTTAAGACATAAGTCATATTTTAAGTCAAACATGCAAGCATTCTAATTGTGAAAACCCAGGTACAGTATTTTACACCTGATGCTAAAGCAAACAAACATAGTAAAGTTACAACTGTAAATATACAGAATGTAGTAGAAATTTAGATTTCCTAGCAGTAACAGGAGTTAGATTAGGTTGAAATGTGACTTGGCCCAGAATGATTACAGACAGTATGTATTGCAGGACAAGGCATTAAGAACTTACTTTTTAATAATAGTTCAAGTTACTTTCAGGAATGCCATTTTTAGTTTCATGTATATCGCAATCGCTCTGGCCCGAAACAAAATTTTAAATAACATTACTATTAAATACTTATTATTATTATTAATAATAATTGGGATGGAGATAATTTTCTTTTATAATTGGTGTGTTAAATTCATTTTTACTTTTCCAACTTAAAAATTTTAATTTTAAATTCCTTAAGCATTTTTGGTAAATTATTTTTCACTTCACTTGGTAATTTGTTCCAATCCCTGACACCTTTTTCAAAACAACATGTTTCCCACTCCCTTATGCATGAAATCAAGTGTTAGCTTGTAGTTATGGTCCCCTTCCATGCACACTATTCCTAATTCTTTGACCAATACCCCTCCAAGCCCCATCACTAACCTATGCTCCGTACATTCCCAGCACTATTTTTAGTACCTGGCAAATGTTGTTATGGAATGCTGAAGGCTTATTGAAGTATCTATCTCTGTTTTGTATAGTGTCTTTGGCATCTACTCATTAAGAAGAGATTTTCATTTCCTGCAGCTATCCCATATATTTGGTGACATAAGAAGTAATTTAGATTTTAAATCTAATCCTAAGCTTTGTAAAAAACACTTCAAAATCTATTAAGTAGTTTTTAAATTATTCCAGATTATTGGTAAAAAGTTTTAAAGTGAGAATAAATTTTAATTTTGAGCACCGATGCCAAGTGACAAAGAGTAATAAGGCATATCTCAGTTCCTAAGCCAGAATGTTTGTTACTGTGAAAATCAATTGCAGTTTTCGAGTTATGTCAGAGTATTTGTTAAAAATGTTGAAGATCGTAATAGATTTCAGTTTACTACATTATCACATTAAATTTAATGTCAATCGGTCCATTTGCTAAATGTATTTGAATGACTTATCTCTTGGTGTATGCCAGAGGAGACAGTTTAGGGTTGTTTTACTTCTACAATATTTTTACTTGTCCAATCAGAATCAGGTACAACAAGATTCATCAATATCACCTCAGCCATTTGAGCAGCAATAGGAACAAATTAATGAAAAGTGAAGCATTTGTTGTCTGAATATTTTCAAGAAATGTAGAAAAGACAAAATAGTTTAACAAATACTGCATCATCTACAACATATTCTAAAAATATCAAAAATGGATTACAGGGTGAACTTGTGAGCTATCATTATCCTGGCAGTGGTAAGCCAACTGTAAGGTAACCACCCAATTAGTTCAGATTAATTAGCTGCCGATAACCAACATACAGTTGCTGAAGAAACACACAACTTGTCAACAGTTCCACAGTAATTGTAGCAACAGCGTGTTTTTGGATATTATACTTAAATTGAAGATAGATAATGATTTATAGTCACCAAACATTGAGAGGAATTATTATCAATTAAAGAAATGTTAAAAAAGGTTCTGAAGAAAATATAACTAGATTTATCCAAGTTTACTCACATAATTTACCATCCATGATACAGTGAAACAGGCTTCTATGCTCTTCATATCAAAATACAAGTTTCACATCAATATTCCAGCTCGTGCCCAGGCAATGCTTACAGTTCGACGTTTTACACAACACTTGATCTCTGCTCGTCCAACTGTGTAAGTCGGCACCAAAGATGGTTACACCATTCTTAAAGATATTAACATTATGCTACCCCAATTATGATACATACTACTATCTGTGGAAACCCAATAATAATTCAAATCAAGTTACAAACATTAATACAATTAATTATTCATGATACTTATGATCAATCAAAGCAAATATTAATAATAGTAAAATTAATAACAACAAGCACAAGTAACACCTCTACTGAAAGGTTTGAATAGTCTGGCCAATCAGGAGCTCACAGCTGTTACCTAGTGAATCACTCAGTGGGCACCATGACAGTTGTTTTCTTCACAGCAAGGCAAGCTTTAGGCCACTGTTTTTGTTGATATCAGAGTGTTCCACAATCTCTAGTACATACACTGTGTGTCCCAACCAACATGTAAGAAATCTGTCATTACGATAAACTCTCCCACACATGAACTAGCTAGGCACAGAAGACATTGCCTCAGTGTTACAAAACAGTGCACAGTTCACAGAAATCCTCACAGGTATGTATTTGTGAGAAACTGCTGATATATTAGTCAGCTTTGATGTCATGTCGTCGTATACAGGTGTTGTAGTGGAAGAGACAATTGCAGCAAACTTTCAGCTCGTTAGCTATCAGTGCTACGGGCAGATCTAGACAACTTCTGTCTCAAGTTAACCTTCTTCCAGTACACATGGAAAAAATTTGTAGAAAGTAGAAAGAGCAATTTGCAAGGTTCATAGAATGATCAACGCCTCCTTGATTAAAGTAAAAGACAGGCAACTCCCATCACAAACTGCAGGTGTTTACGAGATTCCTTTAACTTGTGTATTGGCTTATACTGGAGATACTGAATGCATAGTACACGAGAGGCTGCGAGAACATATCAACCAGTACAAATCACACAACAGGGATAAGTTGGTCATCTCGCAGGCATAATTTATAATCAGTCTTGCCACTGACTTTGAAAACACCAGACTTCTTTTAAAAGAACAATGGTGGCTGAGGTGGGTAAAAGATGCTAGAGACTGTTAAACATCCTAATAATATTAACAAAGACAGTGGCCTAACGTATGTGATGCACGGCTTGCCATGTTGTGAAGAGAACAACATAACCTAAACGAGTGATCAACCATGCGATAGCTGTGCGCTCCTTGTTGGCTGGACTATTCAGATGATTCAGAAGACCGTTAGTTGTGCTTAGTATTGTGTGTATAACACATCTACGTGCAGTTCACCCAAGAAGGCTGAAGAAGTGCAGCTGAAATGTTTGTAATTAATACTACAAAATGCTACCATCTCAGGAGCATGGAAACAATGAATAAATGCTATATTATAGGAGAAACTGTCATTATATAACGCGGAATGAGTTTTGACCTACAGTACTACCAGAAGCTTCAGTTTAATATGAAGTGTCTAGAATTATGTTCCTAAACTGCTTTTATCACAAACACTTAAGACTTAATAAACAGTTTGCTTACATGTTAAAACCCATCACATATCCATTAGTCTCTATGAAAAGTGAATATCATTTCACTTCCAAACATTGGAGATTGTAGCTGTGCAGCTTCTAGGGGCCAAGACACTCTCAAGCAATTATCCATAGTTATTAATGTACGTGGTTTCTTGGTGTGCCATTCACGTTCATTACGGTCATCTATTAAGTTTGAAGACTGAATAGCCTAAATTTAAGGAAAGAACCAAGTGTATAAGTTTATGGTAGTGAGGAGTATACAACATCTAGGACTTGCTTCCAAAATCTGTTCAGATGTTTTTGAGTGTTTCTGGAACTATTACACACAGATTAAATTTTATAGATATAATTTATGTATATTTAAGAAAGTTAAGAGTTTTATTTAATTTTTATTTACATTCTTCTTCAGTAGATCTCAGCACACTCACTTGCTTTTCCATTGTTGCTATTAATCCGAATCTTCCACCACTTCCTTGCATCCTTTCACTACAGACAATTTTTAGTTCCTACCAGCGATTGTTATGATCTGCTTACAAAGGGTGTACAGGCAAACTTGTCAACAATGTGTGTTTTTCTGTGTTTTTGTGCACCTGTTCTGTCGAGCCATGATATGACACATACTGTTTCTTTTGAGTCATTTTTTTAATAATCACTAAATTAATTTCTGTTAAGAAGAGATAAGAAATAAATAATGCTTTCTCAGCTGCTAATTATAGAGAATGGTAATTGGGGGGAGGAAGGAGAAGGACCACAATAGAATCCAAAACATAGTCACTACACTAAGTTGATGCTTCAACTTATAAAATCTATACAATTCTCTGAGAAAGGAAAGGGATGATGCAGAATTATTTAGGTAAGAAAATATATGTAATTAATTTCTCTGCGAATTATAAGAGACATGCTTGCTATATCTGACAAATTCTACTAACTATTGTATTTAAATGGTAACAATAATTACAGAAAAAAGATTTTTTAAACAAAATTATGAGGGATTTAGGAAGTCACTAAGGTTTGTTTTCAGACTTGGGGTTGCCATTCTTTAGACATTCCAAATGGTGAGTTCCAGATAACAACCATAATTAGAAGAATTGACTACACTATAACTTAAACTGTAGATATACCATGCTTTTCCAAAGCTGTTTGACAATTATCAAATCACATAAAACTAATTAAGCTGGAAAATAAGCAAATCTTGGTAAACCTGGAAATAGTAATTAATCCAAGGTTTCATGTTCAAAACTCATACCATGAACTGCCTTTTTTTTAATGCTACCATTACTTTCAAATTTTAATAAAAAAAATTCTAATGTATTTTTTTTTAAAAATAGATAAATTAACACAAGGCAGTCATATAATAACCTCAGTTTATAGGCTACACGTGCAGTATCTATGCCACCCAACAGCCTAATTGCCATGCTTTTATGATTGCAAAATTAAAATATAATAATAATATAAAAATAAAGTTTCGTAAAGCAGGGGGATAAAATCAGAAAACTAATGGTACCAAAAAAATAAGAAAAATAAGGGTACCAAAACAAGGAGAAATCTAAGGGTACCAGAGCAGGCACAATATAAGGCTGCTTCCCAGCTAATGTTACCTCACATGGGGAGTCACAGCTATCGTCGGAGCCCAGCATAGATGTTAGCTCAGCCTCCATGTAGTAGCGACCCATGTTCTGGACGGACACATACATATATAGAAATAACTATATGTTGCTTCCCAACGTAACTCAATCCCAACAATGTTGAAATTTTAACTCCTTATATGGCAAGTTGGTAGGGGAATGGTTGTATAAACACCAGCAAAAATTTGCAATAGTACAATTCACTGTTGAATCCAGATTCATTAGATTTAAAATCAACATGCTAAACCCCCAAAAGAAATTAATAAGAATTTTCATAATACATCCTCTAGAAAAGGTCAAATTATTGCATAGTTCAATTGACGACATAAATGACAGTTATTTAGAGTTATGATGAGTAGAGAATTTTAAAACCAACTTACCTACAAAAATAGCTGAACTATTTTCCACTCAGTTCTCAATATAAAGATTTATTATGATGTAATGTAATCTACCTGCTTAACACCAGTAGACTAACATATGGAGATGTAATTTAAATTAACAGCACTGAAATCTACTTTAAATAAATTGATAGTTATTATAAATTGTTATAGGCAATCCTGTTAGATGACAGAACGAATTACTACTAAAAATGGAACTACTTTTTCATGCTGGATATCTGAGGTAACTGAATATAATTACAGTTATTTTATGAACTGTGATCTAGTTCTCTTCCTCTCTCTCTTTAGGAATGGAAAAAAAGGGACACCGTTAATTCAAATTTTAATAATTAAAAAAAAAACTTCAAACTTTTTTCAGTCTTTACCATTGATCAACATTTAGCTGTTATATAATTCAGAACAAAACTATTATTATTATTAATTTTTTTTTGTGAAGGGTATGATACAGCTTTAAAGGGTTAACAACAAGAAAATCTAGGCAGTAAATCTCATAATAAGTGTTAAAACAACTTGATTATAAGTTTCAAGAGGTCACAATTCCCATGCAAGATGGTTCATGTATGTTTAATGCATAATCATTTGTAAGTACTATTTAAACAGAATATTTCTAATTACTTCATTTATCATCAGTACTGTCCCCTTAAAAGCCTACATCACTTATGGACTTTTCTGCCTTTACACACTTTAAATCCCATAAAGACAATGCATTGATTTTTTTTGTTAGGTGAACTGAAGACTGATGAATGAGATACAGAAGAATTTTTCAGTAATCACTGAAGTACTGGTATACTTTGATAAATGCCAATCTGGATTAAAATGTATCAAGTAAATATTATAGTTTATACATAATTCATTTTTCATGACTAATTTTTCCCATGTGAGTAGCATGTTTCATTTTTCCCGTTACAATATAATTTCATAATAAGAATCTTTTCTTTAATGAACAGCAGTTTTTTAAAGTTATTATGGTAAAAATAAAGAGGAACGAGAGTCTTGATCAGAGCTTAGCTTGGAACGATCAAATAGGGATGGTTTGTGTATGATTTTACCCACTGCCAACTGTTAATTAAAACACCACTGAGCAACAGAAATGCAGTTCATGTTATTCATGAAAAACAAAAAGCCAATCACGATTAAGTCTCCCATGTTTTGTGTGGAGGAATTCCATCTATAACATTGCAACACAGCCTTCCCAGGTTTGCTGTTTGATTGTACAAGGGTTGGAACTTAAATAATGGCAACTATTTATTCACAACCGATACAAAAGCGTTACATGTTTGCACCAGTTTTTTTAAAAAAACTGTTTAACGTTCTCTTAAACAGCGAGGTCTTTAGAGATGGGAAAGGATGGGGGGCAAGGAATTGGAAGGAATTTGGCCATGGCCTATTGAAGGAAGCATCCTGGCATTTGCCTGGAGTGATTTGCACATGCCGGGGACGTGGGATGAGCGACTCCATTTGCTCAGAGGTAAGGTAGGTATGTCAACAACGTGTGCTATCAGTGACAATAGTAGATTCTATTGCATAGTGTCTCCACAGCAGTGTTGCCACAGCAATGTTGCCACTATTTAAGTTCCAACCCTCGTATAATAAAACAATTACATTTTGACAACATTCTCTATTACCTTCATCAGGTATCTTGCTTTTGAGAATCTAGATGCATACTGTCATCAGTGGGTGGATGGGCTTATATAAATTTTTAGCTGTTGCGTCATACAGCAGCCAGGTGCCAATGGGGGTCGTGGCTCTGTAGGAGGGCCACTCCATTGTGCTCTGCAGCCCTGCTTGTGCTGGCTTAAACTTGCTGTGTTCCTGTCTGGGGATTGAAATAAGACTTGACCAAAACAACTTTAACAGAGACACAGTACTCTTTGTGAGTGACATGTGGAAACTAGCACTTTCAATCCTCAGGCAGGAGCACTGCAAGTTTGAGGCCGACAGTGGTATTGAAGGCAGAATGAGCAGTGTTCAATGGAACGACGGAGTCAGATGGGTGTAGGTTGTGACAGTTAGAATGTATTATAAGCCCATCTGCCCACTGATCACTGACAGTAAACTTCTTGAATCTTTTTATGACATAATCTGGCTGCAAACATTTGACATTGTTAGTGATATGTGTTCACTGCTCAGCAGTACTGTAGTGTCTTAAGCTTTTGTCCTTAGAAAGGCAGAATCCCTTTCCAATAACAGCATCAGCACAACATAATTCTTTTTACATAATAAATGGCAATTTATGTCAGAAAATAATAGAAGTATGCTACTACAGCATAACACATGGTACACTATCAACTGTTAATCTTTGTGGATATTTTCACAGGCTGGCAAGTATGTCAAAACTTTTGAGGACAACATTCAAGATTTCAGTGAAAATTCACTGCAGTTTTCAGTACAATTTACAGATAATATTTTGAAAAAGCAATATTACAAATTTAAAAGCACAGAGATATTCTGCATGAAATTGGAACTTTGTTATGAAAATTAATTTAAACCTGAAAATAATTAAACATAGTTTTAAAAAAGTTTAACAATATGCATGGAACCACTTAGTTAAGTAATAAAGTTTCAAATTTAGATTAAGTGGAGTAGTAATCAATTTTACTGTAATTAGAGGACCCGTGCGAAAATTTGCGAATACGATGAATAGTAAAGTTGGTTGTTTGTATAAGAGATAAAGAAGAACTGCCTCATTTGTATCAATTGTTATTTGTTAGTGTAATAGGTATGCAGTGAAGTAGTTTTATTAATATCTCTGTAATACGTGATGAGCTATTTAGTGGCTAGGTTCTGAACTGTCTCTTACAGAGTTATTACTTTTGTGCTTTCAAGGGTCAAATTAAAAAAAAAAAAAAATCATTCTTAACTTATAATGTTACCTGAGTGGAGACCTTAATCTTTTAAATAATACCTCAGGTGATCAATTTCAGTTAGATATCAAGTGAGATAAATGGCTTGTGACAGAAAAATAAATTATAGAAATAATGATAATTTTACCTTTAAAGGTCAAATTTCTATCTTGAAATATAATTGTTTCTAAAAAAAAATACCTCAATTCTCAATTTTGTTTAGATATCAAGGAAGATAAATAGCTCATGAAAAAAAAAAAAAAAAAATACGTGATAGAAATAAGGATAAATTAACTTTTTTTAAAAAAAAAAAAAAAAATGTGACCAAAGCGGGGACCTTAATCTTTAAAATGACACTCATTTATCTATATCAGTTACATATTAAGGGAGATAAATGGCAGGTGACACAAAAATGCATTGTAGAAATAGGCCTATTGATACTTTTGCCCTTTAAGGGTCGAATTCCGAAAAATTCCTGTCTTAATATACAACACCAAAGTGGAGATCTTAATCATAAAAATGATACTTCATTTATTGATTTAGGTTAGGTATCCAGGGAGATAAATGGCTTGACACAAAAAACCGCATTTTAGAAACACTGACATTTTTACTTTCTTAAAATAAGATGTGATCAAAGCAGGTACCTTAATCTTTAAAATGACACCCATCATTTATGGATTTTGTTTAGGTATGAAGGGAGATAATGGCTTATGATAAAAAATAATAGATATGATATAATAGACACAATGGAAATAAAAGATATAATAATTTATTTGTATGTCTGATCTAGATTTTCTTTTCAGCTTTAAGTTCAGTTGTATTTTTCCTTTGTTCTGTATGTTCTTGTTGCTTGGTTGTTGTGAACTGTTATAATCCCAGCATCTGCATGGCTAAAGGTAAAAAAATGAATACAAGGCAAGCATATTCAGTGGAACACTTTGTTGGCTATATATATTCAGCAGCCGTAAGTATGGAAGGAAATGGTGGAAAATTAGCAAAGCATGGAACCTGAATATAATATGAGTGGGAATAATTTAGATAGTTCTGGATACTGAAGATCTGGGAGTAATTAGGTTTTTGTATGAAGTGGGGGACAATGTGACTGATAGAATGTTGTTACCTACAGCAATTGAACAAGTTCACACTTGACAAAGGAAAGAAGATACCGATCAATATATTCAATTACCTTGAAAGGAATCTACAAAAAGTAGAACAAATGAATAATAATAATAAAAACAGAAGAACAATTTAAGGAAATTTATCAAAATATTCAGATGGTGTATAGGGACTTGAAGGAAATTACTTCAAGTATGGAAATTGGACTATGGAAGGTATGTAAGCAGACTGAGAACACCCACCACGCAAAAAATAAATGAAAATATAGAACAACAAAAAATGAAGAAATGAAAAATCTCTGTAATTTAAAAGAGAGGAAATAGTTGACAATTTCAGTTAAAAAATTTGCAGCAAACAGATGGAAAGTAAAAGCGACTAAATAATATGAAATGTACAGACGAGTTCGATCAGAAGGTGGTGATAACATATGAAAAAGTCATCACGG
Source organism: Vandiemenella viatica (assembly GCA_031002005.1). NCBI lineage: Eukaryota > Metazoa > Arthropoda > Insecta > Orthoptera > Morabidae > Vandiemenella > Vandiemenella viatica. The sequence goes on from JARYHS010012519.1 coordinate 14,533,486, forward strand.
TAGCTGAGAATTAACAAGAATGAATTTGTGATTTCAGGGAAAATGCAGAAGGAGAATGCAGGAAAATCAACGAAGAAGTCAGAGGTATGGAACAACATGTAAGACTTAGATTTGAATGGAGATTTTTCCGGCGTATAAATCCAACATAGTGTTCATGGGTTTGCAGCTGGATATTTTCTAGAAACGATGACAATGTTCGACAGCATCCTCTGTTGTCTTCATCACATCTTCTGATAGTGGAATCTGCAGGATCACTGCGAAACTGCCTGACATCAACAATGTCAAGCTGGAGTTGTCTGCTCGTGGTTGCGGAACCACCCAATCAACGCGCACAATTGTACATCGTTGGTAGTCAAGACCTTATCCAGAAGTGGTTGCCAGGCTGCCCAATCAGAGTGTAGTGGTAGATGACTATAGCACAACAGGTTGAATGAAGGACAAGATATGTGCAAAGATAAAGACGAAAAGGAAATAAATTAATAAGGCACTCTCTTCAGCAACCGCAGAAGACGTTGTTGAAATGTTCTCATTATTTCAAGAAAATATCCAGCTGCAAAGCCGTGAAAGCTATGTTGAACAGCTAAGACTGTCAAAAGTAAAATTTGCCTCAGGAAGTGGCATACAACTTGCAATATTTGTCAAAACTTACTGAAATGACTTACAGTGGAGTGGTTGGCGATGAATAAAATTAAATTTGTGAAGATTTTGATAACGGAAGATATTTTCTCAAGGAGCTGAAAAATGTGAAGGGAGTCAGGATTTTGAAGAATTTTCAAACAGTTTCTGGATAGACAGTAGTTACGGATGATACAAAGGAAGGTGAGGTGATTTGTGAAATAGTAGGCACTACACCAAGTGTGTTGATATTGTGAGGGAATTTTATGAGATGTCATTCATCACAATAATCAAAAGTTCCCAGCTACTGGCTGATCTCCTTTGTGCACAAGCCTCTCCATTTCCTTTTTCTTTCCAGCACCTCTTTGTTACCACCTTGGTCTAATCTTCTCCTCCCTTCCGTACATACACCTCTACACCTCTCGGCCACCTATTTCTTGGTCTTCCTCTGGGTCACTTACCTCCAATCTCCATTTAGTAATTTTAGTAGTGTAATATGGGATCCACATTTTGAGTATCCGATAGGGAGGGTGGAGAGGGTGCAAAAAAGGGCTGCTACATTTTTTTCTGCAACGCAATCAGTAACAAATATGGTAAAAGAGCTGGAATGGGATTCATTGGAAGACAGGACGAGAGTGAAGGGAGTTTAAAGGCGTATATTACAGAGGCGTGGAAAGATATTGGTGTAAGAATGAAAGTAGTGCATGAAGTGAAAAGATGACCATGACCACAAGCTGGCACTTGATTTCAGGCACAAGGGTGTAGGAAGATTCTCTTTTTTAGGTAAGGGGTTGGGGGTTGTTATAAGTTACCAAAAGAAATGATAAATAATTTATGAAAAATGTTAAAGAATTTTAAGTTGAAATTTGTAGAGGGCAAATGTAGGTGGGTGCATGAAAAAAGGGGGGGGGGTGAAGATGGGTGTGTAGGGAAATTGCCACCGGGAGTGGGCTCCTTTGCAACTAAATTAAATTAAATTAATCTTTTCCCTTACATGCATTACCTTTAATTCTTACACCAAATGAACATATACATGAGAAAATGCACAAAGATGTGGCAAAGGTGGAGGAAGTGGGATACACTAAAGTATTCCAGACAGAAACACTCATTATTGGCAAGCACTTTGTAATGCAGTGTATGTATTTAATGTTCATATTGCCATAATTCATACTATTTCTGTGAGTTACTTTGACTTGGTTATACTATAGGATCAGTTTCGCAGCCATGGTTGATCTTAGTGTTATTGAAAGGAAATATTTAATAGCACTGATCACTGCAATGAATTAGAAGTAGGAAGTTGAATAATGAAAGTGACTCAAAGCTGTCTGGAATTCAGAGAAGATATAGCACAGTATCTCGTAAGATGAATGAAAACTACCACAAAGATTTAAGTTTAGGATTTATTAGGTATAATAAACTGACAGGTAATGTCTTAGAACAGGCATTTTGTTGGTGTGAATTTGTGAAAGTCACATTCAGAAAGTTAATGTAAACCCAGAAAACGTGTTTGTAATGCTTAAACATTTTAGCGCCAAAGGTGATCAACGTGGGGTACATTCATATTTCGACCAAAGAGTGTGTATCCTATATTTCAATTTTCAGCCAAAAGTACCTCGCGCAGACCACTAGTGTTTGTGTGGGTAGTATCATGGATTTATCCATCATGCACAACATTGGTCAATGTTGGTAGCTGTTGGGGTGTGGGATATATAGTGGTTGATAGTGGTCAAACAGGGACATTTCGACCAAAGACATGTATGTCCGTATATTTCACTTTGCTGCCACAACTAGATAGCACAGACTACTGGTGTTTTTATGTAGCGGTCTCGGGTCTCCCATCATGCACAATGGTGGTTAGATGTTGTCAGTAGTAAGGATTGCAATCCACAGTTTCAATCCCGCGGGATTTTTGTGAGATTTGCGCCAATTTCAACGCATATTTTTAAAAATTAATTATTTAACATTTTTAGCCTGTCTTAAGAATATTTTGAATTTTACCTCTTTTTTAAAAAAAATTGAAACCAGTTTTAAATAAATAATCAAAAATGAAAAATATTCAGTCTTAGGCCATATTATACACCTTACAATAAATCACATCAGTTGAAAACATGGTATGCATAATGGGTAGGTCACCAGAGTTTTTTCATTTTTATTCTAAATAAACGATCTATAACACCAATAGAAAGCATTCTATTTCACAAAGCGAAATGAACGTACTCTGTAAAGTGTAGACTTGGCTCAGAATAAGATCTCGTAACTTTCTGTCATCGCACAATCTCGAGACTTGGTCTAATTTTACGAGAATTGTTTTTGTGGTATTCATATTATGTCTTCTGATTTCTTGATTGATCTTATAGATTGATTCATTGTTGTTAAAAGAAACTACTCACCAAGATGTAAACTCTCAAGTATTTAAGTGTAACTTTAAGTGGCATAACGACTATTTAGAGAGTAATTTTTTTATGTAAGAAAGCAGACTTTCACGGCATATAATTGATATGAAGTCCTCACGGGTGTATTCCAGATTGCGTTGTAAAAACACGAAATTTCACACATGAGGAAGACGGTGGAAGCAGCAGTCGAAGAATGATGTTTTTACAACATGATTCGGCGATACACCAGTGAAGACTTCATTATATATATTTTGCCTTTAGTCGAAATAATAACAAGGAGTTGAAAGTACACATGCTATTTACTTAAAAATAATGTATTGTGGCAATTGACCAAATCATCCCAAGAGGGATAACTGAAAGCCAGAGCGGCACATGTAAGCAGGCAGCTTTCGTCAAAGAACATGTGTTTCAAACACATTAAGGCGGTGGTCGAGACAACACGAATCAAAAGATATACAATTGTCTTTGATAAACTGCTAAATAAATAGGTATGCAATCGTTAAAATTACGACATCATCAGTTTTGTATGAACGAATAATCAAATTTTCAGCCTCAAATACCAGAAGTTGTCACAATTACTTATCCACATATACAGATGACTTGTGGGACACATAAAAAATACTTATTAATAGTAAGGAAAATCATACTAAATACGCAGCATAAGCCAATTTATAGAAATGTGTACCCAAAGCAAATGATTGTTTACACGAGTCAAATGCCAACTGAAAGGGTACAGGCAAACAGTGCAATACATCCAACAGAAACCGAGTGGGGCAGCGAGTCACGCAGATTGACACGTGTTTTTGCCGCATTTTCCAGATCCGCTAAATTTTGTGCAGGATCCGCCAGACTGTCTAATGATGTGGGATCCCTAGTCAGTAGCAGTGTGGGTGTGGGAGATATGGTGGTCGAAAGTGGTCGACCCAGGGCATTTTCCTGTTTCTACCAAAGGACCCTATATTTCACCTTGCAGCCAGAAGTACCAAGCACAAACCACTGAAATTTGTGTGTGGTAGTAGGCTGGAGTCTTCCATCATGCACTATGGGGATTGCATGTCGGTAGCTGTGGAGTTGTGGTAGATATGGTGGTTGAAAGTGGTTAACAAAGGACATTTTCATATTTCGATGAAAGAAATGTGTGTCCCTATGTTTCACTTTCCAGCCACAACTACTATGCGCAGACCACTGATGTTTGTGTGTAGTAGTCTCCCATCATGCACCAGGGTGGTTAGATGTAGCTAGCTGTTGGGTGTGGGAGATATGGTGGTTTTAAAGTGGCGATCTAGGGCATTTTCCTATTTCAATTAAAGACATGTGAGTCCCTATATTTCACTTTCAGCATATCACTGTTGTTTGTGTGTGGTAGTAGCCTGGAGTCTCCCATCATGCACTATGGTGGTTGCATTTTGGTCGCTACCAATCAAAGTAATTTACAAATACGAACAAAGTTGAGGACACCAGCTAGTTATGAACAATAAATTCCACTGTCATTGATGAAATAACTTACGGTCCATTGGTGTAATTGTTTTCAACAAATAAAATAATGATTTCCATTACGTGAATGAAAATAAGGTCAATATATGAGGTTTTTCCATTTCGTAAAATTAATAAAGTCATTGTATGTTCCTCTTATCGTTAACGTTTGCTTTGCCAGGTATCACAGTCAACTGGTTTATGAGAAAGATCATTCCAGTCAAGAACAATGGCCATATTTATTAATTAAATATGTGTATGATAAGGGTAAGCTCAAGAGGTACCTGATAAGAACTTTCAACACCTAGAATGCTGAAATATTACTCACCTCCATAAAATCATAGAAAGCAGTGCACGCATCAAGCAGCTTGTAGACGGTACGCAACAATCGAGGGCATGTCAGCATACAGTCCTTGAGGCAGAGGTCCAGGAAGTCTGAATGGCATGCTAACACTTCGTCGACATTATTCACCTGAGAACCAACATCAAATTCAGTGCAATAAGTCTTCCAATAAATTGTTAATCATATATACAAATATCTACTTGATAACCAAACTTTTGTTTACGAATTCAAAGAATTTAAGTGAAATGCTGTATAATACAAATCTGGCTTTAGGCTGTATTCCGCAGGTGTTCACCAACAGATTTTCATAAACAAAATTCTGTCTACAAACAACTGTTGTGGTGAATGTTATTTATTCTCTATAGGTGTTTCGTTCTTATGTTGTGGGGCATCACTGGCTGTGCATATATGTATTTACTTGTGTATCATTATAGTTATTAAATACAATGCAAATCTATATTCACACATACAAAACAATTGGATAGAAGAATGACCACTGTTTAGCAAAGTAGAAGATAGCTGCGTCATGGACACATGGAAAAACTTGTGACAATGGCGGCAGAGAATATGATCGCCGATATGCTGTGCTATACAAACATTCTCACTGGCTGGTTTCCCGATAATATTTCATCTATATACAACACCAAGAAGCCTCCACTCTCATATATATATAGTTACCAGGAAATAATAGGAGCTAATTAGCGAATGGATTTACAAAAAAAAGGATAGCGAAATGAACCATCACTTACCTTACATGGTATCGTGGGGTGAACACATAAATAAGCACAAAACACAGGAAAAACAATGAATATTTTAGGACTTGGCTCTCTGTCAACAGGAGAAAATCAAGGATGGTGGGTGGAGTAGGACACCGTTTTACAGAATGACCGTTAGTCAGGAACATGGTGGGGATAAATTCAAACAGAGGACAGGGAGAGGGGGGGCAGTGAATTGGAGCAATGCAAAATGTTACAAAAAGTGCAGAAAAATACAATAAAATGTTCATAACATAAATTTGAGAAAGCAAAAGTAAATACCAAAAAAAAAAAATATAATAATACCTGTAATAATAATAAAAGAATCTATGTAGTTAAACATCACCTCTGGTATGTGGTGGTTCAATATACTGTAGACAGAGGAATGGATGCAAGTAGAGGATTGAGGGAAGGAAAAGTACTCACTGGGTATTATCTCAAATTGAGACCAGGAGGTTGCCTTGTGCCTATTTGTATTGGTAGGCAAGTTCCCACCTTCTGAGGAGCTACTGTTGTTCGGGAGGACTCTGATAGCACGGACCGTGAAACAAGAATTAAAACTAATAGCACTACCGTTTTTGATAAAACGGTGGTGCTGCCCAGGGTTTCTTCATTCTGGGACTCAGTAATTGGGGAGGTATTGGAAATACAGTAGAACAATAATAACACCAATAGGGACAGCGGACTCTACCTGAGTGAAGCCTGGAGACCAATTATTAGGGATCTACATCTTGAAAGAGAGAAATGTTCTCAACAAGTGTAATGGATGCAAATTGACGCCATAGATTAAGTTCGCCAACACATCTGGCTACCAGTTAAGCAACGTTGGGCGTAGCGAGTATTTGGATGGGTAACCGGGTATGGCTCCATACGCAGTCCGCAACATTGATACCCTCCATTTGCAGATCGTGCATTCCAGTTTTACCGTGCGCTGATTGGGCATCGTGGCAATCATCGGTAGACGGAGTTAGAGATTTTCGCCAGCTGCTAAGCCAGTCTAGTTTGTGATTTCAGGTAATAATATGTGAAGTAATAGACCAATGAAGACAAATGAGCAGTTTGTCAAAACATTGTCATTTTACGACACTATCTGGCTTATCTCCTGTGAAGAATTCATTTCATCAATACGCCGGAAAAGTCTCCATTCAAATCTTAACAACTGTTTTACAGTTATCCATCAGAGTTTCCGTTAATACTGCTACCTCTGCTGAACTCCATAGATGGGAACTAGTGTATTAAATATGCTTGACACCAGACATGCTCCCTACCAGTAGACCCAACACACTTATATTGTATCTTTCCTAATTAAAGTTTTCTAAAAAAAGAGTTTAAAAAAATCACTTCCACACATTTAATGATGTTCTACTACTTCCAGTGGTAATAAACGTCCAGCATTATTGCTTTGGTGCTTTTCCCCTCGGCCACTATCAATACTGGCCATGCCATGACACCATCATTCACCAGGCGGATGTTGCTGTATTCCTATCTTACTCCACCTTGTCTCAATGCTTACAACTGCAAGGATAAGGTTTACGCTGAAATATTGCGTGATTTGTGTTTTTTTTCGTCTTTACCAGCTGCCGTCATCTGTGGTAGGTGTTGGGTCTTATTTCCTTTTTTTATTTTTATATGCATATGTAAATTCTTTTTAAAGAATGATAATCACTAAAACCTTTGTATATTTCATTCTATTCATGGTTATAAAGACTCCTGACATGTCTCTATAACTATTATAATAAAATATTAATTTTCTTATTTTCATTTAAAGATAAACAAAAAATTCAGATGCAGAACTGAAACTCTCTCAGTATGAGTTTAAAGCAATTAGAATATATGTATCATACATTCTTCATGTACTGTGGAAGGTTCTCCTGATCTCCACATTTTTACTATCTCTTGAAAAAAAAGGACACGT
>JARYHS010012519.1:14541979-14701289 GCA_031002005.1 Vandiemenella viatica
AAAAATTTTTTTCAACAGCGCTAGGATGTTCCAAAGTTCAGTATAAGTTTGTAGAATAAGCATAAAATAAGAATAAAGTCACCATTTAAAAAAATTAACTTTAATGTTAAATAAAGCAATGTCACAAAACTGACGAAACCAATGTAAAATGCTCTGGACTACGTGCAGCTTTTCTGTATTTTTGTGCCAATGCACACTGCACATTCGTACTGAAGAACACTTCGCATGTTCTAACACAAAGACTCTTCTGCTTTTCTACCATCTTGCCACTACTGCCAACTAGCATACACACCAGACACCGAGCAGGCTTTTAAACTAGGTTGAGTTTATGTATCTTTTCTGTATCACTAGTCTTTATAGGTCATATACTTTTCAATACACTTGTGTTTTAAACCTGATTAATCACTTAGGCTAAATCTTTATTGTGTTCGTATTGTTTTTTGGATTCGTGACTGCTCTTTTGCTTTCATCTATAGTGAGTGCCCCGCAGGGGCCTGGTACGCAAGTGCCAGGTACGGGTTTGGCGAACCCGCGGTGCCCGAGCTGGAAACTTGTGAGCGCCGCAAGTTTCCCACACCGTAAAACTCCTACCATGCTTCAACGACCACCGTAGGGCGTGGCGGTGGAACGTTGTGTGCCTAGGAGAACGGGGATCTTGGCTTCATCGCCCGGATCGCGAGGACGGTACAAACCTCTATAAAAAACCCCTTAACCTCACGGTCGGATACGTGCCGAGGAGGTGCATGGGTGAGAGGCAGAATCACTCGCTAACGTACAACCTCAGGGGCACCTGCGCACCCCTGTTGTATTAGCGCTTCTTTTAAACTGGTTTTACTCGTGGGACCAAAATTAAGTCTTTCACAAAAACCACCAAACCCTGCGGTACGGGTGTGCCGCAGGCTAAAATAAATACACCCAGTTCTAAGAAGCGGGTGAGGGTAGATAGCCCCCCCGCTTCGGAAAATAACAGTAACGGAAAAGTTTGTTCACTCCCGAACGCTTTTATTGTAATGCAAAGGATGGAAGGGACCTTCGAAAAAGTTTCACCCTTTTACATTTCAAAGGGGTTGGAGGGTCTGGTAGGGACCCTGAATTCGGTGAAAAAACTGAGGAACGGGACGCTGCTGCTGGAAACTACAACCAGTAGGCAAGCTACCCAACTCCTTAACTGTGGAGAAGCTCGGGGAGTTCGCAGTCAATTGCGAACTCCACAAATTCCCTGAATAGGTTCCAAAGGCGTTGTCACCTGCCGTGACTTGATTGACAATAGGGACCGAGGAACTCGTTAAGGAGTGGAAGGAGCAAAAAGTGGTCGAGGTACGTCAGATCACACGAAGGGTTAGTGGCATTATTGAAAAGACGCCACCTTCGTGCTGACGTTTGACACTCCAGTTCTACCAAAGAACATCAAAGCAGGCTACATCAACCTGAACGTCCGTCCGTATGTTCCGGACCCGATGCGCTGTTTTCAGTGTCAGCGGTTCGGACATACGACGGCGTCATGCAAGGGCAATCCCACCTGTGGCAAGTGTGGCAAGGGGGCACATGAACCGGGAGTTAGTTGCACGCTACCACAGGTGTGTGTCAACTGCTCCGGGTCGCACCCTGCCTGGAGTAGGGAGTGTCAAGTGTATCTTGAAGAGCGCAAGATACAGGAGCTGAAGACCAAAGAGCGGATTTCCCTATGGGGAAGCTAAAAAGAAGGCCAAGTCGCTCGCCGCTCCAATTTTTGGTACGAGTTTTGCAAAGATGGCTTCAGCTCCCGTCAGGAAGCAGAGTGCTGCTACCCAGACGTCCTTCGCAGACATGAGCACGAGTACTTCGTGCTCATGTCAATGCAAATGCGGTGCTAAATCCGCTAAGGGTCGTTACGTCTAAGACCGCAGACGTTGGTAGCAGCACGTCTGACACCTCGACCACACCAGCAGCAGTAACAACTATTCCACCAGCATCAACAGTAGCAGTCAACCAAAAGGCACCTCCTATTCCTCCTCGCGCTGGAGCGATACCATCTGCTACCAGCGCCAATGGAGGTGACCAGAAGATCCGTGGTCGGAAAATTTAGACAGACAGACCCGACCCAATTTGTTAAGTCCCCCTCTTCGTCTCCTCCCAGACTGCCCAGCAGTAAGGAGGGGAAAAGGCAGAGGAAGAAAAAGAAAAAGAATGGGGAGGAATTTGAAGAGTCCTCTGGGTCGGAGATGTCTGTCTCCGTTCCTGGTCAGGACGAAACTGAGATGCTGGTGGACGTGTTTGGTCCCGTTCCTCAGCACGAAGTGACCGATGACCCACCCGATCCGGGGCGGGTGAGGCTAAATAGGTAAGGATGGCTCCCATACTCCAATGGAACATTAATGGTTTTATGGCTCACAAAGAAGAGTTACAGCTCTTAGCACGGTCCTGATCCATTGTGTCTCTGTCTGCAAGAGACACATTTCAGACCATTTCACCAACCCGTGCTAAGAGGTTATGACGTGTACCGTAAGGACGATACCGAGGGTGATCGAGCGAAAGGGGGAGTGGCTGTGTTTGTTCGGAACACTGTCCACTCCGAACCTGTAGCTCTCACCTCTCCTTTACAAGCAGTAGCTGTTAAAATATTAGGACCGGTGGAACTGACCGTATGCTCCATATACCTACCGCCGGGATCACCAGTTGACTATGGTCAGCTGGCTGATATTACACGGCAAATCTCCCGGCCTTTTCTCCTATTGGGAGACTTTAAACGCGCACAATACGTTGTGGGGTTCGACCACCAACTGCCCCAGAGGTCGGGAGATTTGTAGATTATGGAGCTGGAGGATGTATGCATCCTAAACACCGGAGAAATGACACACTTCACTACTGCTACCGGTACGTCCTCTGCCATTGATCTTTCTCTTTGCTCTCCTTCAATTGCGGACTCCGTGCGCTGGGAGGTGGATCGTGACCTCCATGGAAGCGACCACTTCCCAATTTGGTTGCACGTTGAGACTGAACGTCGCGAAAGCATTACGACACGGAGATGGAATATCAGCAAAGCTGACTGGCAGCTTTATAGCCGGTCAGTCATTTTTGAGAATCGCCAGAATATTGAAGAAAAGGTGAAACATCTTACAGATGTGATTCACCGGGCGGCTGATATCTCCATTCCTGGCGGCTCTGGAACGCTGCGCAGAACGCGCGTCCCCTGGTGGAACGACGAATGTCGTTCCGCTATTCAGGGTCGTAGACGGGCCCTGCGTCGGTTTAGGTTGCATCCGACACCTGACAACCTCGCAGCGTTCCGAATTGCTAGAGCCAAGTCGCGTCGTATTATTAAGGAGAGCAAAAGAAGGTCATGGCAGATCTTTGTGAGCACCATTAATCGTTCCACATCGTCAACAAAAGTATGGGAGTCAATCCGCCGTATATCTGGGAGGTACTCTCGACCGCCAGTATCTGGATTACTGGATCAAGGGCGTGTAGTCACCGACGATCGAAGCATAGCGCAGCTGATGGCAGAATACTTCGCTGCCATCACTTCGTCTGCTGGATTGGACCATCAGTCCCAGCAACGTAGAATATCTGCTGAAAGGCAAGCCATTTGCTTCGACTCGTCTGACATGCAGCAATACAACAGCCCTTTCTCATCTTGGGAGCTGGAGTCTGCTCTAAACAGCGCCAAGGACACTGCACCAGGGCCTGACCAGATCCAGTACCAGATGCTGAGGCACCTTAGCAAAGATGCTAAAGAGTACCTCCTGGGTATTTTTAATGATGTTTGGACCGAAGGACACTTCCCCGACTCGTGGAAAGAAGCAACGTTAATCCCGATTTTAAAACCAGGAAAAGACAAGTTGTTGCCAGGTAGTTATCGCAGCATCGCCTTAACGAGCTGCGTTGGGAAGACACTAGAGCGGATGGTGAACCGCCGCCTCGTTTGGTGTCTTGAGTCCCGTAAGCTACTGACCCGTTTTCAGTGTGGATTCAGGAAGTTCCATTCCACCACGGATAACCTGATCCTACTGGAAGCGGCAATTCAAGACGCTTTCATCCGCAGCCAACACCTAGTTGGTATATTTTTTGACATCGAAAAGGCATACGATACTACCTGGCGACATGTTATTTTAAAACAGTTACATGAATGGGGATTTAGGGGAAATCTACCCGTTTTTTAAAATCATTTTTATCGCGACGTTGCTTCCGGTACCGAGTCGGTAGGGAAGTGTCCGACATTTTTATTCAGGAAAACGGTGTTCCTCAAGGATCAGTTTTAAGTGTGACTCTTTTTGCCATAGCAATTAATAGCATCTCAACTGTTATAAGGAGGCCCATACGGTTCTCCTTATACGTTGACGACTTTTAATTTTTATTGCATCGTCTAGCCTGAGAAGCGCTGAGCGGCAGCTGCAGCTCACGCTGAACAGGCTGGATGAATGGTCAGTGCACACCGGCTTTCGTTTCTCTGCCGAGAAAACCCGGTGTGTGCTTTTTAGCCGCAGTAGAAGTCTTTTAGCAGAACCTCATCTCACCTTGAGGAACACCGTTTTAAGTTTTAGCGAAACTGTTCGGTTTCTGGGCCTCATTTTTGACACTCGGCTTACTTGGCTGCCACATCTTAAGATGTTAAATCCAGAGCCTTGAAAGCGCTTAATGTTCTAAAGTGTCTGTGTGGCAGGTCGTGGGGCGCTGACCGCTCCTGCCTGCTACAGTTTTATAGAGCCTTTGTACGGTCGCGGTTGGAGTACGGTTGCATTGTCTACGGTTCGGCACGGGACAGCTACCTCCGTATTCTGGATAGTGTCCACCATGCAGGAATTCGTCTCGCCACAGGTGCATACCGCACCAGTCCGATACCCAGCATTTGTGCTGAGTCTGGCGAGCCGCCGCTTTCCATCCGCCGGCGTCTCCTCATGGTGCGACACTATATACATATTGCCACAACTCCTGGCAGTCCCGTGTACGACGTAGTTATTCATCCCAACTCTGAGCGGTTATATACCAACCGTCAAAGAGCAACTAAACCGTTCAGCTACCGTACAAAGGCTATATTGGAGGAATATGGGTTTCAGATGCCCACTTTTTATCACCAGGGTTGGAGTAAATCTCCTCCCTGGCTTTTGAAGAGGCCCAGAACAGTTTTAGAATTGTCGCGGTACAACAAGCTGTATACCGCCGACAATGTTTTTACCCGTACATTTAGCCATGTTTTAAATCAGTTTCGCGATTTTACCCCGGTATACACGGATGGGTCTAAGCAGGCTAACGGAGTTGGCTGCTCTGTAGTATTCCCTCGAGCGACTTATAATTACAAACTAAATAGCTGTTGCAGCGTGTACACTGCAGAGTGTTACGCTTTGTTAAAGTCGCTCCAGCATATGAAAGTAAGTCGCAGCATGAAGTACATCATATGCTGTGATTCCCTCAGCTGCATCCAGGCCATGGGAAGCATGTACCCAGCAGATCGTCTTGTCCAGGACATCCAGGACGCCCTCCTTTCCCTCCAATCTCGTGGAAAGGAGGTATTATTCTGCTGGGTACCGGGCCATGTGGGAATCAGGGGGAACGAGGCAGCTGATGAAGCTGCCAAGTTAGCCTGCTACAAGGTCAGAACCGACTTTGACCCGGTCCCAAAGTCAGACCTTGCCTCGGCGGCGAAGAGAATTGTTTTTGATGATTGGCAGAGGCAGTGGCTGGAAGTTGAGCATAACAAGCTCCGGCTGGTCAAACCGACCGTTCAGCCGTGGAGCAGCTCCTTCCAGCGGGCGAGGAGGGATGAGGTTCTCCTTACTCGCCTCCGTATAGGGCACTGTCCTCTTACTCACAGTTTCCTCCTCCGCCGAGAGGACCCTCCGGAATGTGATGCTTGTGGCGTACCTTTGACGGTACGCCACATTTTAATCGAATGTGAATTGTTTTTAAATTTAAGGGCAGACGTTGGCTTAGGCAATGATCTGACCCTTATTTTAAACGATGACCGTGACAACGTGGCTAAGGTTTTAAAGTTTTGCAGTTTGGCCGGTCTTGTCCCAAAAATTTTGGGCAGATCGGCCTAGGTTTTAGATTGGATTAGTGGCCATGTACAACCACTAATCCAAGTACTGTTTTTACATGTGACACTGCTTATATGGCTGGCCTCTTTACAGCCAGCCAGCTTACGCGTTTTTTAAACTGGTTGGCCCTTTTACAGCCAACCAGTTAATGTATGTATTATTATATTTTATTGCCTATTTTTAGTTTTATGTTCTACGTTGCTGTCTGCGTGGCCGATCTCTTTACAGTCGGCCACGCAGGCGGTATTTTAATTAGTATGCTAGTATTTTATTGTGCTGTCTCTGTGGCCGACCCCTTTACAGTCGGCCACACAGACGGCAATTTTGCCACGTTGTCACGCCTGGTTGTTGTTAGGGCGCTAATGACCCCGTCGTCGACGCGCCCTAAAACCCCAATAACAACAACAACAACATATAGTGAGTGCTAGGCTTACTTTTCCTATCATTTCTTATTTGTGTTGCCTAAAAGCATTTTATTTCTCTTTACTACAATTGGAACCTGTTATTTGGCTAGTATGTAATTTTGTAGAGCATAAGTATAGTTGTTTCCTTCCTCCTGTCTGTTCAAAAAGATTGAGTGATGCTACACATTGGGTAAATGTATGTTCTTATGGTTCTGATTTTCGTTGGTTTGTCTCAGGGTGTGGAAGAAAAACAAGATGGCGAAGCTGTTCTCCAACAAGGCACTTATCGCATATACACCTGCCTTCGCTCTTCGGATGCGAATGTTGAATTATGTACAAAATCTGGAATACTACATGATGGTGGAAGTGATAGAGCCGAAATGGGTACACTTTGTATCCAAGATAAGCAAGGTACAAATAAAAATAGTATTATTTGTATAATTCCGTAACCATCTCTATTCATTGTCCTCACATTTGCTTAATTTCTCTTGTCCAGGCTTTGTGCTTATAGTGTCAATATTTGCATGGTCTTCTGATATTAATAGATGGGAGAACATAGCTTTTTGTTACACTACAAGTTAAGTGCAGGAGAAACAAATTCAGAAAAGTAAGTTGTTGGTTAGATTTGGTCATCTTACTCCAAACCAATTAGAGGGATTACATGTTACAAAAATGGTTTATGTAGCTTTTTAAATGCCAGTTAATTTTGTTGTTTCAAAGATCACTAGTTGGGTAATTTTAAAAATAGATCTCTTTTTTTTTTTAACTGCTTTACGTCTCTTTTTAACATCGAGGTCTTTAGAGACGGGAAAGGATGGGGGGCAAGGATGGGGGCAAGGAATGGGAAGGAATTCGGCCATGACCTTTTAAAGGAAGCATCCCGGCATTTGCCTGGAGTGATTTGGGGAAACCATGGAAAACCCAAATCTGGATGCCCGGACGGGGATTCGAACCGCCGTCCTCCCGAATGCGAGGCGAGAACGCTAACCGTTACACCGCCCCGCTTGGTAAAAATAGATCTCCATGTTAGTAAATATGAGGTTACATCTCTGTTTTCTAGAACCTTGTGAACAAATATATTAGTGTTGATAGTTTCCAAACAGCCTTTTCATATTTCTAAATCAACTGATAATGTTTATTGCACTATTTTGTGTGGCAACACTATTGTGTTTGAACAAGCAATCACGTGTCCTTTTTTCCAGAGATAGTAAAAATGTGGAGATCAGGAGAACCTTCCACAGTACATGAAGAACGTATGATACATATATTCTAATTGCTTTAAACTCATACTGAGAGAGTTTCAGTTCTGCATCTGAATTTTTTGTTTATCTTTAAATGAAAATAAGAAAATTAATATTTTATTATAATAGTTATAGAGACATGTCAGGAGTCTTTATAACTACGAATAGAATGAAATATACAAAGGTTTTAGTGATTATCATTCTTCAAAAAGAATTTATATATGCATATAAAAATAAAAAAGGAAATAAGACCCAACACCTACCACAGATGACGGCAGCTGGTAAAGACGAAAAAAAAACCACAAATCACGCAATATTTCAGCATAAACCTTATCCTTGCAGTTGTAAGGATTGAGACAAGGTGGAGTAAGATAGGAACACAGCAACATCCGCCTGGTGAATGATGGTGGCATGGCATGGCCAGTATTGATAGTGGCCGAGGGGAAAAGCACCAAAGCAATAATGCTGGACGTATATTACCACTGGAAGTAGTAGAACATCATTAAATGTGTGGAAGTGATTTTTTTAACTCTTTTTTTAGAAAACTTTAATTAGGAAAGATACAATATAAGTGCTACAAAATGTGTTGGGTCTACTGGTAGGGACTTACTGAAAATTGAGGTATGGAGGATGTCTGGTGTCAAGCATATTTAGATACACTAGTTCCCATCTATGGAGTTCAGCAGTATTAACGGAAACTCTGATGATGATAACTGTAAAACAGTTGTTAAGATTTGAATGGAGACTTTTCCGGCGTATTGATGAAATGAATTCTTCACAGGAGATAAGCCAGATAGTGTCGTAAAATGACAATGTTTTGACAAACTGCTCATTTGTCTTCATTGGGTCTATTACTTCACATATTATTACCTGAAATCACAAACTAGACTGGCTTAGCAGCTGGCGAAAATCTCTAACTCCGTCTACCGATGATTGCCACGATGCGCAATCAGCGCACGGTAGGACTGGAATGCACGATCTGCAAATGGAGGGTATCAATGTTGCGGACTGCGTATGGAGCCATACCCGGTTACCCATCCAAATACTCGCTACGCCCAACGTTGCTTAACTGGTAGCCAGATGTGTTGGCGAACTTAATCTATGGCGTCAATTTGCATCCATTACGTCTTGTTGAGAACATTTCTCTCTTTCAAGATGTAGATCCCTAATAATTGGTCTCCAGACTTCACTCAGGTAGAGTCCTCTGTCCCTATTGGTGTTATTATTGTTCTACTGTATTTCCAATACCTCCCCAATTACTGAGTCCCAGAATGAAGAAACCCTGGGCAGCACCACCGTTTTATCAAAAACGGTAGTGCTATTAGTTTTAATTCTTGTTTCACGGTCCGTGCTATCAGAGTCCTCCCGAACAACAGTAGCTCCTCAGAAGGTGGGAACTTGCCTACCAATACAAACTAGGCACAAGGCAACCTCCTGGTCTCAATTTGAGATAATACCCAGTGAGTACTTTTCCTTCCCTCAATCCTCTACTTGCATCCATTTCCACTGTCTACAGTATATTGAACCACCACATACCAGAGGTGATGTTTAACTACATAGATTCTTTTATTATTATTACAGGTATTATTATATTTTTTCAATTTTTTGTTTTTTGTTGTTTTTTTTTTTGTTTAGGTATTTACTTTTACTTTCTCAAATTTATGTTATGAACATTTTAATGTATTTTTCTGCACTTTTTGTAACATTTTGCATTGCCCAGGTACTAGCTCCAATTCACTGCCCCCCTCTCCCTGCCCTCTGTTTGAATTTACCCCCACCATGTTCTTGACTAACGGTCATTCTGTAAAACGGTGTCCTACTCCACCCACCATCCTTGATTTTCTCCTGTTGACAGAGAGCCAAGTCCTAAAATATTCATTGTTTTTCCTGTGTTTTGTGCTTATTTATGTGTTCACCCCACGATACCATGTAAGGTAAGTGATGGTTCATTTCGCTATCCTTTTTTTTGTAAATCCATTCGCTAATTAGCTCCTATTATTTCCTGGTAACTATATATATATATATGAGAGGAGGCTTTCTTGGTGTTGTATATAGATGAAATATTATCGGGAAACCAGCCAAGTGAGAATGTTTGTATAGCACAGCATATCGGCGATCATATTCTCTGCCGCCATTGTCACAAGTTTTTCCATGTGTCCATGACGCAGCTATCTTCTACTTTGCTAAACAGTGGTCATTCTATCCAATTGTTTTGTATGTGTGAATATAGATTTGCATTGTATTTAATAACTATAATGATACACAAGTAAATACATATATGCACAGCCAGTGATGATGCCCCATAACATAAGAACGAAACACCTATAGAGAATAAATAACATTCACCACAACAGTTGTTCGTAGACAGAATTTTGTTTATAAAAATCTGTTGGTGAACACCTGCGGAATACAGCCTAAAGCAAGATTTGTATTATACAGCATTTCACTTAAATTCTTTGAATTCGTAAACAAAAGTTTGGTTATCAAGTAGATATTTGTATATATGATTAACAATTTATTGGAAGACTTATTGCACTGAATTTGATGTTGGTTCTCAGGTGAATAATGTCGACGAAGTGTTAGCATGCCATTCAGACTTCCTGGACCTCTGCCTCAAGGACTGTATGCTGACATGCCCTCGATTGTTGCGTACCGTCTACAAGCTGCTTGATGCGTGCACTGCTTTCTATGATTTTATGGAGGTGAGTAAATATTTCAGCATTCTAGGTGTTGAAAGTTCTTATCAGCTACCTCTTGAGCTTACCCTTATCATACACATATTTAATTAATAAATATGGCCATTGTTCTTGACTGGAATGATCTTTCTCATAAACCAGTTGACTGTGATACCTGGCAAAGCAAACGTTAACGATAAGAGGAACATACAATGACTTTATTAATTTTACGAAATTGAAAAACCTCATATATTGACCTTATTTTCATTCACGTAATGGAAATCATTATTTGTTTGTTGAAAACAATTACACCAATGGACCGTATGTTTTTCAAAAAAGACAGTGGAATTTATAGTTCATAACTAGCTGGTGCCCTCAACTTTGTTCGAATTTTTAAAGGGCTGTGGTTGGTAATGACCAAAATGCAAGTGCATGATGGGAGACTCCTGGCTACTACCATACACAAATAACAGTGATCTGCTGCAAAGTGAAATATAGGGACACTCATGTCTTCAGTTGAAATAGGAAAATGCCCTAGATCGACCGCTTTAAACCACCATATCTCCGACACCAACATGGCTACTGACTAGGGATCCCGCATCGTTAGACAGTCTGGTGGATCCTGCACAAAATTTAGCGGATCCGGAAAATGCGGCAAAACCGCGCGTCAATCTGCGTGACTCGCTGCCCCACTCAGTTTCTGTTGGATGTATTGCACTGTTTGCCTGTACCCTTGCAGTTGGCATTTGACTTGTGTAAAAAATCATTTGTTTTGAGTACACATTTCTATAAATTGGCTTATGCTGCATATTTAGTATGATTTTCTTACTATTCTTAAGTAATTTTTGTGTGTCCCACAAGTCATCTGTATATACGGATAAAGTAATTATGACAACTTCTGGTATTTGAGGCTGAAAATTTGATTATTCGCTCATACAAAACTGATGTTGTAATTCTTAAGATTGCATACCTATTTGTTTAGCAGTTATCAAAAGGCAATTGTATATCTTTTGATTTGTGTTGTCTCGACCGCTGCCTTAATGCGTTTCATTCACATCTTCTTTGACAAAAGCCGCCTGCTTACATTTGCCGCTCTGGCTTTCAGTTAATTCCTCTTGGGATGATTTGGTCAGTCACCACAATACATTATTTTTAAGTAAATAGCATGTGTCCTTTCAACTCCTTGTTATTATTTCGACTAAAGAGGGGGGGGGGGATAATGTAGTCTTCACTTGTGTATCACCAAATTGTATTGTAAATACTTCATTCTTCAACTGCTGCTTCTGCTGTCTTCCTCATGTGTGAAATTTCGTGTTTTCACAACGCAATCTGAGATACACCCGTGCTGAGGAAGTCTGCTTTCTTACATGAATTACTCTCTAAAATAGTCGTTATGCCAGTTAAAGTAAAACTGAAATACTTGACAGTTTATGTCGTAGTGAGTAGTTTCTTTTAATAACAATGAATCAACTATAATATCAATCAAGAAATCAGAATACACAATAATGAATCCCACAAAAACAATTCTTGTAAAAATTGACCAAGTCTCGAGATTGTGCGATGACAAAAAGTTATGAGATCTTGTTCTGAGGCAAGTCTACACTTCACAGAGTACATTCATTTCGCTTTGTGAAATAGAATGCTTTCTCTCAGTGTTATAGATCGTTTATTTAGAATAAAAATGAAAAAAACTCTGGTGACCTACCCATTATACATACCCAGGGGCGGTGCAACCTCACTGTGCGCCGTCATATGGGGGGTGCTGAAAATGCAGCGACAGATCGTCTGCGCAAAAAATGAAAAACACATTCTATAATAACCCAGCTTGCTGTTCACATATTACTGTAACACACATCATCGAGAAGAGTTTATAAAAGTAAGAGTTTCATCTTAATGCATAGACATATGTAATCATAGAAGAGAGTCAACGAGTTGCTACTCGTCAGTTCAAGTTACTCGAATAATGAAAATCACAATCTGTTCCAAAGTTAGCACACTCCGATGCTGCGTCGCGCCTCCCACACTTGTTTCCTGCCTTTTCGGCTGTAGTCATGCATGCATGCGGGTACATGTGCATGGGGTGAGATTCAACCTATATCTCTTTCTACCATATTAGATCCTCGGTGATTACAATTAACGTTGGTTTTGTAAATATTTGCAAAGCTTATCTGTCTTCTACAGACAACACATTTAGCTAACCTCAAAAAAAAAAAAAAAAAAAAAAAACTGTATGGCGCACAATACTTAGAAAGAAAACAAAACCAATACAAAACTGAGAAGGTTTCAAAATTACTAGCAATTTTTTTTAGAAGTCTTATGAATCGTCGTCACCAGAACTAGTTTAACACGAGGCGGAAGAATACTTTTAATCGACGTTATTCAGATGAGGCTCATGATAAAGAGCATCATGTGCGAGAAGATTTATTTATGGCTGGAACATTGTCTGCTGTTCAAAAGATTGCAAATGGGTATACGAGACATACCACCACCGTCGCCTTTTCAATGTACAAATTATAACGATATTTCAAAATTGTCGCTATTCAGTTCGTGACGCCCTTCTGAAACGAATTATTCCGTTGCAGCAACAGATGCGTTGTCACTTAGCCAGATCGTGGAACAATTTCAGTTCATAATTACAGTGGTGACTTGGTATAATACATTGTTTCAAGTAAACATTGTAAGCAAAGGCTATGCAGACTGAAGATGGATTTATGAAAATCTTCACAGTTGCTGAAAAACAGTTCAGAATTTAAGAAAGAGTACCGGCTCTTTCAACAGACAGCTAGAGAAATTGACTGACTGGAAAATTTCCTATTACTAACCCAGTCACATGCCGAAGAAAGTAAAGATTTTTTGAGTATGAGCCGTAAATGAGATAGCAACAGATCCAGAAGAATTGTTTACAATGAACGTTTTTTTTTACGCATATGATCGATACAATTGAGAATGCGTTGGTCACTCTTATTTGAACAACTTTCCAAAGGCGCAAGCAGGATTAGCTTCAGACTGGGGCAAGAACAATGAAAAATACTTGTTGAAAATGTTTTTACCGGGGGAAAATTTTGGCAAAGTTTATTTTTCGGTATTAAAAATGGGAATTTTTATTTTTATAAATTTTCTATTTTTATATATTTTTAAAAATTATTAAGAACTGTGAATTTGACGTGTAAGTGAAGTGAGCATTGTGTCTGCCATAGTAGTTTAAATGAACGTTTTCAAACATAGTGTTATTTTTTCTGTTGTTTCTCATTCATACCGCTGCTGTCCTATACTAATCATTCCGAGGTTTGAGTTATCATATATAAAGACTATCTTTTGCCCGTGGCTTCGCTCAAGTGGAATTCATAAAGTTTTTATATACATATTTGTATCTGAATCCCACGGGAGCTGCAGTTAGGGATAAAGTTGATGGTCAAGACATTATTCCAAATTTATCCTAAGCAGTTCAGTCTTTTCGACGTGAAACTAAAAACATCCAAGCAAACAAACTTTTAAATTTATGATATTAGTAGGATGTAAAAATTGTATGTTATCATCAGTCTACCTATAATACGGACACCTTAATCACGAATAAGCAATTGCTCATTTGGGGCGCCACAATAAGTTCTCGCAACACCTAAAAAACTTGCTAGGGCCGACCCTGTGCATACCATGTTTTCAAACTGATGTGATTTATTGTAAGGTGTATAATATGACATAAGACTGAATATTTTTCATTTTTGATTATTTAATTAAAAATTGGTTTCGATTTTTAAAAAAATGTAAAATTCAAAATATTCTTAAGACGGGCTAAACATTTTTAATGTCATTTTACCAATTAAAATAATGTTAACTATTAATTTTTATCATTTAATATTGATTTATTAATTTAATGAACAGATGTTTATTATTTAATTTGTTAACACTTTAAATAACTATGTTTTAAAAATATGCATTGAAATGGGCGCAAATCCTGCAAAAATCCCATGTGATTGAAAACGCTGTTGGATTGCAATCTTTACTACTGATGACATCTAACTACCATTGTGCATGATGGGAGACTTGAGGCCACTATCACATACAAACACCAGTAGTCTGTGCTATGTAGTTGTGGCAGCAAAGTAAAATATACATACATACATGTGTTTGGTCGAAATACAACAATGTCCCTGATTGACCACTATCAAACACTATATCTCCCACACCCCAACAGCTACAAACATTAGGCCAACGCTGTGCATGATGGATAAATCCATGATACTACCGCACATAAACACTAGTGGTCTGCGCGAGGTACTTCTGGCTGAAAATTGAAATATAGTGATACACACATCTTTGGTTGAAATATGAAAGAGCCCCAGGTCGATCACCTTTGGCGCTAAAATGTTTAAGCATTACAAACACGTTTTCTGTGTTTTATCATTCAACATTACCTTTCTGAAGGTGACTTTCACAAATTCACACCAACAAAATGCCCGTTCTAAAGCACTACCTGTCAGTTTATTATACCCAATAAATCCTAAACTTAAATCTTTGTGGTCTTTTCTTTGATTATACGAGAAACTATGCTATATCTTCTCTGAATTCCAGACAGCTTTGAGTCACTTCCTACTTCTAATTCATTGCAATGATCAGTGCTATTAAATATTTCCTTTCTATAACCACAAGATCAACCATGGCTGCGAAACTGATCCTATAGTATAACCAAGTCAAATTAACTCACAGAAATTAGTATGAATTATGGCAATATGAACATTAAATGCATACACTGCATTTACAAGTGCTTGCCAATAATGAGTGTTTCTGTCTGGAATACTTTAGTGTATCCCACTTCCTCCACCTTTGCCACATCTTTGTGCATTTTCTCATGTATATGTTCATTTGGTGTAAGAATTAAAGGTAATGCATGTAAGGGAAAAGATTAATTTAATTTAATTTAGTTGCAAAGGAGCCCACTCCCCGGTGGCAATTTCCCTACACGCCCATCTTCATACCCCCCCCCCCTTTTTTCATGCACCCACCTACATTTGCCCTCTACAAATTTCAACTTAAAATTCTTTAACATTTTTCATAAATTATTTATCATTTCTTTTGGTAACTTATAACAACCCCCAACACCCTTACCTAAAAAAGAGAATCTTCCTACACCCTTGTGCCTGAAATCAAGTGCCAGCTTGTGGTCATGGTCATCTTTTCACTTCATGCACTACTTTTCATTCTTACACCAATATCTTTCCACGCCTCACTGCTAATATACGCCTTTTAAACTCCCTTCACTCTCGTCCTGTCTTCCAATGAATCCCATTCCAGCTCTTTTACCATATTTGTTACTGATTGCGTTCTGCAGAAAAAAATGTAGCAGCCCTTTTTTGCACCCTCTCCACCCTCCCTATCGGATACTCAAAATGTGGATCCCATATTACACTACTAAAATTACTAAATGGAGATTGGAGGTAAGTGACCCAGAGGAAGACCAAGAAATAGGTGGCCGAGAGGTGTAGAGGTGTATGTACGGAAGGGAGGAGAAGATTAGACCAAGGTGGTAACAAAGAGGTGCTGGAAAGAAAGAAGGAAATGGAGAGGCTTGTGCACAAAGGAGATCCAGCCAGTAGCTGGGAACTTTTGATTATTATGATGAATAACATCTCATAAAATTCCCTCACAATATCAACACACTTGGTGTAGTGCCTACTATTTCACAACACCTCACCTTCCTTTGTATCATCCGTAACTACTGTCTATCCAGAAACTGTTTGAAAATTCTTCAAAATCCTGACTCCCTTCACATGTTTTTCAGCTCCTTGAGAAAATATCTTCCGTTATCAAAATCTTCACAAATTTAATTTTATTCATCGCCAACCACTCCACTGTAAGTCATTTCAGTAAGTTTTGACAAATATTGCAAGTTGTATGCCACTTCCTGAGGCAAATTTTACTTTTGACAGTCTTAGCTGTTCAACATAGCTTTCACGGCTTTGCAGCTGGATATTTTCTTGAAATAATGAGAACATTTCAACAACGTCTTCTGCGGTTGCTGAAGAGAGTGCCTTATTAATTTATTTCCTTTTCGTCTTTATCTTTGCACATATCTTGTCCTTCATTCAACCTGTTGTGCTATAGTCATCTACCACTACACTCTGATTGGGCAGCCTGGCAACCACTTCTGGATAGGTCTTGACTACCAACGATGTACATTCATATTGTGCTTCGCGTTGATTGGGTGGTTCCGCAACCACGAGCAGACAACTCCAGCTTGACATTGTTGATGTCAGGCAGTTTCGCAGTGATCCTGCAGATTCCCACTATCAGAAGATGTGATGAAGACAACAGAGGATGCTGTCGAAACATTGTCATCGTTTCTAGAAAATATCCAGCTGCAAACCCATGAACACTATGTTGGATTTATACGCCGGAAAAATCTCCATTCAAATCTAAGTCTTACATGTTGTTCCATACCTCTGATTTCTTCGTTGATTTTCCTCCATTCTCCTTCTGCATTTTCCCTGAAATCACAAATTCATTCTTGTTAATTCTCAGCTACCGTGATGACTTTTTCATATGTTATCACCACCTTCTGATCGAACTCGTCTGTACATTTCATATTATTTAGTTCGCTTTTACTTTCCATCTGTTTGCTGCAAATTTTTTAACTGAAATTGTCAACTATTTCCTGTCTCTCTTTTAAATTACAGAGATTTTTCATTTTTTCATTTCTTCATTTTTTGTTGTTCTATATTTTCATTTATTTTTTGCGTGGTGGGTGTTCTCAGTCTGCTTACATACCTTCCATAGTCCAATTTCCATACTTGAAGTAATTTCCTTCAAGTCCCTATACACCATCTGAATATTTTGATAAATTTCCTTAAATTGTTCTTCTGTTTTTATTATTATTATTCATTTGTTCTACTTTTTGTAGATTCCTTTCAAGGTAATTGAATATATTGATCGGTATCTTCTTTCCTTTGTCAAGTGTGAACTTGTTCAATTGCTGTAGGTAACAACATTCTATCACCAGTCACATTGTCCCCCACTTCATACAAAAACCTAATTACTCCCAGATCTTCAGTATCCAGAACTATCTAAATTATTCCCACTCATATTATATTCAGGTTCCATGCTTTGCTAATTTTCCACCATTTCCATCCATACTTACGGCTGCTGAATATATATAGCCAACAAAGTGTTCCACTGAATATGCTTGCCTTGTATTCGATTTTTTTACCCTTTAGCCATGCAGATGCTGGGATTATAACAGTTCACAACAACCAAGCAACAAGAACATACAGAACAAAGGAAAAAATCACCAAGGAAAAATACAACTGAACTTAAATTGGAAAAGCTGAAAAGAAAATCTAGATCAGACATACAAATAAATTATTATATCTTTTATTTCCATTGTGTCTATTATATAATATCTATTATTTTTTATCATAAGCCATTATCTCCCTTCATACCTAAACAAAATCCATAAATGAGGTGTCATTTTAAAGATTAAGGTACCTGCTTTGATCACATCTTATTTTAAGAAAGTAAAAATGTCAATATTTTTAAAATGCGGTTCTTTGTGTCAAGCCATTTATCTCCCTGGATACCTAGCCTAAATCAATAAATGAAGTATCATTTTTATGATTAAGATCTCCGCTTTGGTGTTGTATATTAAGACAGGAATTTTTCAGAATTCGACCCTTAAAGGGCAAAAGTATCAATAGGCCTATTTCTACAATGCATTTTTGTGTCACAAGCAGGGCTGCAGAGCACAATGCAGTAGCCCTCCTATAGAGCCACGACCCCCATTGGCACCTGCTGGTGTATGACGCAACAGCAAAAAATTTATATAAGCCCATCCGCCCACTGATGACTTGACAGTATGCATCTAGATTCTCGAAAGCAAGATACCTGATGAAGGTAATAGAGAATGTTTTCAAAATGTAGTTGTTTTATTATACGAGGGTTGGAACTTAAATAGTGGCAACATTGCTGTGGCAACATTGCTGTGGCAACACTGCTGTGGAGACACTATGCAATAGAATCTACTATTGTCACTGATATCACACGTTGTTGACATACCTACCTTACCTCCGAGTAAATGGAGTCGCCCGTCCCACGTCCCCGGCATGCGCATAATCGAGGGAAACGCAGTCACTTGTGAGCAAGTGGTCTAACGTAATGGTGTCACTATGTTTTCGAAACAGGAACAACGGAGTTGAATCAAGATTGAATGTGCCAGAGGTCGTACAGCATGACAGTGTCATCAGGGTCTTCGAGAGGCGTGCGGGGAATCGGCTTTGCTGTGTAGAACAGTGGCACGAAGGTCGGCAAACTGAGGCAGACATGCATCGGGCAGGTCGTCCTAGCATGTCTGAAGAAGAAGTGCATCCTGTTGCCGTGTTAGTAGACAGTGATCGATGCCAGACGATTCGTGAGCTCGCCTACGAAAGCGGATTACCGTATACGACTGTGCTTCGCATCCTGAAGGAAATTGGGCATGCGAAAAATTCCATCATGATGGGTTTCGCATGAATTGACGGAAATGCAGAAATGGATGCATTACAACGCTGCTCAGACGCACTTGGAGCGCTATGAGCGCGAAGGAGCGGCTTTCTTACGCCGTATCATAACACTGGATGAGACATGGGCCACACCATATGAGCCAAAACTGAAGCGCCAATCCAACGAAAGGCATCATTATGGGTCACCACGAAAGTCAAAAGTGCTTCAGAGCCCCAGTATGGTGAAAGTTATGGTGATTCTCGTGTACGATGGTGTTATCTAATGCATTACGTTCCTCCACGGCAGATCGTCAATGCACAGTATTAATGTTTGTTCACCCGCTTTGCGAAAGAAGTGACAACACTTTCTGCACAACCCACCCACCATTTTGCACGACCATGCAAGCTGTGGCTGCTCTGTTCGGTCGATGGGACTGGAAAGTATTGTACCATCCACCATACTCCCAGGACTTAAGTCCTTGTGACTTTGATTTGATTCTGAAGATGAAGGAACTACTTCGTGGCATTTGCTTCAGAACTGTTCCAGAGTTTCGACAGGCAGTAGACCTCTCCATTCGCACCATCAACAGAACAGGCTCTGCTAACGGTATACTACGCCTTCCACATCGCTGGCAACGGGTTCTACACAACACTGGTGACTTCATTGAAGGACAGAAACAGGTGCAAACTGAGCGTGGTGGTGTAACGGTTAGTGTTCTGGCCTCACATTCAGGAGGATGGCGGTTTGAATCCCCATCCAGGCATACAGATTTGGGTTTTACATGGTTTCCCAAATCACTCCAGGCAAATGCCGAGATGCTTCCTTCAATAGGCCATGGCCAAATTCCTTCCCATTCCTTGCCCCCCATCCTTTCCCATCTCTAAAGACCTCGCTGTTAAGAGACGTTAAACAGTTTAAAAAAAACTGGTGCAAACATGTAACACTTTTGTATCGGTTGTGAATAAATAGTTGCCACTATTTAAGTTCCAACCCTTGTACATTCAAACAGCAAACCTGGGAAGGCTGTGTTGCAATGTTATAGATGGATTCCTCCACACAAAACATGGGACACTTAATCGTGATTGGCTTTTTGTTTTTCATGAATAACATGAACTGCATTTCTGTTGCTCAGTGGTGTTTTAATTAACAGTTGACAGTGGGTAAAAATCATACACAAACCATCCCTATTTGATCGTTTCAAGCCAAGCTCTGATCGAGACTCTCGTTCCTCTTTATTTTTACCATAATAACTTTAAAAAACTGCTGTTCATTAAAGCAAAGATTCTTATTATGAAATTATATTGTAACGGGAAAAATGAAACATGCTACTCACATGGGAAAAATTAGTCATGAAAAATGAATTATGTATAAACTATAATATTTACTTGATACATTTTAATCCAGATTGGCATTTATCAAAGTATACCAGTACTTCGGTGATTACTGAAAAATTCTTCTGTATCTCATTCATCAGTCTTCAGTTCACCTAACAAAAAAAAAAATCAATGCATTGTCTTTATGGGATTTAAAGTGTGTGAAGGCAGAAAAGTCCATAAGTGATATAGGCTTTTAAGGGGACAGTATTGATGATAAATGGAGTAATTAGAAATATTCTGTTTAAATAGTACTTACAAATGTTTATGCATTAAACATACATGAACCAGCTTGCATGGGAATTGTGACCTCTTGAAACTTATAATCAAGTTGTTTTAACACTTATTATGAGATTTACTGCCTAGATTTTCTTGTTGTTAACCCTTAAAGCTGTATCATACCCTTCACAAAAAAAATTAATAATAATAATAGTTTTGGTTCTGAATTATATAACAGCTAAATGTTGATCAATGGTAAAGACTGAAAAAAGTTTGAAGTTTTTTTTTTTAATTATTAAAATTTGAATTAACGGTGTCCCTTTTTTTCCATTCCAAAAGAGAAAGAGGAAGAGAACTAGATCACAGTTCATAAAATAACTATAATTATATTCAGTTACCTCAGATATCCAGCATGAAAAAGTAGTTCCGTTTTTTAGTAGTAATTCGTTCTGTCATCTAACAGGATTGCCTATAACAATTTATTTAAAGTAGATTTCAGTGCTGTTAATTTAAATTACATCTCCATATGTTAGTCTACTGGTGTTAAGCAGGTAGATTACATTACGTCATAATAAATCTTTATATTGAGAACTGAGTGGAAAATAGTTCAGCTATTTTTGTAGGTAAGTTGGTTTTAAAATTCTCTACTCATCATAACTCTAAATAACTGTCATTTATGTCTTCAATTGAACTATGCATTAATTTGACCTTTTCTAGAGGATGAATGTATTATGAAAATTCTTATTAATTTCTTTTGGGGGTTTAGCATGTTGATATTTAAATCTAATGAATCTGGATTCAACAGTGAATTGTACTATTGCAAATTTTTGCTGGTGTTTATACAACAATTCCCCTACCAACTTGCCATATAAGGAGTTAAAATTTCAACATTGTTGGGATTGAGTTACGTTGGGAAGCAACATATAGTTATTTCTATATATGTATGTGTCCGTCCAGAACATGGGTCGCTACTACATGGAGGCTGAGCTAACTTCTATGCTGGGCTCCGACGATAGCTGTGACTCCCCATGTGAGGTAACATTAGCTGGGAAGCAGCCTTATATTGTGCCTGCTCTGGTACCCTTAGTTTTCTCCTTTTTTTGGTACCCTTATTTTTTTTATTTTTTTGGTACCATTAGTTTTCCGATTTTATCCCCCCTGCTTTACGAAACTTTATTTTTATATTATTATTATATTTTAATTTTGCAATCATAAAAGCATGGCAATTAGGCTGTTGGGTGGCATAGATACTGCACGTGTAGCCTATAAACTGAGGTTATTATATGACTGCCTTGTGTTAATTTATCTATTAAAATTTGAAAGTAATGGTAGCATTAAAAAAAAAAAAGGCAGTTCATGGTATGAGTTTTGAACATGAAACCTTGGATTAATTACTATTTCCAGGTTTACTAAGATTTGCTTATTTTCCAGCTTAATTAGTTTTATGTGATTTGATAATTGTCAAACAGCTTTGGAAAAGCATGGTATATCTACAGTATAAGTTATAGTGTAGTCAATTCTTTTAATTATGGTTGTTATCTGGGACTCACCATTTGGAATGTCTAAAGAATGGCAACCCCAAGTCTGAAAACAAACCTTAGTGACTTCCTAAATCCCTCATAATTTTGTTTAAAAAATCTTTTTTTCTGTAATTATTGTTACCATTTAAATACAATAGTTAGTAGAATTTGTCAGATATAGCAAGAATGTCTCTTATAATTCGTAAAGAAATTAATTACATATATTTTCTTATCTAAATAATTCTGCATCATCCCTTTCCTTTTTCAGAGAATTGTATAGATTTTATAAGTTGAAGCATCAACTTAGCATAGTGGCATTGTTTTGGATTCTATTGTGGTCCTTCTCCCTCCTGCCCCCAATTACCATTCTCTATAATTAGCAGCTGAGAAAGCATTATTTATTTCTTATCTCTTCTTCACAGAAATTAATTTAGTGATTATTAAAAAAATGACTCCAAAGAAACAGTATGTGTCATATCATGGCTCGACAGAACAGGTGCACAAAAACACAGAAAAACACACATTGTTGACAAGTTTGGCTGTACACCCTTTGTAAGCAGATCATAACAATCGCTGGTAGGAACTAAAAATTGTCTGTAGTGAAAGTATGCAAGAAAGTGATGGAAGATTCGGATTAATAGCAACAATGGAAAAGCAAGTGAGTGTGCTGAGATCTACTGAAGAAGAATGTAAATAAAAATTAAATAAAACTCTTAACTTTCTTAAATATACAAATCTATATCTATAAAATTTAATCTGTGTGTAATGGTTCCAGAAACACTCAAAAACATCTGAACAGATTTTGGAAGCAAGTCCTAGATGTTGTATACTCCACACTACCATAAACTTATACACTTGGTTCTTTCCTTAAATTTAGGCTATTCAGTCTTCAAACTTCATAGATGACCGTAATGAACGTGAATGGCACACCAAGAAACCACGTACATTAATAACTATGGATAATTGCTTGAGAGTGTCTTGGCCCCTAGAGGCTGCACAGCTACAATCTCCAATGTTTGGAAGTGAAATGATATTCACTTTTCATAGAGACTAATGGATATGTGATGGGTTTTAACATGTAAGCAAACTGTTTATTAAGTCTTAAGTGTTTGTGATAAAAGCAGTTTAGGAACATAATTCTAGACACTTCATATTAAACTGAAGCTTCTGGTAGTACTATAGGTCAAAATTCATTCCACATTATATAATGACAGTTTCTCCTATAATATAGCATTTATTCATTTTTTCCATGCTCCTGAGATGGTAGCATTTTGTAGTATTAATTACAAACATTTCAGCTGCACTTCTTCAGCCTTCTTGGGTGAACTGCACATAGATGTGTTATACACACAATACCAAGTACAACAAACGGTCTTCTGAATGATCTGAATAGTCCAGCCAACATGGAGCGCACAGCTATCACATGGTTGATCACTCGGTGAAGTTCTGTTGTTCTCTTCACAACATGGCAAGCCGTGCATCACATATGTTTAGGCCACTGTCTTTGTTAATATTATTAGGATGTTTACCACAGATGAAGGCAGGAGGGCGAGACACGTAAAAACACAAAAACAAACTAATTGTACAATATTTCGACTTAAGTCTTAGTCATGTGGGAGGCGAGACATATGGCAGGGGGAAAGATGTGGTCACATCCCAACCTGCCACATGAATGAAGCACAGGCGGAAAACGCTTGGTAGTGGTAGAGTTGCCGGGAAAGGGGGGGGGGGAATAGGCTTGACCACGCGTTTTCCGCCTGTGCTTCATTCATGTGGCGGGTTGGGATGTGACCACATCTTTCCCCTTGCCATATGTCTCGCCTCCCACATGACTAAGACTAAAGTTGAAATATTGTGCAATTCGTTTGTTTTTGTGTTTTTACGTGTCTCGCCCTCCTGAATTCACAGTCAGAGCTATTAGAGTTTTTCTCGCGGCAGTTTCTTTGTTTCCTTTATCCCATTATTAGGATGTTTAACAGTCTCTAGCATCTTTTACCCACCTCAGCCACCATTGTTCTTTTAAAAGAAGTCTGGTGTTTTCAAAGTCAGTGCCAAGACTGATCATAAATTATGCCTGCGAGATGGCCAACTTATCCCTGTTGTGTGATTTGTACTGGTTGATATGTTCTTGCAGCCTCTCGTGTACTATGCATTCAGTATCTCCATTATAAGCCAGTACACAGGTTAAAGGAATCTCGTAAACACCTGCAGTTTTTGGTGGGAGTTGCCTGTCTTTTACTTTCATCAAGGAGGTGCTGATCATTCTATGAACCTTGCAAATTGCTCTTTCTACTTTCTACAAATTTTTTCCATGTTTACTGGAAGAAGGTTAACTTGAGACAGAAGTTGTCTAGATCTGCCCCTAGCACTGATAGCTAATGAGCTGAAAGTTTGCTCCAATTGTCTCTTCCACTACAACACCTGTATACGACGACATGACATCAAAGCTGACTAATATATCAGCAGTTTCTCACAAATACATACCTGTGAGGATTTCTATGAACTGTGCACTGTTTCGTACCACTGAGGCAATGTCTTCTGTGCCGAGCTAGTTGATGTGTGGGAGAGTTTATCGTAATGACAGATTTCTTACATGTTGGTTGGGACACACAGAGTATGCACTAGAGATTGTGAAACACTCTGATATCAACAAAAACAGTGGCCTAAAGCTTGCCTTGCTGTGAAGAAAACAACTGTCATGGCGCCCACTGAGCGATCCACTATGTAACAGCTGTGAACTCCTGATTGGCCAGACTATTTAAACCTTTCAGTAGAGGCGTTACTTGTACTTAGTAGAACATTAAAAACACATCTTAGTGCAGTTTGTGACATTCTCACGATCCCCAATCATTTTTTTGTTGTTATTAATTTTACTATTATTAATATTTGCTTTGATTGATCATAAGTACCATGAATAATTAATTGTATTAATGTTTGTAACTTGATTTGAATTATTATTGGGTTTCCACAGATAGTAGTATGTATCATAATTGGGGTAGCATAATGTTAATATCTTTAAGAATGGTGTAACCATCTTTGGTGCCGACTTACACAGTTGGACGAGCAGAGATCAAGTGTTGTGTAAAACGTCGAACTGTAAGCATTGCCTGGGCACGAGCTGGAGTATTGATGTGAAACTTGTATTTTGATATGAAGAGCATGGAAGCCTGTTTCACTGTATCATGGATGGTAAATTATGTGAGTAAATGTGAATAAATCTAGTGATATTTTCTTCAGAACCTTTTTTTAACATTTCTTTAATTGATAGTAATTCCTCTCAATGTTTGGTGACTATAAATCATTATCTATCTTCAATTAAAGTATAATATCCAAAAACACGCTGTTGCTACAATTACTGTGGAACTGCTGACAAGTTGTGTGTTTCTTCAGCAACTGTCTGTTGGTTATCAGCAGCTAATTAATATGAACTAATTGGGTGGTTAGCTTACAGTTGGCTTACCACTGCCAGGATAATGATAGCTCACAAGTTCACCCTGTAATCCATTTTTGATATTTTTAGAATATGTTGTAGATGATGCAGTTGTTATTAAAATATTTTGTCTTTTCTACATTTCTTGAAAATATTCAGACAACAAATGCTTCACTTTTCATTAATTTGTTCCTATTGCTGCTCAAATGGCTGAGGTGATATTGATGAATCTTGTTGTGCCTGTTTCTGATTGGACAAGTAAAAATTTTGTGGAAGTAAAACAACCCTAAACTGTCTCCTTTGGCATACTCCAAGAGATAAGTCATTCAAATACATTTAGCAAATGGACCTATTGACATTAAATTTAATATGATAATCTATTACGATCTTCAACATTTTTAACAAATACTCTGACATAACTCGAAAACTGCAATTGATTTTCATAGTTACATTCTGGCTTAGGAACTGAGATATGCCATATCACACTTTGTCACTTAGCATTGGGGCTCAAAATTAAAATTTATTCTCACTTTAAAACTTTTTACCAATAATCTGGAGTAATTTAAAAACTACGTAATAGATTTTGAAGTGTTTTTTACAAAACTTAGGATTAGATTTAAAATCTAAATTACTTCTTATGTCACCAAATAAATAGGAATAGGTGCAGGAAATGAAAATCTCTTCTTAATGAGTAGATGCCAAAGACACTATCCAAAACAGAGATAGATACTTAAATAAGCCTTCAGATTCCATAACAACATTTGCCAGGTATTAAAAATAGTGCTGGAAATGTACCGAGCTTAGGTTAGTGATGGGGCTTGGAGGGGTATTGGCCAAAGAATTAGGAATAGTGTGCATGGAAGGGAACCATGACTACAAGCTAACACTTGATTTCATGCATAAAGGAGTGGGAAACGTTTTTTTTTTGTCAAAGGTGTCAGGGATCGGAACAAATTACCAAGTGAAGTGAAAATAATTTTCAAAAAATGCTTAGGAATTTAAAATTAAAATTTTTAAGTTGGAAGAGTAAAAAGGAATTTAACACACCAATTATAAAAGAAAATTTAAAAAATAAAATAAAAAGGGGTTACTATATGGCCAGGGGAATTGTTACTGCAACGTTAGCTCCATCCCAATTATTATTAATAATGATAATAAGTATTTAGGGGGTCAAGGCTGGTATGGTCTCAAGGATCTCAGCCTATGCCGGATGGGCTGAGATAATAAAACCTTGAGAAATGCCTCTGCGATCTATCTTAGCAGCTCTGCCAGCAAACCCTACTCCCACGTCCACGAAGGTGAAAGCCGTGTGACCCCTGGGCAATGCACTTTTTGAGTGTAGCTAACGGGAGAGGATGGAAGGCGAGCCCCCAGCACCTTAAAACTGGGATATTCTGGCTAAGGGAAGGAACACCCTGAAATAAAACCCTGGCCCTCCAGGATGGGGGTTGTGCGAAGGGCTGGTAACCCTTCCACATAAAAAGATATATTACTCATAAACCTCAAAGTAAGGAAAGCCGGATGGATCTTATGAGGACAACAAAGGCAAGGTCAAAGGACAAACGATTTGGAATCAAAGACAATTTGAAAATAGGAACGTGGAATGTGAGAGGTATAAATAATAAAGAATATGATCTGGACAGGGAGTTAACTAGAAAGGGGATCAATATTGCTGTAATTACAGAAACAAAAAAGAAATTGAAGGGAACAGAAGAAATAGATAAATATACAATGATCTACAGTGGAGTGGCACGAGAGAAAAGAGCTGCAGTAGGAGTGGCAATATTAGTGGATAGGAAATGGAAAAATAAAATTGTCAGTTACACTATGATAAGTGAAAGGATTCTGACTCTAAGATTGAAAGTAAAGAGAGGCAACCTAACCTTGATCGCCATATATGCCCCAGAAGAAAACAAACGAGAAGAATCTGAACAATTTTATGAACAGCTTCAAGTGGTGATAGACAGAATTAATAAAAGTGATTTCCTAATACTGGCTGGCGATTTTAATGCTCGCGTAGGAAATAGTCCAATTCCAGAGGTAATGGGGAACAGAGGTGAATACACATTAAATGAAAATGGGAAACTACTGAGAGAATTTGCGTCCTTCAACCAGTTAAAGATTACAAATACATTCTTTACAAAAAAAGATATCCATAAATTTACATGGACGGCAAGAGGACAAAGGTCTATCATTGACTATGTAATGGTTAATAAAAAATTAGGTCTAGATGTAGTAGACACCAGTGTACATAGAGGTAGTGATATGTATACAGATCACTATCTCGTTATATCAAAAATAAGAATACTTGCTAAATGGAGGAAAAGAATTAATAAAAACTTACAACAAGATCAAGAAGTTTTTGAGGCCTACCTTTTAAAAGATGAAGGAATAAAACATCTATATCAAAGCCGATTACAACAGCGCTTGCTGGAAAACCCAACAAATAATGACATCAATAAAGAATGGGAAACTATAGCTTCATCAATACTGAAAGCAGCATATGAAGCCATTGGCAAGAAAAAGAAATTTAGAAGAAAAACTGGACTTAAAATGTGGAACGAAGAAATTGCAGAAGCCGTCAAACAAAAGCAAAAGGCTCATCTAAAAATGATACAGGACCGAACCCTAGAAAATGAAAATGAATATAAAAGAAGAAGAAATATTGTTAAGACAATAACAAAGAAGTTGAAACAAGAGGGATGGGATAGATTAATCAGTTCAATAGAAGATGATGTCCATGGTAGACAAGAGATGGCTTATAAACTTATGAAACATCTCAACAAGGATGAAAAGGAAAGTGCTAATATAAATGTAATTGAAGAAGAGGCATGGGTAAAACACTACAGAACATTATGGTACAATAGTAATTATAAAGAAGAAGAAGAGAAAATAGGAATGGACCATGTGGATACTAAAGAAATAGATCCTATAGACATAGAGGAGGTTGATGCAGCACTAAAATCATTTAAAAATAGAAAAGCTCCTGGACTAGATACAATTAATTTAGAATTGATTAAGTATGGGGGAATGATTCTGAAATTTAGATATTTACACTTAATTAATATATGTTGGAAAAAGAGAACCATCCCAGAAGAATGGAGGAAGGCCAAAGTTATTTCACTTTTTAAGAAGGGAGATAGGAATTCATGTGATAATTATCGAGGAATTAGTTTATTAAATACGGGATACAAAATATATGCAAAAATAATAAATAACAGGCTAAAAGTAATAGCAGATGCTCTCCTATCAGAAGAACAATGTGGGTTTAGGAAAGGAAGGTCCTGCATAGATAATATATTCTGCCTTAGACAACTACTGGAAAAGAGAAGAGAATTTAATTTAAAAACTTTCATTGCTTTTATAGACTATGAAAAAGCGTTCGATAAAGTAAATAGACAAAAACTATGGGAAATAATGCAAAGAAATGGATATCCACAGCATTTAATACAAGTTATTCAAGATATGTATAGAAGGACACAAATCGTCTTAGACCTAGGAAATAATCTTACAGAAGAAATAGCAATTAACCAAGGAGTGCGGCAAGGTTGTAGCCTGTCTCCAACACTTTTTAATATATATATATAAATGACTTAGTTAGGAAATGGAAAGAAAATGTCCATCCTGGTATAAAAATAAGCAACAACACTTACATAAATACTATGTTGTTTGCAGACGACCAATTTATCCTCCAGGAAAATGAAGATGGACTTCAAAAAGCAATTCATATACTAAACATTATCAGCAAAGATTACAATCTGCAGTTGTCTCGTGCAAAAACGAAAGTTATGGCATGGCAGGGGAAATACCCTATCAGAGTTAAAATAGTGGTAGACAATCAGCCAATAGAACAAGTCTCCAGCTTTACTTATCTCGGATGTGAATTATCTTTCAATGAGGATAACGAGGTGAAGAAGAAACTTAACCGATTTCAGTATATGTGTGGAACAATTCGACGAACACTGAAAGGTAAAGCACGAGAGGAGACTCAACTGAAGTTTTATAAAACAATGGCCGTACCGACTCTGCTATATGGCAGCAAAACATGGGTAAATAAAACGCAATCCAAAGGAAAAATAAATTTAATCGGAAATGAAATTTTTAATGTCAGTAAAAGGGTATTCCCTAAATGATAGGAGGAGGAACGAGGAAATAAGGGAACAACTGAATATCTCCCCGCTAAATGATAGAATTACCCAAAAAAGGGATAACTGAAAGAACCACGTCCTACAGATGAGAAAAGACAGATTTCCTAAGCTTGCCCTGGAGTACCATCCCACAGGCAGAAGGGACATTGGAAGACCTAGGAAGAGATGGTCGGAAGAATGAGGTCGGAACAGGCTTTTGGCCTATCCATGAAGAGGAAGTAAGTAAGTAAGTATTTAATAGTAATGTTATTTAAAATTATGGTTTGGGCCAGAGCGATTGTGATACACGTGAAACTAAAAATGGCATTCCTGAAAGTAACTTGAACTATTATTAAAAAGTAAGTTCTTAATGCCTTGTCCTGTGATACATACTGTCTGTAATCATTTTGGGCCAGGTCACATTTCAACCTAATCTAACTCCTGTTGCTGCTAGGAAATCCAAATTTCTACTACATTCTGTATATTTACAGTTGTAACTGGACTATGTTTTTTTGCTTTGGCATAAGGTGTAAAATACTGTACCTGGGTTTTCAAAATTAGAATGCTTGCATGTTTGACTTAAAATCTGAATTATGTCTTAAAATGCCCTGAAGCTGGCGCAGGGAATTAAAATCTGTTCTGAACTTAAAACTTTTTTAACACATAATCTGGTATAAAGTTTTTACCTACAACCTGGCATAACTGAATAAAAACTTAATGCATTTTGAAAGGGTTTTTTACAGTTTAATATTTTGGTCAAGCTTATGTATGTTATTTTTATCAACACACTACTTTAAGTGGCAAAGGAGGGAAAAAAGTTCACAACTCTGCAACATTGCTGTGGTCAATTTAGTTCTCAACATATATGGGGGGAATTCACTCTTCACACTTCAAAGATGGCTTCTTTGCTCTGGAAGCTACTTTGCAGTACAGCTACTGTCTCATGTGTTTGAATGAGAAATTATACTTCTTACCTCCGTGAACATTATATTACTAATGCATGTTCAGTAACCAATCCATGCCTGATGCATTTTTATATTATTATGGAAATGAATTTTAGTTTCTATATACATGAAGTTAATTTGTGTATGTATGTGCCAGTAACACACAGACAGTTATGAACAAATTATGAAGTGGTTTTCACAGTTTGAAAGCTTAGGACCTTGTGCAGAATCTGCTGTATTTCTTATGATGCTAAGTGACCTGCCACCATAGCAGGAACTGAAAATTGTGTGTAATCTCAAATTTATTTTAAGCATGTCATGTTTCACTTACTTCTGTAAGATCGCAAGAAGATTTCTTCAGTGCAAACATGGGAACCACAGGTTTCTCATCATAATAAATTTCATTTCTAAAAAATGAAAGTGAAAACTTTTAAAATCTTCTCCAATCTAACCTTCAAAATGATAGCCAACCTCCTCCATTCCCTGGTGGTTTGGGATGTCTGTTGAACTTTCTAAAGTGTTTTGTCATTTTGTGAAAAGACTAGGGAATATGACATTTTTGTTTTTCCCGGTGTATTGACTAGGGAAGATTTAATACACGTTTAAAATGTGCGTCTAAAATTATTTTTTTATTTATTATTATTTTTTTATTTATCAATCTTGTTTTGTTGTATGGGTAAATAAACTGCTACCATATGGGGAAATGTTGGGTACTTTGCTAGTATTGAAATATTCTAAATGTATCACCTACGTAAATGGTGTTTCTTGGTGAGGCAGCATGAGAGAAAGAAACTAATGAAATTGGAGGAAACAGTAGATTATTCAGAAGGGAGACTAGAAAAGGGAGAAAAAGCAGGGTCATTATTACCCTGACTGTGCTGATAGGTTAGTTCCCATTACCTGAATTCTGAGGAATTGTTCTCTCGGGGAGGATTCTGACAGTACAAAAACAGGAATTGAAGTTATACAGTATTGTGTGTGTTGGCATGTGCA
Source organism: Vandiemenella viatica (assembly GCA_031002005.1). Taxonomy (NCBI): domain Eukaryota; kingdom Metazoa; phylum Arthropoda; class Insecta; order Orthoptera; family Morabidae; genus Vandiemenella; species Vandiemenella viatica. The sequence goes on from JARYHS010012519.1 coordinate 14,573,389, forward strand.
GCATTGGAATGAACAGTATTTAATTTGAAAAACATTTGTCCGTGACCATTCGTGCTGACTGTTAATGAATGGGTCCATAGTCAGATCTGTGTAGAAAGAAGTTCAGTTTTTGCATGATATTTTATAAATGACATTGGAAACTTGCACTGTGATGGGGTGTTTGAAGATCATGGAGGAAGGTTCCACACTTCAAACCTTACAGCCTGTTGTGTTACAAGATTATTTTACTGGTTAATGAGATTATTTTGTAGTCCAAGAGTTAAAAGAGCCACGGGAGGGTGAAAATGATTTTGTAAAACATGAATGTGATTTGAGTGCAGAAACAGAAGAAATCGTGCTTGATGGATTTGAGTCCTAGAACAATTGTCAATGACTGGACTGGACATTAGTGGGATATGCTTGATGAGATATGACAAATGGAGATTACTTGTATACCACTTCAGGTGTGTAATTTGTGGGATATTAAGGCTTCAGTGACAATACTAAATGTTGTGTGAACCTATATGGTTTTAACACGTGTCTGTCATGGATACCCAAGCAGTTTGGGAGGGAATATTTGTATGAAATAGGTACCAGTTGTCGAAGTGGGGATAGTTTTGGAAGTTGGTTGGTTGGGATATAAAGGGATACTGAGGTGGCTGTTGAACTGATTCGTCATCTAGAAATATGGGAAGATATGGCTCTAGGAACACTGGAACAAGTGGACCTTCAGTGCATGAAGTGACAAAAGTTTAGATCCTACACGAGACGGAGTTTGATGTACCACAAATAAAATATTGAGACTATAGCAACACATATCTTCTTTTATGGTTTGTATTTAAATAATGATTTTTCTATTGAGAAAGGAATCTCAGTATTAATAGAACCATTTATTCCATATTAACAACAGTTATTTAAAAGATAAACACAAATTCTGTCTTTTTTTAGGATCTACATTCTATTGGCATGTTTGACCATATATGCAATGTTTGCTAGAGTTAACTGGTAGGTAACTGATCAAGCACATTCTACCTGGTGAAGGCTGTTGAATTTCTGTCTGTCTTATGATTTAAAAAGTCAGATTGTTCCTTGATTGAACAAAAAATGATAGATAAATAATTAAGGTGCTAGCTCTCAAAATTCAGAGCCCAAGATTCAAATCCTATTAAGGCCAGAAATTCTTAAGAATTCTGCCAGATACGAAGCGTATTTTTTAAGTAAGTACCGTTTTGTCATACCGTGGCTGCAGCGCTACGGTCGGCGTTCCGCACATGCGCACTGGGTACCTGCATCTCTTGCCTATGCACTGACACCATTACAGTCTAATTCTTCCTTGTTTTCGTTGTTCACTGAGTGTTTAAGATGCCTCCGATAATCGTGAGTCCCGCCAACTGTGAAGTACGGGCTTTTATAAGATTTCTTTGTGCTAAAGGCCTAAAACTGATCGATATTCATCGTGAGATCTTTGCAGTTTACGGACAAAACATTATGAGTGATGGAATGGTGAGAAAGTGGGTGAGAGCATTTAAAGATGGCCGCACAAATGTGCATGATGAACAACGGAGTGGGCTTCCTTCGGTCGTTAATGAAAGTTTGGTGCAGAAAGTGGACAATAAGGTGAGAGAAAACAGACGCTTTACGATTTCCTCCTTGTGTGATGACTTTCCTAATGTTTCTCGTAGTGTTTTGTATGGCATTGTGACCGAGCACTTGAATTACCGAAAATTGTGCTCACGTTGGGTACCGAAAATGTTAACAGATGTGCACAAAACCAAACGTTTAGGCAGTGCAATGACTTTCCTTGAGCGGTACCACAACGATGGTGATGATTTCTTAAGTCAAATTGTTACGGGCGACGAGACATGGGTGGCCTACGTCACACCTGAATCAAAGCAACAGTCCATGGAATGGCGCCATTCAGATTCACCCAAAAAAGTGAAGTTCAAGCAAACGATTTCTGCCCGGAAAATCATGTGCACAGTTTTTTGGGACAGAAAAGGAGTATTGCTTGTGGAATTTCTGCCTCGTAATGAGACAATCAATGCAGCAGCTTATTGTGAGACATTGAACAATCTGCGCCGTTCAATTCAGAACAAAAGACATGGCAAGTTGAGCAAGGGCGTCATTTTGCTGCATGACAATGCCCGTCCACATGTGGCTAATCAGACCAAAGATCTCGTCACATCTTTTCGACGGGAAACTCTAGGTCATCCTCCGTACAGCCCTGATCTGGCGCCCAGTGACTACCATCTGTTCCTGCACTTGAAGAAACACCTGGGCAGTCAGCGTCTTGAAGACGGTAACGAAGTCAAAACTGTTGTGATGCAGTGGTTCTATGAGGATGGTTTTCAAAAACTGGTACGACATTATGTCAAGTGCGTCAATATTGAAGGGAATTATGTAAAATAGTAGACTAAGGTACAGGCTTTCATATAAAAATAAAATTATTGAATCAAATTAGATAGGGAAATGAGCCACCACTTACCTTAGATGATGTATGTGGGGAGCGAACACACAGAAAAGACACAAACACAAATAATAAAGAAATTTTCGGGAAAAAACCCTTCGTCAACAAGAGAACATTATGGGAGGTGGGTGCAGCCGGAGATTGCCTCACAGAACGACCGCCGGTCGAGAAAATGGTGGGGGTAAATTCAAACATCAGAAAAGCGGCAGTGAATCAGAGCTCATACCCGAGCAAAAATAAATTTCCAAACTAATTTCTGGTTATATAATTAAGTAATCTTTCTCGGCATTGAGAATACAAATAATGTTCTTGGGTGACTAGTCACCCGAGAACATTATTTGTAATTTCTGGTTGGTGGGAAGATCAAAATATAATTAGAACTAAATAAATATAGAAAAAATTATATAAAATATTATACAAATAAATAATAATAATAATATTTATGAAGTAAACATCACCTCAGGTTAGTGGTGGTTCAGTATAGGTAATGGAAAGGAGAGGGGGAAAAAAAGTTAAACATATGTACTACTAATAATAATGACCGGGTATTATCTTAAGTTGAGACCAGGTGGTTGCCTTGTGCCAAGTTTGTACTGGTAGGCAAGTTTCACTTTCTGAGTTCAGAGAAACTGCTGCTATTAGGGAGAACTCTGATAGCACGGACTGTGTAACAAGAGTTGAAATTATTCAAGTCGTGGGTTATGGCATGGGCAGCAACTGGGTGCTTTGGGTTACAATGCCCTGAAATGAGATCCTAAAATCCTCCCCGCCCCTCCTTGAACTTGTTTCAGCAGACCTCCTAACCTCAGCGAACTTATAGTCCCCAAACACAGTCTTCCTCTTCCCCAAGGCTCTTTCCCATGTAATTGACCACGCTGCAAGATGTGTGACATACACCATGCTTCCACCACTTTCATCAACCCGGTCACAGGGGAAAGCTTCCCTATCATAGGACATGCCACCTGTGAAACCACGCATGTAATATACTAGTTAACATGCAACCACTGCCTGGCTTCATATATAGGTTTGACCACAAATGCACTCTCCATAAGAATGAATGGCCACCGTCAGACGGTGTTCACACAGAACCTAAAGCACCCAGTTGCTGCCCATGCCATAACCCACGACTTGAATAATTTCAACTCTTGTTACACAGTCAATGCTATCAGAGTTCTCCCTAATAGCAGCAGTTTCTCTGAACTCAGAAGGTGGGAACTTGCCTACCAGCACAAACTAGGCACAAGGCAACCACCTGGTCTCAACTTAAGATAATACCCGGTCATTATTATTAGTAGCACATATGTTTAACCTTTTTTTATTCCTCTCCTTTCCATTACCTATACTGAACCACCACTAACCTGAGGTGATGTTTACTTCATAAATATTATTATTATTATTTATTATTTTTTTTATTTGTATAATATTTTATATAGTATTTTTTTCTCTATATATTTAGTTCTAATTATATTTTGATCTTCCCACCAACCAGAAATTAGTTTGGAAATTTATTTTTGCTCGGGTATGAGCTCTGATTCACTGCCCCTCTACTTTTCTGATGTTTGAATTTACCCCCACCATTTTCTCGACCGGCGGTCGTTCTGTGAGGCAATCTCCAGCTGCACCCACCTCCCATAATGTTCTCTTGTTGACGAAGGGTTTTTTCCCGAAAATTTCTTTATTATTTGTGTTTGTGTCTATTCTGTGTGTTCGCGCCCCACATTCGTCATCTAAAGGTAAGTGGTGGCTCATTTCCCTATCCTAATTTGATTCCTTTTCGCTACTTAGCGTCTTTTTTTCATTGTTATAATAAAATTATTGAGATATATTTGCATGTCTTTTTTAATTTCAAAATGGTACTTACTTAAAAAACATGCCTCGTAATATGAGTTATGTCGGAATTTTGAATGTTCCATGTTAAACTGTAGGTCTGACCATAGCAGAGGCGAAATGTGCAGCAAATCTAAGCAGTCACCCGGTCACTTTATTCCTTGATTGAATTAATGATGATGAGGATGATGGTTAAACATAAAATCAATGCTGTAAAAAGAAATCTTCATTGATAACAATGGTTTAAAATTTCTACAATCCAGTTAGAAAAGTGTCTTGATTCCTGCTCTTTTTTTTTTTTTTTTTTTTTTTTAGTGTTTTGCAGGGTCAGAGGCATTATTTTCAACTGTTGTTAAATATGTAGAAATCACAGTTGACTTATTGTCCCTATTCTATATAAGATAGCTTTGCAGTATGTCATGACATATGCTCCAGTTTTGGATAATTAAAATGTGTCTGCAGTGTTATGTTATTTGTGGACAGCTGTACAAAGAATGGCTTATAGAGATTTGGTTATTATACCATATCAAAGAACATGCACATCGTCTTACATCTGAAACAAATCATCAAGAGAGTGATAGAAGTTGACCAGAAATACCCATGTAAGGCACAAGGGGATAAATTTGTCATTGAAATTAAATAAAAAAGTAAAGTTTTGGTGGAAACTGAAGAGTACTATCATTATTATCCTCAGCTTTTATGCCATATGTCACTTGAAAAACCACATTCAAATAATAACTATGTAGACTAAATCCTGTGTGATATCTAGCTCCTGTTCTTATTTACAGTTTTCAAGTAAACATTTCTTCCCCATTATTATTTTTTACACTTATTGTTTACACTTCCTCTATGTTGTACTGATGATCTATTTTTAGGTGTTGAAATTTTTCTTCTGTTGGACATGTCATGTTTCAAGTTCCATTTTAACATTGATTATAGTGATGGTACATCATTCACTTGGTAAGAATGTGTTAAACACATTCTAAGGTGCACTTCAGAACACCATTTGGTGACAAGATAAGTGCAATTTTAATGTCCACCTTTGAATTTAAGGAAGCTTCAGTATGTATTTATATCAAGCAAAGTATAGGAGCAGAATTCAAATACTCTCTGCAGATTGTTTCTGTGATATATTCCAGCTGGGCAGTAACTAGAAATTGCTGTGAATTTTACAAGTGATATGAAAAATTTAGGCACAGTAGTCGTTGTCATGTGACATTTCTGATCATGGTACAACGGAAATCTGGCGGATGACAGATAACTCTTATTCATGTCCATGTAGGATTATTCAGATGCTTCTCCAATTTTCCATAACAGTGGTGCACTTCAACAGGCTGTAATTGTTTGACTTTACAGTTTAAAACCATATGTTTCATAGAGATGGATTGTTTTGTGCTGATTTCGCACGATCCAAATTCAGCAACAACTTTGGCTACAATGACCGTAAGTTTGTAGATTGTGGATTGTTGGTTGAAAACACATTGTTTTCAGGCAAGTCCCTGTTTAACTGCAGAACTGGCGTGCATAGACATTGTGAGATATTTTTACAAGCACATTCTTCTGGAAAGAATTTAGTCAATTATGTCAGGTCATTGTGGGTCGCCATTTTAACAATTCAGGATCATTATAACTGCAAATCAAGGTTGATCTTAACAGCAACATCTTTGGGATGTTATAATGGCATTAATCAACCCCCTTTTTTTTTAGCCTTCTTATATACACAGCAGTTAGCCAATCCCAGCCCTCTTAGTTCCAAGATGCATCACTTTTGGGAGAAATCTAGGGTGTGATCACTAGCCAGCTTCCATTGGGACATGTTCCATTCAACCCTGTTAGGTAACTGATAACACTAGGGCTCAATATTCAGGGGGGAGGGTGTGATACCAGATTTCACTTCCCAGTCCAACCAATGCAGTTTTCAGTAGTATCCCAAAATCATACCCATTAAATGCCATAATGGTGCTTTGATTTAGGCTGATTTCTTGCCCACAGTACTGTCCTTACTCTAATGATCTATAACAGATTGTAAATGCAAGATTTGATCCTGCAACATGTTCGAGGTAACTGTAGATTGCAGAGGCGTCTCAAGATTCTGATTTTTAATAAAATATCTTTTACTAAAATTTATTAATTTCCGTGTTGTAATATTGGGTACGTATTTAGTTTGAATAATGTGATTCTTTTTGAGTGTTTTCCATTCTGATTTGTTCCATTTGATTTTCTTGTTGCATTTTTATATATTGTCTAGCCTTCTGCAGTACTAACACTAATTTATTTCATTCATTTATGTCGATGTTGAACTACTAAAGATCTGATGAAGTACAAAATTACAGGCATTTTGTTACTAATGTTTAAGATCTGTACTATAATGATTTCCATCCTCTTTTTTTATAGTCACTGGAGCTGCCAGTGGACAACTCGATACCAGGTGAGAATGATAGTTTTGAGCAGAATGTAGCCAAGTTCAACCTCAAGTTCAGTGGACTATTTTTGGGACTTCTAGATGGTATACGTGAACTGCCACGTGATCACAACAATCAGAAGCTGATTAATCTTATGTACAGGTTAGTGGCTGATTTTTTTGACATTAGGATGTACTTTAGCAACATTTAGTATTAAATCCACTAGTACTTTATTAAGATGATTGGAGCTAATAGAATGTTAAAGAGCTGACAGACTGGTTCCTTATTTTGTTATTGTTATTTTAAATTTTGATATCTATCTCTCCCATAATTATTTCTAATCTCTCTCCCTTTTACACAACAATTTGTAGACTTCCTGTGCAGTTTTATAGCTAATTTATACTGTTAGTTAATGCATGAAGCATTTAAAATATTTATAAACATATTTTTGCTGCTATACAATCCTTCATATTAACTTGTAACTCTGAATAATATCACTAGAAGATTTGGGATGGGGAGGCATAGAAGATGCAAATAAAATGTTTAAGACAAATTAGATTTAGAAGTGATTACTAGGTATCTTCATAATTTTCAAAAAAGAAAAAGAAAAGGAGAACTGCTAACTATTTCATTGAAAAATATTTTTTTTCCCCACTGTCCTTACAGATGATATATTTAAAGATCTTAAATAATAATTTTACAGAATGAATTGTAGTACATTAGGTTGAAAGTAATATAATGGTTGCTAAAAAAAATTTAGACATACTTCTTCTTTAACAACATATTGCAAAATTTTTTGTAACAGCTCTTGAGCAACTAGCCAACCCGGCAGTACTTCATTGTTGCTAGACTTGAGTACATATATAGATTAAATGAATACATATGAAAGTTTGTATTTAGTTAAGATTAGATATTTCCATATAAATTTTTATCACTGTTTCTTTCAAGTTCATTGCAATGGACTTGGATATACAATGTTTTTGGTGATTCCATTAAGCATATATATATATATATATATATAAAAAACCTCTCGGTTCATTTTGGAGATATATGCTAAACACAAAGTTGCATGTGTAAATTAGTCTTAAGAGTGGTGGAAGGGGAAGTGTTAACATGATTTTCACTTATTTTAAAGCATATGTGTGCAAACTTCCTTCGATAGCAAATAAAAACTGTAGATTTATGTGTTGTTACAGAAACTTTAAAATAATTTTTAAAATTCGAGTTCGGATTTCTTGGTCAGCAATTGTCTGATCACATTTATTTTAGCACTGTTTAACAGAAAATTTTGTATACTCTAAGAATATCGCTATCTATTTTGTCTAATTTCCCCACCGTTTCCTAGATATTTGCAAAAAACTGAATGATTTCAGTTGTAAATTTTGTTTAATTGTGGTGATGGGGGAGAGTAGGTGGTTTTTTTAATGTAAGACTGGAGATTTTCTCGGCGTTGTAAATGAATAAAACTTTCTCGGGTAGCTAGCCGAGTTAGTACATCGTTTGACCACGACGTTTCGGCGGTCACAAACTCTGCCGCCATTGTCAAGTGACTGCTGCCGGTAACTTATTGAGGTGCTTATATATCACGCCAAGTCCGCGCTACGTCATCCTCTTTCCGGTCGGCCAATGGCTAGTGACGGGAAACGTTGGCCACTAGCGGGAAGCGTTCCTATTGGCGGAAGCCATTAGCTGCTGGTGGGTTCCGCTGATTGCTGGCGCACAAGAGAGGTGCGTGTTTCCCAGGAGTCCTGCTGCACTCTCATTTTCTGGATTGCTGGGCTCCAGGCTTTACTTAACTGAAATCCAGTATCTCTGTTAACGAGGTCCTTAGAGATACGAATTTCGATAGCTTCCGAGAAAACTCTGTCCCAATAACCTCTCGTACGTGCAAGAATTCTTGTTGCTTTGAAATTAAAGCCATGTCCCGTGTCAATACTGTGTTCAGCAATCGCTGACTTGTCGATCTGGCCCAGGCGGACATTGCGCGCATGTTCGGCACACCTTTGGTTAATACATCGTGTTGTTTGTCCGATGTAAGCCTTTCCGCATTCGTAAGGAATGCGATATACGCCAGGTGTTCGTAAGGCTATATCGTCCTTGGGTGACCGCAGTATATTCCTAATTTTGGCCGTTGGTCGGAAAATGGTTTTAATGCCACATTTACTTAAAATTCTGCCAATCTTAGCGGTAGTCGTTCCGACATAAGGAAGGAAGGCGAAGTGGCTCGGGTCTTCCTGCTGTCGTATTTTCCTCCTTCCTGCTCGTGTGCAAACCGAGTTTATTAACGCCTCGTTGAAACCGTTCTTGCGGAAAGTTTCCCGTAAATGACACATTTCCGCCTGCAAACTATCCTTGTCACATAGAGTTCGCGCCCTGTGCACCAAGGTTTCCAGTACTGATCTGCGTTGGGCCGGGTGGTGGTGGCTGCGCGCGTTGAGATATAGATCAGTATGTGTTGGTTTCCTGTACACAGAATGACTTACAGTGCCATCAGCTCTCTTTTCGATCAAAATATCCAAAATGGAAGGCGGCCATTCCTCTCCATCTCCATTGTAAATTTAATGTTTTCATTGATCCCATTAAGATGTTGTAAAAATTCTTGTAGACTATTGATACCATGCGACCATACTATAAACGTGTCGTCAACATAACGAAAGAAACAGGTTGGCTGTTTTGGGGCACTTGCTAGAGCATGTTCTTCGAAATGTTCCATATAAAAATCGGCAATTGCTGGAGACAGCGGCGAGCCCATAGCAACCCCATCAACCTGCTCATAATATTCCTCATCGAATTGAAAGTAGGTTGACTGGAGCACATGACGGAACAGTTCCACTTCCTTTTTTTAATGTTTGTTTCAAAATATGCATGTGCAAAGTTCCATCCAAATTGAATGAAAACTGTGAGTTTGTTTAAGAAATTTTGGAAATTGAGAGAGGAGCGAGTAAAGGGGGAGAGAGGTTGAGATTTGGCAACTGAATGTACACAGTTTTCTGTTTGTTTTAAAGAATATGTGTACAAAGTTTCATCGATATCGGATAAAAAAAAGTGGGTATGTATAAAGAACATTGCAAAAAATAAGGGGGGAGGTAAAGGAAGGGAAGGGTTGGTTCTTTGCAAACTAAATGTACACCATATTTTTCTATTTGTTTTAAAGTATGCATGTGCAAAGTTCCATCAGTATCATATAAAAACTGTGGATATGTGTAAGGAACATTGACAAATATTAGGAGATTGGAGTAAAGGGGGAGAGTAGTTGGCTTTTTAAACCAAATGTTGAGAGTATTTTTCTCCATATTTTAAAGTGTACATATGCTAAGTTCCATTGCAATTGGATAAAAATTGTGGCTATCTATAAACATCACTGGAAATTAAGAGGGGAGGGAGTAAAGGGGAAGAGGGCTTTGACAAACCAAATGTAAACAGTATTTTTCTCTTTGTTTTAAAGTATACGTATGCAAACTTCCTTCAAAATCGGATAAAAAATGTAGCTTTCTATAAGGAACATTGACAATAATTAAGGGCATTTAAAAGGGGAGATGGATTGGGTTGTTGTAAAAACTAAGGTGTCCAGTTTTTTTTTTTTTTTTTTTTTTTTTTTTTTTTAGTATGTGTGTGCAAAGTTCCATTGAAATCTGATAAAAAGTGTGGGTTTGTATAAAAATTAATGGCTGTAAAGGGAAGAGGGTTTGGCTTCTGGATTTTTTATTTGATCAGAAACCTCTATGAAAAAATTCATACACTGATCAGGCAAAACAGTATGACCACCTACTTCCTAGCACATTGATCCAATTTTCGAATGCAATACAGCAGCGATTCGGCATCGAATGGATTCTACAAGTCCTTGGTAGGCTTAGAGAGGTATCTGACACCAGATTTCTATGCACAGGACACAAAAATCCCTTAAATTATGGGCCAGCGGCTTGTGGGCGCAGTGTCCAGGAATGAGCATCTCAGAAATGGGGGGGAGGCTATTCGCATGCTACTATAGTGAGCAACTATGGAAAGTTTGAAGGACGGTGAAATCTCGAGTAGGTGACAATGTGATGGACACCCAAGCCACATCACAGAATGTGGAGGCCGGACGCTTGTGCCCGCTCCTATAAAGCAGGCTAGGGGGTGATCCGTGGCAGAATCACGGTTTGTGTGCTCTGAAACACTTTTGGGAGTACCAGAATCGTACTCTTCCATCAGATATTTGTACAACCTCTGGTATTTTATTCTCTTTCGAAATTCTCCTCTATTTTGGTCTAACTACCTTATTCTAGGACATCTAACTGGCCTTCTTCCCTGCACCTTCCTATCTGTATGTTGGCTTGATATTAGTGACTTCTGCATTCACTTCTAGTTACCAAATCACTTTAACTATTGGCTATTCAGTCTTTCCATTGTCAGTCCCTTCTTATAGCTTCATTTTTTACACTGTCCGTTCTCATTTTCTGTACAGCCAACCTCAAAAGCTTTGTTTCTTTGCTAGGAATTTTTAAGAGTTGGGTTTGATCATATGAGTTCCGAACCATGGAATGTTGTGAAGTATTTCACATTAAACTGTAAGCCTCACAGCAAAAGGAACTGACCGTCCTACCTCTGACAAAATGGCTTAGTACTCTTCATTTGGGAGGATCCAACTAACCTTCGGCTTGTGGACCAAGTTTTTCTATTAATTTTACATTAAAGTTATGGTTTGCACAGTTGGTTACTCCAGAAGTCACTGAAATGGCTTCGAATAACCCTGACCTGTTAATAAGGATTAGGTCTAAAATGTGCTAGATCAATAACCAGCTCTTCCTCACCATCATCTTTCGGGTTTAAACCATTCACGGTTTGTTCCGCCTTCACACATTTTGTTGTGTCCACCCCTTTTTAGGTTCATCAATCCTGGAATCAAAATATTATTCGAACTGATATCAAAAAGTTATGAAACAGGAGAAATTCCAACTGATTTTAATAATCATATCATCTTCACACTTCCAAAGAAAGCACAAACTGACATTATCACACCATATGTCAAACATCAAATGTGTCAAAATTACTGACCAAAATAATATACAGAAGAATGGAAACAGTAGTAGAAGAGATAGTAGGTGAAATCAGTTTGCGTTTAGGAAAAACCACGGTACAAGGGAAGCAATTCTGTCTTTAAGATTAATACTTGAAGGGCGGATTAAGAACAACAAAGATACTTTTATGGTGTTTGTTGATTTAGAAAAAGCTTTTGATAATGTTAGATGGGACAAGATGTTCAAAATATTAAAGAAGTCAGGTATAAAGTATCGAGATAGAAGAAGTGGCTATAATAAAAGTAGAGAAATACGAGAGACATGCATCAGTTAAAAAGGGTGTGAGACAGCGTCGTAGTCTATCCCTGTTATTATTCAACTTGTATGTATAGCAAGCAATAAAGGAAGTAAAAGAAAAATTCTCATGTGGCATAAGTGTTCAAGGAGAAAAAATCAGTATGCTACGATTTGCTGATGACATTGCCTTGTTAGCAGAGAGGGCTGAGGATATTGAGAAGTTACTGAATGGCATGAACAAGATACTGAAGGAAGATTTTGGACTGAATATAAATCAAAGCAAGACAAAGGTGATGAAATGGAGCAGAAATTATACCTATCACAGTAGATCATCATCTAGGACAGCTTCCAGCCACTGGCTGGGTCTACTGGGAACAAAAGCCTCGCCAGCGCTTCCTGTCTAACCACCATCTCTCTTCTTCCACTGACGCCCAATTTCCTCCTCTTTCCTCCACCTTTAGTCCATCTGTCTCTCGGTCTTCATCTAGGCCTCTTCCCTTTCAGCTCCATGTCCAGCATCTTCCTTGGTAGCCTCTCCTCTCCCATTCTCTTTACATGCCCGTACCACTGTAGCCTAGATTTTTCAATTCTTTGTTGTAGCGGTTCTTCCTTTATCATCTCTCTGATTCTCATTCCTTATTCTGTCTCTTCTTGTTACTCCCACTCTACTCCTCTGAAATTTCATATCCACCGATTGTACCCTCCCTTTGTCTGTCTCCTTCATCACCCATGTTTCTGCTCCATATGTTAAAAATTGGTACAAAATATGTTTTATATATTGCCTATTTACTCTTTTGTGGGACATCCCTACTCCGTACCAGGCTTCTAATACTTTTAAAAAATCCATCTGCACATCTTCCTCTTTCATTTATTTCCATCCTGTTTCCTCCATTTTCTTCAATACAGCTTCCCAAATATTTGAAACATTCCACTCTATTTAGTTGCTCCCCTCTAAGTGATATGCCTATGTCCGTCCTGTTCTTCTTTCTTGTTGTTATCACCAACTTCACCACTTCACTTTTTCTCGCAGAGAACTTCATACCATAGGCTGCAACTACTCTCTCCCACACAACCAGCTGATCCTGCACCTCTCTTTCATCCTCTCCCCAAACTAATAGGTCATCTGCAAATACCATTGCTTTCATTTTTCCTTCCTCAATGCTCTGCACCACCTTCTTCAATATTTCATCCATAGCTACAATAAATAAGAGGGGTGATAGGGCACTTCCTTGTTTTAGTCCATTTTTCAAATGGAACCATCCAGTCTTATCCGTTCCCACTTTGACACAGCTCTTACTACCCTCATACATATCCTTCACTCTTTTCACTATCTTGATTTTTACTGACTTTTTTCTCAGTCCTTCCCACACTTTGTTTCGGCTGAGGCTGTCATATGCCTTTTCAATGTCCAGAAAGGCCATCACCAGATCTTTCCCATACTCGTAGTACCGTTCTTGTAGCTGTCTTATTGAAAATATAAGATCGATAGTTGACCTTCCTGGTCTAAATCCATATTGTTCTTCCCTTAGCTGCCTTTCAACCGCTCTTCTTATTCGGCTTTCCAAAACTTTCTCATATATCTTGGCACAGTGGCACATCAGGGTAATACCACGGTAGTTTTGGTAGTCCAGGATCGAATAGAATAGCAATAGTAAGTGAATTCTGCTACTTGGGAAGCAAAATTACAACCGATGGCCGAAGCAGGAATTATGTTAAAAGCAGAATAGTGCTAGAGAGCCTTCATGAAAAAGATCTATGAAGTAGAAAGAACTTTTTAAAACTCTATGTGGAGCACAGCACTTTATGGTAGCGAAGCATTGATGTTGGAAATACCAGAATGAAAGAAAATTGAAGCATTTGAAATGTGGTGCTTGTAAGATAACAACCATGGAGGTTAGCTAACCTGTAACAAATATCTCAGAAAAAGATTATCACTGAGTTTAGTATTAAAAAAAAGTGTGTATTCGTTGTTATGGAAGAATTTTGTTAAGTCTGAGAACTAAAGAGTCTTTTTATGCATAAAAGAATGTAATTATTAATTGTTAAATGCAGTGGTGAAAATAAATGTTTTTTAAGTCTAAAAACATGAGAAGAATTGATTATTGTGAAGCAGATAATTTATGAGCAGCAAGGCAGCTATTGTATGTCATTTTGGTTGTGAGTCCAAAATGCTTTACGGGCTACATCTGATAATAAATAAAAAAACAAATAACCTTGCAATTTTGGCTACTGTGGACTGGACATAGAAAAAATTTATATAAAAAATTAACTATTCCTAAAACAGACATGCAACATCAAATGCGGAGTATCAACTGGTACAGTATGTGGAAGCTTTGATTAACATTTTTGCAGCAGTTGACAATTTTCCATCTTAGGCTGGGATCCTTGAGGTCATACCAACCATTAGCTCCAATAACTATCTCTTTCAGATGATAATTAGAAAATTAATTGAGAATGAGTTTACAAGCTGGTTTGTCCCTGTTACCACTTTTTGTGAATGTATTAAGGTGGCCATACACGATCGCTCCATTTGGATGTCATCCGTATGGATGACAGCCATGCAGATGACATCCAAAAGTGTAGCACATGCACGATCATTCCATCACTCCAGTCAGCCACGAAAATGAAAAAAGAGGCAAAGCAAGCAACAATAGGTTGTCAATTTGCTATACAACAATCTAGTTATGACAAGTACGATATAAAATGAGCCCGAATTAATTTTAAAGGATATTCAAACTATCGAATACTGAATAAAAATCCTGAGAATTAAATAAACATCCAAAAAAGTGCAAAATTATGAAAAATAAGCTCTGTGATATTATGAAAACTTTTAAAAATACTACAAAATGATTATAAAACAGATTTATTAAATTGAAATAGTTTGGCAGGCTGAAAATAGTGACAGGTACGCCAAATGTCGTAAAACAACATATTTAAACAAGCATGCTCATATAAAATTAATCTTATGATACTATGATCTTTTTAAAAAGAAGACCGCAAAGAATTCTCTTTTTTTTTTCAACGCGGTTTCTCTGTTGGTGTCTTAAATAATATTAGTAGTTGATCTATTGCCACATTTATTTAGATTTTGTCATGGTAGTCAGGATTAGAGATCCTACAAGCATGGTAACTCCTTACACTTCTCAATAATCTCCATCACAAATTCTTATTGAGTCGACATTATTATTTAAAAAAAAAAAAATAATCATTCTAATTGTTACTTAATAATATTTAAAACTGTATTATTTTCAATTCAAAATAATATTTAACTACTAGCAAAACAAATATTTCTATAGCAGATTCAAAACAAAAAAGAAATGGTACAATGGTGCATAGTCCACTCAAGGCACTGATGTTGTCTGCTCGGTGGTCGGTGACAGAATGAGAAGAGTTTGGACCGCGGTTTCGCCACACACGAGCCGACTGGAGTGATGGCTTGGTGTTGCTCCACGTGGTTTCCCCACACACTGTCAGTTGGCTTGATGGCATGATGGATGAAACTGATGGATATTGGACTGACCGGATATCCAAATAATTCTGTCACTCCACGTCATCCATATCAGTTTCCCCACACACGACGCAATAATGGAGTGACATCGCTCCATTTGGACAGATGGAGCGATCGTGTATGGCCACCTTTAGATGAGATTGAAGTCATCTCCTAGTATTGTTACGTGATTACGAAATCGTCATTTATATTGTTTCTCAGCGCCTCAGCCTGACCATCTGGTGGATGCTAGAAATTTCCAATCACAGTATTTGTGTTAACTGCTTTGAGATTAATCCATATTGTTTTGCAAATCAATTTTTATTTATTTTGTTGGACAGTGTGTTTTTATTTACAGCAACAGGTATACCACATCCAATGGATTTACAATCTGTTCTTCTAGAAAATGTTCATTTTATTATTAAAAATGTCTGTCTAATTTATACCTACTTTTAACAGTTTTCTGTACCGATTATGATATCGGCATTGGTAGTAGTAATAATAAAACTCTCTAGTTCTAGCTTGGGTAAAAATCAATGTAGAATCACTTTTAATTGTTGAGATGCCTTTGGTTAACGCTCTAAACATCATTGTGAACTATTTGGGGTGCCTGATTATATTTCTTGTCATGTTTAGGTTCCCAACCAGGGGGGCTTGTGGTGTAAGATAGTTTCACCACCCATGTGAACAATACCCTAATTCTACACAGTTGCAAGTACTATATCTCTTTCACTGTCTCTTAGGGTTGAAAAACCTTTATTCTAACATTGCATACCTGGTGAGTTGCCTTTGAGATGTCGTTTTTAGTTCTGAAAAGTAGACATTTACCTTATTAATAATAAATCTGTGGTGGATGGTGACGTGAGAATTATTCTACATCTGCGTCCCTAGGCCCATTGCCCTTTGTACCAGCCTGATGACCCTTATTTGTTAGAGTCAAACAGATACTACCTTATAATTTTCATAGAATTATTAAAGTTGTACAATTCTTGCACACATTATATTGTTATATCATTAACAGTTTAGACAGCATGCTGTAAATACTATTCAAACATGCTGGCTTCCAAATAATAAAATATTTACTGCTAAGCTCACATAGATATTATGTCAATGTTTAATATACATAAATCTTCCTCGTAAAGTGTGAGAACCACATCAAATATCAGGCAAAAGTTCTCAACGTTAGCAAAGTCGTGCCGACAGATGTGCTCTAGGGGGCTTCCTTTGATACTGTTTAAGGAACAACTATGAAGAGAAAACACTTAGAAACTGATAGACTGTCTTTAGAAGGCTCTTGTGTTTTATCTACTTTAAAATATTTTTTTTTTTTTTTTTTTTTTCTTTTGTTTTTTTTTTTGCAGCAAAATGAAATAACATGTTTAATGATTTTGAAAAATAATGCTGTTTTTCTCAAATTTCAGGTTGGATTTCAACGAATGTTACAGTGATCAGCTGAATCTGTTTAGTGCAAGTACCTCATCTCAAAAACTGAAGGACAGTGAAACATCTGGCTGATGATCTGTTGCTGTTCTATTTCCTTTCAGCATCGAAATCTTACATGCATAACAAAATTTTAAGTTTTACTGCCTTCCCTCCTTGCATGTTTATTTTTTGGACAGTATTAGCATTAAATTGTATCTTGTATTTTAGGTTGTGCCATTGTATTTAAAAGCTTTTGTATATTGTGCAGTGCATGCATTTTCTATTTAAAGAATTGCCAAAATGTCAGTGTTAATATCTTTTATATTTTTTCAAGTGACGCAAATATTTATAACCTACAGTGCAAAGGATTTTTGAAGTACTATGAGAAGAAGTGGGAAAAAAATCCCTATACTATAGTTCTTCCTCTGTTGACCATTAAATGATTTCTTACAATTCTGCAGTTTGTATAAATGTCATTCAATGGGGATTAATACTAGCAGAAAATCTTCAAAACTCTCCATTCTTTACTGGATCTGTACAAATGATTTACATATCATCATATTATCCACAATTTATCTTCATTTCCAAAAACAGAAACTTGGCAGTTATGATCTGTATATACAGTCCGATCATACTAAGGCTCAGTGCTGGTGCTTTGCCTTTGTAGTTACAGAACACATTATGGTATAACTGATCTTGATTGTATCACTAATAGTGTGGTGATTTATTGAACTAAAAAACATTTCTTATTGTCACCATATCCTCTCTCCTGCCTGTAGCATAGTCTGGTAAGTGAGTTACCTCTGTCTTTGTCTTACACACTTCCATTCCAGCCCTGAATTGCTTCATGTTCTTATCCATGTCCATTTTTCTGGAACTACTTTTCTTCATAGTCCTACTGATCTACTTTAGAATTTTATTTGTAATTCTTGTCCACTTCTGCTTAATGTGGCTGAAGAGGAACTTATGAATATTGCAACACCTAGAAGAAATGGTCTGAATCACTCCAAAACCAGATGAAGTGAAATCATAATAAATTATTAAGATTACAAATATATGGCACACACATAGGCCTCTCTTTCATGTGACCAGAAAGGTCAGTGTTATGCCACACTCAGTTGGTGCAGAACTATCAAATGTATTTAAAATGTGCAAGAAAGTGTCAGCTTCAAAGAGTGCACTATCAGCATGTGAGCGAGTTTGAAAACAGCAGAATGATGGTCTCCTAGAAACAGGTTTGTCATACTGTGAAATTGTAACTCGTACAGGGCCCACTGCTATGACAGTCAAGCATGTGTAGAAAGAGTGGATAGAAGGGGGTCATACACATTGGCGCGTGGGTACTGTACCACACAAGGTGACTATTGCGTGAGATGACGATCACCTTGTTCGCGTGGCGCTAACCGACAGAACAGCTTTGTCGACAGTGTTGGATTGACATTGGAGCACTGCAACAGGTGTGAACATAAGTGCGTCGACAGTTCGATGCCATCTTTGACCTGCATGTTATTTGTCACCACTTCAAACATGTTCGGGATATGGTTGTTCAGCAAATTGTTCAGTCTGATCATCCAGCAACCACCATCATTGGTTTGTAGATGTGCCTATAAACTGTATGGCAGTGTTTTCGCCAGCAGCATATACTGACTCTCTGATTCCATGCCACAGCGACTAGAGACTCTGATTGCAATACATGGATGCTTCACACTGTAATGAATACTCGTTGTCAGAGTGCAATTCTCTAGTCGTAATCATTTGTGTATTGTCATTTGCCTAATCTGTGGAATAAATTTTATTGTAATCCCACGTCTACTTCACAAACAGTAGTTTATTTATGACAGACTAAGAATATTATCGGGAAGAGAAGGTATTCGGACAATCACAGGTGCAGAAGGGCAAGAAGTAATGAATAAGTCATAGATATTAAGCAGCTAGTTTAATGAGATTGTTGCAGACTGCCAGGTAGTGATCAGAGGGGAAAATAATTAGCTGGAGCTTCTTTGTAAAAGTAGAAATGAGATTGATAGGAAATTTTGAAGGAATTATGTAGGTTGAAAGTGTGATGGGTCTTGTATCTAAAATATTACTGCAGATATGTGAGGCTTTCCATTATCGATTATTGCTGTTGCAACACTACGATTATTGTTGTGCACATGCACATTCAGTTCCCCAATTACTAAGCAACTAGATTGCTAGTCCTTGTGTGTGGTTTGTGATGATTGATTGACATGTTCATGGTATTTGACCTGGACTGTCGACTGTGAAATACGGTCAGTCGTGTTGACATGGTTTGTTTGAATTTCTCGTCATTTTACCGTACTTCTTGTGGGCCTAGGAAAAGGTAATTTTTTACACATATTTGATTTCACCTGCAAATCAT
The DNA here is from genome assembly GCA_031002005.1 of Vandiemenella viatica. Lineage (NCBI taxonomy): Eukaryota > Metazoa > Arthropoda > Insecta > Orthoptera > Morabidae > Vandiemenella > Vandiemenella viatica. The sequence goes on from JARYHS010012519.1 coordinate 14,592,647, forward strand.
AAAAAAGTCGAGTGGAGGATCTATGAATTTTCCAAGCTGGAGCAAAAACTTCGAGGTTTCCACACCTGTGCCACAGACCTAAAAAACTTACTCCCACACGAATTTCGCTGCCCTCTGCAGATATGATTTTGCCACCCAGAGCAAGTGCTCTGGTTTGCCCCTGTCCGCCTAGACATGGGTAGCAGTACCCACCTAGGAAATAAAGGGTAGGTATTATACCCACCCAGATTTTGAGATTGACTGAGCCTGCTTAGAGGAAACAACTAATAGAGAGAGCAGACCAGAAAGAATAGACTTATATATAATAGACTGCTCTTTCTCTCATAACCCAGGGCTCCAAGATAGACGATATAGCTATGGGCATACTAATACCATTTGGCGGTTAGAGAGAGATAGCATGGCAGTGGCCGTATCCCCATTTTGATAATTTTCCTACACTCGGCTAGGCATGGGCTATTATGTGTGATTGCAGTACAATCATATGCACTCATTGTGTCAGCATGCGTTATACTGTGGTCACTAGGTAGCATCCATGAACTATGAATCCCTGTCCCCCCACATAGCCTGGCATGATATTTGCCTCTGCACCACTAGCTTTTGGCCCCTATTGATTCCAGAAGACAATTTGTACTGGTATCTCTTAAAAGTCATTAAAATTATTCTGTATGTAATGAACACAACTGATATTTGCATTATGTACTTTTCTATAATTATTATTCTAAACTATAGTACGCACCACATACGAAGGTGAGTGATGCAAAGAGATACAGGAATAGGAAGGGACAACGGTATACAACATTGCCGCTTTTCCAGCCACATACGAGCAATGTAGAATGAAGAAGAAAGTTCAGTAACTGTGCTACTACTACTGTATAATAATAATAATAATAATAATAATAATATGCATTTTAGCAGCCCTTTACGTGATAATACTATTAAGAGAGACAAGAATGACAGACATTCCATAAGAAACTTCCTCCCATCGTAACATTTTGCATATCTAAAACCCATGGTCTTTAAAATACATAACGTGGACGTTTTTTTTCCTCCTGGAAGCCTATAGATTCGCACATTATTACTATCAGTTTCTTTGCAGTAGGAAATTTTACTGCAGCATACATGTTGTGTACGTTGCAACTGAGAATGTCTTTATTAAAATCTCCTAAACCTGTCACAGGCTTTGGGTGTCTGTGATGTTTACCTGGTGACATCAAAAGCACGCTCCCATTTGCCTCTAATGAAGATTTGCTCTCCTTAGCTATTGGTTGCACAGTTCTAAGGCTAACATAACTTGCTTCAGTAGTTCTCTCTTCAACTTTGGCAACATCGTAAATTTTCACTCCAGTGTCTATATCGCGCTTAAAATATTTACATACTTTTAAAATTTGCTCTCTGCTTTGCCTATTCAGAACCTTACACTTATGCTGCTCGTCTTCCATTATTTACTGTAGGAATTATAGCTATAATCGTAGATTTATAACTGTCCACTTCACAAAAATATCGCATTCATATTTGTATACCCACGACAAGCTCTAGATTGTTACTGAATCTGATTGGCTACTGAAAGAGCTATGACGTACCTGCGCATAACCTCACTAAAGTGGACAGCCATCGTTCGTGGTGTGCACTATAGTTGACCTGACAGATGTTTTCCTGTTCGAATTTCAATAAATTACTTTGTGACCATTTTGTGAATTTGTGAAAAGCTGTCGAAAATTTTTAAGCAAAGTAAAAATGAGAGGAAAACATGTTTCTGAGTGATCATTGTATTTCCATGCTTATTCAATTTGAGGATGAGTCATCCAGAATTGCGCCATGGGAAATTTTACATGGGAGATGTGTTCTATTGATATTATACTACTGAAATAGTGGAAACGTGTGATGTGATCAACTCTGGACCATGCAATTTTCTTCCAAAATTTAAGTCTCAATTAAGTGAGAATCTCATGTTAACTAAATGATTTATTTTCTTCCATTAAATTTGAAATCTCAATGAATCTCGAGGTGTTTTATTTACATTTTGATCATAGCACCACCAAACCAGTTTTGATTGTTTTAGAGATCTTGCATCCCTTAATCTAATGCCTACAAAGACTTTTTATGTGCCATCGTACATTCATCCCTATCGATCAATTTTCATTGCTGCAGAATTATGGCCAATGCACAGTTCTTTGAAAGCATGCATGCTGAAGTTTCATTGATTTGGATATTAGCGGCAACTTGAATACTGAATGAGCAGTTTGACCACCTACCAACAACGTAGCTACGATTTCTGATTAAACAGGTGCAAGTGCAGTTTCATCCTGCGAGTAAAAAATTGTCAAAATCAATTAAATCAAAAATGTTTTTCTAGTTCCACCAGCAGCGTCCATGAAGAAACTCCCTCTACTTTCATCGCACGCAAGTGTCGTATGCATACTTTTGTTGCTGATTCAGCAGTGAAACATTCGTTTGAACTGATTCAGTGCATCACAATATATTATTTTTTATGTTTCAACTCTAGATTAAATGTGTTTTGCATCAGACTATTGGGTACTGTTATGCCTAATTGACGTAATACCTTGTTCGATATCATCAAGCACATCACTTGCCCTCCATTAATATCAATGTAATAGAAATAAAATAACTAAATTTTTTGGACAGATCGTTAAAAAACACAAAAATTAAAACAAAGGCAATTTTATTTCTTTCAGATTTTATTGATATCTTCCAGCTTCCCTCCTAATTTCCTCAGCAGCGTCGGATGGATATTATGCAGGGCTAAATCTCTGAAGGTAAATATTTCAACATCTGAAACCAAGGCTCTTCAAACGCTCTGAGAGGATATGGACATCATTATCCTCCCAGCAGGTTAAAGGAAATTCGACCGTCATCCTCTACTGGGATGAATACAAGCAGAAGCTGTCACTGATGTTAGATGACGAAACCTATAGGAGACTTCCTAAGGATCCGACGCCTGTGTTGACGATGAAAACTATAAAGCTGTTGAAAGAATCAGGAATAGATGCCAAAATAAGCAAGCACCTTCGGCCGCAAGCATCGGTTCCATCTAGGTTGTATGGGCTGCCGAAGATACATAAGGATGGTACTCCTTTACGCCTGGAGTGCTATAGGCTCAGTGACTTACCAACTAGCAACATATCTGACAAGTAGACTGTCGCTACTTGTGGGAAAATGTTCTCACCATATGAGGAACTCTGCTGAGTTCATAAACGTGTTGAAAGGACTGCGATTGGGGGCAGATCACATCATGGTCAGCTTCGATGTCGTGTCACTTTATACGAGGGTGCCACTAGCGGACACATTGGCGTTGCTGGCGAAACACTTTTCTTCCAAGAATGTGGAACTGATCCCTCATGTGCTCCACTCCACGTACTTTCAGTTCAATGAGGAGTATTGTGAGCAGGTTGATGGGGTTGCTATGGGATCGCCATTGTTTCCAGCAATAGCCAATTTTTATATGTAATATTTCGAATAACGTGCTCTAGCAAGTGCCCCAAAACAGCCAGCCTGTTTATTATTATTATTGGCGAGTTCTCCCATTAAATGGAAGACGTGAAGCAAATGACCCAATCAAGTTTTCTTCGAGCTCACCTTGTTGTTCCAGTAGGCTTTCATTCTTTCCGGGAAAGCTTGTTTGCGTTCTTCCGACCACTTTGGTCAGTATTGTTTTTGTTTTGGTTGTTCTGTTGTAACTTCCCATTTGTCTACTTTGTGTCTGAAGGTGTCTCTTTCTAAGATGTCTGTTGCTCCTATTATTATTATTATTATTACTCCACGATTCACTAAAAGTGTGTGACAAAGGGTGCATTGCACCTATCCGAAAGGGAATAGTTTGGAAGGGATATACGGGATATGGAAAGGAGGTGCCCATGGGCTTATTTCAGGAACCATCCCAGCATTCGCCTGGAGTGATCTGGGAAAACCCAGATCAGGATCTTTCTTTCGATGTCGATGATACGTTTGTAGTATGGGATCCCAACATCTTAATGGGATTAACGAAAACATTAAATTTACAATGGAGATGGAGAGGAATGACCGCCTTCCATTTTTGGATATTTTGACTGAAAAGAAAGCAGATGGTACCGTAAGTCATTCTGTGTATAGGAAACCAATACATACGGACCTCTATATCATAGCGCGCAGCCACCACCACCCGGCCCAATGCGGATCAGTACTGGAAACCTTGAAGCACAGGGCACGAGCTCTATGTGATAAGGATAGTTTGCAGGCGGAAATGTGTCATTTACGGGAAACTTTCCACAAGAACTACAACGAGGCGTTAATAAACTCTATTTGCAGACGAGCAGGAAGGAGGAAAATACGCCAGCAGGAAGACACGAGTCGCTTCGCCTTCCTTCCTTATACGGGAATGTCTACTGCTAAGATTGGCAGAATTTGAACTAAATGTGGCATTAAAACCATCGCTGGCCAAAATTAAGAATATACTGCGGTCACCCAAGGATGATACAGCCTTACGAGCACCTGGCGTATATCGCATTCCTTGCTAATGCGGGAAGGCTCAAGTCGGACAGACAATACGATGTACTAACCAAAGGTGCGCCGAACATGCGCGCAACGTCCGCCTGGGCCAGACTGACAATTCAGCAGTTGCTGAGCACAGTATCGACATGGGACATTGCTTCAATGTCAAGGCAACAAGAATTCTTTCGCATACGAGAGGTTATTGGGATAGTATGTTCTCGGAAGCTACCGAAATCTGTATCTCGAAGGACCACGTTAACAGATATACTCTGTATTTCTGTTAAGTAAGGCCCAACAATCCAGAAAATGAGAGTGCAGCAGGATTTCTGGAAAGTATGCACCTCTCCTGCGCGCCAGCAATCAGCGGTACCTGCCAGCAGCTAATGGCTTCCGCCAATAGGAAAGCTTCCCGCTAGTGGTCAACGTTTCCCGTCACTAGCCATTGGCCGATGATGATGTATCGCGGACTTCGTGTGATACATAAGCGGCTCAATAACCTACCGGCAGCGGCGACATCGTCGCTACAACTGTTCACCAGATGCAGCGGCCGTGCATCACGGAGCAGCCCCCACTATACGTCTTCCGGCCGCACAGACCTCTAAAGCGGGCGGACAAGCCGCAGCAGATTCCGGTTCGAGAAAAAGAAGAGGCCACCACTATCACTAACCCAATGCTTCCGATGCCGGCGGGCTCCTGGCCCGGGACTGCACTGAGGCCGAGCGTTGCGTCTGGTGTGGGGGTGGTCATGGAATAAACCGTTCCTCGCGACGCTCAGCCCACCTGCTGCAACTGTGGGGGTGCCCACGCAGCTTCATTCAGCGGGTGCGTCGCGAGGAAGAACCTACACGTCGACCAGCGAGCGCAAAGAGAACAGCCGGGTGTCGCCAGCACCGGATCCTAGGAGGGGGCCACAACACCTGCGGCGACGACAGCAGCCAGTCGGCCGGGGGGCGGCAAGCGGCCTCCCACCACAGCGCGATCGGCTGCCACCAGCAGTCGCCCGGTAGCACCTGAGGCGAGAGGACGACGGCGCAACCCCGCGCTAGTAGCGCGTCCTACCACCGATGCATCGTTCACTACACTGGTCCAGCTGGTGCTGTCACTGACCGATGCAGTAAAGACCATACCAGAAATGGTCGCCAGCGCTACAGCAAAGGCAGTAGCACTGGCATTTTCAGGAAGACCATCCGATGGAGCATCAGCAAGGACAACGCCAACAAGTAAAGCCATCAATTCATGGGCAGATGTCGCCAAAAAAGAACGACAGGTACCCCACCTCGGAACAGCCGAAGGCGTTGGCAGCAATATTGCTCCTCTGCTACCGGCAGCAATCACTTGACAATGGCGGCTGAGTTTGACCACCGAAACGTGTTTAAACGATGGACTAACTCGGCTAGTTACCCGAGAAACTTTTATTCAAGTCAGTCGTGAATTTTTTAATTAGCTTCTGTCGAGAGCAACGCCTTCGGTGTTCCAGGTCTTCCCAACCTAACTCCTTCAAAATCGCATCGACTATATATACCTATCACGAATCGGGCGGCTTTTCTTTGGACCTTCTCCAATTCCTCCATCAACCCCCTTTCGATGGGTACCCTATACAGAACAACAATATTCTTAAGTGAGGGCGAACTAGTGACTTGCATGCAATCGATTTAACTTCTGGATTTGTTTTGAATTACAACCTAGAAATCGGAGCATACGATTTGCTTTCCCAATTACCTTCTCGATATGCTCATTCCACGACATATTATTACGAATTGTTACCCCTAGTTATTTAGCAGAATCTACCATTCTAAGTACAGTGCCATTAATTGTATATTCGGAGCTAAATGGTGTCACCTTTTTACTTACACGCATCACTTGGAACTTTTTAGCGTTTAACTCCAACTGCCAGTCTTTACACCACGCAATTATTTTCATAATATCTTCCTGTAACAAAGAATTCACAATAAAGAAAAGCATCATCGGCAAATAATCTTTTCTTACCCCTTATTACCTGTATGTCGCACAAATAATTAATGTATATGAGAAACATGAAGCATTCCGAACAAAACGCATTTCATGGCTGTTGCATCATGATATTGTACCTGCTCCCACATCGTTGCTTGTTCGTGGTGGATTTTTGGCAAAAAAATAAATAAAAAATAAACAATCACTGTACTGATGGAATAGCCTCCATATTTGCCAGTCATGTTCCATTGTGACTTTTTTTCTGTTCCCAAAAATAAAGACAACTTTGATTGGCTGTCATTTGCAAGGATAGATGACATCAAAAGTCCATCGCTGAAAGAGCTCAAAACCAACCTAAAGATCGAGATCCGGGAGTGTTTTGGAGATTGGAAGAAGCACTGGAATAAGTGTATAATATCAAATTGGAACTATTTTGAAAGGGATAACATCGACGTAGACAAATGAATAAAATTCTGTCCAGAAATATGAAAATTCCCATTATTTTTAAACGAACCTCGAACTTCATTTAAAAAAAAAAAATACAAATAAAAATGATGAGTTAAATGGTAGGATTTTATCGGTTGTTGAGACCAGGAAGGTGTCTGGAATCCAGGATATTGTGGAGTTCTAGTGCAGTGGAAAATTCTAATTACCCTCACACTAAATCAGTTGTTGGAATCGTGGCTATTGGTATGTTTTGGTAATGGAAGGTAGGGCCTACAAGTTGCCGATGTGAACTTTTTGTCTGCGACCGTTCATTTTGACTAAGAGTTGCTTTGTGGTGAGGTCTATGTAGGAACTCGTGCAGTGGCGGCAGGTTAGCTGGTATATGACATTAGTTGTTAAACACATGGTGTGTCCAATGATTGGGAAACTTTCCCCTGTGGTAGGGTTGGAATATGTATTCTTGGATGGAAACATGCTGCTGGTTTTTCAGTGAGGTCCATATGGTGTTTTTGGAGAGTTTGACGGAGGGTATTTGCGGACCAAGATGTTCTTGAGATTGGGTGGTCTGCTAAAACATGTATGGCGGACAGTGGGTAGAAGGGTGTGTATTTCTGGAAAGGAGCAAAATTTCCTTGTATATTTGATCTTTCTTCACCACTGTACAAGGACCAATCTGTGAAGGATAACGTTTGGAAACAAATTACTGCATTCATTGAAACATCAGGTAATAAAAGTACTGTATAACATAAGTTTATTCTTATTGTTTATATTTTTGTGTCACTTGTTATTATACAGTATAATTACTATTATAGAAGTCTTTAAAAAACTTAAGCAATTTCACGTAGTGTGATTGCAATATAGTACTTGGCTAATTGTAATTAAAACTTAATTTAGTAGTTATATTCTGACAGTTTCCACTATTCGCATTGTTTTTACTCCCATAAGAATTTTAACTTCTGTATCTGCTAAGACACTCAATTTTTGGGTAGGCATCAAGCGGACTTTAAATAAAACTAAAACTTTGCTCAGGTCGAACTCAGTGGTTTACAGGCACTTTCATAATAATATTCTTTCATTTACTCATCTTTATCCATATAGTATTAATCATTTTCATAATTATTTTATTGCACAACACAAATTAATAAATATTACAGAAAATTAATATTGCACATTCATATAAATACAAGTGTGAATTTTTAATAATGTATGCACATATTTTTAATATAATACAATTAGAAAGCATCCCTAACTAGTTTTTGCAACCAGATTGCCTTGCCAGGGTGTTAACCCTACTCCTGCATGGCTCTGAATGAGTGTCTCACAGAAAAACCATACCGTCACCCCTTGCTAATGATTCAAGATTTTCAGTTCGTTGTTGTTTATTTTAGAATGAGGTATGTAATTTTTTTCCGTGGAATGCATCTCTAAGTAAATTATTCAAAACAGCAAGCAACAATAGCCAAATTATCAGTTGTTTCTGGGTTTATGCCAATCTTCTAACTTTAAATGAAATATCAAATGTTGTTCACTAGTGACGTTTCAGTACCAGGTCCGCAGGGCGACTGCCGCGCTATAAGAAATCCCTGCTGGGCGGCTAACGCCCGGAATCAGCTGCTGGCGTTCGACGCTGCGTAGGGTGCGTTCATGTTGGAACTGCGATAAACGATGAGAGCGGCGCTCAATTTCTTTCTTGTAGCGTTTATATTGGAGCTTCGATAGTAGCGTAGATTCGTGTTTTATATGTAGAAATCAAGCTTAATCCTTTCGTTAGAGAGTTGCAGTGCAACAGTCTCAGAAATTGTAAGAGAAATAATTGTGGAAAATACTTCAACCCCTTCATATGATATATCCAGAGGAACAGTGTTTCGGAAAAATAGTTTAAGATTACTTCAATAGTTGTAATTTTCCTAATTTCATGGGCGTTATCAATGGAAAACACGTCAGGGATCCAACCAGACACGAAAACTGTATTTTTTGGTTCAAAAGATCAGATTAAGATAAAAGTTAAGATAAAGTTTCGGTGCTGAATCGATAGAAAAATATTAAATTTCAAAGTCTTAAAAGTGCTGAAAACTGGACCCACGCCTTGCTTTTATTATTAAAAAAATGTATTTTTAAAGCATGAAATATTTACCTGAGAATGTTATGCGCCCTTGACATTCTACTGTCAAAAAATATTAAAAATCATGATTAAAAAAAAAACCTTACACTTTGACGATTTGAAAAATAGTTGCCTAAATCGGACTCATAAAAATTATCGAAATAACACTAAACAAAATTATAAAAAAGTATTGAATAGCAGAAAACAATATAATTATATAGTACAAGTGTAATATAACAAGCACAGTTTGTTTTAAAATATATATGACATGGAGGAAGGAAATATATGGAGACGACGCAAGAGACCTTCACCACGCATTGAAGTGAAGCAGGGCGGAGGAGGAGTGGGGGGGCATGGCCGGAGTGGAGGGGACATGGCCGCTTCCATACAGACACGGGGAATATGTACAAAAACCTCAAGGGGACTCTAGGATAAAGGTGACGCCGATATCTGGTGATGGATTATTATGTAACTCGATATGACAAATAAAAAATGATGAATAAATTTTTTTGATATTCTGCTTAGTTTTCGAGATATTCTGTCCCAAATGTGAAATGGTTTTGGTTCAAATTCAGAAGTAAAAATTGGTTAAAGTCAAATTTGATGATGGATTCTTATTTAAAAGACGAGACAAATGAAAAATAAAGAATAAAAATTTTCGATATCTCACCTAGTTCTAGAGATATACTGTATCAAAAGTGAAGTTTCTTGAGTTTAAATGGAGAAGAAAAATTTCGCAAAAGTCAAATTTAATGATCGATTCTTATGTAACACGACGAGACAAATCGAAAATAAAGAATAAAATTTTTCGATATCTTGCTTAGTTTTCGGTATATACTGGGAACATCGCAATGTTTGGAAGCGCAATACCGCTGCTGCCACCATGCGGGAGAGTTTAGTGCCTGCTTCAACCGATTTAACGTCACTTCTCCTCCATATATTTCCTTCCTCCATGATATATGAAGATACAGAAAATACATAAAAGAATTGGTATACATGCAGAATAGGTGTGATTAGAAGGCTGTGATTTCTAAGGGTATAGTTCCTACCTGCCGCCTTAAGACGGCGCCACCAGCGCACACAGGAAAAGAAAGTTGTAGGAGCGCGCGCAATTGAAATAGGAGCCCGCGCATTTGAATTACAGTTTCAAGACGAATACCATCCATGGTCAATAAAATCACCACCTTTTAAATTTCCAAGTGGAACCATGTTTTATTTGTATCGTAAGTGTATTTTAATGATGTATGTGTATTTCAGTAATATTTAAAAAGCCATATATACCCAATCTAATTTCACACTTGTCCTGCATTAGCGCCGTCCAGACGCAACTTATGCATGGTCAGTAAAATCACGACGGTGTAATTCCCATGTGGAACCATGTTGTATTCGTGTCATAAGTGTGCTTTAATCATATACAATGTATTTCAGTAAATTTAAAAAACCATATATTCCCAATCTAATTTTCATACTTGTCCTGCATTAGCGCCGTCCAGACGCAACTTATGCATGGTCAGTAAAATTACGACGTTGTAATTCCAATGTGGAACCATGTTTTATTAATGTCACAAGTGTACCTTAAGTATATACAATGTATTTCAGTTAATTTAAGAAGCCATATATACCCAATCTAATTTTCACACTTGTCCTGCACTAGCGCCGTCCAGACGCAACTTATACATGGTCAGTAAAATCACGACGGTGTAATTCCCATGTGGAACCATGTTTTATTCGTGTCAAAAGTGTACATTGATGATATAAGATGTATTTCAGTAAATCTAAATAGCCAAATATAGTCTGTAATTGTGACAACTACCTTACAGGCAAACCACGCAGGCGCTTGCTACATATTCTATTTCTGCCCCAATGAACAAATACTGCTGATTAATCTGTAATAGGTCTTACTTCGCAGTTGATGAACAAGAATTGAATAAATAATATCGTCAAGAACAACATGTTCTGACGGAATTATTTATTGAATTATTGTTCAGCAATTTCGAAAATATGTCTTCTTACCTGATTAATAATGCACAGTCTAGTCATGCATTCCTAACGGCCAATATCAGTGCTACATAGTCAAAGTCTCAATCTCCACAGGACCTTCCAGAGCATCAAATTTAATAAGTTACATTTTCAACAAATTTTAAACCGAACTGTATAGGGGGAGGGGGGGGGGGTTAGGTCTAATTATGTAAACATGTCGGTCTGGAGCAACAGCGAACGAACACAACAGACAAAAAAAAAAAAAAAAAGCGGAACACCAGAACAGTTGTTTTTGTCGGAATATTTGTAAAATTATATACTGCTTACTACATACTCTATTCTTCTAGTTACTTAAGACACCTATGGGAATTATATGATGTTATTGTGTGATAATTAAATATTTAATATTCGCTTGTGGGAATGCTTATCACCTTAATGGAACTACCTTTTTTTTAAACCATTTCAATAATCGGTTTTTGACATAACTATCAGTAGATGCTAGAATTGACGATGTGCCATCACCACTTCTCATTCTAAATAACATCTCACTATTGGAATGTTTGTGACTTTGCAAATTTGCAGGCGATGCTTTACCTTTTTTTGCCCTGATATGATCAATAGAGAATGTTAAATCGTCATGAAACCAAATCTTGCTCCTCTTGGGTACCCTTACATGGATTATTATATCTCATGTAAACAAGCTGCATTATTATTATTGATTTGTATTCCAATGTTATTGTAGACACGGAGAAAAAAAATATATAGTTGTCCCAAGCACCCATTTCAATTTATACCTTTTTCAGTTTGTTTTCCTTTTTAAAAAATAAAAATAAAAAAAAGAATAGGAATCCTTCAAGCTTTACGCTTTGTCAAAGAACGGAAAAAATCATCCATTGTCCCTTCAAAGGAACCATTACCAGTAATAACGTGGAGGGATTTGGGTAAACCATAGAAAACCAAAATCTCGATTACCCGACAGGGATTTGTAGGCACGTCCACCCGAATGCTCAACCAGGGCGTTACCTCTCACCCAACTCGTTCAGTTCTAGCCACCTACTTGTGCCAAACAAATGTTGCTGGTTTTTCTCAACAACCCGAGCGTAGCGGATGAGTGGTTAGCGCTCTGACCTCGCATTGGCGAGCAACATGGTTTACCCAAATTACTCCAGGAAAATGCCGGAATGATTCCTTCAAAAGGTCAAGGACGAATTACTTCCCATTCATTATCAACATTCCCATCCCGCATCTAATTACCTCAATGTAAACGAGGTGTAAAGACACAAGTAAAAAAATAAATAAATAAAAATTGTGGTCAAGGAAAACGCGTGTACAACTAGTGGAAATCTTCAAATGAAACTACGTTCCAGGTACGAAATTGAAGGGTAGATCGTATACTGACAATTCCAGTATCGCCACAGCAGATGCAGAATATGCAAAACATTGGAGAAAATTAGAGACTGTATATTTGGCTGGAAAATTTACTAAAATACATCTTATATCATTAAAGTACACTTTTGACACGAATAAAACATGGTTCCACTTGGGAATTACACCGTCGTGATTTTACTGACCATGTATAAGTTGCGTCTGGACGGCGCTAATGCAGGACAAGTATGAAAATTAGATTGGGTATATATGGCTTCTTAAATTTACTGAAATACATTGTATATACTTAAGGTACACTTGTTACACGAATAAAACATGGTTCCACTTGGGAATTACACCGTCGTGATTTTACTGACCATGTATAAGTTGCGTCTGGACGGCGCTAATGCAGGACAAGTGTGAAAATTAGATTGGGTATATATGGCTTCTTAAATTTACTGAAACACATTGTATATACTTAAGGTACACTTGTGACACGAATAAAACATGGTTCCACATGGGAATTACACCGTCGTGATTTTGCTGACCATGTATAAGTTGCGTCTGGACGGCGCTAATGCAGGACAAGTGTGAAAATTAGATTGGGTATATATGGCTTCTTAAATTTACTGAAATACATTGTATATACTTAAGGTACACTTGTGACACGAATAAAACATGGTTCCACATGGGAATTACACCGTCGTGATTTTACTGACCATGTATAAGTTGCGTCTGGACGGCGCTAATGCAGGACAAGTGTGAAAATTAGATTGGGTATATATGGCTTCTTAAATTTACTGAAACACATTGTATATATTAAGGTACACTTGTGACACGAATAAAACATGGTTCCACATGGGAATTACACCGTCGTGATTTTGCTGACCATGTATAAGTTGCGTCTGGACGGCGCTAATGCAGGACAAGTGTGAAAATTAGATTGGGTATATATGGCTTCTTAAATTTACTGAAATACATTGTATATACTTAAAGTACAATTGTGACACGAATAAAACATGGTTCCACATGGGAATTACAACGTTGTGATTTTACTGACCATGTATAAGTTGCGTCTGGACGGCGCTAATGCAGGACAAGTGTGAAAATTAGATTGGGTATATATGGTTTTTAAATTTACTGAAATACATTGTATATACTTAAAGTACATTTGTGACACGAATAAAACATGGTTCCACATGGGAATTACAATGTTGTGATTTTACTGACCATGGATAAGTTGCGTCTGGACGGCGGTAATGCAGGAAAAGTGCGAAAATTAGGTTGTGTATATATAGCTTTTCAAATTTACTGAAATACATCGTACATCATTAAAATACACTTATTATACGAATAAAACATGGTTCCACTTGGAAATTTAAAACGTGGTGATGTTATTGACCATGTGTGATATTCGTCTTGAAACTGTGGCTCCTATTTCAAATGCGCGCTCCTACAACTTTGTTTTCTTTTCGTCTTGAAACTGTATTTCAAATGCGCGGGCTCTGTGCGCTGGTGGCGCCGTCCTAAGGCGGCAGGTAGGAACTATACTCTGAGAAATCACAGCCTTCTAATCACACCTATTTTGCATGTTTACCCTAACGGCGAACATATGACACACATTAGCCAAAGTTCCCTTCTTGAATCTTCGGAAAATTTCCTGTCGCGGCACATGCACCAAGCGTCGTCATCTTTGGATGGGAACATACTATCGAGAAGCAGCCAGGAGCAACATCACAAGTTTTTTCCTAGTAAGATGGGAAAACTCAATTAATCGTCGAAACCACGGAGTGGAGGAGTTCATTTGTATCCACCCTGAAGATGCACTGCGAAGATTGTTCCTGGTGGAGCAGTTTTCTTCAGCTTTTCGCTCATATTGTTTATCGAGGGGGGAAAAAAAATTCTAGAGGGGACATAAATGAGCTACTAGTATAAAAACAAGCAACAACCGTTATGAGTGTCCCATGATCTCCTGATGTCAAGGCAGATATCTGTCTTACCCTTAAGGCCACTTATGTTTGCTAGTTTAGGTTGCTCCACAGTAATGCCGCTCTCATCCAGGGCCGGCGTTAGGGGGGGGGGGGTGGTAAGCGTACCCGGGCCCCGCCGGCTGATGGGGGCCCGATCACCGACTATAGGGGCCCTCAGGCCATGAAGCCAAGAATACGCCCATTGTCGCCTGGCTATTTTGTAGAGCTAAAAAAAAAAGAAAGTCCGCCCATTTTACCCCGGGCCCGAAATTCCTAGCGCCGGTCCTGCTCTCATCAACATTGTAAATTCTCTGAGGAGTGAATTTACCTTTCCCATGAACTTTTTCCAGAAGGTTGTAGAATCTCTGTGTTTTCTTTACCGAATCCAAGAGCCCTGCTATAAGGTGTTCCAATAGGCTTCCTTTCAGAAAGCTTGATCTAGTGACATTTTAGAAAAAGACTACCCCACTGTTTTCAATTATTTCGTTCCACCAGCCGTGCAGCTCCATTCTCTGCAAGTCATGACGAGTAAGTTCCAAGAAGAAGCTTCCATAGCGAGACAATAGTAAACTATCTCTTCTTCAAGATCTTTACCCAAAACAGTCGGTCTGCCTCTTTTTTGCTATTGGTACTTCCTCAGGTGTCCCGTACTTCTTCCAACCCATCTTCTTTTACAATTTCTTTTTGTCACAAACTTCACCTTGCTCATTAACCTCTGTTAATCTGAAACATAATTCAAAGAGAATAAACGTGAGTACAACTGTACGCAGACTTAAAGCATGAAAAAAGGGGTCCGGTTTAAGCAACTGAAGGGGGTACGCCTTAAGCAACTATATCCTACATTTTGTTAGCCCAATAGATTTTTTAACAAAACGTCTCGACAAAACAGTTTAGTGATAAACATAAACATAAAAACTTACTGTTTAAGAGTATATATAGGTCGGAAGGCTTACCTGCCAATTTACTGGAGAAATTTCAAAAAATATAGCACAATGTAAAAAGTTTGTACACTGCCAAAACACCTAATGGCGATTTGATGAGTAAATAAAGTGGGTGACGAGAGCTCTCTGTTACAGAGTGGTACTATTTGCACTTGATCCAGCTAGAGTTCAGGAAAACGCAGAGGCAGGAAACCGGGGGTCCACTTTAGGGGAAGGAGTCCGGTATAAGTCTCTTTCCTCTATTAAATACGGAAATAATTCACAAGAAAAGCTGGGATTGTCTGGCAGGCATGCGATGTAGGTTTCGTCTGAATTTGCTGGCGAATATTCGAAATTATTCTTTCATTAACGAGCGTAGTGAAATACTTCGTCCACTAACCTATATAGGTCATAATAACAGGAGAGATATGATTAGAGAAATAAGATGCCATACTGATGCTTATATATAATCTTTCCTTCCTCGGGCTATTCGACATTGGAATGCCCAAAGTTAATTTTGCTGCAAAGTACCATGGAGGTAGGAATAGAGGGGAGACCAGGTGTCGCTTAAACTGTGAAGCAGCCTGTCTCCGGAGCCGCCATCTTCGTGAGTTCAAAACATTGGTCTGTTTTCCTTAAATTCTAATGTTTGTAGGTTATATCAATGAGGGTATTTATAAATGTGACTCCATAAGACTTCATTTTTAGTAATGCGATGATTAAAAACGAAGAAATTCTTCCGTTTTGTATAAATTCCTTGTGTTTCTTGACGCTACCAATATGGCGACCTCCTACCCCACCGCTCTCCACTCGGCTTCACGTCGTTGTATGGAGAAGGTCCCTTACGTGGTCTCCTCTCTTTTCTTTGCTACATGCAAAGTACCTTCCGCCAACCACAATATCTGTGAATTTCAGAGAACGGATGTAGATGTAGAAAAAGTAAAAAGAAAAAAATTAAATTTGAATTTTCATTATTTATTTAATGAAATTGTATATTATGTGTTCTACATTTGATCACTGAAGTGTAATAATACAAAAATGAAAAAGTAATCCCCATTTCTGATTCATTTCCTTCAGTCGGCCGTGCCGCCGCCTCGCCGCTAGTTCAAACCAGAGGAAGCTGCGCCGCGTGCAAGTCGCGGGGAAACCATGCGCCGGACGTCGTCTGTTTTGCCCCATTCAATTACATTAGACCTTGAATCGACTCGACAATCACGCAGTTGAAAAAGTGTCTTCTGTTTTAGGTCTTTGACTCTTTTGATAATATACGATGTTAGCCGTATATCAAAATAAATGTACTTGAAAGTCCGGACGGTCATCCAAGTTCACACTGGACAGCTAATGCACGTTTTTTTTTTCATCAAAAGCTCCATGTGGTTGAGTGGTGTGGTGTTTGATTGTAATGAATCGTATTGAATGAACAAAGCCTTTCCCGCTGTATCAGCTGCACAAATTTTTTTCGGGCCTCCAATGGGGAAGCGCTTCAGTTTGATGCATTGTTAAGAAGCCAGTCTCAAACTTCATATTCCAGTGAAGTTCGCGGGAAGATGAAGTAGGAGAACGGCTGCGAAACGGTAAATCAGATTAACGGTGGGAGGTCCGAGAACAATTTATACAACGAATCGTGCTGACGAAAGAGACATCATATGAATGAAAGGAGAAAAAACTGGGCCTATTTTATTCCTTATTTGAGTGTCTATGGCAAGATCATGTAGAAGAATTTTTTTAATATTATGCTGTATATATTGGTGAGAGTAAGGAGAAACCAAGTTTTCCACCTACGACTCCCTCGGCACAGTTTTCTGTGACCAAAAAATGTCAAAATTTCGGTACTTTTTTCTGTTTTTCGTCTATAATTCCTTCCTGATAAGTCCTAGCCAGAACTACTTTATTTCAAATTTGGAAGAGGACAAAATTTCCTACAAAGTTTTTCTAAACTCAAAACTAAGTGAGCTGCATTTCTTCGAAAATCAACAAAATTTCAAACTTTTCCTTCTTTGTCGTTCTAAATGACCTGGAACTCCTGCATATATATTTGATGCAGTGTGTGTGTGTGTGTGTGTGTGTGTGTGTGTGTGTGTGTGTACTCAGGGGTGGAGCTAGCAATGTTTTCAGGTTGTGCGACGTCTCTCATTGTGTCGCCCCAAATATGAAATCGTTTATTCGTGATTAATCTGTCCAAAGAGACTGAATATAACGTACATTTTTTTACGTCATACTACTTCTTCTTTTTCTCAACTTCTGGCGAGCTTTCTTCTTAGCCCAGTATTCCTTCATGCTTGCACTGTGGTTGTATTTTTATTCCGGGATGTGTTTCACCCCAGATCCGTGGCGCAGTTTTTTGGCTGTTAGTAAGTGGAGAGAATCGAACGCTTCGATCAACTATTTGTAGTTACCCTTGTTGTAAATTTCGCTGGATCAACTTCCAGTTGCTCGAGATCTTTTCTGATTAGTCTCGTCCACTTAGTCACTTTCCTTCTAGAGACAGTGTTACAGATTTTGGAGTTGAGTCCATGATTATCCACCCGAACTGGGTGGCCATAGAAGATTAATCTCCTCTTTCTCGTAACTGTTTTAATGCTCTTCGAGTGTTGGTATAGGTTCCTATTGTGCCTGATTCTGTATTTTCTCTCTTCTTTAAAGGGACACATGATTTTTCTCAGGATCTTTCCTTCTTTTAGCTCTAGTTTTCTGAGTTGTCCTTTTCTAACCATGTTCAAGTACTCTGCGGCATACAATGCTGATAGTCGAACTACAGTATTGTAGTGCACGAGTGTGAGATTACACCTTACAGAGATCATATAGTATGATATGATATGTCCTCTTTAGTCTGGCGCACCTGCTAATCATGGCTAAGTCTGATATTTGGATTTATACATTCTCCAAGATATTTTAAGGCATTAGTCTTTCGTACCATTGCCTTCCCACATCGCTTAGTAAATTTATATAGTTTTTAATAAATTAATTTAAAAAATTGAGGAATTAAAATTATATTTAAAAGTCCTAGATTTCCATCTTCCTCGCTCGCATATTGCCTTATTAAATCAGAACGATTCGAGTCTTGACCAATATCATTTTCTATAGATAAAATTGCAATCACTGACAGTTTGTCTTGCGACATAGTTGACCGCAAATGCATTATGATTAACTGAAACGTCGATTTTCTTTAGCGACTGTTATAGGAATGGTTAGCAATACTCAAAGTGGTGTCCACACAGTTGGAAACATGAAACAAAACGGTTGACACATTATAAGTAGAAGAACTTTTATTGGTTCTGCTGATTCAACCTTCAACAACTGTTTCTAGCTTGATCGTTTCTAGACCTTTTCATAACCAGTTAAGTCACATTTTTCTCTATTGTGTTAAATTTATAAATCTGCACAGTCTTTTCAGCAATTGTTTTGATATTGTGTAAAAAGGATCATATATCTTTAAATCTGGGTAGTTGAGTAAATCGAGTGACTAACGTGTTCTCAGTTGAATCGATCAAAGGGTAAAAGCGTTACTCAAACTTCGTTTACTGGAGAGGTTGATGGTATGATGTACCAAAGAAATGAAGGAATTGGATTAAAAAACTTTAGTCAGATCATTGCTTCAGTATCTACATCTACATTCATACTCTGCAAATCACAAACATTGTATGGTGGTGTAGTTTGGAAAATACATTTTTGGTATCCAATACAGGAGTTGGAGGGCGTTCAGAGGAGAGTAACTAGGATTTGAAATGAAGCCTTCATGGGTGTACCGCCGGATAGTGTTCTGAAAATACGATATTTCAACGACTAGCTCCGTCGTCTTCATCAGGTGTCGAGACGTCTGCACAGGTCAGCTGACCGTCGGATACTGAGACAGCCCAGGTGCCTCACCTCCTTATATCGGCCAACGGCTCGCTCCGACGCCCGCGCCAGGCGGCTGGCAGTGAGTTGGCGGGGTTACAGTTGTTCGTTGCGGGCCGAAGAAGTTAATATTCGGCCGTTTGTGGCGGTTGCTGAACATGCGTGCCACTATCTCTGTTATAGGTATCAGCCAATCGAATTTCAATCGCTTCTTTGACTATGGAACCCCAAAAGTATGAGGTTCTAGCCAATATCGAAACGTTTTTGAAGTCAACCTTTTGGCCATGGTTGTGCACATGCTCGGCGATCGCTGACTTGCTATACTGTCCCAGGTGATGATAGCGTTTGTGTTCTTCACGCCGGTTTTGTACACCGCTGATGGTTTGACCGATGTAGCACTTTCCACACTCACACTGGATGGACTCTGAAGCCAAGATCGTCCTTAGCTGAGCGGAGGTAGTCCAGAATTTTAGCAGATGGTCGGTAAAAACATTTTGATAAAGCAAAACCCCCTAAGACAAACATAACTAGGGAGGAGCAAAAAAGCGCTTCGTGCCTTGCGTCAGATCTACGAAGTTGTTGTCTTATCGGCGGACAAAGGAAATGCTATGGTACTGCTTACGGCAGAACAGTATGAGGGGAAGATGAGGAACGTCCTTGATGATCCATCCTACCGCCGTCTAGACAACGATCCTACCAGAAGGATTGAGAGGAAGACTACGGCTTTATTGAAGAAAGCCGAATTTTCTTCAGAGATCAACAAGAAACTCAGACCTCGTGCTGCCAGACCACCTACGCTATATGGTCTGCCAAAGATACACAAAAAAACGTACCACTGCGACCAATCTTCAGCAATATTGGAGGTCCGACTTATCCTCTGGCAAAATATCTGACCCGTCTTTTGAGTCTTTTGGTTGGCCATTGCGACCACCATGTCAAGAATTCCACGGAACTTGTCAAGACCATGAAACTGAAGGACTCTGACATAATGGTGAGCTTCGACGTCGTTTCATTACCTGCGTCCCGTTGAAGAACATGTTGGAACTGATACGCCAACAATTTGAACCAGCCATTGTTGAACTATTCAGACATGTGCTGACGTCCACGTATTTCACTTACTTAGGGGAATACTACGAGCAAGTGGTAAGCGTTGCCATGCGATCGCAACTTTCTCCTGTAGTCGCCAACCTATACATGGAGTATTTCGAAAAAAAAAAAGCTCTGGAAAGTGTGGTTCTCAAACTGGCATGTTTTTTCCGCTATGTCGATGACACGTTTGTCGTGTGACCCATGGCATCAAGGCTTTAAATGTGTTCTTATAACATCTCAGTGGAATTCATCCCAGCATAAAGTTCACAGTGGAACTGGAAAAGGACGGCCGCCTACCTTTCCTCGACATTCTAATTGAAAGAAAGCCGGACGGAGCGCTAAGACATAGCGTATACAGAAAAGCAACCCACACGGACCAATATTTGGGAGCCACAGGTTTTCACCATCCTGTGTAACGTGAAACTGTTCTAAATACGCTAGTACACAGGGCTAGGGCAATTTCTGACAAAGAAAGCCTACCACAGGAACTGGAACATCTAAGAACTGTCTTCAGGCGGTATGGTTACACCGAAAGACAGATAAGAAGAGCATTTTATCTCAACTTGGAGAAAAATCCAGTCCAAGAGGAAGAAACGCCTGAGGCCACCGCTTTTCAGCCTTTCGCCGGAAACACCTCGGGGAAAATTGACAAAATTCTCCCACGGCATGGAATTAATTTTTTTACCGACCACCTGCTAAAATTCGGGACATTGCAATTTTGGAGACCTTTTTTTTTCTTTTTTTTTAGCCCTACGGATTTGAGGCCCTAGGAGACTATAAAAATCCACTGAAGGCAAGCCCACAGCCAAAATCCACTCAAACCGCGCCTGCAAGTGTGGAAAGTGTTACTACAAACCATCCGCAATGTACAAAACCGGTGTGAAGAACACAAACGCTATCTTCGCCTGGGACAGTATAGCAAGTCAGCGATCGCCGAGCATGTGTACAACCATGGCCACAGGGTTGACTTCAACAACGTTACGATATTGGCTAGAACCTCATACTTTTGGGATTCCATAGTCAAAGAAGAGATTGAAATTTGATTGGCTGATACCTCCAACAGAGATAGTGGGCTATGTCTTAGCGAGGCATGGAAACAGTCTTGGCAACTCTACGCAGAGAGCGTGGCACGCATGTTCAGCAACCGCTACAAACGGCCGAATATTAACTTCCTCGGCCCGCAACGAGCAACTGTAGCCCCGCCCACACACTGCTAGCCGCCGGGCGCTGGAGTCGGAGAGAGTCGTTGGCCTAATGCCTATATAAGAAGGTGCGGCACCTGGGCTGTCTCAATATCCGACGGTCAGCCCACCCGTGCAGATGTCTCGACACCTGATGAAGACGACGGAGCTAGTCGTCGAAATATCGTGTTTTCAAAACACTATCCGGCGGTACACCCGAGAATAGTTCATTTCAAGCATACGCCGGGAAAGTCTCCGTTCTTATAACTAGGATTTGTTCGCGGAAATTACTGCAGGAGCCAGTCAGTAACCGATATGATAACTGGGGAAATTGAAAGCTAGGAGGAGTCTGGGAGAGTACAAGGACTTGCAGCGATATTGGTTTAAAAATTAGGAGTAGTGTATGGAAATGAAAAGATGACAGTGGGCACAAGCTGGCACTCGATTTCATTCATAAGGGAGTGGGGAAAATTTATTTTTTAGGTAATTGGAATAAATTACCAAGGGCAGTGATGAATAGTTTACGAAAAACGCTTAAGGAATTTAAAATTTTTAAATGGCAAAAGTAAGTGGATGGGGAAATTTAACACTTAACGTATATAAGATAATATTTAAAAAAAAAAAAAAATAAGAAAGGAGTAACTAGATCAGTAGGGAAATTGGCACAGAAGTGTGTGTTCCATCGTGATTCATTTTAATGAAAAATAATGTTGATTGTAAACAATTCTTCAGGATCTGTTGGTGTCTCATCTACACCCTCATACTCAAACAATCTCTTCTTTCTTCGGGATAGGACAGGCTTAAAAATAGAATTTATCCCAGACTGAGAAGCAATTTCTCTAGCTGTTTTAAGAAGAGATAAATAACCCGCGTTATTTTTCATGAACTCCTAGCAATTTTTCATTAAGTGAAAAGTGTTTAGTAAATCCATAAATTCAGACTGCAGAACCTTGTTTACAATATTTACTTGAAACAATACATCATACCAAGCTACCATTGTAATTATGAACTCAAAATTTCCTTGATCTGGCTCACGTCATCTAATGCTGCTACTGAGTCTTTCGTTTTTTTTGTTTTTTTATTAATATCCATAAGGGCGTCACGAAATGAAATGTAGTTATAACTACAGTGAGTCTAAAAATTCTACTCTCCAACGAGTTTTGCAAACTTTTTAAAGCGATAGTTCTTCATCGTGCTTGAATATCACTTCCCTTCGCTTTGTTGATCCAGATAATAGAACAAACATTCTTTGAAGAAATGGGAACAAGGAAACCAGTTTAATACATCTTTTGGTGGCATCTGCTTCCACCAACCTTAACATATTACATCCACATTGCTTAAAAAAAAATGCTTGTGAATATTAGTTCAGAATTAGACACCTTTGTTTATTCCTTCCATATTGGATTCATTGTTATATCCAAGGCCATTGGAAAAACACTGGGCCACAAGGCCGAACCTCCTGCGACTTGAGTTTTGCCACAGTACACACCTGGGAAGGCTTTGTGTGTTGAAGGCTTGGCTGCACCTAGCCCTGCCTCGCGCAGTCCTGGCATTCTGCGATGTTGCCGATTAACAAACCGTGCTCATTACCGTTCTGTGAAGGTAACCTGCTTTTCTGTTTGTACTATGATTCTGCACCCAAAAATATTGGCGCTCGCAGAGTTTTACCATTGGAGCAACAAATACAATCTTTAGATTAGGTCAGGTTACTATTATTTATTATCTAGGTATGTTGTTAATAGCATGTTACTTAATATAAAACATTCAATAATAACATTCAGGATACTCGTATAATGCCTGCTATAAGAGTGGTAGTAACTTTTCGACAGTAAATAACCTTTTGATTTCCTTAGGCACTCGCCACACAATGCACACGCACGTGCATTCGAATGAACGCCGAAAAACGTGAAGCAGGCGCGAGAGTGCTTATGATGGCACCAATTATGATTTTCTTCATTCCAGTAACTCGAATTGAATCGAATTTATGACATTATACCACTATACAGAAACATAAATCAATTACGTTTATAAATTCTTGATGATATGAATATGCTTAAAAATATAGCGCTTACGTCTATGAACTCTTCTTGATGATTACTGTGTTAAAGTAATATCAATAGCAAGGTGAGTATTTAGATAATTTATTTTGGCTGTAATGGTTATGCTATTTTAAGATTCTGGGGCATTAGGTTTTTGCGAATGTGATGTATCGCTGCATTTTCGTCGCCCTATGTGGTCGCACCGCCCTTGGGCAGCGCCTGTATGTACCGCACTTTGATTACTAATGGTCAATTCAATAATCATTTGACATTGTTGTCCGGGAGATCCCGAAGGATTGTTCGGCCACCAAGTGACAGTGTTTTTGATCGCCGCGCAATGCCACCCTTTGTGGCTATCTAACCTAAACGTACCAGGTAAACGTACCGTGAATGGGAAACTTATAGCTTAGCGTGGAATCCGAACCACAGAAACTTTCTGGCCTACCTAACATCACACTGCAATCTGTGGCAGAACTGAAGGTCGTTTTTTTTAATTTAATTTAATTGCAATGGAGCACAGGCTTCCCCCCTATCCTGCACCCACCTACGTTTGCCCTCTACAAATTTTATCTTTAAATTCTTTCAAAGTTTTCGGTAAATTATTCATTATTTCTCTTGGTAACTCATTCCAATCCCTGACACCCTTACCTAAAAAAGAGAATCTTACCACACCCTTGTGCCTGAAATCGAGTGCCAGCTTGTGGTCATGGTCATCTTTTCCCTTCCATGCACCACTTTTCATACCTATTGCAATATTTTTCCATGCCTCATCGCCAGTATATGCCCCGTACACTCCGTGTTAATGGCCTTTCAAAATCACAGATGAGACCAGGATTTCTATCTCCAGTCAGACGCCTTAATCACTGAGCTATCAGACCCAGTGCCGGATCTAAGGGGGGGCAAACCGGGGCTCTTGCCCCGGGCGACAACTTCAGGGGGGCGCCAAAATCACATGTTGTTGACATCTTTTTATAAGCGCCAGGGCGTATATTCATGTGCTGCCGACACTTTTTTTTTTTTTGGTAAAGTGCCGTGAAACACTGACCGCGGCGGCAACTTGAAAGGACGGAAAATTCATTGTTCTGTGACAGAGCGGCCTTAAAACAAAGCTCTAATCACGGAATGGAATTCATTTCGTCATTGTTAGCAGGAACTCCTGATATTCTTGGATATATAAATTTTGCCATCTGATGTTCGCATTCTTGCAGCTGCGTTCAAAAAGAAAAAAAGCCTTGGATAACTATTGGCATTAGAACATCATGCATTAATAAAAGGAAGTTGTATATTGCCTCTAGGAACAGTGAGAATGCTAATGTTAAAACACATTACAAACAGTACTGCAAAATACTGAAAAAGGTTATTAAAGAATCTAAAAGTATGTACTACAAACATAAAATTCTTGATTCTGAAAATAAAATTAAAACAATATGGGTCATTGTAAAAAAGGAAACAGGAAAGAGTAATCAAACAAGTAATGATATTTTTGTCAAAGAAAATTCAGTAGAATCTAATTTCTCGATTGCTGATAATTTTAATAAACATTTTTTATCTGTTGCTGATAAGTTGACTGCTAATAGCTCAGTGACACACAGTATGGATTTTGTCAAAAAAGGCTTCCAAGAAAAATTTAACTCTATGTCTATAAAATTAGCTACTCCAGAAGAAATAAGAAAAATTATCAAATCCCTTAAGAGCAAATACTCAAGTGGTTATGATAGGATTTCCAGCAGATTAATTAAATTGTGCTCCACAGAATTAAGTAATATACTAAGTTATCTATTCAATATATCTCTACTTGAGGGGACTTTTCCAGAAAGGCTTAAGTATGCTGTAGTTAAACCACTCTATAAAAAGGGAGATAAGGCAGCCGTATCGAATTACCGACCAATTTCATTACTAACAGCCTTCTCCAAAGTTTTTGAGAAAGCAATGTACAATAGAGTTTATGAACATCTAAAAAATAATAATATTCTAACTAAATCACAATTTGGTTTTCAAAAGGGTCATTCAACAGAACAAGCTATATTTGCATTCACTGACAATATTTTAGAAGGAATAAATGATAAATTAATTCCCGTGGGAATTTTTTGTGACTTATCTAAAGCATTTGACTGTGTAGATCATAAAATTCTGATACCGAAACTTAAGTATTATGGTATAGATGGCACTGTTAATAAATGGCTTAGTTCTTACCTAGAAAACAGAAAGTGTCAATGGAGAATTTTAAGGCTGCCTTAAGAGGTCCACTGTTTTCTGGGTGGAAATTAATCAGATGTGGAGTACCTCAGGGTTCTATATTGGGGCCACTATTGTTTTTAATATATATAAATGATCTACCCTGTGTTTCATCTAAAAACTCAAAATTTGTCCAATTTGCAGATGACACAAACATAGGAATTAAAAACACTCCAGATTTATCTACAGAATATATTTCAAATTATGTCTTTGAACTGATTAATAAATGGTTTACAGCTAATGGCTTGTCTTTAAACTTTGATAAAACTCAATATATGCAATTCAGTACATCACACAGAGTAACACCTGACATAGACATAAAATTTGCAGGCCAGTCCATTCAAGAGGTAGATAGTGTAAAATTTCTAGGTTTGTGTATTGATCATAATTTAAATTGGAAAGTACATGTTTCTGACTTACTAAAGCGATTGGGAGCAGCCACGTTTGCAATTCGTACAATTTCAGCTTTAGGTGATCTCCGTATGAGGCAGCTAGTTTATTTTGCTTATTTTCACTCCTTATTGTCATATGGAATAATATTCTGGGGCAATTCTACCCACAGAGATAAAGTGTTCAGAGCCCAAAAGCGTGTAATAAGAATTATGTGTGGGGTTAGCAATAGAACTTCATGTAGAGAGCTGTTCAAGAAGTTAGGGATTTTAACATTAGCATCTGAATATATATACACATTAATGTCCTTTGTAGTCACAAATTATACTTTGTTTGAAACAAATAGTAAAATACACAATTACGGCACTAGAAGTAAAAATGATCTTCACAAGACTTACAAGTCATTGTCATTTGTTCAAAAAGGGGTCCGATATTCAGGGATACATATCTTCAATATGCTCCCAACACATATTAAATGTCTAGTAGATGATAAGAATAAATTCAGGAAAAAATTGAAAGAATTTTTAATTGACAACTGCTTCTACTCTGTCGAAGAATTTATTTCTAAGGTCTCTTAAAAATAACTGCCAGTATCTTGTGTAAATATAGTTCAAATAATTAATTTACCATGTATGCTATGACTGTACATCTCCTGGTGTATGTATTTAGTTTGTTATGTAATTGTTTATAGTACCATATATGTTACGACTGTACATCTTGTGGTGTATGTATTATTTTGTTAAAATTTTTTTAATGTACCATATATCCTATGACTGTACATCTTCTGGTGTATGTATTATTTTGTAATGGAAGTGTTTAATGTACCATGTATACTATGACTGTACATCTAGTGGTGTACTTATTATTTTGCTATGCAACTGTTAATCTGTAAATTGACAACTTTCCACATCCCACAGAGCCAGTCTCTTATATTGGGATCAATGGAAAATGAATGTATTGTATTGTATTGTATTGAGTGATTAGCCCAATTTTGTTTTAATATCTGCTTTTGTGCTGAACGAGTTTAAATGCTTTTGTGCTGAACGAGTTTAAATATTTACTAGTGATCGCCCAGCGGTCGAAATTCGACCGTAAATCATTAAGTTGTTTAGTTTCTTTCATGAAAGAGTAATAATCATTATTTGAATTTGTTCTATTGCATTTGGTGTGAGCATAGATATATTATATACTGTATACCCTGACGTCGTTAGCTGCGAGCATGTACCAATACGTTATTAGCATGTGTTGTTTGGCTTAATTCTCTGCATTACCTATAAAATTAAAACGATACACTCCACGCGTGACTGTATGCTAAATTTGAGCTTTTAATCTAACCATAGCAAATGATGAAATGTATTCATTTGAATTTAAAATATTCATTTTGACTTAAGGCCGGAAAACTGCTTTAGCTTTATGAAACATGAAGAAAGTGCAGTCCTTTCACCTGAAGTGACTTCTGAATCGAAATGTTTTTCATTGCAAAACCTGCATTGTAAATTCGAAACTGTAAAAATTTCGTGGAATGAAATTCAGTGCGCATTTAAATGTATCTATCAAAATAATTTCGTCTTTTTATTTGTTCGCTATTTAAATTTGGTCTATTATCATTTTGAATTTCACGCAAATAAGTATTCCTTACTTCTTGTCTCTCTCTAATGAAATTACTGAAATTAAAAAATCAAAAGACCTTAACCAAAGTTTAACATTTTAAATAATCAAATGACAGTATAGTATCTGGCAGAATCACTACATTCCTTTTCGAAGTATTCCTTTTATAACTTCAAAGATTAATCTCTACTTTATCCAAGTCTTTCGTTTTACTAAATACCACAGTGTCTCAATGCAGGGAATTCACGTAAGAACGTTGGCTCCGATCCTATTTCACGCACACACACACACGTTTGCAAATTAATTTTTTATTTGAATAATCTATTTGTAACATGTATTAAATATGCTTTTATTTTTTTTTCTTTACTGCTGACTAAGATCACAGACATCAGCAGATTTGCTTACCACTAAAAAAAAAAAATGTAAACAACGAATCTTTTATTTAATTTGATATATCTGTAACACATATTATACACAGATTTTAGCTTTCTGCACTTCTTCTCCATATAAACATTAACAATGCCAAATCTTTTCAGTGCGCGATGCATTTCTTTAAGTTCCTCCGTTTGTGCACGGTACTTATTCTTAAAAATAGCATATCCCTGCACTTCTTCTCCATATAATCTTTAACTATGCCAAATCTCACACTTCTCCGTGAGCGCAATATTCTTAAAAATGTATCATAAGTTTTCACTTAGCGTATTAATATATAGATATTATGTAAGTTCAGAGATTAAGCTCGACTGTTATGTTTCCCATCTATCAGCTAAACCTCGAAATGTTGCTTCTTGCTTTTATATAAGTTCAGAGATTAATCTCGAGTGTTTTGTTTCACCAAAGACCACAAAGTACGCCATCTATGAGCTAAAAATTTTAGCTTTCTGTATTTCTTTAAGTTCCTCCGTTTGCCCAATATTCTGGCCGCTAGTTGCGCTATCTACCAGCCGTCAGGTAAAACAACACCCAGAACTGGCGGTATCTGAGCGAACTATGTAAGCGAGCGAGTGTTTAATTTAATGTATTTGTAACGCATATTATATATAGATTTTAGCTTCCTGCACTTCTTCTCCATATAAACTTTAACTATGCCAAATCTCACACTTCTCCGTGAGCGCAATATTCTTAAAAATGTATCAAAAGTTTTCGCTTAGTGTATTAATATATAGATTACTGGAAACGAACCATTAAGGAAGAATCTATCGTTATCAAATATCTCAGCGTTTCTCATCTTTTGTCATTCCGAGGACCAGTAAAATATCAAAAAAATCGAGTCATTAACTTATATGGGCCTAATTTC
This sequence comes from Vandiemenella viatica, assembly GCA_031002005.1. NCBI lineage: Eukaryota > Metazoa > Arthropoda > Insecta > Orthoptera > Morabidae > Vandiemenella > Vandiemenella viatica. Next base: position 14,621,541 of record JARYHS010012519.1, read on the forward strand.
TTACCTCTGTATATATTATGAACCAAGCCTATCAATTGTTATTAGCATATATCGCCGTTTCTCAAGACATATACCTAAAATAAAGCACTCATAAAAGTTCGCTCTCCGAAAACGTATTTATGGAATAGGCTGTTCAGCAGCCAGATCCTGAAAATACCAGATTTTTGATGGTGGTTGAAACGTTAATTGTTTTTAGAAAATTTTAATTACTAGCTTATTTTCGCTTACAGTCTTATGCAGGACGAGACGATACCCATTTTTATTTTTTTTTTTTATTTTTTTTTTAATGTTTGTCTATTTGGACTTGTACAAAAACTTTATTGCGTCTTTGTTGGATCCACTACACGGTGGAAAAAAATGTACAAAAACCAACTTAAAAGGTAGTAGCCAGACAAGATGGTTGGCCAAAAACCTTGCTGTTACAGCCCTATTGCAGTACCGGATTAACCACGTAGCAGGAGGTAGCAAATGCTACGGGCCCCGTGCCTGATAGGGGGCCTCGTGCGCCTTTCTAGTAGGGCCCTCCACCTAGCCTAGCCGGACGGGAAAAATCAAGGGCCTCTTCTTCACATTTGCTACGGGCCTCGTGCTGTCTTAATCCGGCCCTGCCCTATTAAATAATTCACCTGAACTTCTCAAAGCACTAGAGGAAATTGAAGAATCTTCTCTGGATGCAGAATCTAAGTATGAAGCCGCTCATCTCTTACATGTTGTATTGGATTTTAAATTTATCCTCAAATTAACAATTTGGGCTAACCTTCTTCGAGAAATTAACAGAGTAAACGCGAAAATATAAAAGGAGGACTTAATTAATCCTTTCATGTTCTGTGACACTAATGAAAGGGCTTATTAAGATATTGCAAGAATTGAGACTAAAGGCGATAGAATATTGGATCAAAGAAGCTACACCTGTAGCACAAAAATTGTGAATCGTTCCGATACCCAAAAGTAAACGAATTCCCAAACGTAAGAGGCAACACGACGAAATCTGCGAGGACGAATCAAGAGCATTACACCCCACACAGCTGTTTTACAAAGATATAAAAGTTGTATTTGACAGAATTTTAACGGAAATAGGAATAAGGGTAGAAAGTGCAATAAAACTAAATGAAAACTTTGCCTTCCTTGGTGGCCACACGTTAGTAATTATGTCCGCAGAAGATTTCCAAAAAAATGGAGCCGTTCTAGCAAGCAGATACTTCAAGGACTTGAACGCAATTGATTTCTGGCAAGAACTTGCCGTGTTTAAACAACAAGCTCCATTTTTAATTGGAATCGTTGAAACAACTAGTCCATTCCAATTGTTGCAACAAATGTGTAAAAATGACTTGCAGGAAGTCTTTCCTAACATTTGTATAGCTCTGAGAATATACTGCACATTACCAACGACGTCCGCAAGCTGCGAGCGGAGTTTTAGTAAACTAAAAATCATAAAAACCTACCTGCGATCAACAATGAATCAGGAACGTCTTTCTAGCCTCGCGATCTTCTCAGTCGAAAATAGAACAGCTTATGAGACGAATTTTGATGAAGTTATAGATTCTTTCGCGGAAATGAAAGTTCGACGAGTGAAGTTGGAGGAACATTTAGTGCAAATTTTGCTATGGCCTAAGGACTACAATTGTGAATACAGTCTGGCTAGTGCGTTATGTATTCTAATTGTGTGTATTATATGTAATGCAAGCAATAAAATAACTCGTTTCCTATTATGTCTTTTTTATCACGTTAGTTTAATAGTACCCAACTGAGTATGGTGTTTTCTTTAAAAAAAAAAGGGGGGGGGGGGCGCCAGCGTGAAGATTTTGCCCCGGTTCGGAAAAATCCTAGATCCGCTACTGATCAGACCGCTCTATTACTGATCATAATAGAGTGGAAATTAAGCCATACATAATGGTGCAAAGTTATTAAGTCATAATAAATTCGTAATAAGTTAAAAATTGGTCATAAATAAGTTTCTTTTCCGTTTGGATTGTACCAGCTTATCAATGTACTCATCTACATTTGAGTCTCATTCATCCGTTGCATTAGGAGCAGCTTCCTCATGGTCGAAGAATGCTTCCTCTCCTTCATCTTATAATGTCTACCTTCTTCTAAAATAAAAATAAAAAAAATGGTTTAATCAGACATTACTCGGTGGTCTCTGTAATCTAAAGTCAATCTACTTATCAATTTAGGCACTAGGTAATGAAGCTTCTAAACACTATTCCTGCATTCAAGAACTAATATCAAACTATGTTTAAACTCCCAGTGATCGGACCATCTCCATAGTGATACCTTAATCCCGTACAGTGAATGGAAACATGAACACTAATGCTACCCACTAATCATATTTTTTTTTATCTATCTATTTTCTTACTATTAATAAATATTACTTTACACTGCATTCTGCACAACAGCGATACCAAGTCTCTTTTGAAAACACCGACAACAGCTTATGGGCAAAAAGAGTTTTATATGGTTGACTGTTCCGAGAAGCTAAAATTTTTCAAATTTTATTTCCACACTAGCTGGTACCCACGACTTCGTTCGTGTTTGTAAAGAATTTGGATTGGCAGCTACCGACATCTAACCACCATAGTGCACGATGCGAGACTCGATGCTATTACCACACACAAACGCCAGTCATCTGCGCTATGCAGTTCAGGCAGCAAAGTTAAATATACGGACACCCATGTCTTTGGTCGAAATACGAAAATATCCTTGATCGGCCTCTTTCAACCACCATATCTTCCACACTCATACAGCTACCGAAATTCGGCCAACGTTGTGATCGATGGGTGACTCTGTTCTACTGCCACACACGAACACCAGTGATCTGCGGTATAAAAGTGATACACCATGACACATAAGTTTTTTGGTAGAAATATGAAAGTGCCGCAGGTCGACGACTTTCAACCACCATTTCTCCCACACCCCTATAGCTACCGACATCTAACCGCCATAGTGCACGATAGGAGACACGATACCACTACCACACACAAACACCATTGGTCTATGCTATGTAGTTGTGGCAGCAGAGTGACATATACGGAGACACATGTCTTTGGTCGAAATACGAAAATGCCCTGCATCGACCACTTTTAACCATCATAGCTCCCACATCCCCACAGCTATCGATATTCGGCCAACGTTGTGCACGACAGAAAACTCCATGCTACTCCCACACACAAAGACCAGTGATCTGTGCTAGGTAGTGGTGGCTGAAAAGTGAAATTTAGGAAAACACACGTCTATTTATATATATATATGCCTCAGTGAGATTAGACGTCCAGAGGAAGAACGTATCGAACTTAAATCAAGCCACATCTTGTACCATTACGGAAACTCCTTGGAAAGCTAAATGGAGTGGGCTTCTGATAAACCGTAGTGTGAAAAATAAAGTAAAACAATAGAAGGTATTTCAGATCGAGCAGCAAGAGTAGTGTGACAACCATCAAATCGCTACAAAATACAAATACTACAGGTATATGCTCCAACATCCTCGCACTCAGACGATGAAGTAGAGTCTCTCTACGAAGATGTCACGACACTGCACGACAGAGGCAAAGACTGCCATTTCCAGATTATCATGGGAGACTTCAATGCTATTGTAGGCACCAGGAAACAAGGAGACATTGTGGTCTGTAAGTTCGAATACAAACTAGGAATGACAGAGGGGAACGACTTGTGCAGTTTGCAGAGCAGACAAAAATGCACGTCAAGAACACATTTTTTGAAAACATCAAAGTCGAAAGTGGACATGGAGAAGTCAAGATCATAAAACTAAAAATCAAATAGTCTACATTCTGTCCAATCGTCGACATTTTGTTCAAGACGTCACTGTTCTAAATCAATTCAACACCGGAAGTGATCACAGGCTGGTCCGAGCGAAACTTAGTATCTGCATAAAACAGGAAAGGCGAAATCTAATAAAGGAACCAATAAAACATCAGTAAATATAATCAATCTCACTGAAAAGAAAGATATTTTCCAACGCACACTATCGGAGAAACTAGCTACCACCGCCAATGGAAATTTAGCTTCAACTATTAACACATTAGCCATAGAAATTGCAGGAACTTTTAAAACCACCAAATTAAGTAAAATTAGCAATGATACAAAAACTCCCCTGAATAAACGAAGGAATATGAAAGTAAAACCTGAAAATAACCAAGTTGAATATGCTGAACTGTGCAAGACCATTAGAAAAGAAATAACAGCTGACATCAAGAAATATAAAACCTGGTCAGATCAGTTATAGAGAACAAGAAAGGCTATTAGAAAGCAAACAAAGATTAATGATAGGAAAGAAACAAATAATAGTTTTAGATGATGATAACGAACGTATTACAAACAAAACGGCAGCATTGGATCATATCAGGAACATCTATCAGTCCTTATACAGCAAGCAAGATGAAAATCCTTTAATGACATCAAGCCCAGACTCACCAATTCCTGAAGTCCTCCCATATGAAGTTAGAATGGCAGTGAAGAAATGAAAAAAGGATCAGCTAGTGGTTATGACGGCCTATCTATTGACGTACTCCAATTGACTGGAGAAGAAACCTACGGACACCTAGCTAAGGTGTTTTCACAATGCCTCGAAGAGAGAAATATCCCATCCAGCTGGAACAAAACAATGATTGTGTTGCTACACAAAAAGGGCAGTCGTTACAATATTAAAAACTAACCGTCCCATCAGCCTCCTTCCTATCATATACAAAGTGTTTACAAAGGTCATCAATAACCACATCAGTTCCACCTTGGACAAAGCGCAGCCAATTGAACAGGCTGGCTTTAGGTCAGGATTCAGCACAATAGATCACATCCAAGTCATCCACGAAGTAATAAGTCGAGCAAATGAATACCAGATACCACTCTATTTGGCCTTTATCGATTTTTAAAAAGTTTTTGATTCCATCACTCAGCAATCATGCAAGCCCTTTTAGAACAAGCAGTGATCTACACCACTTCCACTGCCTTTGTCAACATCGCTGAAGTCACCGAAGAGTTCCCAGTAGAAATAGGGGTAAAACAAGGAGACTCTATATCCCCCAAGCTATTCACATCAGTCCTAGAGTTGGCAATGTCAAAAAATCCAATGGCAAAACCGAGGTTTGAGAATAAATGGAAGAAGTCTCAACAACTTAAGATTCTCTGATGATATAGTTTTACTCTCAAACAGTCTGGAAGAGCTCAAAAAACTGATAAATGAACTAGAGGCAGCGTGCAGTGAAGTGGGCCTTAAATAAATATATCAAAAAGCAAAATCATGCAAAAAAAATAGGCAGAAAAAGATAAAGACAAGGCGGACATGAAAGATTCTGGTATTGAGTCCGTAGATCAGTACATCTATCTTGGCCAACTGATCAATATGAATGGTGACTCAAAGCCTGAGATCTACAGACGGATAAAGCTGGGCTGGAGAGCATACGGTAGAAATTACATAGTTTTTAAATCAAACATGCCAGTACATCTTAAAAAAACAGGTATTTGAACAATGTGTATTACCGACCCTTACATATATGCCTGCCAGACTTGGACCCTAAATAGTCACACGAAGCAAAAACTGGTAACTGCCCAGCGAAGTATGGAAAGAGCAATGCTAGTGTTTACAAGAAGAGACAGGAAAAGGGCCTTGCACATTCGTTCAATAACTAAAGTAACAGACATCTTAAAAAGAGTCATGACCCAAAAATGGCAATGGGCCGGTCATGTTGCTCGCAAAAGAGATGAAAGATGGGCTACGGTAGTGCTGAATTGGATACCGAGAAACCTGAAAAGAGCAAGAGGAAGACCCCGGATCGCTGGTATAAGGATATACGTCGAGTTACAGGCGTGAACTGGAAGAGGGTGGCTCAGGATCGATCGGCCTGGAAAGAACTACAGCAAAACTATGTAGAATTAAAATCTAATATATAGCTCATTAGACTTAAAGAGGCTAAATCCTGAAAAAAGGATCGATATAGCTGCAATAATAATAATAATAATTATATATATATATGATTTAAGAATAAACACAACATAGGTAACAATATTTGCACTGAATGCTACTACAGTTCTTGCTAATACACAAAATTAATCAGCATACTATATGCTAATGCTTCCATTATTTCATTACTACTTTTCTACAGTTTTTTCCATTTTTGATTATTATCTTTTACGGGTCGTTCCAGCCGTGTTGTTATCCTTACTAGCACAGCATGGTCACTCCTTATTCTACTAGCCTACTCCCTCAACACTCTCTTAATCGGCACCTCTTAACCTACACAGACGGTCAAAGCATTCCATGACCTCTGCAATGTGTTCCGCTGGCCGAACATCTGATGTGAGTAAACAAAAATCCTTCATTCCCGAGGCGAATACCTCCCCAAATCCAGCTTTAAACTAACTCAGTAACTTCGGTTCCAAAATACGCCCGTATACTCGTCTATGTTGGCGCTCTCCAGCGTCTATCAATTTAACCTTTAACTCATCACAAGAATGTTTATTAGTACTTATGAAGATTTGAATATGAATTTACTTCTAATATAAAATATCTTATGATGAAGTTACTACCCTATTTATCAAGCACAAGGAGCAGCTTAAAACTCGGCAGGAAGTGCCGACAAACCACCTAAGTACACACTGAACTGACTAACTACCTAAGTATACACTGAGCTGTGTGCTCACACTACACTACACTATCAACTTGTTTCACGTCTTTTCTAACGCCGAAGGCAGTAACTTCACTTGGAAGATTCGAAATGCAGTTACTCCCTCATTAAAAAATTTGGGTCATGTCTTACGCCGACAAAAGTAGCCCCAATTGGAAAATTTAAATTTATTCGCGACCTTACCAAATTGTCTTTCGTTATCTCAAATGCTGAAAGAAGTAATTCCGCTTGGAGAATCCAGTATGAAAACCTTCACTAATGCGCAGAGTGTTCAATGACAATCTCCATCTAGGATTAGCATTCCTCTGTCATGAATCATATCCTGCGAATTACACAATTACTTTGCTAACAGAAGGCTCTGAAAAACAACGTAGTGATGTGAGGGAACGAGATACCCGCTTGAGAAACATGGTGCTGGTTTGACTTGGTGAAACCACCTTAATCCCGCTTCTCACTGTTCTGAAAAAAAAAAAAAAAAAAATCAAGAATGTACAGAACATGGTTATACCAGATGCAGCACCTTAAGCACAATATAAATGAGCCCCAGGGGATAATCAGCTTGTCCCTCATATAATAGCCTCCTGAAACTTCCACGACCTACTACCACCGTATTAATGAAACGACAAAACGGACTGCTTAGGCATTCAGCACAAAGAGGTCCCTGGCCTTACATGTGATGCCAAAAGTGAAGTCAGAAACCTTCCAATCTGTGCATGTCCGTTGTATCTTCACATAACACCTCGTTCTTCCCACGAGGAAAATATAAATACAGCTTGGGGCTCATCCACTGAACTCCGGTATTCCAATCAAAGTGATCTCCACAATCCACACATCGGTGCCATTCTGGCTATGACTGTCTGTCAGAGATACCCTTTTCTTTTACACTTTCAAAACCTCCCATACCTCTTACAACTGTCAAATCTCGGAACAAACAGGCGCACTTAGAAACTTTCTAGCAAGACCATCTAGAGACGTTTAGCAAAGAAAAATGACTTCATAATCACAACAACATTCGTCAAAAACTATTTCCTCCTTGCCTGATATCAATCATTGGTATCGTAACATTCTCAGTACTAAATGACTGTTATTCATTCCATCCAATGCAACACATCAATTTAACAGCCTTTATGGCTCAGATAATCTTCAATTACAACCGAAATTTGGGGGTTTCCTCTTCTCGCAACTCTCACTCGCTACCAGAATTTACTTTCTCGTCCATTAGGGAGAAGTGTATTCCTTGCTTTCAACGTAGGCACACTTAAGTTAACTATTCAATACATGAATCTAACATTATATTTAACTATTATCACAATTACTCTCCACTTCATTTCCTGTACATATTTCCGGTCCTAACCAATTCTCTTTTTGGGAGGCGGTTAAGCCTAGTTATTCTCCACTCCCGTTTTGAGCTTTCCACGTATTATGCACATCCAAAACTCATACTTATCATTAGCGTTTGTACTTCGGGAATTCTTAGCAAATTCTTTCCTCTCAGCAAAATACTCTGATTGAACGTGCATGAAGTTGCACTCATTCCAGCTCTCCATTCTCGAAACATTTCTGGACGGCGTCCGCAACCATCCCACAGGCAGCTTACAAGCGAACCCGAGCAGGCATTTACCCTCACAATCAGCGCCGGCGAAAAATGTGGATATGGTTTGAAACAGTACCCACCCGGGAAATTCCGGGTGATTATTTTACACACCCGAAACTAGAGAGCGACTGAGTGTGTATAGAGGAAAGAAATGAGAGAGAGAAAGAAAGAGACACCAGACCAGCTAAGCATTTTAGTTTCATTATTAATAATATGTGTAAAATAGGTTTTGTACCCACAGCAACGCCATAGGCGAAGCGAAAAATTCCTTTTATGTTTCAAGGAGATCGCCACCCCAGTTATTGCCTACTAAGCTCAATCGGCGGCAGACATTCTTTGTGCTAAAAAACAAGAATGCTATGGTAAAATATGATATGTCCAAAAGTGACGTGTATGTTAGCCGATTTAATTTCGAAGGCGCTTTCGCTGAATCCATGCGTATTATCGACAAAAAAGTTAAAATGGGTAAATGTTTAGTCAAGCTGTAAAGGAAAAACCAAATGAGTGCAGATAATGCTAGAAGACAGCCGAACGTAGAGGATAAATTTGTTTCGAGCTTAGAAGTAGGTCAACTGGAACTTTAAAAGATGGCCTCGTTCAGTCAGCTGACAGTCAAAATCGCGAGACCAAGCAAAAGTAAATTCTTATTTTTCTTCTTCACTATATACACAAGTATATAGGCAATGAATAAACACTTGTACGTACTGGAGCTGAAACGGAAGTTAAATTATGAAAGCGGAAACATAACCATAAGTTATATGAAAATGTCATTTGGTGTCACAGTCCTTCATTTACTTTCTACTTACATCTATTTGAAAAAAATTTAAAGTGAAATAGTGTTTATTTCAATAATCAAATCAATCCGTCAGTAACTGATTTTTAAGTAAATAATAATAATAATAGTTTTCTAATTACTGTGACCAGGCCCGCCGCTAGCTGTTTGTGCGCCCGCGTGCAATACCGATTATGCCGCCCCCTATCTAACTACAGCCAGTGTTGAATCTAGGAATTTTCCGAAGCGGGTCAAAAGAATGTGAGATTGCCGCCCCTTCAAACATTATTTGCCGCCCCCATTGTTGCCACACCGAGTGTTGCTGGCCCGGCCGCCTGAAGCAGCTGTTGACCTAAAATAAAATTGTAGTTTAAAAAACTAAAATCACGCTTTCGTAGTAATGTGAACTAAAAGGTTAAAAATAATATTTAAATATAAACATTTTGTTTAACAGTGATAGATCGTCCCACAATTCAGGATAATAATTTTTTTTTTTTTTTTTTTGAATAAGCATAAAGTATAAAGTCACTGATTACAAAATTAACTTTAATGTAAAAAAGCATGGGGTGCTATTTCAGGTGTCTTATATTTTGTCGTTGGCTGTTTGTAAAGACAGAGTCATTGTCAAAAGTTATGTAGAGCGCACCCCACGCTTTTTTAACATTAAAGTTAATTTTGTAATCAGTGACTTTATACTTTAAGCTTATTCAAAAAAATTAATTGATCCTGAATTGTGGGACGACCTATCACTGTTAAACAAAATGTTTATATTTAAATATTATTTTTAACCTTTTAGTTCACATTACTACGAAAGCGTGATTTTAGTTTTTTAAACTACAATTTTATTTTAACTTTTTAGTTCAGATAGTTTAAAAAGTATGTTTCTTTCTGTTGGCTTTTCTTCGCCAATCTCTCTTTTTCTTTTAGTTGTAGATTCATTATTGGCTCCGCGTCAATACGTCGGAACCTACAAATATTGCCCTATCGGTATGAAATTTGGCACACACATTCCTTAGGCGATAATATTTGATTTAAAGTGTATAACGTAAACTTCGAATAAGTAGAAATGAAGAAAAATCCCTCGAAATGTGGGTAGATGCATACATGTTATTACGCAAGTAATTCACGTTACTAGCTGTTGACATTAATTCCACGTGTTTTTAAGTCTTCATTATTGAATAAAAACTGCTTTCCACATGCAAATTGCAGATACGTAATAAGTAGAAAATCATGTAACATTTACAATTTATCTGTGCGGGCTGACATATTGTTTTTCAGTCCTAAGATATATTGCATGGCAGCCTACCTTACAGGGAAAAACATGGCGTCTACCGTAACGAATGTTTGATACACAGCATTTAAGTTGGTTTAATCTTTTGCTAATAACAGTTGTGGTTAGGTTTAAATGCAGCCTGGACCAAGAATTAAGAGTAAAAATACACAGAATAAATATCGACATGTAATAACGTGTATTTCTTGCGTAATAACATATATGCATCTACCCACATTTCAAGTGATTTTACCTTATTTCCACACACTCCAAGCCTACGTTATACACTTTTAGTCAAATATTATCGCCTAAGGAATGTGTGTACCAAATTTCAGACCGATATGACAATTTTTGTAGGTTCCGACATATTAACGTGTTACCTCATTATTAATTATTATTCCCACGAGTAAAATATAATTAAATGGTCAATTCAACAAGAGATCCAATAGCACGGTAAACGAGGAAGGCTACTTTTCTATAATAGTACGAAGTAATATTTCGAATACTTACTATTCAACATCACGTTAAGCGACTTCAGACAGAGAAACCTTTCTGGATAGGAGACAGCAGAAGACGATCGTCTACAGCAACCAAGGCTCGTAAATCACACCCGGGAAACTGGAGAACGATGGTGATGGTGATGGCTATATTGGGTGGGAAATCTCCGAAGGGTGTGGCCGCCAAATGACGAAGATTTCTCGAATCGCACCTGTGCACTAATGTCGCGGCTGCATTTGCCTAACTCAGTAATCCCATCAAGTATAGGATACACTGACAACGTGGTGAGAGTGAAATTATTGAATTTTTATTGGTTCTTAATAAGTGTGCAAAATTTAAAACGATTTGGACGTCAGGAAGCGGGTAAACACTGAAATGAAAGATTCCATTACATGGCAACCATTTTTCTAGTGTTACCGTCAGGGTAACGAGAATAGCAGGACGTTGCTAAGAGACTACTGTATTGTCAACGGTTCTTAAAACGTGTGCAAAATTTTTATGTTTTCACTGTCAATGTAATCAGAATATCAAGACATAGCTATGAAATTATTGTATTGTAATCAGTTATCTATACATGAGCAAAATTTCAAACAACTCGGACATCTGGAATTGGGTTAAAATTAAATTGCAAAATTCCACGACATTCAACCATTTTTCTGTTGTTACTGTCAAACTAATGAACATAGCAGGATATAGCTATGAAATTATTGTATTGTCACCGGTTCTTAATATGTGTGCCAAATTTCAAACAGCTCGGACATCGGGAAGTGGGTCAAAATGGAGTTGTAAAATTCCGTTACATTCATACATACATATACATACATACATACATACAAGTCAAGCTAATATAAAGCGTGTAAAAAAAGGTCGCCCGCTCCATAATAGGCTGCAAATTTCGTCGCGGCGACAATGGAATGACAACCACCCCGGGGCGGCGACTGTCGATCACTCGATTTGCCGCCCCCCCTCGACCTGCTGCCCGCGTGCGGTGCACGCCTTGCTCGCCCGCTTACGGCGGCCCTGACTCTGACTAAAGTGAGTGGAGACTGGCATATCGATGCAACAAAATCCTCTCGGGTGTCCAGCCGCATGGTGTTGTAATAACACGACGTTTCGACAGAGGCAGTAACAGTCAGCTTGCGGCAGCTACAATAAACCTGATGATGACAGCAGAGTCAGCTGTCGAAACGTCGTGTTTTTACAACACCATCCGACTGAATACGCGAGATGATTTTGTTACTGTAACTTAAGTTAAAAATGACAAGTTAATATAAAAAAAAACTTAGCTGCCTTCTTCATCTTAAGAGAATAGTAAATAAAAAATAGTTTCTTGTATACAATTAAAATATATTGAATAAATTATATGATAAAATTTTTAAATCAATTTTATAATCTCTATGAATTCCTCTTATGAATTTGTTTGTATGATTATCACTATTATTATTATACGACCTCTCCACCCCCAATTCCAATTGCCTGACTACCCGGGCCTAACGCGAAACGCCGGCCTTGCTCCAGTGGCGTAGCTAGGTCAACAAGGGCCCTGGTGCAAAAAAAAAAAAAAAAAAATTTGGGCCCTTAGGCCAGATGGGCGAACTTTTTTTTGCTTTGTGTTGCTGGTAGGGGCCCCCTGAGCTGAGGCTGAGGGCCCCTGAGTTGTGCTTGAGGGCCTCCTGATCATTGGTTGGGGCGCCTCTGAGCAGTGGGGGCCTCTTAGTGAGGGGGCTCCCTGTGTGTCAGGGCCCCCCTTAGACGACGGTAGAGCTAAAAAAAAAAAAGGTTGCCAGTTTACCGGGAAGGCCCGTATTTCCCTTGAATCTAAAATAAATTAAAATAATAGTTCCCTTTAATTTGAGGAAGAGATGGAGCCTGAAGGTGTTAACTGGTTGTCACCTGTGGCAGAGGTCACTGGCCTCACAGCCGTCAACGACCACAATCCAGTTGTTACACGATGTACTGTACGTGGGTAAAGCCACGGAGGAAGGAAATATATGGAGGAGAAGTGACGTTAAATCTGTGAAGCAGGCTCTAAACTCTCGCGCATGCGCAGTGGTGGCAGCGGCGATATTGCGCTTGCAAACAAATGCGATGTTCACATGCTGTTAGATGCTGTGATTATTTCATTTTGTAATGTGTATAAGTGTTTCATAATGCCATATTGTGTTGCGTACGGTTGCACAAATAGGCAAGAGAGGAAAGAACCTGGAATATCATTTCATAAGTAAGTTGAATTCTAATTATCGTTGTTGAAGTGGGTGCTAGGTTTTGCAAACTTCCGTGCCTGTCTATAAATATTTAGTCATAGCTCTCAATGGGATGACTTTGTTCTCAAATTTTTGTTGGTGTAGTGTAGAAAATCAGCATACCTTGCTATCTTGCACATAATAGACTAGCATTACTTTTTAATGAGTATTGAAAATGAGATTTAAAGGGGTGTGTTTTACATCGCGGTTCAGTTAATTTAGTATTGCGCTTTCTTTCGTCACGTTGCAGTTTATACTGACAATGTATGATGAAATTAAATGTGTTAAATTATGCTAAGCAATCTAGGAATCTTGATGAAGCAAACGATGTTGTTACCACAAATACAGTTTGCGATTCAAATCCTTCGGCATTTCAACTCAAGACACCTCACTTTTGATACAGTATATCTCGAGAACTAGGCGAGATATCGAAAATTTTTATTCTTTTTTTTTATCTGTCTCGTCTTTTTAAATAATAATCCGTCATCAAATTTGACTTTGACCAATTTTTTCTTCTGTATTTCAACCAAAAACATTTCACGTTTGAGACAGAATATCTCGAAAACTAAGCAGGATATCAAAATATTTTATTCTTCATTTTTTATTTGTCTCATCGAGTTACATAATAATCCATCACCAGATTGCGGCGTCACGTTTATCCTAGAGTCCGCTTGAGGTTTTTGTACATACACTCCTGGAAATTGAAATAAGAACACCGTGAATTCATTGTCCCAGGAATGGGAAACTTTATATACACATTCCTGGGGTCAGATACAACACATGATCACACAGACAGAACCATAGGCACATAGACACAGGCAACAGAGCATGCACAATGTTCGCACTAGTACCGTGTATATCCTCCTTTCGCAGCAATGCAGGCTGCAATTCTCCCATGGAGACGATCGTAGAGGTGCTGGATATAGTCCTGTGGAACGGCAAGCCAAGCCATTTCCACCTGGCGCCTCAGCTGGACCAGCGTTCGTGCTGGACGTGCGGACCGCGTGAGACGACGTTTCATCCACTCCCAAACATGCTCAATGGGGGACAGATCCGGAGATCTCGCTGGCCAGGGTAGTTGACTTACACCTTCTAGAGCACGTTGGGTGGTACGGGATACATGTGGACGTGCATTGTCCTGTTGGAACAGTATGTTCCCTTGCCGGTCTAGGAATGGTAGAACGATGGGTTCGATGACGGTTTGAATGTACCGTGCACTGTTCAGTGTCCCGTCGACGATCACCAGAGGTGTACGGCCAGTGTAGGAGATCGCTCCCCACACCATGATGCCGGGTGTTGGTCCTGTGTGCCTCGGTCGTATGCAGTCCTGATTGTGGCGCTCACCTGCACGGCGCCAAACACGCATACGACCATCATTGGCACCAAGGCAGAAGCGACTCTCATCACGGAAGACGACACGTCTCCATTCGTCCCTCCATACACGCCTGTCGCGACACCACTAGAGGCGGGCTGCACGATGTTGGGGCGTGAGCGGAAGACGACCTAACGGTGCGCGGGACCGTAGCCCAGCTTCATGGAGACGGTTGCGAATGGTCCTCTCTGATACCCCAGGAGCAACAGTGTCCCTAATTTGCCGGGAAGTGGCGGTGTGGTCCCCTACGGCACTGCGTAGGATGCGACGGTCTTGGCGTGCGTCCGTGCGTCGCTGCTGTCCGGACCCAGGTCGACGGGCACGTGCACCATCCGCCGACCACTGGCGACAACATCGATGTACTGTGGAGACCTCGCACCCCACATTTTGAACAATTCGGCGGTACGTCCACCCGGCCTCCCGCATGCCCACTATACGCCCTCGCTCAAAGTCCGTCAACTGCACATATGGTTCACGTACACGCTGTCGCGGCATGCTACCAGTGTTAAAGACTGAGATTGAGCTCCGTATGCCACGGCAAACTGGCTGACACTGACTGCGGCGGTGCCCAACCATTGCGCAGCTAGCGCCCTTCGACGGCCAACACTGCTGTGACTGGTGTGTCCACTGTGCCGTGCGTTTGATCATTGCTTGTACAGCCCTCTCGTAGTGTCCGGAGCAAGTATGGTGGGTCTTACACACCGGCGTCAATGTGTTCTTATTTCAATTTCCAGGAGTGTATTTCCCATGTCTGTATGGAAGCGGCCATGCCCCCCACCCCCACTCCTCCTCCACCCGGCTTCACTTCAATGCGTGGTGAAGGTCTCTAGCGTCGTCTCCATATATTTCCATCCTCCATGGGTAAAGCAAGTTGATCTGTATTCTGGTACATAAACATTTTGAAGTCTTGTCAGAACACTATCAGTTTGAAGGCAAAGAAGATATAAGAAGAAAAGGAAGATGTTCTGATCATTATAAAGAAGAGTAATTTTATTTGTTGGAAGTAAGAATGACCACAGAAAGAAAGGAGAAAAATTGGAAGATACTGAAGAAGACAAGGGGGTTAGCATTATTTGATGAAGGAAGGAATGTACTGAAGTTTAAGTGTAAGTCTTAAGGTGAGGAGGAATGTACTCATTATTCCTATTTCAAACCCCACGTTCACATGGTCAAATGATTTAATATTTTGCCGGTATCGGCAACAACCTGTATCGCCACGGCAAAGAACTCTTTTCTCTATTGTTGTTTCTGACAATTTTATATCACAGACTAATGCAATATTCTCAGCTTTTGTGCGCAGGTTGCCAATCTGTCTATTACTATTTTATTCTTTTGTTATAATTCAAGATAGGAACTTGTTTTGCATTGCATGGATGCTACGTCAGTCTGCGCGTAGCATTGCGTGTGCAGTGATAAGTTTTTGTGCCTAAACAGTGGTTGAGTGAGTGAGTGCAGGCAGCACCAAGTGCATTTGTTGGAGTAGAGGTCAAAGTTAACTGGTATGTGAGCCAGTTAGCAGTGTGTTTACACTGCACATTCAAAGTAAAGTTATATATTACTTTGTACAGGTGTGATTCTATCTGAGTTTCAGGATGAATAACCTTGAAAATAACATAGTGAAAAGAACTAGTTACCTGGTTTAATGATTCTCATGTTTGTTTCCATGTTGATTGTGATTTTTGTTTTTCTTTATTTTATTTTGAGTTTCATGTTTGTCTTTTTGCAAGAAGTGCATTTTGTGTTTAGGATTAAGGGATTTAAGTCTTGAGTAAGATGAGATGTAGCCAAGCAGCCACCAGATACTATTCTTTTGTGTGTTATAATGGATGTGTGAATGTTCTGGTTAGTTGTTGAGGGTTTTGGTTCTGTGACCAAAGACGGGACTTTGTCAATCCCGTAGTTTATAGCCACAAATAATAATATATATACTATATAAATAATAGTAACTACCTGACTGGCGGCCGTATCTAATTAAATTTATTAAATGTATAGTAGCTAGTGCAGCTACAAACGTAACATATTCTAGAACTGTTAACCCATTCAAAATAACAAAATAACAATTACAATGTCACAAGTCGTTTCAAAGTTTAATCGGTCCCTTATATTTGATAAATTAATTTTCGTGTTGTATTTGTTTGTCAAGTTTTCTCGTGGAATTTGTCATAATGGTTCACTGTGTACAGTGAAAAAATAATAATTCTTACAGAATTTGAAAAGAGGAAATATTTTTGTCAGTGTAAAACGAACCGACCGACCAGCCAACATTGGAGCGGGTGCTGCTCGCAATCATTCGCGCAAATATAAACTTTAAAAAAGAGGGGTTGTCTGAAGATGCTGTGTGTGATGCCAAAATTAATTTCAATATATTCTTAGAAACTTTCTCGCTGGAAGTTTTTACGGGAACAAATAGAACGGAAGTTAGTCAGTGGCAACACTTTACATTACACATCCAAAACAACTAAGCGATTCCTGTAAAAAAAAAAAAAAAAAAAAAAAAAAAAACCCGAATGCTTCCCTATTTGATGGATAGAATATATTCGGTACTAGTCTGTTATTTTCAGGAAGTCGCGTAATTTTTTTGAGTTATTTCTTATGGTTTATTTTGCTTTTTTGTCGATCAAAGGGAAAAATGTATTTTGATTTTTAACTTTCATGGAAAATAGTTTCTATTTCTTTTTTTTTTTTAAAATAGTCACGCAAATGTTTAGAAACAAATCACCTTGTTCCGCAAGTTGAGAATTATTTCTTAGAAATTTTTCGCATTCGTTACTAAAGTTGTATTTTTTTGCTGATTTGCAACACTGTTTGGCGACTCCTTGACCTACACAGGACTGATTCCGTGTCGGCGAATATAGCTAAAGTTGTAAGGGAGCTCATTTCCAGTGATGCTTTTATAGGTTAGTGGCTGCTATTGAGGGGATGGAAATAGATGGTCAAGTAGTACAGATTATAGATACACGATGGGAAAAATCACAAATGCCACAGAAATGGATGAAGCTGCTGAAACAATAACTGGATGGGGCAGAAATGGGAAGGAGGAGGTTAATGCGGAAAAATCACTAAGCCAATAATAGGATGTTATGGTAAATTGCATAATATAATAAACAACGTAATACAAAGTAACAGAAAACAGAAATTACGGTATTAATAGAGATCAGGACGAAAATCAAGGGCCCCTTATTCACGTTTGCTACGGGCCCCGCGTTGTTTTAATCCGGCACTGATAGAGAGACATGAACCTCAAGTAGTTATATGGGTGGAGTCTTGATTAAAATAAGAAGTACAAGACAATGAAGCTTTTTCCGATGTTTACAAAGTCTACCGCAGAAATAGAGGAGCAATTGGGTGGCAAATCTGCTACAGACTACTGGTATTCATAGCTCATGAACATGAGTTACTAGGAATGATATTTGGGGGTACTAAAATACATAAAAATCTAGTTGTTGGCTGCTTACTGTAGTGGAGATAGACTGACGAAGATGAGCAGCTTGAAGATAAATTAAATTCATACTCAGAGTTCAGAAGAGAGGATAGAATCATCATTTCAATTTACCAGGTATAAAATGGGTAGGAAATAAGATTAATAAAACAACGAAACAGAAATTTGTAAATATTTTATTAGTAGAAGAAGGGTTTACATAACAATTCGTAAGGCAGTATACTAGTGGGCAAAAACATGTTGGATATCTTCCTAAAAATGACTATGAAGCAGTTCTGATGGATATTAGAGGATTCAGTAAACTGGTGGCCAAAACTGAAGGAGCAAATAGAAATTTCGAACTTGAAGAGATATTTCAGGGAATGTTTCAGGAATGGAAGAATGATACAAGAAGAGTGAAGTCAAGTTGGGAAGTGTTCAAGAAGATAATAAAAAAGGTGGAGAAATATTTGATTCAAACCGTAAAATAAAGAGACGTACCATGATATGATGGTAATGTGGTTAAAAGGTTGGTAAGAATAGAACACAACAGAATTAAGAGAGAGGAGAATAATGAGGAATACTTGGAATATATCAACAAGGAATTAATAATAGCAAAGAAGGTACCTAAAGATTGGTTTATGAAGAGTATTATTAGTGCAGTTGGGCCACTGGTGAATGCATCTAGATATTTACTATGGTAATGTTAGACATCTGTGGAGAAGGAAGGAAAAATCTTCATTTGTAGGAAAGGTGTCAGGCACTGGAGCAAATTACCAAGTCAAGTGATGACTAATTTACCAAAAATGCCTAAGGAATTTAAAATTAAAATTTGTATATAGGAAAGGTAAATAGGGGAGGAATCTAACATTCCAATTATGAATATATAAGTATAAGGGATAATTAGATGACTAGAGGAATTGCCACAGGAGCGTTAGCTCCATCGCAATTTAAAAATTAATAATTATAGATATGTATGGAGAAGAAGTTTCTGAGGATTTGAGAAAGGCAGAGATTTTAAGTAACTGCTTTAGTGAGACCATTGTGGGCAATGATTCAGAAATCAGAGGGTGTAAATTGGAGAACGAGCTAAATCAAACAATTAAAAATGAGTAGACTAAAAAATTTGAAATTCATCCTAAGCATATGATGAAATAACCAAGAAACATGAAAAAAACGTAAAGGTGCTAGTATAGATAAAATTGCTATGGAATTTTAAAGATAGTAAGATGTGACATTGTACCTTATCTTGAAATATTATTTAAATTTAAACTTGATACTTTCTGCGATAGTCGTACCAGTACATAAAAGAGGAGTGGCATACAGAGTCGAAAATTATAGACCAATTAGTTGGACATCGAGGGTAGCTAAATTAATGGAGAGATTGATATGCATCCACATCAGAAATATATGTGATGAGTGTAATTCGTTTTCAAGTCGGCAAACTGGCTTTAGGCGAGGATATTCATGTGAATGTCAGTTAGTAGGATACATGCAAGATATTTTGGATGAAATGGACAAGGGATGTCATATTGGTAGTTTGATTCTATACCTCTCAAAGGCCTTTGACAGAGTGAGCCATAAAATGGTGGTAAATAAGGGAAAAACTATTGGAGTGGATGAGAAAATGACCTGCAGGGTAAAAGAATTTTTAAATGGTACAGAGCAATAAGTTAGGGTAGGAAATGCAGTATCAAAAGAAGTGGAAGTGATAGCAGGAGTGTTACATTTAGTGTATTGGGACCATTGCTATTCATTATTCTTATGAATGATTGCGTTGACGGTTTACTATCAGAGTTTGTAGATAACAAAATGCTATATGGTATAAATCGATCAAAATGGTAGAGGACTGTGAACAGCTGGAACTTGATCTAGACAGGATATCTAGCTGGGTTGATAAACATGGGTTGAAGATAAATACAAAGAAGAGTCAGCTTATTAGATATCACATAAAAAACAAAAGGCTGTTGTGACTACAAGGTGGCAAAAGAATTGCTTGTTGAAAACTTGAAATGTAAATCGATTGGCATAATATTTGATCACAAGCTCAACTGGGCAGTTCGCAGTGGAAAGATAGTAGGAAAAGGTTTCAAAATCCTTCAATAGTTGGGGAGAGTAATGAGGGGATGCACGAGAGTTACAAAACTTTGGTCAGACAATTTCTTGAATATGGCTGTGTGATATGTGGTCCACATTTCGGTCCATAATTGACATAATGACTCAGTTCAATAAAAGTACAGAATTCATTGCAACAGGTGATGATCTGTGGCGAAAATTCATTTATGGTACAAAAAAAAAAAGTGGTATGAACATTGGAGGCAGGGAATATATGGTTATGATGCAGACTGGACCAAAAGATAATTTTGCTGCACATACAGATTGGGTGTTTTATTTTTTTACTAACCTTTGTGGTTAGGTTGAAACGCGTTCTGGACCAGAATAAAAACGTCACCAAAATCTGAAATTTTAAAAATAGCCTAAGTCAATGTTTAGAACTTTTAAAAAATGATCACTTCAAAAGACCTCATAGTTTCTGAGCTTACTTAGAAGATATTTAGCTGCTAGTGGCCTATATAATTTTGCTAGCAAAATCAGTGCATTCATAGCCAGAAGCTAACAACTAATAATAAATTAATTGTTTGTTTTCTTCTGGTACGCAACGCATTTCAACCTACCAACATTTCCATTAATATTGCCGCTACAAAATCGAACTATGTAGACACACCTCAACACATGCAATGCATCGCGAACTACATTTCGAGCAACAACGTTTATTTAATGACGTTTAGAAGTTCGCACAGCACAAATTATCACAATTAATTTCATAGTACACTTTCAGTGTAAACTGAAACTTGAGTAAAGCCTGCAGAAAACCATATTTACTGTGTCGCGATGTAAACTTGACCCACTTAAATTAAATTTTCAACACTTGTCTACAATAAGGCTAGCTTTTCAGGTGCAAAGTAGTTCATATGCTAATTGTCTATATTACACCAACAAAAATTTGAGAACGATATGATCCTATTGAGAGCAATGAATAAATTGGTAATGTTGCTGCAAAAAAATTGTACTGCCCACAGGGCGCAACATTACCAATAAATTTATAGTGATAGGTCCTAATATTTAATTTAATTGCAATGGAGCACAGGCTCCGGTGGCAATTTCCCTACACACCCATCTTCCCCCTATCCTGCACCTACCTACATTTGCCCTCTACAAATTTTATCATTAAATTCTTTCAAAGTTTTCGGTAAATTATTCATCATTTCTCTTGGTAACTCATTCCAATCCCTGACACCCTTACCTAAAAAAGAGAATCTTCCCACACCCTTGTGCCTGAAATCGAGTGCCAGCTTGTGGTCATGGTCATCTTTTCCCTTCCATGCACTACTTTTCATACCTGAATATTGCAGTTACCTATTAGATACTTCAAGAACTATCATTACAATGTGACTTATGAAACGCTATTCCAGGTTGTTTCCTATCTTATCTGTTTGTGCAACCATATGTAACCCAACTTGGCATTATAGAATATAAGAAAAAGAAATATTCTCTGCAGCTGACACAGTGCCAACAGCCCAATGTTTTGGGGGGATCCCTATGGCCCCGCGCATGCGCAGTAGGAGAGCAGTTTTTTCATGAGGTTTCACGGATTTAGCGTTATTTCGTCTCCATATATTCCTTCCTCCAGATGAAGTACATGGAGGATATTTCCTTCCTCCAAGGTGAAGTCATGGAGGAAGGAATATATGGAGACGAGATAACGCGAAATCCGTGAAACCTCGTGAAAAAACTGTGCCTGCGCGGCGGACATCGTAGGAGTACCAAAACATTGGGCTGTTTGCACTGTGTCAGCTGCTGAGAATATTTCATTTTCTAATATTCTAAAGTTTTCTATAATGCCAAGTTGTGATGCATATGGTTGCACAAACAGACGAGATAGGAAAAAACCTGGAATAGCGTTTCATAAGTAAGTCACATTGTAATTATCGTTCTTGAAGTATCTGACAGGCAACCGCAACATTAGTGCCATTCGCTATAAATTTATTCATTGCTCTCAATAGGATCATATTATTCTCAAATTTTTGTTGGTGTAGTGTAGACAAATAGCATATGTTACTATTTTGCACCTGAAAAGCTAGCCTTGTTGTAGACAAATGTTGGAAATTTAATTTAAACGGGTCATGTTTACATCGCGACACAGTGAATAAGGTATTCTGCATGCATTACTCACGATTAAGTTTACACTGAAATTGCACGATGAAATTAATCGTGATGATTTGTGGTGTGTGAACTGCTAAACGTGATGAAATAAACTTTGTTGACGGAAATGTAGTTCGCGATGCATTTCTTGTGTTTAGATGTGTCTACATAGTTTGGTTTTGTAGCGGCAATATTAATGGAAATGTAGGCAGGTTGAAATGCGGTGTATACCAGAAGAGAACAAACAATTTATTTATTATTAGCTGTTAGCTTCTGATTTTTGAATGTACTGATTTTTCTAGCAAAATTATATAGGCCACTACCAGTACAATATCTTCAAAGTAAGCTCAGAAACTATGAGGTTTTATGAAGTATTAATTTTTTTAAAGCTCTAAACATTGACTTATGCTTTTTTTTAAATTTCAGATATGACTTGTTTCTGTTTGTAAATATGTCTACAAGTATATTTCTAGATTTTGAAATCTTCCTTGTCAATTACTGAAATAGAATGTGAAAATATAACCTATTTGAACATCAACTAAAAATTTAAGGACTGTAGAAATAAACAGTTTGTTATTCAAATTAAAAAGAATTACCTGCTCATTAAGTTACGTCCAAATTCATCATCAAATATGGATATGGCGATAGTTTTTTTCTGGTCCAGGCCGCATTTCAACCTAACCACGTCAATTTTAAGGTACAATATCTCGAGAACTAAGCGAGATATCAAAAAAATTTATTCTTTACTTTCAGTTTCCCTCATCGAGTTACATAAGAATTCGTCATCAAATTGCGGCTACACGGTTATCGTTGAATCCCCTCATAACCTAACAACCTCACTTTTGAGACAGTATATCTCTCGAACTAAGCGAGATATCGAAAAATTTTATTCTTTATTTTAGATTTGTATCGTCGTGTTACATAGGAATCTATCACCAAATTTGACTTTGGGGACACGTTTCTTCTGAATTTCAACCAGAAACTCCACTCTTTTGAGACAGTATATCTCGAGAACTAAGCACGATATCAAAAAAATTTATTCTTCATTTTTGATGTGTCTCGTCGAGTTACATAATAATCCATCATCAAATTGCGGTGCCACGGTTGTCTTATGATTCCCTTGAGGTTTTTGTGCATATTTCCGTGTTTCTCTGGTCAAGCAATATGGCGGCCTCCCCTCCCCACTTGTCTCCACCCGGTTTCACTCCAGTATGTGGCGAAGGTCCCTTGCGTCGTCTCCATATATTCCTTCCTCCATGGGTGAAGTAATGCATATTGTATATTGTCTCTGGTAATGCATTTCAAATTTTCAATGATGCTCAAAGAGAACCTAGATTTGCAGAATTAGTTACTTTTCTGATTACTCTTTTAATACTGCCGCATTCCAATTCCGGTATAGAAAGAATATTTTGCAGTATGAATTCAATAAAAAACAAGCAGAAGAATAGAATGAATCTTTTTACTGCCATCCATGTTAAGCATATGATGCGGTTTTAGGTTGGCAGGAAAATGCTGGAACGACTTTGAAATTCTGAAATTGGTGTCAAAGAATCGTATCAATCTGATACTGATGATGATGATGGTGCCGACAACAGTGATTTATCTAAAGACGACGATTTAATATAAAATAGCAGTTGATTAAGTAATTTGTTGATGACTCGTTGATTTACTATTTGCATGTAGGTTTACTGATTATTTACATAGAAATTTAATATTTTGTTACACAAGGTAATGTTTCGTAATGAAAAATTTAGATTTTGAGAGTAGTAGTTTTCTTTGGTGGTGGTTTTAGATGTTGATTCTGGTGGAGAACTAGTTTATCTGTTGGCAACATTACCTATAATCCTCTTTGACTATAACCTTTGGTTACCAATTCAAATAAATGTTGAAATAAGGTGCAATGAGCACCGGAAGTATTGTCCAAATGCGAATTAAACTTGGTTATCATCATTTGGATTTTGGACTTTGACTGTGCAAACTTTCTTTGAAAAGTATAGTTCTGCCCTTGCTAACGCCAGAAATCTTTGACCTAAGAATTACAGGAAACACTTGTTGATTTGTAATTGGTACAGGCCTACAGGGTATTTGTGTATTTATATTGCAGCACGATGTTTCATTGACACTTTAAGATTATGGATAATAAAAGAAGTCATTTATGCAACATTTAACTTATGCTCCATGTAAAATACTTGACAGAATGAAAATTTGACACTTAGTGCGACAAACACTTTTCTGAGAACAATTTGTTAACAACATATTTTGTGGGGTAGAGATTATACGGTATTCAACTTTTATTGCATTGCATTGAGATAAAAAAAAATTAAAATAACCCCGGCGTGTTACGCTATTTACTCGCTTGTTGGCAAGGTAGGGGCCTACTAGGCAAACATGGAATAATAGAATTTACTCGATCGAGTATATGGGTTTGATCAAACCTACTGTAGTTTGTGGACAGATTTTTTAGTGATTTACGCAGTTGTTTTAATTCAGGAACAGATGTATATATTTCGTAATGTGTGCTTAAGGTTAGGGGCATTTTCTAACAGAATGCGAACGGATTTAAATATGCAAAACAACCAATCTGCACAGAGAAGGATATATGTTCTGTGCAGAATTTTGAAGTCATCTCAGAAAATCCAGATAAACTACGTGAATGGCCGGATCCCAGTAAATTTTCTGTCTACAGGTAGTCATCTAATTTACACTGCATAAAACTATTAATGCCATAACCGTATATGAAACTAATCTTATGTGCTTTTTTATTTCACTTCTATATTTACTTCATGTTTACAAATTTTCAGATCTAACAAAAAAGTCATGTCATTTATAACAAATGACAATACCTTGTATTGATATCATATCAATAATAGAAATTATGTTATAGGTATCTTTGGCTGAGGTGTAATTGTGTTTTGTTTCCAGTTTTAGTAATAAGTTTATAACGATTTAATTTTCAAGTCCACTGAGAAAATCTTTGTACTTAGCTGTTACTCAGTGGACTGTAGGGAAGTTCTACAGGATTACTGCATTGATACAAATACTCTCATTGAAAACATTTAACATCAATCATTACTGATATTTTAATAACATTCATAACACAAACATTATGTAAAACAAATAACAAAATCGGGATTACTGGAGGTTGTGATTCCGCCACGAGTTGGCATCATAATACTGCAGTGGTCAAACGCAAGACTCAACTAGAAATTCTTGCTGAAGTACATTTAATGGATTCATGCTGGTTCAGGCTGTATTACAATTGAATTACTGCTTGAAAATAATATGTCTTGTGACTGGCTACAGCAGTATTCCAATGATATTACTGAATGTTGTTGTAACGGAATCGCGATCTCCAGTAGACCCACAAAATCCTTGTAGCTCATGCTGCATTGCTTAATTTCTGTTATGATTCTGCTTATACCAGGAATTATATTCACATAAAGTAACAATGTCAGGAATGTGATTCTAATGACAACAGCTTAAAAATAATCCTAATGCCTTATTCTGTAACATGGAATGTTGCTGGTTGTTCTGATCCCAGCTGCATTACAGGCCTATTACATCATGCTAATTGTGAACGTTTAATAAAGCATTCAAT
This sequence comes from Vandiemenella viatica, assembly GCA_031002005.1. NCBI lineage: Eukaryota > Metazoa > Arthropoda > Insecta > Orthoptera > Morabidae > Vandiemenella > Vandiemenella viatica. The sequence goes on from JARYHS010012519.1 coordinate 14,647,144, forward strand.
TTATTGTGATCTTTTATAGTTTATTTCATGGAAGCTTTTTGCATTACAACTTATTATGTTAAGTGGCTCTGAACTACTGGTGATTACATATGCTTACTATTTGTGTAGCTATAGAATAAATATAAATTTCCTTCTGTGAGGAACTATTATCAAATGCCAAAGTTGTGACATATTAGATCATCATTTGTTGGATATATTGTTCGATGAGGACTAGAAATTTGGCGGATTTTTTTTTGAAAGTACATCTTGAATGACGAAGCACATGACCAGTCATCTCTGAATGTAGCACAACTGAGGTGAATTAAAAAATGTTAAACAAGGGTACAAATCGAAAGACAAAGGTTAATGCTGCAATAATAAGAATGTTATTGGTGAACTCTAAAAGTATAATGAATAAAGTAATAGAATTTGCAAACTTAGTAGAGATACATCAACCACAAGTGACTATGGGAGTAGGGTCTTAAAAAAATCAAGGTTTTGTCTGCTTACCATAATGGAAGGATAAATAATGAAGAGGAAGTTCTTGGAAAGAAAGTGAATTCATATTCACAGTTCCGAGGTGAGCATACAGTGGTCATTATTGGTGGAGATTTAAATTTACCAGGCGTGAAGTGGTTAGGAAATAAGATAAATAACACATGGGGACAGAGATTTGCAAATCGCTTAATAAGGGAAGGAGGTTTTATTCGAGCAGCAAAACGGAACACAAGGGGACCAAACGTTAGATCTCATTCTAACAAAGCCTAATGAAAATATTGTGTGGTGTCAAGTAACTGAAGGAATAAGTGATCACAATGCAGTACTAAGGGCTGCATTAAACCAGTGGCCAAATTGAAGGGGGAAATAGGTACAATTATAGAAAGGCATAGATTTTAAAATTGAAGAGATATTCCAGGGAAAGATGGCACAACTACAGTAGAGGCAGGGGCGTAGCTACCACAGTGCTAGGTGGTGCAGTGCACCGGGGCCCCCACACCCTGGGGGCCCCTGAGTGCAGCTGAGGGGAGCCCCAGGGACCCCAAGCGCAGCCCAGAGAGCTTTCAGGGCAAATGGGTGACCTTTTTTTTTAGCTCTGAGGGCCTTGTGAACCTAGATAGGTAGATAGGGGCCCTCAAACATAGCCCAGCGACCTCCAAGCACAGCTCAAGGGCCCCCAACCTCTACTCAGGGGTGCCCCTACCAGCAACTTGGCAGAGCTAAAATAAAAAAAAAAGGTTGGCTTGAGGGCCCAAAATAATTATTGAAGATGCGGTCTTTTGGGTGATGTGCTCCATGAAGGTTTTTTCAATGAATAATTGAAATTGTCTATTTAACTTGACCTAAAAATTATGCATTTTGTAGTTTCAATTTTCTGTAAATTTGTTTACATTCTACCATTGTCAAAAGAATTAGCTATCTAATACCAACACCTTAATAACTATTCCGTTAAAATCAAATTTAGAGCTGTTTGAAGCATAATTCTTGGTTGATCTAATTTCATCAAATCAAAAATTGGAAGAGGCTGTAAGGGAACAATGCCATTTAACATGCCTGAATTAACTTTGTTTGGTACTAAAAGATGTACTTTTCACCTTTCTTACGAAACATCATTTAGAGAAAACATAAATTGTTGGTAAACTATGAGTTAAATTGACTTGATATTGTCCCAAAGTTGCCCCTTCCCCCCATACCCCCCCCAAAAGGTCTCGACATTAGAAAACATTACCAAAATTTCTAGAAATTATAGGTTATATTGCATATTTATTGTCTAAAAAAGGTAGCTAAGGCATGTATTTCTTGTTGTAAGAACTTATTTTTACAAATCTTCATCTAGTTTTTCTTTGCAATACAAGTTTAGCAGCACCACAGAATACTTTGAAAACTGTCCCCAAATTAAAAACAGCTGTCTTTCATAAAAGTTAGTGAATGAAGTTTCTAAAAACTGCTAAAATAAAGCTGCAAACAATGCAATTCAAATGATCATGACAAATACATGATACTTTTCAAATAGTGGCCACAAGAAATTTAAAATACTTGAAAAATGTAGGTGTCCCAAGCTTCCCCTGCTATCACATGCTAGGGTAAAATATTGTATCCCACAAACTTTAATACATCTGTGGTAGTATTATCTACACCAGTCCGCTTTAGATTTTTTAGTTCCTTCACAAGTTCCTGAGGATTCATTTTAAATTCTGCAGTTTCCTCATTTCTATTATATGGAAACTATCCTCCGATTTATTCCCTCACATCACAGTAGTCTCATTAAACCAGTCATTAAGCCATTCATGTGGCAGGTTGGGATGTGACCACATCTTTCCCCCTGCCACATGTCTCGCCTCTCACATGATTAAGACTCATGTCGAAATATTGTGCAATTTGTTTATGTTTTTGTGTTTTTATGTGTTCGTCTCGTCCTCCTGCCTTCATCGGTGGTAAGTGACGGGTATCTATTTATTATTCTCTATCCTATAAAATTAGAGAATCAGTTAGAAATGGTTTGACAAGGTCTATCCCTGTTAATATTCAACTTGTATGTAGAAGAAGCAATAAAGGAAGTGAAAGAAAAATTTGAATGTGGCATAGGTGTTGAAGGAGAAAAAATCAGTATGCTGTGATTTGCTGATGAGATTGTCGCTGAGTAAATCGAGAAGTTACTGAATGACATGAACAAAATACTGAAGGAAGATTTTGTATTAAATATAAATCAAAGCAAGACAAAAGTGATGAAATGTAGCAAAAATGATACCAATAGTACTAGATAAATATAAGAATAGAATCGGATACAATAGGAGAAGTAAGTGAATTCTGTTACTTGGGAAGTAAAATTACAACTGATGGCCAAAGCAGGAATGATATTAGCAAAAAGAGCCTTCATAAAAAAAAATCTTTTAGTTTCAAATATTGATCTAGTATTTAGAAAAATCTTTTTAAAACTCTATGTGTGGAGCACAGAACTTTATGGTAGCGAAGCATAGACTTTAGAAGTACCAGAAAGAAGGAAAATTGAAGCATTTGAAATGCGGTGTTATAGAAGGTTGCTGAAAATTAAGTGGACAGATAAAGTACGAAATGAACGAGTTTTTGAAATAATGGTTGAAGAAAGAAGAGATGGGATGGTAGATCATATTTTGAGACATGTAAGATTAATTGCATTATTAGTGGAGTGAACAGTCAAAGACGAGAACTATAGAGGAAGACAGATATTAGAATACATGAAGCAGATAATTGAGGATGTGGGTTGTAAGGGGTATGTGCAGATAAAGAGGTTAGCACAATATAGAAAAGGATGGAGGATTTCACCAAACCAGTCAAAATACTGATGACTGAAAGAGAAAGTTTTATAGATCACTCCCTTACTTTTTTGTGGCACTTTTCTACTCTATATTACCTGTCCAATAGTCTTTTAAAACATCTTATCTGCTCTTTTTACTCTTTCATTTATTTCCATCCTGTTTCTTCCATTTTCTTCAATAAAAATTCCCAAATATTTGAAACATTTTACTCTATTCAATTGCTCTCCCTTTGTCTGTCCTGATCTTTTTTCTTGCTGTCATTACTACACAACTCTTTCCTGACTAAGCATGGTGGGTGGACGGTTAACGTTTCTGACGTCGCATTCGGGAGGACGCGGGTTCTAATCCCCGTTTGGGCATCCAGATTTGGGTTTTCCATGGTTTCCCCAAATCACTACTGGCTAATTTTTTTTGGTGTTTTTTTTATATATACCATCTGAATGACAGTTGTGAAAAAAGAATAATGATTTTATTTAAACATAACCTGTTGCTACTTTTTTAAAAGTTTTGCAATAGAAATTTGGAGATGGCAAATTGAGTACCAAAATAGCCTGGATACCTGATATTCTCTTTGCCTAAATCACCGATAAAACCCTACCATTTAACCCAACACTTATTTCAGTTTACTTTATCTAGTAAAATTTTTAATACTTTCAAATTTATTTATCATTGGCTTTAATACATTGTATATCTCTAATTTTTATGTATTTGCTAGATGTTATCTGCGGCGTAGTACGGATGAATTGGGTATAGAAAGCTGTATGTTATGTAAAAAATGACCCAAAAAGCACAGAGTCGGCATAATATGACAGGAAACCCATCACTAAATCATTCTACCATTGAATTCGTCTCATGTAGAGAACCATGTTAAAGAGAAAATGTTAATAGCTGAAAAATTCTAGGCCATTCTAGAAGATTCTAGACATTTTTTTAGCACACTTTTGTCAAGATATAAAAATGCCCTAGGTCAACCACTTTCAACTACCACATCTTGTGAGGTAACCTAAAATTTTCTTTGAACTGTGAGTTAAATTGAATATCATTATATATCATTTTTAAAGCCAGTTACCAAGTTAATTCAAGCTAAAAATCAGATTTCATCAGTTTTGAGAAAGTATTTGAATGATACAGTATTTTCTGTTGTATCATCCTCAAGCATTCACTTGGAGCGATATTTAAAAAATTAATAATAAATCAGGGAAAATAGTTAGTGACTTCAAAATCACTCAGTGAGCATTTTTAAGTACTTAGAATTGTTTAAAGTCATTTTCAGATCGATAGCTTTAATAACTTAGGAGATATTAATTAGTTAAATTTTATTTTGGTTGACGAATTTTATTTCACCCTTTTGAAAATTGTGATCATGTTTTTCTCAATAAAAAAGTGAAAGAGTAGTCAAGTAGGAGTAAAATAAAAATTATTTCAGTTAGATAGCTGCAAAATTGTAAAAGTTATTAACAGGTTTTGGATTGTAAGAAAATAACTTTTTTACGGCTTAACTATTGAAGCCACAATTTTTTTTAATAAGGAACAAAATTAACACTTTTTAAAGGATCTAGCTACTGTAAAAGTTTCAGAGTGATAGGAATATTTTAAGTTGTCAAGATCAAAAAGAATGATGAAATTTACAAGCATGAGAACAGACATTTGGTCAGTTTATCAGCCTAAGGCAGTCTATTGAAAACAGTAGCTCTGAGGCAGAATTTTACACCATGTGGTGCGGCAGAGTAACTTAATTATCGGTTGTTGGCAGACGAGTTGAACTTTAAGGGCGTGTGATGAAATTTTATTTGCTTTCGTGTATCAATTAGCTTTATTTTGAACAGCGGAATTTGGTCTGGCTTCGTCGATAAATTGAAACTGCAATTTTATCTTTGGAAACATTGATGCCAATTTATTTTTTTCACTTTGGTCAAAATTGAAGAATATAGTGACTATCTACCAGCATATACTTGTGACTTTTGTTATCTGTAACCTTTCCTAGATTGGGGTTTAAATCAAGACAGGTGGCGACCAAGTTAATGTAGCAAAGTACAAACTAAAGTTATCCAAGGCACGGTCACGGTTATAGCTAAGACTTAAGGTTTTGCACAAACCCTATATGAAATCTAAGTCCTCACAATCTCCTTACCCCCCCCCTCCTCCCCCCCAGCTACCGCCATGCAACCACCATAGTGCATAATGGGAGACTTGTGGCTATTACCACACACCAAACACCAGTGGTCTGTGCTGGGTAGTTGTGGCTGCAAAGTGAAATACATATATACATACTATCTTTGCCCAGTATGCATTGCAATGCCTATTTTTATTTAATAAGTGGGTATACATATAGAGAACAGATATATTAACATGCACAAAATAACTGGAAGACAATGATTTTTATCCATTAAATTAAAATTGAAAAATTTTATTCTGATGCTTTGGGTTATACAATATTTTCAGTCTTCCCTCTATTGTGAAAGTAGAGTACACAGCACTGCTTCGGCAGGTGAATATGAAAGTAAGTGTGCAGTGTTCCATAAAAAATGTGATAAAAATGAGTTTCTATGAACAACTTTTGAAATTAAGATGGGTGGGAGTAAAGGGGGAGAGGGGTTGTACTTTTATAAACCAAATGTAGGCAGTACTTTTCTGTTTGCTTTAAAGTATACATGTGCAAAATTCTCTCAAAATCAGATAGAAACTGTAGCAATACATGTCAATGTTTTTGACAAAAGTTTAATTTAATTTAATTGAGCACGGGCTCCGGTGGCAATTTCCCTACACCCCCATCTTCCCCCTATCTTGCACCCACCTACATTTACCCTGTACAAATTTTATTTCAACGTTTTTGGTAAATTATTCATCATTTATCTTGGTAACTCATTCCAATCCCTGACACCCTTACCTAAAAAAGGGAATCTTCCCACACCCTTGTGCCTGAAATTGAGTGCCAGCTTGTGGTCATGGTCATCTTTTCCCTTCCATGCACTACTTTTCATAACTAATGGGGTGGAAAGAGTGAGAGGCATTGGGTTACTGAAAATCAAATTTGGACAGTATTTTTCTGTTTGTTTTAATGCATACATATGCAAAGGACCATTGAGATTGGAAGAAATCTGTGGGTATGTATAAAGAACGTTAACAAAAATAAGGGGATGGAACGGGGAAGATGGATTCAGCATTCGCTAATCAACTTATCCAATATTTTCTGTTTGTTTTAAAGTATATTTGTGAAAAGTTATGTCAATATTGGATAAAATTTTTGGGTATATACAAAAAAACACCGGAAATGGTCGTAGGTAAAATATAGAAAGATCAAACAGAATTTTGGAGAAATGAAGAAAAGATGTGTGAACATTAAAGCTGCGGTTTGGGAAACCTCTTTTAAGCTCAGAAGAGCTAACCGATGGAAGGAATACATTGAGAAACTGTGTGTTGGGGATGACTTGAACAATAGTGTAATAGAAAAAGAAGGCGATGTCGACATTGATGACTTAGGAGATCCTATTTTGAGGACAGAATTTAATAAAGCTCTGAATGACTTGAAAGCAAATAAGGCAGTTGGAATTGATGAGATCCCTGCAGAACTTCAAGCTGATATCAAAAGTTATGAAACAGGAGAAATTCCAACTGATTTTAATAAAAATATCATCGTCACACTTCCAAAGAAAGCACAAGCCAACAAATGTGAGAATTATCGCACCATTAGTCTAACATCACATGCTTCAAAATTACTGACCAGAATAATATACAGGTGGATGGAAAGGGTAGTAGAAGACATAGTAGGTGAAGATCAGTTTGGGTTTGGGAAAAAGTGCGGTACAAGGAAAGCAATTCTGTCTTTAAGATTAATACTTGAAGGGCGGATCAAGAAAAACAAAAATACTTTTATGGCATTTGTTTATTTAGAAAAAGCTTTTGATAATGTTAGATGGGACAAGATGTTCAAAATATTAAAGAAGTCGGGTATAAAGTATCGAGATAGAAGAATACTCTATAAACTATATAAGAATCAAGTGGCTATAATAAAAGTAGAGAATCACGAGAGACATGCATCAGTTAAAAAGGGTGTGAGACAAGGCTGTCGTCTATCTCCGTTAATATTCAACTTGTATGTAGAAAAAGCAATGAAGAAAGTCAAAGAAAAATTTCCATGTGGCATAAGTTTTCAGGGAGAAAAAATCAACATGCTACGATATGCTGATGACATTGTCTTGTTAGCAGAGAAGGCCGAGGATATTGAGAAGTTACTGAATGGCATGAACAAAATACTGAAGGAAGATTTCGGACTGAATATAAATCAAAGCAAGACAAAAGTGATGAAATGTAGCAGAAATGAAAGCAATACTAGTAGATTAAATATAAAAATAGGATCGGATGCAATAGGAGAAGTAAGTGAATTCTGTTACTTGGGAAGCAAAATTACAACCGGCTCCCCGAAGCAGGAATGATGTTAGAAGCAGAATAGCACTAGCAAAAAGAGCCTTCATGAAAAAGAGAAACCTTTTAGTTTCAAATATTGATCTAAAAATTAGAAAAAACTTTTTAAAACTATATAATTACGTAATCTTTCTCGGCGTTGAGAATACAAATAATGTTCTCGGGTGACTAGCCGAGTTATAGGAGTGTTATCGTAATCACACGATATTTCGGTGCTCTGGATCATCCAGAGCGCCGAAATATCGTGTGATTACGATAACACTCCTATAACTCGGCTAGTCACCCGAGAACATTATTTGTAACTTTTTAAAACTCTTTGTGTGAAATTATTTTTCTGTTTATTAAAGTATATGTATAAAGTATAAGTTCCATTGAAATCAGATATAAAATGTGGGTTTGTATAAAATTAATGGTTGTAAAAGGAGAGAGAAGGTGATTAAAAAAAAAAACTAATTTTCGAAAACCTTCACATGCGTGCACACAATAACTCAACAAAGTTTCATCGTGATCGGATGAATGGTATAGGAACACATAGAAGACGAACATAGAACTACAATGAGCAGGAAAATGCTTTAAGGCAATAAAACTAAGGAAGAATAGGGAAATATGACCCAACACTTACCACATATGAAGGCGGCTGGGAACGACGAACACGAAAATGAACAAACACAAGAAATGTGCAATATATCTATGTATAGCCTATTCTTGCAGAAGTGAGACAGCAGGCGGAGCCAGACGTGTACATGATGACAGACGTCTGGTGAATGGCACGGCTGGCATAGGTGGTAGTATAGGAGGGGGGGGGGGGGGGAAAGCAGAAACATCCTCCAATTCTCAATCTCCAATAAATCCCTCCCACCAGGCACAGCACTTATTATCACTACTATTTTGTATTTTATTTTTGTACTTCAAGTTTTTAAAATATGATTTATATGTATATCGTCACTCAGTTATTGTATTGATCTACCACTTTCAATGATAATATACCTTCAGCATTGTCGATCTAGTATATATAATAGCACCTAGCAGCAAAAATGATAAAACTAAGGAAGGATAGGGGAATATGATCCAGCACTTACCATAGATGAAGGCAACTCGGAATGATGAACGTAAAAGAGACAAACTTAAGAAATGCGATATTTTGGTGGTTGGCCTTCTTCATGCCAGGAGTAAGACACAAGGCATTTTCTGACTACAGGTGAAATATTCCCCATCATTGGACTGCTACTTGCACCACAACACAACTCGTATATCAACTCAAATGACTCCATTGCACCAGCTCATATATAGGCCTCACTACAAACCCGCCTGCCATCAGAGTAAATGGCCTCAGGCAAGCAGTGTATACTAGCAATGTAGCAAACATGCCAGTTCCAAAAATCTCAACAATTTCTACAACTGTTTCTCAGTTAGGGCGATCAAAGTTTTCCCTGGCACCACAAACCTCCACTGAACTGCGTAGATGGGAATATCCTTGACACCTTACATCCTCCAGACCTCAATCTCCAGTAAGTCCCTCCCACTTATTATTTCTTGTTGCTTATATATTTTTTCCTAATTAAAGTTTCTCAAAATATGTTTCATAATATGTGTATCTTCACCCAGTAATTATGTTTATGTCCCCCCCCCCTCCAAAGGTAATAGAAATTCAGCATAATCGATTATTGATCTAACCCCTCCCCCCTCTTTTCTATACTACTATCTATGCAGCCATGCTGTGCAACTTCCATTCACCAGACAGTTCTCGTAATTTTATTTATGCTTAATGTCGTATTTTCTATGATGTTACTCCCTTTTAATGTTTTATTTTTATCTTCTTTCTTTTGTATCGTAGTTAGGTTTTAATTCGTGATTGAGTAAACTTTCAGCTTACTATTTATTTGACTCTTTCTTCATACTTCAAATAAATAATAAACTGATGACTTAATTCCTTTTTTATTATCATGTCATTATATCCTTAATTATCCGAATGTTTACAAGTCCTTTTTAGCAGCAACTTAAAGTTCAAAGCGAACACACCAAAGGTTTTTATCAAGCTTGTCTGATCTTATATTTAACTTCTTCTTTTTTATAAACATTACCATTGCTAGCAATTTCACAGAGTAATTATTTTCTTTAGGTAGCCTGTTATACTACACAGTCTTCGACGTGTGTATGTCATGGCCTGCCTGGTGTCTCACTCCTGGCAAGAAGAAGGATATCTGCCGAAATATTGCGTTTCTTGTGTTTGTCTCTTTTATGTTATCATTCCCAGCCACGTTCATCTGTTGTATGTGTTGGATCGTGTATATATATAATAATCAAGAAATAATAGTTACTAAGTAGCGAAAACGGATTGCAAAGTAAAATCAAATGAATCACCGTTTACCTTAGAAGATGGTTGTATGGCGTGAACACACAAAAAAGACAAGAACACAAGTAACATTCTATATTTCGGGGCCCTTGTTCAACAGGAGAACATTAAGGAGGGTCGGTGTTGTAGGAAACTGTATCACGGTCATTCTGAGAAAAAAAAAGACGAACACAAGAGCACAATATTTCAGTGGCTAGCCTTATTATTGCCAGAAGTGAGACATCAAGCAGATTCAGACTTGCTTATTTCGACTGCTGTCTGGTGAATTGAGGCTGCATGGCATGGCCAGCATAGATGGTGGTAGAGGGGAATTGCAAATACTAAATCGATAATGCTGCAGGCATATAATATTTGGTGGGAGAACAACATCAACATAAACACTGAGTGTTGATATCATATTTTAACAAACTTTAAGTAGGAAAAATAAAATATATGAAATACTAGTGTTAATAAATGCTGGGTCTAGTGGGAGGGACTTACTGGAGGATGCCTGGTGTCCAGGATTTGTTCACAGGTAGTTCAGAGGAGTTTGTGGTGTCAGAGAAAACTCTGATTGCCCTAACTGAGAAACGGTTGCTGAGATTTAGGGGACTGGCTTGTTTAGCCACTGGATAGGCTTCATTTGCTAGTATACACTGCCTGTGGCCATTCATTTTGATGGCAAGTAGGTTAGTACTGGGGCATATATACAAGCTGGTGCAATGGAAGCATGTGAGTTGATATATAAGATGTGTTGTGGTGCAAGTAGCATGTCCAATGATGGGGAATTTTTCACCTGTGGTTGGATTGGAGTAGGTGGTGGTTGCTGGGTGCATGCTGCACGTTTTAAATTGTGACTATTGCGAAGTAATGATCCCTGTGGTAGTTTGGGGGAATTACTGGGTGAGCACTTATGAACCAAGATATTTTTTAGATTGGGTGGTCTGCCAAAACGTGTGTGGAACAGTGGGTAGGATTTTATGGAGAATATTGTGCATCCTGGGAAAGCATCATAGGAAGTATCATGACCATGACGAAGGATTAGGTTAACCGAGCGTGGTGGTGTAACGGATAGCGTTCTGGCCTCGCATTCGGGAGGACGGCGGTTCGAATCCCCGTCCGGGCATCCAGATTTGGGTTTTCCATGGTTTCCCCAAATCACTCCAGGCGAATGCCGGGATGCTTCCTTCCAAAGGCCATGGCCGAATTCCTTCCCATTCCTTGCCCCCATCCTTTCCCGTCTCTAAAGACCACGTTGTTAAAAAGGGACGTTAAACTGATACAAAAAAAAAAAAAAGGATTAGGTTAATTGACTTGAGAGCAGGGAAGAACTGGGTGATGAAAGCAGGACTGTGGTTAATTTTAAGGGGTATGGCATTGTAGTGGTTGTGCAGAGGAAGAGCTGTAGCACCAGAGATTTCTCTCTCTCTCTCTCTCTCTCTCTCTCTGTGTGTGTGTGTGTGTGTGGGGGGGGGGGTAGCTGTGGGAGATGAGAGCTCCACAGGTTTTGGGTTTATTGGGAGAGAGTTCTTCACCGGAGCAGATGCGTCTGCTATGGATGGCCAGACTGTACGGAAGGGAATGTTTGGTGTGGGAGCAGCAGTTGTCTGGCAAGAATAGGGCTAGCTGCCAAAATATTGCATCTCATGTGTTCGTCCGTCATTCCCAGCCGTCATCATCTGTGGTAAAAGCTGAGTGTTATTCCCCTACCCTTTCTTAGTTTTACTGGCTGAAGCATTTCCCTGTTCATTGTAAAATATATTCGTTAATGCCAACGAGACCCACGTTAAGCCTTCTTGTGACTGGCAGCGAGTTCCATGTTCTTTTGGGCCCATTGGGTCTGTCTTTATACATATAGGTTTTTTTTTTTTTAAATGTCACATTTGTGACATTTTACTGCTGCCTGTGATATATATGTATGTATCTCAGTCTCTTCCTGGGATATATTAATAGTTCACTTCTCAGCAGTTCACTCCACCACCCGTACCTTGATTTCTCCAATGCCTATCTACTCAAGGGGTAAGCTTCGGTATGTACACACCTCACTTGCAGAATAGCCAAATCCTTCTTACATGAATAAGTTCTTAAAACCAAACTATTGTATGTTTGTGTTAGTCTTGTGTGTTTTATACTCATTACAGCCTTCAATTTAGGTGGGAGTGATGGATGATTTTTCCTGTTCTTTGTTATCTAAAAATATTAGTTAGGTTAAGTGAGGAGGCTTGAGAATACATATGATAAATATTTCACAGTAGGTAATTTCATAAATCTGTGTAGCATGATATAGAGCAGCGGTTCCCAACCTTTATTGGTACACGACCCACTTTTAAGTAAAAAAATTTTTCGCGACCCACCTAATATGAGAGTCTATCTAATATCAGAATGGGAACTGTTGTATAACCTCGATACGCTATCGACTATCCTATCCTACGAAAAGGCAAATTTTCGTACAAAGGATATACTGTCAACAAAAAGAAGAACTGATAATACATAAAACAACAAACATATCATAGACCAGGAGGCGACTGCACAGGCCATCACCTCATCAAGTTGACTGCTGAAATTCCATGATGAGAAGTAACTCGAGCAGCATACTAAAATACAACTGGTCTGCCAAGTCACTTTTTAGTGGAAACCACCTGCAAACCCAATTTTAGTAGTTAATTGGTAGGTTTATCATTGTGTTTTACTTCACCCAAATGTATCAAAACATGGAAGACTGGGAGCCAGAAAACACAATGGTAAACTTACCAATCAACCACTAAAATGGGATTTGTAGGTGCACATATGACTTGGCACATCAGTCGCATTTTCCTGCTTTGCTATTAACAAGGATAATTGGTAAGACGCTGTCGTAGACTGTTGGCCTGACACTGACTTTTCTATTGTAGATTTGGTCGAAAGATAATGTCTTTTTTTATTTTGAAAGAGTTCAAGAAGCTTATCTGTGTACTCAGGATGCTTGGTTGACAAATGCGTTGCTAGTTTTGATGGCTTCATGTTTTCATTGGACAAATTTTCAGAACAAATCACGCACTGAGGTATTAGCTCCTCTTCAGTACCCAAAAACACAAATCTATATTTCAAATAATCCGGATTATACTTTCGCAGATACGTCTTTTGCTTTTTCTTGCTGCCTGCATTGTAATTACAGATACTTGGTTGGATACTCTCTTTTACGGCACGATCCAGTCCTCAACCAACTTTCCCTAATCACATTAAATCTACTCTCAATCAAAACAAAACGGAAACAACTACTCACTCTCACAAGCAGAGAAAGACGGTTTGCATCAAAGACTTTGGTTTCGATTCAAGCATAAACAAGAAAATGACAATCAGAGATGTAAAACTGTCGGTGGTTTGCGCGCACATCTCCAACTTACGAGCGGGGTGGGAGAGAAGGTGTTCAGGGGTTGCCATAAGGATTGCGCGATTACTGCCGCTGCTGTATCTCACAACTGGTGATTGCATAATACCGGCTGACTGTTTAAGAAAACTTTTTTTTTCTCACAGAGTTTTAATTTAAGCTTTCATGATTACTGCACTTGTAAAATATCGAGTTATACGATTTTTTAAATAGATGAAATAAAAGATATATTTTTGGAGCAAAAACGTCGATTGTTTCGCGACCCACCAAAACACCCGCCGCGACCCACCAGTGGGTCGCGACCCATAGGTTGGGAACCGCTGATATAGAGAGTACGTAGCAAGATACCACTATATAGTTGTTAAAAAATTTGAATGTGTTGTTGAGTTAAAATTTTGTTTTGTTTTATCACTTGAAAATCTATGTTTTTTTCAGGAGAAGGCCAAGTGAAAATAGGAGAGATTTCCAAGTTTATAAAAGAGCCAAAAGTTCCACAGTATGTCCCAATAAAATACTGTAAGTGTATAGCAAATAGTTCTTTTTGTGTTATGTCTCTTTCATACAGTTATGCAGAATTAAGTATCCATTAAATGTTTTTTTAATAAGGAATTAGATATGTAATTATTTTATTCAATTTTGGTCCAATAAACATATTGGGCTCAGTGATTTATAATAATAATGTAATGTTTAATAAATCTATTTGTTCTAAAGATATCATGATTTCACAAATAAAATCACACAAAAAGCAACATAAAAACACTTTTTTTAGCCCACTTATTGTATAAGTTTATGACTAATCTATAACATCTTTTTTCAATTTTTATTTGCTTTCTTCTTGTCTGAATACCTGATTGTATCATCAAATGACAAGTTTTTGTTTATCCTATATGGCTAAATACAGTGTGCCGAATTTTGTTTGGAAACCGTTACATTGTTATTCTGAACAAGAAATGCAGAAATGACCAAAATTGTTAGATAGTTCATGCATGTACTTTTGATTTTCAGTGTGCTACTAGGAATTGTTAGCCTGGTTTTTTTTTCCATAATTGGGTCATTATGTATGGAGTCATTCATTTTTGTGAGATTTGTGTTCATTATATCAAAATTCTTGTGACTGGTGACATTACAGAATAAAAAGTATGCATGAAGTTTTGCTGTTTGTTTGGAAAACTACAGCTGAAAACATCCATATGATTTATCAAACTGTTAAGATTGACACTTTGCTTAAAATAAAAAAGAGCTGGTATAGTCATCATCATCATCATTCTCAACAGTTTCCAGCCTCTGGTCGGGTCTGCTTCATGCACAAGCCTCTCCATTTCCTTCTTTCTTCCCACCACATCTCTGTCACCACCTTGCTCCAATTCTCTCCTCTCTTCCGTACACACTCCTCCTCTCCTTTCAGCCATCCATCTCTTGGTCTTCCTCTGGGTTTTACCATGCATCTTAATTTCGTGGATTTTCCTTGGGATTCTCTGGGCCTCCATTCTCTTGACATGTCCATACCATCTCAGTCTGGTCCTCTCTACCCTTTCCTCAAGGGGTTCCTCTTTTATGGTGCGTCTAATCACTTCATTCCTTATTCTGTCCATTTTAGTAACTCCCATTCTACCTTTTAAAAACTTTATTTTGTTTGCTTGTACTCTGCTGATGTCCCGCTTCTTCATTGTCCATGTTTCAGCAGCATATGTCCTCTTTCACTTATCTCACCATCATTTACTCCACATTCCTCTAATACACTCCCCAAGTACTTGAACTTGTTTGCCTTCTTTACTTGTTACCCTGTCATCATAATTCCCTGGGTTAACCTATTCTTCTTTCTGTTTGCTATCATGTACTCACATTTCTTTATATTAAACTAGCTGCCCGGTACGTGCTTCGCTACGTATAAAGTGAAATAATAAAAACATTTAATTGGAACATCAAATTCATTTATTCAAACAAACAAACAAAATACTTTATTAATTGCTAGCTATTTTAAAACTTAATCCAAAACATTTGGATAAACAATATTTTTTTATTTTTCCATTTTGAGCATGAATAAACAAACGGTTGGGGGTACCGACTCTGGAACAGGCAACATAAAGTTGGCCATGTGAAAAACATGATTCCTCCTAATTCACACCACAAACGTGAAGTGTTTGCCCTTGGGCCTTGTTGATGGACATCGCAAATGATAAACGCACAGGTTATTGTAATCGTTTGAACTCAAATGGCATATCAGTTGGAATCATTGGGATACGCGGTATGAAACAAACTTCTCCTTTTGATTTACCAGTTAAGATCGTAGCTTCAATCAGATTTGGCAATAACTTTTTCACTGACAATCTGGTGCCATTACACAGTTTTGGTGGATTAATATTTCGGAATAATATAATCAAAGAAACAACTTTCAGATTCAATCAATGCAGTGGCATACCAGCCGGTTCCAATGAATTTAAAAATTCAATTGGATAATTCAATGCCTCATCTTGATTCATAACACTGTCAATTGATTTATATGTCCTGACTACACCTGGCAGTTTCGCTTGAATTTGAAAATTAATGGCATTGATATGAATGTTCTTCGGTGCTAAAATGGCGCGTTCTCTTAACCAATCATGATTTCTGTAATTCTGAAGAATATTCGGAAAAACACATTCAATCAATTTATCTCTCGATTGCGCAATTGTACAAAAATTGTTCGGTACAGCGATCAATCCGTTGGTACTGTCGATTTGTATTTTGCCATCACCAATTTCTAACAATTGTTTGAAAATTCATGGGCAGCTGGATCATTTTGTAGGTGAATACGCATATTAATGTTCAGTGTCAATTTTTGTACATATCTCCAAAGAACTGATGACTTCAAACATGCATTTATTTCATCAGCAGGAGTTGATCGAGGAATGACAGGCAATGTTTGACGAAAATCCCCTGACAGTAATATCAGAGCACCACCAAAAAGCTGTTGATTACCACGTAAATCTTGCATTGTTCGATTAAATGCTTCTAGTGATTTTTTATTCGCCATTGTACACTCATCCCATAAAATAATTGATGTTTATCGCAGAACTTTTGCCATAGCAGAATTTCTCGAAATATTGCAAGTTGGAGTTTCAATCACCTGTACATTCAATGGCAATTTTAATGCAGAGTGTGCGGTCCGACCACCTTCTAATAATGTAGCAGCAATTCCCGAAGATGCAAGTGCCAATGCAATTTTCTGTTTCGATCGAATAATCGCTAAAATCAATGATGTAACGAACGTTTTGCCTGTACCACCAGGTGCATCCAAGACATATAATCCACCTGCATTATTGGAAACGGCTTGCATGATTGTGTCATATACATGTTTTTGCTGAATATTCAATTTGGTTATATTCGATTGTACAAATAAACGCAAATCATTAAAATTGAATTCCTGCTCACGTTGCAATTCACGATCAAACAAATCATGCATCTCACGATTTGTTGCGGTCAGACCCAATTGTACTAATGCTTTATTTGCAATCGTTAGACACATATCTTCAATTATTATCAAAGCTTCGTTGTACATTTCCAAGGTATTCAACAAATCAGCATTTCTTGCATGATGACGCATACGAATTAAAATATCTTCTGCCATATGATGTTTATATTTGTTCCATAATTCAAATGGATTTGATGGCATACGTGTTGATAATATAATGGCAAATGGCATTCATATTTGTTGTGGATGAGCTGAAGTAGATGCATCATGAAGTGTTGAATCCCAATGTGCATCATCCTCCAACAAATGCAAGAGTTGACATGCTTCACGATATGTTTGACACAAATTACCGTTGACTGTTCTCAATTCTTGAAATGATTTTGGGCCATTGACGTTAACTAATAACAAACACAAATAAAAACACTCAGCATTGTTTGGATGTACTGTATATATTCTCCCAATTGCATCTGTTTGGAAAATGCCTGGATTCCCATCGACTGCTGTTCCTTGTTTACGTCTTTTAAATTTTTTTGAAGACACATTTCATGTGTAATACTGAGGCACTTCAGAATATAACAAATTTATCGCAAATGTATAAGTTTCGCATAATTTGAAAAAAGCGGTCAACGTAGTCGCTGGTGGTTGTGCTGCTCTTTCCAATACATTTGCTTCATTAAAATAAACACGTTGGCCATTCTCAAGATGCACAGCCAACTGAACAAACACAGGATGTCTTTCGTGCATTGGAAATGACATAATCCTCCAGACAGCTTCATTACTACTAATATAGCGCCCAATTTGATACTGAGTAATTTCATCATTTCTATTATCACCAGCAACACCGAAAACAGCCATATCGCTCGCTCCCTTTATTTACATACTTGCAAATATATTTAATGGATTTGACTGAATTACAATACTACACATTTATATGAGCATTGAATATTTTCGATAATAATGGACAATACGGAATCACCCAACGATTATCAACTTCAACGTCCTGGTTACGCATTCTAATGGTTGCCGTTTTGCCATTATCATTAGGTTATCTACGTCGATACAACGGATATCCGTCATTGCCCGTTATTGTGTCTGAAGTCAATTGCCTTGGGTATCGTTTTGAACACTTTCCATCAATCATACATGGCGAATTCATATTTAGTCCACCGCACGGACCATGTATCATGTTTTTAACGACAACGTGAAATAATTCAGGATGAACAGTTTGATCAGGAATTTCAGCTGATGTAACGTTATAGATTTGATCCGGAGTTATTTTATGTATCAGCCAAATTAATATATGTGCGTGCGGCAATCTCCTTTTTTGTCATTCGATGGAGTAAATATGGCAACGCACCTCTTCAAATACACATAATTTCCCAATTAAATCCATAAGTGCTTTCAATTTTTGCCGAAAAACACGTGCTGTAATGGCATGACGATCAGTTGTCGACTGACCTTCAAATAAATTGTTTTTAATGTCATCCCACTGCGGATTACATGTAAATGTAATGAACAGATCCGGTCGACCGTATTTTCGTACATAAGACATTGCGTCTTGTGCAGATTCGTTCATATACCGTGGGCTACCAATATACGAAGATGGCAATATAGTTAAACGTCCGATGTCATTAACATTAGCATCATTCGCTATCGCATCTTGCAAATGAATATTTTTCTTCGGATCTTAATTTTGCTTGGTTGAAACGAATAAAATTGAGACGTTCAGTTTCTATTTTGGCATACATATCAACGATATACTGATGATGTAGTTTACATCTTAAGATATAATTTTGTTCTTGTGGACGAACCATCAATCGATACGAATAAAAATTCATAGCACTAACTTTTTTCTGTACATGTAGACCTGAAAATAAGTGCAAAATGTGACTTTAGAAATTATACAAATGAAATGTCAACACACTGAAAATAGGTCAATTATTTACCTGTTCGTGGATCAATCATTGGTATATTGATATGGTAGCCATCGTCACCTTTCCAATGCAATATTTGGGTATTGCAATGTATCGTAACGACGATGAAGTTCCGAAACACGTTGCAATTGCTCATTTCTGCGATGAAGTACAATATCACGGGATTGAAACTGATCACCAAGAATTACAATTGCAACCTCATCAATTGTCGGTACATGCTCTCCAAAAGGTGTTCTATCAGCCCTTATTACGATTTTGTGATTATCAGATGGCATACGATCGAGAGCAATTTTGAACAATTGAACTAATGCGTTATGCTGATGGAACAGCCTTTGTAGCTCACGAATAATTTCTCGTCTTGTATTCGAAACAATAGCACAACGTTGATCCAATTCACGATTTTCATTACCAATAAAATAAATTTGCAAAAAACTGATTATCAGCGTCGGGGTATGGCAATAACGAACCAGCTTGATGATAAATCTGGCCCTGAATCTGTAACATGTATGCAATTTTAGGTAGATGTTGGATCAGAATTTTTAAAACTTTGGAATACTTTATGATTCAGATTGATATAAACATGGGACAATCCTGTTGAAGTATTTACCTTAAACGTCGGCATAAAATTATCTCTAATAATTTTAATAGCACCAAAATAAGTCATTTGAAATGCCGAATTGTATTGTTCAATACGAGTCAAAAAGTGCTTCGACGTTTGAGATGTCCCAAAAATAAATGAATACAATGGTTCGGGTGGAGTTTCTAATGCTGGCAATCTCACTTTGTCATTAGCACAACACATGCCGGGCGTTTCACCTGGAAAGTTAGCCGCATCACAATGTGGACATATTGCGTCCATCATTCCAATGTATCCGTACATACTATAATCAATTTGACTGTTGTAATTAAAAGCAGCACTCATCATTTCAGCCAAAACAGCATGACGTATTCGTGATCGCCGTGCAAGATTCAGTACAGGTACAGGGTCAACAGATCTATTTCATGCATTACGTTCACGCTGCGATGCATTAGCTTGTGCGCGTTCATCTGCAGTCTGTGATCGGTTTAGTAATGCCACATCATTTGCATTACGCGTTCGCCGACCTATATTTGCTCTCCTGGCTCGTGGCATTTTTGCTTCATATAAAAAAGAATAAGTCAAATTAAAAACAAATTGCTACATTGATAGTGGTGTATCAGTATTTATACATGTGCGTATATGTGTGTATGGAAATATATATGACTGCATACGTCAATGTATATAAAAATGTCATTAAATAATTCATTTTTAAATCGACGTGCTTCCATCTGTTACAAAAGAATAAAACACCCGTAAGCACACAATATGTTTACATACATGTGTTTCAATTCAACAATTCAAAACTTACCGTTTGTGTAAATTCGTTTGACAATTTAATTCAAATAAAGCCTGTAAACGATATGAAACACCGACGGCTCTTTAAAAAACTGAGAAAAGTACACGCACACATATACATAGTACATTTGAACAATTCAAGACTCACCGTTTGTATGAATGCACTCAACAATATGTTTAAAAATGTAAACACAAAGCAATAATTATCGCTGACAATTTGCTTTAATCGAAGCACGTCCAAAATTAAATGACCGCATGAATGACATAATAACATGCTTGCCTGTCAACACTGAAAAAAGTTTCAATTTGACAGCAAAATCCCCATTAACAAAATGATCCGCCATTTATTGAATTCTTGTTACAAAAAATGTGATAAATGAAGAACCGCTCGACCGATTTTGTGCATACTTTACATAAACCATCTACTAAATAGTCCAAACAAAGCCTAAACATTTGGTTTGGATAGGTGAGCCCGTTCTTGAGTTATAAAATTACAACGAAAAGTGGCATTGATTTTTATATATATAGATTTCAGGTCATATTCCTCCACACTGTCTGTCCAAACATCCAACTGCCGCTGCATTTCCTCTTCATCATCTCCCCAGATTATCAAATTGTCCGCAAAAGCCATCACCTTTAAGTTTTCCTCTCCCATCCTCACTGCCACCTTCTGCATTATTTCATCCATGATTACAATGAAGAGTAGTGGTGATAGGGCACTTCCTTGTTTTAGTCCATTCCTTTGTTCCAGCCAATCTGTTCTTCCTTCCCCTATTTTCACATAGCTCACACTTCCTTGGTACAATTCTGTCACTCTCCTGATAGTTTCTTTGGGAACTCCTCTGTTCTCCAAGGCCTTCCATACCTTACTCCTGTGTACACAATCATATGCTTTCTCAATATCGAGAAATACCAACAGAAGATCCTTTCCATACTCATAATGTTTCTCCTGCAGCTGTCTCATAACAAGTATCAGGTCTACCGTCGATCTCCCTGATCTGAAGCCATACTGCTCTTCCCTAAGCTGTTTTTCCACCCTGTCACGTATCCTTTTTTTCAATGATCTTTTCATACACTTTGGCACAGTGACACATCAGTGTGATACCTCTTTAGTTTTTAAACTCCTTCCTGCTCCCTTTTTTGAATATAAGTATAATTATTCCTTTTTCCAGTGTTCAGGAGTTGTGCCCTGATTCCATACCTTTCTCATCACACGGTATAGCCACTGCTTTCCTACTACTCCTGCTGCCCTTATCATTTGCACACTCACTTCATCGATGCCTGGTGCCTTTCCACCATTCATTATACCCAAAGCTGTTTCCAATTCTTCCCAAGTTAAATCCTTCTCTTTCTCTCCTACATGGCTATTATTTTCCTGCTTCTCCTGAACAACTGTATCATCCTGTGACCAATCTGGGTTCAGTAAGCCCTCAAAATACTCCTTCCACATCCTTTTGAGTCTTTCTGAGCTGTTTATTTCGTTCGATCCTTATCTATCACATTGACATTTCTATCCGCTCCTTCTTTTTCCTTTTATCTTTCCATATAATACTTTCTTATTTCCTTTGCTATCTTCTTCTATCATATTGGTCCATTTTTCCAGCCACTTCTTCCTCTCCTCTGTTAATATTTTTTTGGCCTCCTTCTTTTTCTTCACATAGTCATCCTTTGTCTCCTGTGTCCTCTGCTTGTACCATTCCCTAAAGGCCCTATTCTTGAGTTCCACTGCTGGTTTTACTCTAGCATTCCACCGTGCTGTTTCTTTCCACCTTTTGGTGTTACCAGTCCTTCCATATACTGTTTTTACTGCTTGAACTAACATTGTTTTAAAATATTCCCACTCTTCCACTGTCTCCATTTCCGTTAAGGGTATCTTACTCCTTATTATTGTCTGGTATTCCTCTTCATTACTTTTCTCTTTCAATTTCCATACTCTTAATCTCCTGTCTTCCTGATTTTCTCCTCTCTGCCTCTCCATTACTAATTGTCAGTGATAACTATCCAATGCCTCTGATAGTATTACCTTCACATCTCCACACTCTTCTTCAATTTACCATAAAATATAAAGTAGTCGACAACTGACTACCTCTGCCAATCGCTACTGTTCCGTGTTACATTGTGGCTCTCTTGCTTTTTGTACCAGGAATTTCCTATTTTCAATCCTTTTCTTTTGCAGAGATCCAGAAGCCTTTCTCCTTCTTCATTTCTGTCACCCCACATTCTGTCCCTATTACTTCCTCATACCCCTGCCTTTCTGTGCTTACCTGAGCATTCAGGTCTTCCATAATTATAATATTCTGCCCATTTAACTGTCTCTGCAACTCCTACTCAAACTCCTCCTTCTCTTGAATTGGACAGCCTACTTATACTTGAAGTACACCCAGGCTTCTTCCTTTAATAGCTATCTTTGCCTTCATCACTCTGTCATTAATCTCTTCCACTTCCTATTTCAGCCCCTCTCTCACAAATGAGTTAAATACATGGGGAAGGAACATTATACAACATCTAAAACCGTTATTTGGGTTGAATCTAGAGACTTATTGTATGTTACTAATGTGTTAAATAGTTCTGGCTTATAAGGCAGGAGGGGAGGCAGACTGATTAATTTGACTTAATAATTTATATGCCAAAAAAAAAAAAAAATCACGTGAAGCATCCAGTACGTTATATTATTTGAATGAGTTACATTTGATGTCATGCCAAGATATTTACACTTAGGGTCTCCAACAAGCATTTTGTACCCCACCCCATAATTATAAAATGAACTTTTTTTATCTTTGTACTTCATGTACTGATTCTTCTTGGCATTTATCCCTAATAAATATATAATACTTACATATATAGGTAATTTGCAGTATGTTATATTACTATATTTTGTCTCTTGATTATTATGCTGTCCTGCTTATAATGTGTTTTTTTTTTCCCTAGAACACTTTATACTGAAATTTTATTGTATACAGAAATAACTTTTGTCACTTAAGGAATTTGTTTTGCAGACATGTTCTGATTTCTTAATTAATCAATCTTCTAGTGGAGGCTCAGCCATCACAGGAGATACTATCACATTTACGTTGGATGCTGCAGAAAGATGTCCTCGGCCAGGACGTATTCCTTATTGGGCGACCTGGACCACTGCGCCGTAGGCTCGTAATGCAGTATCTGGAGATGACATCACAAGAGGCAGAATATGTGGCACTGTCTAGGGACACTACTGAAGCCGACCTCAAGCAACGGAGAGAAATACGTGCTGGCACTGCCCATTACTTTGATCAGGTAACTCTCTTATTTATTTGTGAATTTTTCATTTTGTTGCTTGTGTATGCATTCTTAAATGATACTTTCAAATTTACTGTTTCTAGACTTTAATCAGTTTTATTCATTATTTTCCAATCATTGTTTTGAAAATTTTCTTTGAATATTTTTAGGGTATATGCAATGCATTGATTCAACAACACTGGAAATGAGTTGATAAAATAGATTTTTTTAAAAGAGTTATTGGGTCGTTGAAGGTGAAAAACAAAAACCAATCTGTACAACTTCTATGATTTTACACTAAACCCTGAATATTTTTAAATTGTAACCATTGTGTTATTATTTCTTTACAGACAAAGACATTCACTGTATTTGTTTGGACAAATTATTACTTATGAGATTAATAGTCCAATGACCACCTGTACAGAGGGAATTGCCTGTTAAATCCAGGAAATCTTTACATGAAGTTAATTCTAACTGTAATCTGATAAAACAATCATTTAATGAAATGACATATAATCAGTAAATTTAGAAGAAGTTTACAAAGTATCATATTGATTTCAGTTTTCACAGCAGTTATTGAATAAAGTTAGAATTGCAAGGAATAAGACTGTCTCGAGGCCTACTGGATATCAATGATGTGCATTTGTTTCTTCCCATTCTGCGTTTTTACCATTTGCTCAACGTGATGTTATGGTGACAGTGTGGCCACTGCCGACAACCTGCATCAGCCCTTGAACCACTCTTGAAGCACTGTCACTGGGCACTCGACTGTCACGAATTGCTGGCAGACGGGAAGTGTAGCTTTCCGTACTCCAACTTCCTAGCGGTCTTCAGGCCTGCCTCTTTGCAGCCTCTCGGGCGGAGGTTGTTGCAGATGGTCAATTCTGGATAAACAAAGAAATTCATGGGTTGGCATTTATTTGTCACGATTAGTCAGCCCCCACTGTAGCATCCAAGCATGTGTTTTTTGGTGAACCCATGCATTACTCAATTTTTAAAACAAACTCCGGTCCTCGCTCCATGTAACATTGTGTTGCATGTCCGTATATCTTTCCCTTCACGCTTTTAACACAAGTCTGTCAGGTCTCGGTGCTGATAAGTGGCAACTCCCTTGAGGCCCCGAAGGACTGCCACACAAAGAAATTGTTTTGGCTGATTTCTTGTCCCCACCAGCCAGCCACACCACACTGTGGAGTATTACACAATGTGTTATTATTGAATCTCATATGTCTGCCCAGCTGAAAGGTACAGTTTGCTATAATTTCTGTCAAGCATATTATTGACTAATAAAAGTTTCTTTAAGCATGTTTATTAGTGATAACTACATATAACAGAACTGTGCTAATGAAGGAAAGAAAATGTTTTACAAATACAGTAAAATTCCTATTATCCGAACTCTGACTAACCGAATCGCTTTTTTTAATTAAGACGTAAATGTACTGCGATTCACAAAATAATGATTCTGCCTTCCCAGTGGTGGATCAAGGAATTTTCCAAGATGGGGCAAAAACTGTGGCACCCCCATTGTTGTGACCCACCGCTCCAATTGTTGGCCAACCACGTTGTTGTCTTTGCCAAGTGGCCAGCCCCGCTCTTTGATTAGTCAGTCAGTATGTAGTTGACCTGGTACTGTGACAGTACTCTTTTGCGTCGGTGCGTTGCTTTGTTTGTGAGTGATTTGTTGTTCACCACGGCTTCTAAAAGAAAATGTGTTGTGTTATCATTAGCAGATAAAATAAAAATTATGGAGTAATCAGATAAAGTAGTTACGGGTAAACATTTGGCTGAGATGTACTGTGTGGGATAATCAACAATAAAAGGAGCAAACCTGCACTTTTAAACTTCATGTCAGTGCTTGAAAATGAATATGAAAATTCTTCAAGAAAATCAATTAAGGCAGCCACAAACAAATATTTAGGAGATGCCGTTTTCAAGTGGTTTTTGCAGCAAAGTTTTATGGGAAATCCAATTTCAGGTTCAATTCTTTGGGAAAAGCTAAAATCTTAGCTCAGAAGCTTGGTTGTTCATCCTTTAAACGAAGTAATGGCTGGCTAAGAAATTTTAAGTCCAGGCATGGTGTCCGTGAATTAGATTTAAGTGGTGAGAAGTTATCAGCAGACTCCAAAGCTGCAGAAGATTTTATTGAAAAATATGAAGTTGTAGCAGACCCCTACAATCCTGAGTTTTTGTACAGTGCTGATGAAACCAGTCTTATTTGGAAAGCTCTGCCTAAAACCACTTTAGCATCTAAAAGGGAGCGTAGTGCTCCAGGACATAAAGTTAGTAAAGACCGTGTTATGTGCCTAACTGTGCGAACTCTACAGGAAGCCATAAAATACCCCTTCTGTTGATAGGGAAGTCAAAAAGCCCAAGAGCATTTAAAAATGTGAAAAAGGTTCCCCTCTTTTATAAAAACCAACCCAAAGCTTGGGTGACTGCAGCATTGTTTACCAAATGGTACGATGAAGTTTTCATCCCTGAAGTGAAAAAAACACCAAAAATGTCTTGGCAAAGAAGGCAGTAAAGTGCTTTTGGTTGTTGACAATGCACCAACTCATCTCACCATAGAATTGTTGTAAATGGACCAGTCTGTTATCGAAACGATGAAATGCCATTGCAGAAGGCAACTTTCAGGGAAACTTTTGGTGGAGGTCAAAATCAAAGAAGGTGTGTTGGCTAACCAAAAAAAAATAAAAAATAATTAAATAAATAAATTTGAAAGATTGCACTTACATGGTGGCAGAAGCTTGGACCATGGTTAAGGCAGTCACATTAAGATGTGCGTGGAACAAGAGAAGGAAAAGGAGAAAAAGGAAAAAGAAGCTCAAGGGAAGGAAAGGGATGAGACAGGAGAAGATGGGGATGATGTGTCACTTGAGGAATTCAGAAACATTCTTTTGAAAATTCCTGGATGTTGATGACCTTAATGTCAAAGTTGAAGCAGACACGGGACCATCAGCTTGTCAAGCATTTACCCACCTTGACACTGCGTTTAACTGGATGGAGCGTCAGCCCGAGTGTGACCACGTGCAACTTCTCACTGTCAAGTGGATGCATCACTTGGCTTCCTCAAACTTGGATGGACACATTCAAACAGCTTGCTTTGACCAAGATGTTCAGCAAGCAATGACTTTTATTTACAGTACGGTACATACATACTGTACTAATGTACAGCAGATGTGAGTATGCTTAACAGGTAAGAGTTCTACTGTAGTCTCTATGTCTATGATTCACTGGATCAAATGATACATTTGTCATCAGCTGATAACTTGTAGAGGCAGGTAGTAGTACCGAACTCATTCCGAAGATGGTTTTTTGCTTCTGGCTTTATGCTTTGTATATGTTGAGATCATTAATGGTGGGTAATGACTGGAGGCAAGGAATTGGAAAGATTTTGGCTATGGCCTTTTGAAGGAACTGTCCCAGCATTTACTTGGAATGATTATTTAGTGAAACCATGGAAAACCCAAATCTGGATGGGCGGACGGGAATTCAAAGGTGCGTCCTCCCGAATGTGATCCCAGAGCGTTACTGCTACCTACCACACTTGATTGTTCAATTTTGTTTGTTATTTGTGGATTGGAACAGAACTAGAGTAATAACACTCATTGTTGATTTGATTATTGAGTGACACAGACCACTGTTTTAAAGAAGAGAAAAGTGGGAAATAATATCTCCAAATGACAACTGCAGCTTAGAGAATCAGACATACTGTTGCATTTAATGGAAAATATTGCCCCAGTAAAAACAAGATTTGTTTTAAAGAAGAGAGAAGTAAGAAAAAATCTCTCCAAATGACAGACATACTGCTGTATTTATTGTAAAATACTGCTGCAATCAAAACAATTGATTTCTTGAGTCTCCTTTGAAGAGCATTTTGGTGGTTTACTTCAATTTGCAGGGGACAGTCCACAGAGAATTTGTTCTAGAAGTATCTGTGAATTAAGTGTGCTATGAAAAAGTTTGTCAAAGATGCTTTTCAAACAAATTTGATTACTCTGTTCCAACATTACCAAACAGTTTATGATGAGAAAAGCTAACTGTGCTTGCCCACCCTTTTCATTTAACAGATGTAATGCCTGATGATTACATCTTGTTTGAGAAAGTGAAATACCATGCTAGGGAATATCATATTAACTAGTTTTGTACACACTGGAATCTATGACATATACTAAATACCACACGAAAGGAAGACTTCTATAGATGGTTGGTTAGAAGGGTCATATTACAAGGACTAAATGATAGTTAAATAATTCCTTTCACACAAGTATTTTTAATAATGTAAATACTATTGAGACACATATTATATTGATATATGTACAGGTAAATGATAGTTTAAAGGTTTGGAATAGATTATTTTAGCCTCTTCCGACCAAATGTTTACCTCTACTTCAAGTGATGCTCCTTGTTTTCACAGATGAGGACTGGATAATGAATGATTTTTGTCTAAGTAGTTGCCCACTGCTTGCCAACGGCCTCATGAAAGATGTGGCCTAAGGCATCTTTTTGCGCTTGTGGTTGGAAAAGGCCCGAAAGGTGAATGAATCAGAAATGAACAGTGGCATGGGAATGCTGAATTATTATTATTGATTTAATTGCGATGGACCACATGCTCTGGTGGCAATTCACTTGTTCATCTAATTACCCCTTTTATTTTTTTAAAACTATCTTAAATAGAGTGTTAAATTCCTCCCCCATCTACTTTTGTGATTAACCAATTTTAATTTTAAATTCCTTCAGCGTTTTTGGTAAATTATTCAACACTTCACTTGGTAATTTGTTGCAATCGCTGACACCCTTAACCACAAAAGAAAATTTTCCGACTCCCTTATGCATGAAATCGAGTGCCAGCTTGTGGTCAAAGTCATCTTTTCCCTCCCATGTACTATTCCCAATTATTTGACCAATGTCCTTCCAAGCCTCATCCTCAACATATGCCTCTTACTTTCCCAGCACTTTCACCCTCCTCCTATCTTCCAATGACTCCCAATCCAGCTCCTTTGGCATATCAATTACTGACTGTCTCCTGCAATAATTTCCACAATCGAATCTAGCTGCTCTTCTTTCCACCCCCTCCAACTCCTATATTTGATAACCAAAATGTGGGTCCCAAACTACACCAGCAATTCAACCAATGGTCTAACCAAAGTTTTGTAACCCCATTCCCTAACTTCTCTGGTACATCATCTCATCACTCTTTCCAGAAAATGAAGGACTTTGTAACCTTTTCCTACCACTTGCCCAAAGTGCTGTGCCAAGTTAAGTTTATTAACAAATGTTGTGCCAAAGTTTGTACACTTTAAGGCTTTAACTGTCAATTCTGATCCCACCCTATAATCATAAAGTTTTAGTTTTTTATCTGTATACCCAATAAACTGAATCTTCTTGGCATTTATCTTCATTCCAGGCTATACAGATTACTCTGCAGCTGTTCACAGTCTTCTCCTGTTTTGATCCTATTATATACCATTATGTCTTCTGCAAACGACCTAAATTCTGACTGTATCCCATCAAAACAATTATTCATTAGAATAATGAACAGCAACGGTCTGAATACATTACACTGTCACACTCCTGTATTCACTTCCACCTCTTTTGGTAATGTATTTCCTACTCTAACACTGTGCTTTCTGCCTTTTAAGAATTCTTCTACCCAGCAAGTAACTTTTTCATCCAATCCAATAGTTTTAAATTTATTTAAAACTATTTTATGGCTCACTCTGTCAAATGCCTTCAAAAAATCTAGTGCTACATTATCAACTTGGTCTCTCTTGTCCAGTTCATCTGAAACATCTTGCATACCACCTCTGAGATTCATAAGAATATCCTTGCCTAAAGCTGTGTTGTCGATATAGTTGCATATAAATGTCTCCATCATCACTGATGTCAAAGTAATTGGCCTGTAATTTTCAACCCTATTTTGCACCCCTATTTTGTGAACTGGTAGTACTATGGCTCTTCTCCAGTCCTCTGGTAAGCAGCAAGACTTCAGACTCATTTTAAATAAAATTTCAAAGTAATGTGCAATATCATATCCCACAATCCTTAATATATCTTTAGTCATATTACAGAGCGTGGTGGTGCAACGGTTAGCGTTCTGGCATCGCATTCCGCAGGACGGCGGTTCGAATCCCCGTCCGGGCATCGAGATTTGGGTTTTCCATGCTTTCCCAAATCACTCCAGGCAAATGCCAGGATGCTTCCTTCAAAAGGCCATGGCTGAATTCCTTCCCATTCCTTCCCCCCCCCCCCCAATCCTTTCCCGTCTCTAAAGACCTTGCTGTTAAGAAACAAAAACAAAAAAATAGTAATATTACCTACAACAGCTGCTTTGTATTTGTTTAGCTTTCTAAGTTCCTTCATAATTTCCTGTGATCTATTTTGTAGTTTCTTCATTTATAGTTATACGGAGAGTCTCCTATAATTTACTCCCTTCCATCACAGGATTACAGTCCCTAGTGGTCTTATTAAACCAGTCACTCAATATCTCTGCCATTTTAAAATCCTCAGTGACTTCAACTCCATTTTTATCTACAATTGTCTGAGTACCTTCCCTTCCCCTCAGTTTTCTAACATCATCATCATAATCTTCTTCTGTCTCCAGTTTCCCGGGTGGGGTGTAAGAGTGCTCTCCACTTTTACCTGTCCAAGTATGTTTCCTCTTCATGGATTTTGGACCATTGTACACCTTTATCCTGTAGGTCCAATTTCACAAGATCAGTCCATCTCCTTCTGGGCCGGCCTCATGGTCTTTTATACCCTCCAATTCTTTTTCCAGCCATATCCTCGGTGATCTTGTAGGGTCCATCCGCTTGACGTGTGCTAGCCATCGCAATGTTGCATTGGCAATTTTTTCTCGGAGGGTTTCACTGACTGGGATCTGTTTGCAGACCATTTCATTCCTGATCTTGTCTCTTCTGGTTTTCTGGACCATTGATCTCAGGAACTTCATCTCGGCCACCTGGAGTCTGTTTTCATCTCTGTTGGTAGTGGTACATACTTCCAGGCTGTGCGTTGTAATTGGTAAGAAGTATGAACTATACAGTGCCATTTTGGATGTAATTGGTACATGATTGTCCCACAAAAGGCGTTTAACTTGATGGTAAAACTGAGCTTCTTTTTGTACCCTATTGGTAATTTCATTCTGGGATTGACTGTCAGAGGTCACTTTACTGCCAAGGTACTGAAAATTATCCACCTGATTCAATTGTTCGCCATCCAGATAGATAACGGGCTTCATATTCTGTCTGCTGACAGCCATAATCACTGTTTTTGTGTGGCTTATTTTAAGACCAAATTCCTTAAAATACTTATTCCAGATGTTTAGTTTCTGATGCACTTCCTCTTCTGTATATTCCCAAATCAGAACATCATCTGCAAATGCAAATGATTTAAAGTCATCAGGGTTGAGTTGCTGTTTTACTCTCTTCATAATTTCGTCCATTACGATGATGAACAACAGCAGTGATAATGTGCTACCTTGCTGAACACCTTTGGTAGTCACAAACCAGTCTGAATAGGAGTCTCCAATTTGAATGTAGCTTTGGCAGCTCTCATAAAGCATTCTAACTTTGGTGATCAAGTTTGTTGGTACCTTCCATTTGGTCAGACATTCCAAAAGTTTATCTCTAGGTATGCTGTCATAGGCCTTTTAAATATCTAAGAAAATAAATATGACATCTCTTCCCCTCTCCCAATGTTTGTCCCTGATCATACGAGTCGTGAAGATGAGATCTGTTGTTGATCTGTTAGGTCTAAATCCATACTGCTCTTCTTCAAGCTGTGGTTCAATGACTTTCCTCAGCCTGTCTTCTATAATTTTCTCCATTAGCTTGAGTCCATGGGATAGAAGAGTTAATTCCTCTGTAATTATTACTTTTCTTCGGCTACCTTTTTTAAATATTGGCACTATGATTCCCTTTGTCCAATCAGAGGGGACTTTTCCTTCTTTCCAGATGGTGTTCATTACTCTATATACCCAGTGAAGTCCATAGATTCCTGCTTCTAACATAGCAAGTAAAAATTTCTAGATGCATCGCTCAGTGGTCTCCCTGCATCAGTAATATTCTTCATAAACTTGTCCTAAGCTTTCCTCTTTGCTCTTACTAATTGCTCATTCAAGCATTCCTTACTGCCTCCCTGCCTCTTAACTCTGTTTTGTTCCCGTCTCACTAATCTCTTCAACCTTCTCATTTCCCTATTGCAGTATGTAGGTTCTGTACTTCTCTTTATTTCCTGCTTTGGAATAAATGTTTCCTTGTCCTTTTTTTATTATTATTTCCTTAAACTCTTCCCATTTTGCCCTCACTGTACTTGTGCCATCCTTCTATTTGCTGAACCTTTCCCTAAAATATCTCTTCAATTCTAAAGTCTATGCATTTTAATAACTAATACCTATTCCCTCCTTCAATTTTGGCTACTGGTTTACTGACTCCCCTAATATCCATCAGTACTGCATTTTGATCACTTATTCCTTCAGTTAGCTGATACCCCACAATATTTTTAGAAAGATATTCAACATGTTTGGTCCCTTCATTTTCTGCTCTTCCACTTATGTAAAACCTTCTTTACTTACTAAGGTATTCACAAATCTCTTTTCCCTTGTGTTATTGATCTTATTTCCTACCCAGTTGACACCTGGTAAATTTAAATCCCCTACAATAATGACCATCCTACACTCACTCGGAACTGTGAATATGAATTTAAGGTTTCTCCAAAAACCTTATCTCCATCATTCATTTTTCACTATGGTAAGCAGCCACAACCCTGATTTTTTTATTATCACCCAAAAAAAACTACTTCTAGTAGTCATGCTCTTGAACTGTAAACACTAGAAAACTGTTGTAATCTTTGCTAATCAGTATGAATACCTCTCCACCAATTGTTCCTCTATCTCTGTGGTACACTCTGTAACCATCAGGAAAAACTTCATTGTCTAGTAGTCTTTCTCTTAACCAAGATTCTATGCCTGTAATCACTTTTGATTCTTGTATCCCTATTAAACTTGCAAATTATATTACTTTGTTTATTATACTTCTACAATTCAGTAATGACACTCTTCTTATTGGCTTTGTGTTATTTTCAGTATTAAACTTTGCCTTTCCCATCAATTTTTATTTCCAAAGTTTTTTCTATTTCTTTAACATTTGTGTTTCTTCCCATCATTCATCTACAATTGGTATCCCTTTGATCACTTATTTGTATCCCCTCACCAGCAGTCCTTGACCTTAAAAGGGAACAGTTCTGACCCCATACAACTGGAAGTAGGCTACCTTACAGCTTTAGCTAACAGCTCAATATATTCCCTTCCCCCTTCTATTTAGGTGTAGGCCATGGCTAGTAAAAACTTGCCTACCAATGGTATTCACAGGCCCCCAAAACAGAGCTAGTGCCTTTTCAAACTAGCACCTCTGTTTTCAACTTACAAACTGCATGAGTTCCATCTTGATATGCTGTGCCTCCTTCACCACCTTCCTTAGGTTACTCTCTATTGAAAATGTATTGATAGGAGTGCCCACAGCTTGAATTATTACTACTCTATCAGCCTTAGTAAAATTCCTACAAAGTGAACCTATATCCTCCGTTACCTGTCCTAATGTTGCCCTGGGTTTGAAAAAGCTTGTGACCTGGTAGCCTGTGCCTAATTGATCCTGCAGAAGAGGACCTACATCTCTCACATGGCTACTACCTAGCAGCAGAACCTTTTTCTTCCTATTTTTTCCTTCCATGCCTTTATTTCTACGTGCCTGCTATACCTTATCTATTCTGACATTTACATGAGGCTCTTCACCTTCTGGCTACAGTTCAGACCTATTTCTCTCCACGATTTCTGAAGTTTTTGATTTCTTCATCTTGTTAACAATATTTCCCCTGTAACCTGTTCTCCACCATCCTTCTCACCTCCCCCCCCCCCCCCCTCCCACACTAAATCCACCATCTCGACTTTCTGCCTCCACATGCAGAGCCTCCCAACACTACAATTCAGAGTGTGAATGGGGAATAGATTAAGGAATTTAAAAAGGGACGTGAATCAAGTTAAATGTTGTTGTTTTAAATTAAACACTATCTATTAACAACTGATTTATTAATGTTTTTATCATACAAATATCTGCCTTTCTTTCTCATCATCAGTTGGAAAATTGTGGTAGCTACCACATGCCTGTCCGGAA
The DNA here is from genome assembly GCA_031002005.1 of Vandiemenella viatica. Classification (NCBI taxonomy): domain Eukaryota; kingdom Metazoa; phylum Arthropoda; class Insecta; order Orthoptera; family Morabidae; genus Vandiemenella; species Vandiemenella viatica. The sequence goes on from JARYHS010012519.1 coordinate 14,680,721, forward strand.
CAGCAATTTCTGCAGTTATCTGAAATGCGTCTGGTGAAAAACAATAAAACAGTTGTTAATAGACAGTGTTTAATTTAAAATATTTAGCAACTGTGAAACATGGCCAGTAACAAAGGTATTACATGTTGTTGGGTGTAGTGAGATTAAGTGGAAGGATTCACAGGATTTCTGGTCAAGGGATTATAATTATCTCACTAGCGGTCAGAGTAGTTACTGGGATTAAAAGGATGAACCAACAAAAGAAGCTGATTTTTTTAAACTGATTAGACTTTCTTTATCATTGAGTAAATTAATTTACGTTGTTTATTTTGGTTCCAAAAATGTTCCTGTACTAGGGTAGCAACTCACCATTTACCATGGCCAATTTGGATGTCATTCCCTGAATGCTGGAATATTGCCAATACAAATTCGCAACAATATGGCAGACAATACTGTTCTTAACAATAATCGTAGTAAAGTATAGAGACTGAACAAATTAATTAACAGTAGTATACATGCCTACACGTATTAAAAATTTGAAGTAGCTTTAAAATTAAATACTTGGGTGATGGGAATTGTAAGTATCAAAGGGGTAGCTGTACATGAAATTTTATATCTTAACAGATGATTAGAAAAATATGCAAGAAAATGCAAGAAGAAAATAAAATGGAGCCTATTCTTTTACAACTAGTCAGTTGATAAGTTTACTAGTGGAAATTGGCCCTTCGTTAACAGGAGAACATCACGGAAGGTGGGTGGTGCAAGATACAGTCTCACAGAATGATATTTATGATGCATGTTGGAACTTTTAAAAGTGGAAACATTTGAACTGTGGCATTGTTAACCATCCTATAAATGATTTTTGTTTTTTTGCAGTGAAGAAAATGTGATTAATATAAGTCTATTTCATTTGAACACAGGAAAAAATGTAATTTTTTTTATTGTTATAAAAGTAAGCTATTTTTTGATAATTAACAGAATTTTCTTTACACATCTGTTACTTTCAATCATCAGTTTTCTTATGGGTGGCCTGATAGTTTAGTATATTGCATTTGATTCAAAGTGAGAGAACCCTGTTGAAATCTTGGCATCTTCAAAATATGTGCTGTCTGTTAATATGATAATAACTTCTGCAAAATGTGTATTTTTGAATAGATTAGAACCAATCTTAGTTTGGTTTCCACAATAAGTCCGGCCAAAAAGGAGGTGAATTACACGGCAGGCTGAAATTCAGTCACAAGGTCAATGCTACACAGAATTATATTAATTATCTTCTGTGTAATGTAACAAGTAGTCTGCTTTATGAAAATTAGGCTTGAGAGAAATTAAATGGTGTAATGTGGTGGAGGGGAAATGTTTTCAGATTCCCTTACCAAAAGAGAAATAATTGATAATTGTTTGACATGTAACACATTTCCAATAGTGTTTTCTCTATATTATTAATGCTGCATTGATTGAGCTGGCATTTAGCATTTAACAATATGTTACCATTAATTCTGGTTGATTTATAACAAATTTGTACTATTAAAAATTTCACCCACTCTTCTGATATATGTGATAGTATTGTAATTATTTCAATTGATTATGTTACAGTTTATGGAAATATATTGAAAACAACAATAAAAATGATTCTTGTACTATTGGATAAAGGAAACAAAGAAACTGCCGCGAGGCAATGAAAATAAGATAGGATAGGGAAAATAAACAGTTACCCGTCACTTACCACAGATGAAGGCAGGAGGGCGAAACACGTAAAAACACAAAAACAAAAGAATTACACAATATTTCGACTTTTCAGTCTTACTCATGTAGGAGGCGAGACATATGGCAGGGGGAAAGATGTGGTCACATCCGAGCCCGCCACATGAATGAAGCACAGGCGGAAAACGCGTGGTAGTGGAAGAATTGTCGAGAGGGGGGGGGGGGGGGGAACAGGCTTGACCAGCGATTAAAGTGAAACAAATAAATATAATGTCTGTGTAGCTTAGTTCAAAAAGTTATAAATACATACAAAAAATAAAAAATAAAATAAATAAATAAAGAAGGAAAAAAAAATATATATATAAAAAAAAAAAAACCGACTGTAAAATGAAATGAGAGATGGCAAGTGACAGGTTTAACGTAGGTTTAGGCCAGGGGTGTGTCTGGTGTCAAGGATATGTTGATAGGCTAGTTCCCATCTGCGGAGTTCTGAAGGGGTGGTGGTATTTGGAAAAACTCTAATAGCTCTGACTGTGAAACAGGTGTTGAGGTTGTTTGAATTATGGAAGTTCGCATGAGTTGCCACGGGATGGTCTGGGTTGGAAGTATAAACTGTTTGCCTGTGGCCATTCATTCTGTAGGAAAGTTGTTGAGTGGTGAGACCAATGTAAGAGGCAGTGCAGTGGATGCAGGTGAGTTGGTAAATAAGGTGAGTGGTAGCACATGTGGCATGTCCAATTATTGGGAAAGATTCGCCTGTGACAGGATTAGAGTAAGTAGTGGTGGCAGGGTGCATGCTGCAAGTTTTACAGCGGGGTCTGTTACACGGGAAAGATCCCTGTGGAGGTCTAGGGGAGTCGGCAGGTAAATACTTGTGGACCAAGATGTTGTACAGATTGGGCGGTCTGCTGAAGCAAGTGCGGGGAGCAGTGGGTAGGATTTTGGGAAGGAGGAGACGCATTTCAGGGAAGGAACGTAAGAAATCATGCCCACGGCGGAGTATCTGGTTGACAGATTCCAGGCCAGGAAAGAACTGGGTGACAAGTGTTGGACCACGGTCAGCTTTAGGAGGTGCAGAACGAGGATTGTGGGTGATGGCACGGGAAATTTGTTTTTCCACCAGATCATGGGGGTATTGGCGGGAAACAAGGGCTTGGGATAGTTTTTGGGAGTAACTGGAGATTGATTCATGATCAGAACAGATGCGTCTGCCACGGATTGCAAGGCTGTATGGGAGGGAACGTTTTATGTGGAAGGGGTGACAACTGTCAAAGTGTAGGTATTGTTGTAAATTGGTCGGTTTAATGTGTACTGAGGTATGGAGGGTCCCCTGTCATAGGGTGATATCTACGTCAAGGAAGGTGATACAGGTGTGGGAATATGACCATGTGAAATTGATGGAGTGATTATCATTTAGTGAGTTGAGGAAGTCTAGGAGGTGGTCCTCCCCGTGGGTCCAGATCATAAATATATCATCTATGTATCTGAACCACACGAGGGGACTGAGGGGGGAATTCTTCAGAAAAATATTTTCCAGACGGCCCAGGAAAAGGTTAGCATAGGACGGGGCCATGCGGGTACCCATGGCAGTGCCGCGTATCTGGTGGTAAATCTGGGAGTTGAAGGAGAAATAGTTTTTGGAGAGGATAAAGTTGGCAAGGGATATGAGAAAGGATGTTCTGGGAAGACTGTTTGGAGGGCGCATATCCAAGAAGTGCTGAAGGGAACTGAGGCCTTCAAGGTGGGGAATATTGGTGTACAAGGAGGTTACGTCAATTGAAACGAGGAGGGAGTCTGGTGGTAGAGGACTGGGGACTTTTGACAGACGTTCCAAAAAATGTGGTGTGTCTTTGATGTAAGATGGAAGGTTCTGCACAAAAGGTTGGAGGTGTTGATCCACCAAGGCTGAAATTCGTTCAGTGGGGGAACCATAGGCCGCAACTATAGGTCGTCCCGGATTGCCAGCCTTGTGTATCTTGGGGAGAAGGTACAAAGTAGGTGTGCGGGGATTTTGAGGGGTGAGAAGGGATAAGGATTGTGAAGAAAAACAAATTTCCCGTGCCATCACCCACAATCCTCGTTCTGCACCTCCTAAAGCTGACCGTGGTCCAACACTTGTCACCCAGTTCTTTCCTGGCCTGGAATCTGTCAACCAGATACTCCGCCGTGGGCATGATTTCTTACGTTCCTTCCCTGAAATGCGTCTCCTCCTTCCCAAAATCCTACCCACTGCTCCCCGCACTTGCTTCAGCAGACCGCCCAATCTGTACAACATCTTGGTCCACAAGTATTTACCTGCCGACTCCCCTAGACCTCCACAGGGATCTTTCCCGTGTAACAGACCCCGCTGTAAAACTTGCAGCATGCACCCTGCCACCACTACTTACTCTAATCCTGTCACAGGCGAATCTTTCCCAATAATTGGACATGCCACATGTGCTACCACTCACCTTATTTACCAACTCACCTGCATCCACTGCACTGCCTCTTACATTGGTCTCACCACTCAACAACTTTCCTACAGAATGAATGGCCACAGGCAAACAGTTTATACTTCCAACCCAGACCATCCCGTGGCAATTCATGCGAACTTCCATAATTCAAACAACCTCAACACCTGTTTCACAGTCAGAGCTATTAGAGTTTTTCCAAATACCACCACCCCTTCAGAACTCCGCAGATGGGAACTAGCCTATCAACATATCCTTGACACCAGACACACCCCTGGCCTAAACCTACGTTAAACCTGTCACTTGCCATCTCTCATTTCATTTTATAGTCGGTTATTTTTTTTATATATATTTTTTTTTCCTTCTTTATTTATTTATTTTATTTTTTATTTTTTGTATGTATTTATAACTTTTTGAACTAAGCTACACAGACATTATATTTATTTGTTTCACTTTAATCGCTGGTCAAGCCTGTTCCCCCCCCCCCCTCTCGACAATTCTTCCACTACCACGCGTTTTCCGCCTGTGCTTCATTCATGTGGCGGGCTCGGATGTGACCACATCTTTCCCCCTGCCATATGTCTCGCCTCCTACATGAGTAAGACTGAAAAGTCGAAATATTGTGTAATTCTTTTGTTTTTGTGTTTTTACGTGTTTCGCCCTCCTGCCTTCATCTGTGGTAAGTGACGGGTAACTGTTTATTTTCCCTATCCTATCTTATTTTGATTCTTGTACTATGTAAGACTGGATGTTTTCTCAGCATTGAATATGAATAAAATCTTCACGGGTAACTAGGTGAGTTAGTCCATCGACAAAACACTACGTTTTGGCGGTCACAAACTATGCCGCCATTGTCAAGTGACTTGACAATAGCGGCCGTGATTATGACCGCCGAAACATCCTGTTTTGTCGATGGACTAACTCGGCTAGTTACCCGAGAAGATTTTATTCACAATTCTTCTATTGTTAATTTTTTGTAATGCATCCGATGTTTTGCTGAAAGAAAAAATAATGTGTTGCAGAGTGCTGTAAGGGCTGCAGTTGAAGGCAGGGTCCTGGTGCTAGAGGGTATTGAGAAGGCTGAACGCAATGTGCTCCCTGTTCTGAATAACCTGCTGGAGAACAGAGAAATGCGGCTTGAAGATGGTCGCTTCTTGATCCCGGCCAAACGCTACGATCACTTATTGCAGGTTTGGTCAAAAACAATGACAAATAATATATTGTACTCCATTAGCTTAATGTTTAATATCTGCAGTTTCATTCTCTACAGAGTGGGTAACATCATATATAATCAAAGAATTTGGAGCCAATTCACCACCATTATGATTTGATTATCTGATTTATTCAGCAACTTAGCTACCCCTGAATAGTGCCTCTACTGAAATTAGGTCTTCTCAGTTATTTGTGGCCACTATTTACCAGTGCAAGGTATAATTTACTGACTGCAGAAAAATACATGTGATGGCAAGTTGGCTCAGGGGAGGGGGTGTGGGGAACCAATAACAGCAAAAACCTTAAAAGACAGAACACAAGGAAAGATTATTTAGTTTAAATGCATTATTAGCAGTTGACCATTGTTTGTAGATTTTCTCTCAGACTTCTACCCAATAATAATACCACAGAAGTATTGAAAAAATTGCACCCTTGTTTTTGAAAGTTTTTTTTTATTTGGTAATCTCATTCCTTTCTGACTCAACAGAAAATAGGAACATTTATTAGATAGGATGTTAAATAATCAATACAAGGTTCAGAATAAATATGAGATTCTCTGCAAGGAAGGGCTTATATCAGGGATGGATTAAGACAGCACGAGGCCCGTAGCAAATGTGAAGAAGAGGCCCTAGATTTTTGCCATCCGGGAGAAAATTAGCCACGAAGGAATTAGCCACGAAGAACGGTGCAGATCCTCATACTAACGTTCATTCCGTTTCTCTTTCAGGAGCAACCGTACCACGTGTCATGGAGGCCATTCCAAGAGCGATTAGGGAATCGAACTGCCATCAGTTAAGAGTAGCTGCGCACATCGGCACTAATGACTCGTGTCGTGTTTCTGTTCCAGATATAGTTAAATCCATGGACAAGATGGGCCGAAAGGCGTATGAAGCCGCCCGGGAAAATTCAGTTTCATTACAGTTCTCAATTTGCAGTGTGGTGCCGCGTGTCGATTGTGGGGAGGCTGTGTGGTGGAAGATCTTTAATTTAAATAATAATTTGCAGGAGCTGTGTCGCAAAAACAACTGGGGCTTCGTCGACCTTCGTCCGATGATAGCTGCCAGCTGGGACGCATTTGACAGGTCGGGCGTCCACTACACACCTAGAATGGCGTCCAAGGTGGCTGCTAAAATTTGGAACCGCCTTGATATGAATTATTTTTTAGGAACAGTGTGAGGCCCGAGGATCCTTCATTTCACCGAAGAGGATGTGCTGATAACTTAGAAGCTGGTCCCGGTAGTGATGGCGCGAATAATTTTAATATTACAGCTCCAATTACTTCACCCGTTTACCGTCAGAGTGCGAGTATGAAAAATGCTATATCAGACACAAATAACAATACGAAGCAGCTAAGGATAATGGTACTAAATTGTCGGAGTATTAGAGGGAAAGTAGCGGATTTTCACGCCTCAGTTGCGACTAATGATGTCGATATAATACTAGGAACCGAGAGCTGGTTGACGCCTGAAGTTGAATCTAGCGAAGTATTTGGCCCTCATTTCAATGTTTTTCGGAAGGACAGAACTGTCTCAATGGGTGGGGGTGTGTTCGTGGCCGTAAGTAAAACCGTTAATTGCTCTGTCGTAACTGAAACTGAAAATTTTTGCGAGTTAATATGGGTCAAGGTAAAAATTGGCAAAAATTTAAAGTTCATACTCGGGTCATTTTATCGACCTCCGGATTCTGATCTGGCTAACGCGGATTACTTCAGAGAGTCACTTAATAACATTTACAAAAAATTTCAAGGACATATATTGATCGTGGGTGGTGACTTTAACCTACCGTCGGTTAGGTGGGACACATACACTTTCAGGTTGGGTGGAAGAGATAGGTTAATAACCGAAACGTTCCTAGAATCATTTGCAGAAAGATCTCTTGAACAGATGGTCGAAGAGCCAACGCGGTGCGACAAAGATTCCTCGTCCATTCTGGATCTTTTTCTAATTAGCAATCCTGATATTGTAGATAAAGTTTGTATAGAAGACGGTATAAGTGATCACAAGGCAGTTGTGGTAACGTTAAACTGTAGTCTGAGTTTGAAGCATGACAAAGAGAAACTCGTGTTTTGCTTCGATAAGGCAAACGATGCGGGTATGGTTGATCACTTTGCGAAGAATTTTGAAACGTACATGCTAAATACAAATGTTGAGGAACTTTGGTTTAATTTAAAAGAACTAATATGGACCGGTTTAAACCAGTTTGTTCCTAAGAAGTGTATTAAGGTCAGTAATAACTTCCCTTGGTTCAATAGGGAAGTGAAACGTTTGCTCAGGAGGCAAAGGCGTTTACATGCCGCGGTGAAAAAATCTGGGGACTCCTCTAAATTAGTCCAGTTGCGTGCGGAAGTGCGTAAGGCAATGCGCGATGCGTTTAAAGAATTCCAAGCCAGGAATTTATCCGAAGATCTCATTACTAATCCAAAAAAGTTCTGGTCGTATATCAAAGTAATAAGAGGCTCAATAAGGTTATGCCGTCGCTGATTAAAGAAAATGGTGAATTATCAGAAACAAGCGTAGAGAAAGCAGAAATTTTGAATGATATATTTAAAAAGGCGTTTTCGATAGAAAACTCAGAGGAGATACCGATATTTAACAATCGTACCGACAAAATTATGAATGATCTCGCTCTTGATGTCGAGGGAATAACTAAACTGCTTTTGAATGTAAAAACCAATAAGGCTCCCGGACCAGACGGTATTCCTACAAGATTCTACTCAAGATACGCAAAGGAAATTGCACCGTATTTAATGAAATTGTATACCGTCTCTCTGGATCAAGGAAAAATACCAGCCGAATGGAAAACCGCTATCGTAACTCCAGTGTTTAAAAATGGGAATGTTAATGATCCTCAGAATTATAGGCCGATCTCGTTAACTTCAATATTTTGCAGGATTTTAGAACATATCATCTATTCAAATGTCATGCGGTTCTTGGATGAAGGTGAGCTTTTAAATCCAAATCAACATGGATTCAGAAAAGGCCGATGCTGCGAAACACAACTTGCACTTCTAATTCATGACTTGTGCCGAATTATAGATGGGCAATCCCAGGTTGATTTGGTTCTATTAGACTTTAAAAAAGCTTTCGATACTGTGCCTCACACTAGGTTACTTATGAAACTTCGCGGTTACGGCATATCTAGACAAATATGCGACTGGGTTGCAGACTTCCTGAAGGGCAGAACACAGTGTGTAGTTCTCGACGGTGAGCGTTCATCACTTACTGAAGTGGGGTCTGGAGTTCCCCAGGGAAGCGTGTTAGGGCCACTGTTGTTTCTCATATACATCAATGATCTATGCGACATAATAGGGGGGATGAAAAGATTATTTGCCGATGATGCTATAATTTATCGTGAAGTCAAAACCCAGGACGACTGCGCTTTGTTACAAGACGATATTATGAAAATAATTGCGTGGTGTAAAGATTGGCAGTTGGAGTTAAACGCTAAAAAGTGCCAAGTCATGCGTGTAAGTAAAAAGGTGACACCATTTAACTATGAATATACGATTAATGACACTGTCCTTAGAACGGTAGATTCTGCTAAATACCTAGGGGTAACAATTCGTAATAATTTGTCGTGGAATGAGCATATCGAGAATGTAATGGGAAAAGCAAGTCGTATGCTCCGATTTCTAGGTCGTAATTTAAATCAATGCACCCAGGAAGTTAAATCGATTGTATACAGGTCACTAGTACGTCCTCACTTAGAGTATTGTTGTTCTGTATGGGGTCCCCATCAAAAGGGGTTAATTGAGGCATTAGAGATGGTCCAAAGAAGAGCCGCCCGATTGGTGACAGGTATATGTAGTTGGAGGGAAAGCGTAAGTGCGATGTTGAAGGAGTTAGGTTGGGAAGACCTGGAACACCGAAGGCATTGCTCTCGACGGAAGCTAATTGAAAAATTCAAGACAGATGTATTTCGGAATGACAGTCAGCAAATATTGCTACCAGCAACATTCATATCTCGAAATGACCATGAAAACAAGATAAGAGAAATCAGGGCCAGAACTGATTCATTTCTGTATTCATTTTTCCCACGAGCGATTAGGGAATGGAATAGAAAAGATTTACCGGGCGAGTAAACTTAAAATCCGACAGGAGTAGCCTTCGATAAAGCACTCCAGCCATCCTGATCTGGGTTTTCCATGGTTTTTCCCAGATCACTCCACGCGAATGCGGGGATGGTTCCTCACAATAGCCCATGGGCGCCTCCTGCCATATCCCTTATAACCCTTCCAAACCATAACCCTTTTCGATAGGTGCAATGCACCCTCCGCCACACACTTTTAGTGAATCGCGGAGTAACAATAATAATAATAATAATAATAATAAATTGTAGAGCTAAAAAAAAATTGCCCATCTAACCTAGCCGCGGGGGCACCCCTAGGAGGCGCGAGGCCCGTAGCATTTACTACCTCCTGCTACGTGGTTAATCCGGTACTGACTTACATTGTAAGGAGAATGAGTTATAATCTTAAACAGTATCAGTTCAAAAAGGCAGACATTTTGACAGTGTACATTTTTTACCATTAAAACTGGCTGCTGGCATCAGATTCTATTACCCTGATTTTGAGCAACCTGACAATGTTGTACACTGCACGTCATCCCAGCAAACAGTAATGCAAGCCTAGCTCTGCCCCTTGACAATCCCATTGGAGGATTCTTCTTTCTGATTTTCATTTGATATTATTCATTTCCTTAAGTCAATGCGTTGGGCAAAACAGGAAAACTGGATAACAGGGAGGTATTAAGCTCCTCCCACTGACGATTCTTATTGGTGGGGTACTTCATCAATCTTCCCCTGTATTTCAATAATACTTTTCCTAAATTCAGATTGTGAAACCTTTCATAAAAGTTGTAATTAAAGGGACTGCATTAAAGCAAGGCAAAAGAGGCTTAGTGATACATTTAGCTCCAATTGATTAGCGTAAAACTATAACAATAATTATTTATATATTGATTTTGCTAATTTATTCCAGTATAAATGTGCTCATAATGTGTCTGTGCACAAACCAGTGCATGTTCTTGATGTAGAATTTTTAGTACTATGAGAAAAATGTTAAACTTGACATTGAAAATTACATGTGGAGACGACAATGTGTCACACAATCAATGTGTTCATTTTTTTCCACTAAATATTATGAAATATCCTGAGCAGAATGGCATTTAAAAATAGTACTCAAAATCAGCACATAAAGAATCCATGGTTATAAAACATTAATCCAGTATTCACTCCAACATAGTTGGTAAGGAGAAGAGTGAGATCAATAAAACTTACAAGTATAAACTGTCATTATAGTCACCACAACAAAATACTTCAGTAGACAAAACAAAGTATTACATAATTGTCACTAAAGTAATTTACTATGTTGTACTTATACAAACTTGAGTAATGTGTATCAGATCAAGGATAATTAATGATTTGCAAGCATCTAGTGATCATGCCGAAAGGCAAATCTAACCTTTAGTCCAACCTTACGTGCGATTAAACATACAATTTCTTTATCTCGAACTCAAAACATCCGTTGTTAAGACACTGTGATGCATAATCCACCTTTCAAAAAAAGAGAAACAACCCTCATTCTGTCCTCTTAACAAATGTGTCTGGTCCCTTCAAAAAATAATCACATCAAACCCGGGAATCATGCCCTGTTTGAAGTTCATGGTGCAGGGCCTGTTTCCAGCACTCGCTGTTCTGTCTACACAGCAAAAGGTCTGTAATATAATAGGTATAGTTTCAGTGCTCTTATCTCCTCTCAGCTTAAAGTAGGAAGAACAAATGTTCTGTTGGAGACACAAAATATATCTCCTCGAAAGTTAAAGAAAAATTTGTACATGTAATTAAACTCAAGGGTATTAAACAAACATTGGGTTCTCTATTAGCAATATATAATTATTTGAACCCTGGGCCTTGAAATTACTTCTTGTCATCTCCAAACATCACATTACTTGTGAGCTGACTAATTGTGATTGTTTACTACTTACACTTAGCTTAATGTTTAAAACTAGTACAGATTCACAACTTATATCATCTATCTGGCTTGTGTCTGCAACACAATGAAATGGATAAATGCTCAAAATAGAAAAAAAGACAAACTTACACCAGCAATCCTCACGGTGAAGAGGGAACAAATGCCTCTAATTTCTGCCTTACTTTCCACAATATTTTTAGCTTATGACATACTATGACCAACTGCCTCTTAACCATGACTGCTTTAACCACAAAAAAACATTCATCTGATTCTGTAAATAGAACTGTACTGAACAAACCTACAAACTACACCTTTGCACAAAACTGCAGAGTGGTTATAACAACATTAGCAATGAAAGGTATTGGATCCTGGACCTTTTTTTCTCTAATCAAGTGCCAACTGTAGGATGTAACTGAATTGGAATCCATGTATTGAATTTGGTAACGGTTTGAAAATTTGCAATAGGGTATATGCATGTATTGTTTTCATATTTTAAATCAATTATTGACTGTGTTATATAGCCATAAAAATATAATTTTGATGAAAATATTAAAATCTGTAATTAAAAATATATATTTGAAAACTGCAATCCAGTTACAACAATTTAAACGCTGCCAGTTTGGCGTGCTGCACCTTGACTTCATTGTACATGACTGCATTAGCATGTTGTGTATTGTGGAGTGTTATATCTCAGAAACTTTATGTTTTATAACTAATATTGATATGGAAGGAAATTGATAATCATTTTATGAATGCGGTAATGTACCTATGTGAAAAAATACAATAAGAAATGCACCTGATAGAGTGTATTTTTATTACCACTCAGACATATAGGACACTAGTAAACTTTAACCAAATGGACTTCGTTGAGTGGATGGATTTAAAATGTGTCTGGTATGGTTCAAAATTATTAAAAGAAAAACTAGACTAAATAAAAGTAATGAAATACGAGATGTAATCACATTAATGAAATATTCTTTCATTAGATTTTCCTGCGTCAAAAACTAAAGTAGTATTTGGGAAAATTTTCATAAAAAATAACATTAACAGCAAATAGTAGCAAAAACTAAAGCATGCAAGAAGAAAAAATTATTGCTGTAGATGAGGGTCGAACCTGTAATTGTAGTCACTGGAATTTGATGCGACACTTCAACATATGTAGCTTTACAGCTGCAACAGATCAATGGCTTTTCAACTGTAATTCAGTGATCAATTTTTAGTTTACAATTTTTGAGCTTCAGTTTCTTGTAAACTAAGATTCACCACCACAAATGGCGTTAGCGAGAGATACCTGAGGTGTTATAATATTCGTGTGTTTGTACTGAAGACCTGTGCTTGCAGACTTGCAGAAACCATTGAAATAAGGCGCTAGAAATACTGGCATTAAGAACAGATTCTCTTTAATTGCTCTGGTGCCCAGCCATGTAGAGCCATAAGCTCTCAGACCATGAAAACTAAATCTCAATTGGTTTTGTTATTTTTAAATGTTTCCAAAACAAAGAAACACAGCCTGCTAAAGATTTATATTTGTAGAGATAAAGAAAGGACATTAAAAATCAGAGAAGTGGGATTTGAAACAAAGTGAAAGCATTTTCTTAACTTAGGAGGTAAGAGAAAGAATCTACATCTACATCCATACTCTGCAAATCACAAACATTGTGGGTGGCAGAGGGTGCTAAGCACCAATCCTAAACCCGCCCATTCCAATCCCGAATAGTGCGAGGAAAGAAGGAATACATATAAGTATCAGTACGGCATCTTATTTCTCTAATCTTATCCCTCCGGTCATTGCGACCTAAATAGGTTGGCGGAAGAAGTATTTCATTGCACTCGAAATTTAAATTTTTTCGCATATTCTCCAATAAATTCGAACGCAAGCTACGTCGTCTGTCTTCCAAACTATCCCAGCCCATCTGTGACGCTTTCATAAGGGCTGTAACAACAAGTCACGAATCTAGCGGCTCTCCTCTGCACCCTCTCAACTGAGTCAATCAGAACCTTGTGATACGGATCCCAAACCCCACAACAGTAATCCAGATGCGGACGCACTAGTGTTTTATACGCTATCTCCTTTGTTTGAGCATTACAATTCCTCAAAATACGACCTATGAATCGTAATTTTGAATTAGCCTTGCCTATGACGGAAATTATGTGCATGTCCCATTTCACGTTGCTTTGTACTATTACCCACAGATACTTCACGGAATCAACCGTGTCAACAGCTGAATTGTTTATTTTGTACTCGTGAATAACCTGATTCTTCTTGTTACTTATCCGCATTGCCTTGCACTTTTTGCAATTAAGTGTAAGCTGCCATTTACGGCACCAATCGAAAATAGCATCCAAATCACGCTGAATTTCTAAGCAATCGTCGGAGCACCTTATTTCCCTATAGATAACCGCATCGTCGGCAAACAATCGCAACCAGCATTTGACGTTGTCACCTAGATCATTTATAAATATTAAGAAAAGAAGTGGACCTATTACACTTCCTTGAGGAATGCCCGAAGTAACATTTATCTTAGAAGAGGCTTCCCCGTCAACAACGACATATTGTGATCGACCAGTTAGAAAATCACGTATCCACTCGCAAATCTGAGCCGAAATACCGTAAGCTCGAATCTTCGCTAAAAGTCGGTTGTGTTGCACAGAATCAAAAGCTTTCTGAAATTCCAAAAAAAACCGCATCAACTTGCGAACCTGCATTGATAACTTTCATTATGTCGTGGGAAAATAGGGCCAATTGTGTTTCACACAATCTCTTCTTCCGAAATCCGTGTTGACATGTTGTAAGTAACTCGTTCTCATCTAGAAACTTCATTATGTTCGAGCATATGACATGTTCCAGAATTCTGCTGCAGACCGATGTTAGAGATATGGGTCGATAATTCCTAGGATCACACCGATCTCCTTTTTTAAAAACGGGAATTACCTGGGCTATTTTCCAGCTAGAAGGTACTTTTATCTCTTCTAGTGATTTACGGAATATATCTGACAGAAATGGTTCAATATCCTCCACGTATTCAGAAAATACTCTTACCGGTATACCATCGGGACCCGGCGCTTTACCCCACTTCAGGAGTTTTAATTGCTTTACAATTCCTACGCCATCAATTTCTATCGGATCCATCTCTAATTCCACACGATGTGGTAAAGTGGGGATGTTCTCCATGTTTTCTTGCGTGAATGAATTTTTGAATTCGGTGTTAAATAAGGTAGCCTTGCCGCGGCTGTCTTCAACCTCCCGTCCGTCTTTTATTAGAACTGGCTTATTGTTCCCACTACAACTAACTTTTTTTACATACGACCAAAATTTCTTAGGGTTTTCAGTGAGGCTCTTAGAGAGAGAATTTCCACGAAAGTTATTAAATGCCTCACGCATCGCATTCTTAACACGTCCCCTTATGTCCTCTAACTTATCTAAATCAGTCTGATGCATCGTCTTTTTTGATCGTGCATGTATCTTCCTTTGCTTCTTGAGTAACCTTTTAACCTCCCGTGTGTACCATGGGGGATCGTTCTCTTCCCTGATTGTCCGTTTCGATATATGCAAGTTCATACCTTCCCCGAGTATATGTAGGAATCGATGCCACCTCTCTTCAACGGTGCCTCCTGCTACTGAGAAGATGTGGTAATTATGCCTCAAATACGCTCTAAAACCCTCTTTTGAAGCCTTTTCGAATCTGTAAACGATCCTCTCTTTTCTCTTTCTGCGCGTGGTTGTTAGTTTTACTGTACCAATTACAGCTTTGTGATCACTTATTCCTGCGGTGGTAGAAATATCCGTGAATAGTTCGGGCCTATTTGTAGCAACTATATCTAAAATATTTTCGTTACCGTTGAGGCATCGCATTGGTTCAGTTACGAGCTGTTCAAAATGGTGATCTGAGAATAGGTCTAGAATGATTTCGCAAGCTGTTTTATCCCTGCCCCCAGTAACGTGAACGTAATTAGTCCAGTCGATATCTGGCAATTATTGTATGGTCCGGAACTGCCGTGCTATATTATTTACGTTATTTCTCAAGGCCTCGGCAATATTTACGCTTGCATCGGGTGGACGATAGAACGAGCCTATCACAAGTTTTGTCCTAGCTACGTTGAGCTTGATCCATATGATTTCGCAGACAGTATGGACATCTATTTCGCTACATGGGAGGTACTTACTAACAGCTATAAATACACCACCTCCTTGGGAATGCAACCTATCCTTACGGAAAATGTTCATGTTACTATTAAAAATTTCGCCGGAACTTATATCCGGTTTTAACCAACTTTCTGTGCCTATTACGATATCAGCATCTGTACTACGAATAATGTTTTCGAGTTCAGGCTGTTTATTACAAACACTTCTGCAGTTAACTACTAGAACTTTTAATGTTCGGGATTCTTTTAAGCTACCCCTAACACGCGGTGCTGAATTTATCTTGGCTGTCCGCAACTGAATTTCCTCCTCAGGGTCATCCTCCCTCAGCCTAAAAAACCCCCCAATGCACTCCACACGGCCCCTGCCACCCGTGTAGCCGATTCCTGTGTGTAGTGCACCCCTGACCTATCCAAGGGATTCCTACAAGACTCAACCCCAGGACGAAGATCAAGGAATCTGCAGCCATGACTATCACAGAAGCCCCGTAATCTCTGGTTCAGCCCCTCAACACGGCTCTGAACCAGAGGTCCACAGTCAGTCCTATCGACAATGCTGCAGATGGATAGCTCAGCCGAAATCTTGTGGCCAATGGCCACAGAGTTCACCCTTTCTGCAAGTCGCCCAAAGGACGAGAGGATAACCTCCGACCCTAGGCGGCAAGCATCATTGGTGCCGACATGAGCTACAATCCGCAGCTGGCTGCACCCAGTCCGTTCAATGGCATCCGGGATGGCGTGTTCCAAATCTCGAATCAGACCCCCCGGAATACACAATGAATGGATACCGGAATTCATCCCCGACCTCTTTGCCATTTCCCCAAGGGGTTCGATAAAGCGCCTAACGTTGGAGCTACCGACCACTAAAACCCCCTTCTGCAGTTGTCCAGACTTAGCGGGCTGTGGGGCTGCCAACTCACAGGCCGACGATTGCAGGACTGAATCAGATCCAGACAATGCGTCAAACCGATTGGACAGAGGTACAAGCTCGCCTTCTTGGGAATAAAGCTTGCACGACTGCCCCCGCATGCGCTGTCGACGTCCAGACACCACACGCCAGCCACCACTAGGCGACGGCCGCATAGATTCCGACATCTCGGCCTGGACTGCAGGTTCGATGACTGGTATGGGAGAACCTGCGAGCCGATCAGCGTCTACAGGGTCACCAATACCGCATCTACTGCACTCACTTACGGCAGCTTCCAGCTGTGTAACTCTTGTTACCAAAGCTGCAAGCTGGGTGCGCAGGTCAGTCACCTCAGCCTGCGTCTGCACACAACAACTACAGTCCCTACACATACTACCTTACAGAAAGAAAAACTAAGGAGTACACGAGAAAAACGGACTCACTATGCGTTCTCAGTAGGAGGCCTTTTGTCAATAACCAAATATACAAAGACGAAGCTTACGCTAACTACGCACTTTAAATTAAATTTGCACTGGAGGTACTACTTCACGTAACGATTCCGACCAACGACTGCAGCTGCTGCTACTGACAAACTAATATGCAAGGACGAAGCTACAACTAACTACACACTTTTAATTAAATTATCACTAGAGGTACTACGTCACGTAACGGTTCCGACGATGGCTGCTGCTACTGACTAACAACTATACAGAGACGAAGCTAACCACACACTTTGAATTAAAACTAACACAGAAGGCACTATTCCCCGTAATGGCTGCCGAAGAACGTCTGACTACTGGGGCTGCTAAACAAATATGCAAAGATGAAAGAAAAGAAAACTAAATACTTTAAATTATATCACCACAGAAAGCACTGCCTCACGTAATGAGATAAGGTTGAATGTAACATGGCATAAAAATTCTCTGGCATGCACATAACCGTTTTGGTTACTGCTATAGTTGTATACCGTAAAATGTGTATTGTTATCTATTAAACTAGCTGTTTCCATTTAGATATTACCATTATCATGGAAAGTAAAGATAAAATAAACCCATCATCCACCAAAAATTGAAACCAAGAGGACTGCTGCTACATTGTTGCTGATGTTGGCATTAGCTGCTCAAGCTTAACCAATTTCCACAATTTTCCGAAAAAAAAAATTAATTTAATTTAATTGTAATGGAGTGCTTGCTCCGATGGCAATTTCCTTGTACACCCAGTTTTTCTCCTTTTCCCATCTACTTATGCCTGTTATTAATTTCAACTTTAAATTCTTTTAGCATTTTTAGTAAATCATTCATCATTTCTCTTGGTAATTTATTCTAATCCCTGACCCCCTTACCTACAAAAGAAAAATTTCCCACACCCTTATACCTGAAATTGATTACCAGTTTGTGGTCATGGTCATGCACTTCCATGCATCTCTCCTAAAGCATACGTTCGTAATTAAAAACTTCTGTTTTAAATTAGATATTTCTGAAATTTACTTTTAATTGTGTTGGTGTTTATCATCTTGTTTTATGTGAAATGTATTTGTGAAATGTTGATGAAAATTGTGGATTTAATGAGATTGCAGTTTTTCTAGCATACAGTATATGCCTGCCTTTTTCTACCAGATAGTATTGTTTAAATTCAATGCTGTGACACATCTGTGAAAATTTGGTTTATGTAGGCATATTCGAAATTTACTACCGAGCGTGGTGGTGTAACAAATAGTGTTCTGGCCTTGCATTCGCGAGGACGGTTGTTCGAATCCCCGTCCGGGCATCCAGATTTGGGTTTTCCATGGTTTCCCAAATCACTCCAGTCAAATACCGGGATGCTTCCTTAAAAAGGCCATGGCCGAATTTCTTCCCATTCCTTGTCCCCATCCTTTCCCGTCTCTAAAGACCTCGCTGTTGAGAAACGTAAAGCAGTTAAAAAAAAAAAATTAAAAAAATCGCAATTTACTAAGGGTGAGAATATCTTTCAGATGGTATGCATGCACAGAACAGCCAATTCTCAGTCTGGATGAAATCATTGACTGGTTCAGTGTTAGTGGCTTTGTAACATCGTAATGAAATTCAGTCTGGCTATATTATCATAACTGATAAAATAAGTTTTTTAATTATATAGTTTATTGCTTAGTAGAGAGTGACTTGGTATGACACTACTGCGAACTGGTCACAAATATCTTGTAGTAGCTTTATCTTCTCAGTTGGTGCAAAACTTTTTATCAGTCTAAAGTTGTTTGATGTATCCAGGAGCACGGGCAGGAAGAGGTGGATCGATGGCAGCTGGTACGTGTCAGCGAAAACTTCCGTGTAGTGGCTCTGGGGCTGCCCACACCACGGTATCCTGGGAATCCCCTGGACCCTCCACTACGTTCACGTTTTCAGGCACGGCATGTTGACAGCCTGGGATTTCAGGTAGGGAACTGCATATTTCTTCAGCTTTTTTTTTTTTTTTTTTTTTTTTTTTTTTTTTTTTTTTTGAAAGTATGGTTGATTTGGAAAATGATCAGATCATGTTATAATAAATGGTGATATCATTGTGAAATGGATGCTATATTCAATTTTCCAGGTAAGTGTCTGTAAAGTATTTCTTTCCTCAATTTTTTAGTGAATGATGTTGGAAATTATATGAGTAATACCTTCAGATTGCCCACTGGCAATGTAGGGAATTTGTATTTAGCTGACCACAGCGTTTCTTGAATCTGTTGCAAGTTAATTTATAAAAAGAGCCGGGAAGTTTGCATGTATGATAAAATTATGATAACCTTTATCAGTATCGGGTAAGCATCTCAATATGTTTGATACATGTCTGAGAGATTGATTGGTAATACAGAAAAGATACAAGTGGTGTTTTATATTTAGTAACATGTAGTTACAGTTATTAATGAGGTGCAGTGGTTGGATTAAGTGTTGGACTGGAGCAGTTTGGTAAACAGAAAGGGAGTCATTTCCATGTGAAGTTTGATTTGTAAGTGAGGTAAAATTTGCTAAAACAGTAGGCATTACTGTAAATTATGAATGAAATTGTCCTCTTTTTTTGGAGCTAACTTACCAAAGAACATTCTTGGTTACTATCAATTACTGATATTTGGTGTAAAAGCAGACTACACATTTTTCAGTTTTAAAAGGCATGATAGCTCACAAAAATTTTTGGAAAATATTTCTGTACTATGTTATGGATGAATTCAGAATTTGTAAGAACAAAATGTGCACTGGGGTTGGTGCACAAACTTGCATCTTAACTGTGATCGTGCAAACCTAATGAGTTGCAGTACTGACTAAGTTCTTAACACAGTCGCCACCGTAGTTTTAGCCAGAAACTAGGGAAAGGTGATAGTTCAATGATGAAAGTTCACTTCTGTTAAGATGGATATATTCTTCTAAATGTTACAAAGTCAATGTACTGCACAGTCAATCAGACAACCTTTCCAAATTTACTTTTCAGATTCGACTGACCATTCGAGCATGACCGAACCCCACGCTACCACGATTTCTTAGCTACATGAGTTTTTCAATTAAAGCTCCTCCCATGATGATAAAGTTTCTACCGTTGTTAAACAAACTAGCAGTTGCCGCGCCACGAGCCCAGAGCTGGCCACCTTACTACATAATGCGTCTACATTGACTACCTGCTGCTTCTAGAGTGGGCCGAGCTTAGGCTCTGGAGGGGGTATATATAGGATTGGACTGTGTGAACTTCCTTATCTCGACTTTCCCAGGGATTTGATACGATAGCTGATCAGTTTCTGACAAATGTTACGAATCTAATTTGATCATGACAGTAAAAATAATCCTAGCTCTCTGAAATTTTGGTAGTAGCAACAAGATATTGTTACAAACGTCAAATTAAGTTATTATAAAAATTTTGTAACTATAATAGTTTAGATAGAAAAGAATCGTAAAGATGTGATTGCCATAACTTCCGAAATATTGTTCCTATTGAGCTGAAACAAATTTAATTCTACTCTCCTATTGTTCATCTATACTCTGATATCAAATAAAGAATTTTACCTATTTTTGAAAGTGGTCTAAAATTCGAAAACAAAATTTAATGTCTTGAAGTATTCCGAATATTGACTTGAAAATAACTCTAAACAAATTTCCCTATTGAAAAACTATTACTGTAAAAATTTGGAATTTCTAAGTCCATTCCCTGATTTATTACGAATTTTTATAAATTTCGCTCCAGGCGAATGCTGAGCAATTGCATCATTTT
>JARYHS010012519.1:14702289-14731289 GCA_031002005.1 Vandiemenella viatica
AAGTGTTGAAAATTTAATTTAAGTGGGTCAAGTTTACATCGCGACACAGTAAATATGGTTTTCTGCAGGCTTTACTCAAGTTTCAGTTTACACTGAAAGTGTACCATGAAATTAATTGTGATAATTTGTGCTGTGCGAACTTCTAAACGTCATTAAATAAACGTTGTTGCCCGAAATGTAGTTCGCGATGCATTGCATGTGTTGAGGTGTGTCTACATAGTTTGAATTTGTAGCGGCAATATTAATGGAAATGTTGGTAGGTTGAAATGCGTTGCGTACCAGAAGAAAACAAACAATTAATTTATTATTAATTGTTAGCTTTTGGCTATGAATGCACTGATTTTGCTAGCAAAATTATATAGGCCACTAGCAGCTAAATATCTTCTAAGTAAGCTCAGAAACTATGAGGTCTTTTTGAAGTGATCATTTTTTAAAAGTTCTAAACATTGACTTAGGCTATTTTTAAAATTTCAGATTTTGGTGACGTTTTTATTCTGGTCCAGGCCGCGTTTCAACCTAACCACAAAGGTTAGTAAAAAAATAAAACACCCAATCTGCATGTGCAGCAAAATTATCTTTTGGTCCAGTCTGCATCATAACCATATATTCCCTGACTCCAATGTTCATACCATTATTATTTTTTTGTATCTTTGATCAAATTCTATTACTAGAAATGAATTTGTCGCCACAGATCATCACCTGTTGCAATGAATTCTGTACTTTTATTGAACTGAGTCATTATGTCAATTATATTATCTTTGTTGTGATAAGAACTTCATCAACACTTATTTGGGAAAGTTTTTTTCATCAGTGTCAAATTTTCCGGCACCCTATTTTTTTTTATTTCTTCAAGCAGACCTACTATAATTTTTTTACACCGATTAAATTATTTAATATAATTTAAGTGCAATGGAGTGCACACTCAGGTGGCATTTTCCGTAAACGCCCATTTTCCCTTTCCTGTTACCACCCACTTTTACCCTCTACAACTTTCAACTTTAATTTCTTTCAACGTCGTTGTTAAATTATTGATCAATTCCCTTGTTAACTTATTGCATTCCCTAACCCCCTGACCTACGAAAGAAAATCTTCCCACGCCCTTGTGCCTGAAATCGAGTGTCAGCTTGTGTTCATGTACATCTTTCCGCTTTCATGCATTACCTGCTCTTAATTATGGTGCCAATATCTCTCCACGCCACATCACGCGTATACTCCTTGTACATTCACATGACTCTTTTCATCCTCCTGTCTTCGAATGAATCACTTCCCAGCTCCTTTTCATATAAGTAACTGACTAACTGATTGTGTTCCGCAGTAATTTCTGGAGACAAATCTAGAAGCCCTTCTATGGACCCCCTCCAGTTCCTATCTGATACCCGAAATGTGGACCACATATCACACAGCCATATTCAAGTAATTGTCTGACCAAAGTTTTGTAACCCAATTCCTTTATTTCTCTCGTGCATCCCCTCATTACTCTCCCCAACTAGTGAAGGATTTTGAAACCTTTTCCTACTATCTTTCCACTGCGTACTGCCCAGTTGAGCTTGTGATCAAATATTATGCCAAACGATTTACATTTCAAGTTTTCAACAAGCAATTCTTTTGCCACCTTGTAGTCATAACAGCCTTTTGTTTTTTATGTGATATCTGATAAGCTGACTCTTCTTTGTATTTATCTTCAACCCATGTTTATCAACCCAGCTAGATATCCTGTCTAGATCAACTTCCAGTTGTTCACAGTCCTCTACCATTTGATCGATTTATACCATATAGCATTTTGTTATCTACAAACTCTGATAGTAAACCATCAACGCAATCATTCATAAGAATAATGAATAGCAATGGTCCCAATACACTATATGTGACACTCCTGCTATCACTTCCACTTCTTTTGATACTGCATTTCCTACCCTAACTTATTGCTCTGTACCATTTAAAAATTCTTTTACCCTGCAAGTCATTTTCTCAACCACTCCAAAAGTTTTTCCCTTATTTACCACTATTTTATGGCTCACTCTGTCAAAGGCCTTTGAGAGGTATAGAACCAAACTACCAATATGACATCCCTTGTCCATTTTATCCAAAATATCTTGCATGTATCCTACTAACTGACATTCGCATGAATATGCTCGCCTAAAGCCAGGTTGCCGACTTGAAAACGAGTTACGCTCATCACATATATTTCTGATGTGGATGCATATCAATCTATCCATTAATTTTGCTACCCTCGATGTCCAACTAATTGGTCTATAATTTTCGACTCTGTATGCCACTCCTCTTTTATGTACTGGTACGACTATCGCAGAAAGTATCAAGTTAAAATTTAAATAATATTTCAAGATAAGGTACAATGTCACATCTTACTATCTTTAAAATTCCATAGCAATTTTATCTATACTAGCACCTCTACGTTTTTTTCATGTTTCTTGGTTATTTCATCATATGCTTAGGATGAATTTCAAATTTTTTATTCTACTCATTTTTAATTGTTTGATTAACTCGTTCTCCAATTTACACCCTTTGATTTCTGAATCATTGCCCACAATGGTCTCACTAAAGCAGTTACTTAAAATCTCTGCCTTTCTCAAATCCTCAGTAACTTCTTCTCCATACATATCTATAATTATTAATTTTAATTGCGATGGAGCTAACGCTCCTGTGGCAATTCCTCTAGTCATCTAATTATCCCTTATACATATATATACATAATTGGAATGTTAGATTCCTCCCCTATTTACTTTTCCTATATACAAATTTTAATTTTAAATTCCTTAGGCATTTTTGGTAAATTAGTCATCACTTGACTTGGTAATTTGCTCCAGTGCCCGACACCTTTCCTACAAAAGAAGAATTTTCCTTCCTTCTCCACAGATGTCTAACATTACCATAGTAAATATCTAGATGCATCCACCAGTGGCCCAACTGCACTAATAATACTCTTCATAAACCACTCTTTAGGTACCTTCTTTGCTATTATTAATTCCTTGTTGATATATTCCAAGTATTCCTCATTATTCTCCTCTCTCTTAATTCTGTTGTGTTCTATTCTTACCAACCTTTTAACCACATTACCATCATATCATGGTACGTCTCTTTATTTTCTGTTTTGGATCAAATATTTCTCCACCTTTTTTATTATCTTCTTGAACACTTCCCAACTTGACTTCACTCTACTTGTATCATTCTTCCAATCCTGAAACATTCCCTGAAATATCTCTTCAAGTTCGAAATTTCTATTTGCTCCTTCAGTTTTGGCCACCAGTTTACTGAATCCTCTAATATCCATCAGAACTGCTTCATAGTCATTTTTAGGAAGATATCCAACATGTTTTGCCCACTAGTATTCTGCCTTACGAATTGTTATGTAAACCCTTCTTCTACTAATAAAATATTTACAAATTTCTGTTTCGTTGTTTTATTAATCTTATTTCCTACCCATTTTATACCTGGTAAATTTAAATGATGATTCTATCCTCTCTTCTGAACTCTGAGTATGAATTTAATTTATCTCCAAGCTGCTCATCTTCGTCAGTCTATCTCCACTACAGTAAGCAGCCAACCACTCGATTTTTATGTTTTTTAGCACCCCCAAATATCATTCCTAGTAACTCATGTTCATGAGCTATGAATACCAGTGGTCTGTAGCAGATTTGCCTCCCAATTGCTCCTCTATTTCTGCGGTAGACTTTGTAAACATCGGAAAAAGCTTCATTGTCTTGTACTTCTTATTTTAATCAAGACTCCACCCATATAACTACTTGAGGTTCATGTCTCTCAATCAGTGCCGGATTAAAACAACGCGGGGCCCGTAGCAAACGTGAATAAGGGGCCCTTGATTTCGTCCTGATCTCTATTAATACTGTAATTTCTGTTTTCTGTTACTTTGTATTACTTTGTTAATTATATTCTGCAGTTTACCAGTAACATCCTATTATTGGCTTAGTGATTTTTCTGCATTAACCTCCTCCTTCCCATTTCTGCCCCATCCAGTTATTGTTTCAGCAGCTTCATCCATTTCTTTGGCATTTGTGATGTTTCCCATCGTGTATCTATAATCTGTCTCAATAGCAGCCACTAACCTATAAAAGCATCACTGGAAATTAACTCCCTTACAACTTTAGCTATATTCGCCGACACGGAATCAGTCCTGTGTAGGTCACGGAGTCTCTAAACAGTGTTGCAAATCAGCAAAAAAATACAACTTTCAGTAACGAGTGCGAAAAATTTCTAAGAAATAATGCTCAACTTGCGAAACAAGGTGATTTGTTTCTAAACATTTGCGTGACTATTAAAAAAAAAAAATAGATCTATTTTCCACGAAAGTTAAAAATCAAAATACTTTTTTCCTTTCGATCGACAAAAAAGCAAAATAAACCATAAGAAATAACTCAAAAAAATTACGCGACTTCCTGAAAATAACACACTAGTACCGAATATATTCTATCCATCAAATAGGGAAGCATGTCAGTACTTTTATTTTTATTTATTTATTTATTTATTTATTTATTTTTTTTTTTTTTTACAGTAATCGCTTAGTTGTTTCGGATGTGTAATGTAAAGTGTTGCCGCTGACTAACTTCCGTTCTATTTGTTCCCGTAAAAACTTCCAGCGAGAAAGTTTCTAAGATATATATATTGAAATTAATTCTGGCATCACACACAGCATCTTCAGACAACCCCTCTTTTTTTAAAGTTTATATTTGTGCGAATGATTGCGGGCAGCACCCGCTCCAATGCTG
Organism: Vandiemenella viatica; assembly: GCA_031002005.1. Lineage (NCBI taxonomy): Eukaryota > Metazoa > Arthropoda > Insecta > Orthoptera > Morabidae > Vandiemenella > Vandiemenella viatica. Next base: position 14,707,032 of record JARYHS010012519.1, read on the forward strand.
GCTGGTCGGTCGGTTCGTTTTACACTGACAAAAATATTTCCTCTTTTCAAATTCTGTAAGAATTATTATTTTTTCACTGTACACAGTGACCAAGTGTAACGGTTAGCGTTCTCGCCTCGCATTCGGGAGGACGGCGGTTCGAATCCCCGTCCGGGCATCCAGATTTGGGTTTTCCATGGTTTCCCCAAATCACTCCAGGCAAATGCCGGGATGCTTCCTTCAAAAGGCCATGGCCAAATTCCTTCCCATTCCTTGCCCCCCATCCTTTCCCGCCTCTAAAAGACCTCGATGTTAAAAAGAGACGTAAAGCAGTTACAAAAAAAGTACACAGTAAACCATTATGATAAATTCCACGAGAAAACTTGACAAACAAATACAAAACGAAAATTAATTTATCAAATATAAGGGACCGATTAAACTTTGAAACTACTTGTGACATTGTAATTGTTATTTTGTTATTTTGAATGGGTTAACAGTTCTAGAATATGTTACGTTTGTAGCTGCACTAGCTACTATACATTTAATAAATTTAATTAGACACGGTCGCCAGTCAGGTAGTTACTATTATTTATATAGCATATATATTATTATTTGTGGCTATAAACTACGGGATTGACAAATTACCGTCTTTGGTCACAGAACCAAAACCCTTAACAACTAACCAGAACATTCACAAACATCCATTATAACACATAAAAGAATAGTATCTGGTGGCTGCTTGGCTACATCTCATCTTACTCAAGACTTAAATCCCTTAATCCTAAACACAAAATGCACTTCCTGCAAAAAGACAAACATAACTCAAAATAAAATGAAGAAAAACAAACATCAGAATCAACATCGAAACAAACATGAGAATCAAAAAACTAGATAACTTGTTCTTTTCACTATGTTATTTTCAAGGTTATTCATCCTGAAACTCAGATAGAATCACACCTATACAAAGTAATATATAACTTTACTTTGAATGTGCAGTGTAAACACACTGCTAACTGGCTCACATTCCAGTTAACTTTGACCTCTACGCCAACTAATGCACTTGGCGCCTGCCTGCACTCACTCACTCAACCACTGTTTAGGCACAAAAACTTATCACTGCACACGCAATACTACGCGCAAACTGACGTAGCATCCATGCAATGCAAAACTAGTTCCTATCTTGAATTATAACAAAAGAATAAAATAGTAATAGACAGATTGACAACCTGCGCACAAAGGCAGAGAATATTGCATTAGTCTGCGATATAAAATTGTCAGAAACAACAATAGAGAAAAGAGTTCTTCGCCGTGGCGATGCAGGTTGTTGCCGATACCGGCAAAATATTAAATCATTTGACCATGTGAACGTGGGGTTTGAAATAGGAATAATGAGTACATTCCTCCTCACCTAAAGACTTACACTTAAACTTCAGTACATTCCTTCCTTCATCAAATAATGCTAACCCCCTTGTCTTCTTCAGTATCTTCCAATTTTTCTCCTTTCTTTCTGTGCTCATTCTTACTTCCAACAAATAAAATTACTCTTCTTCTCCTCTGAAACTTCCACCTTGTTTTCTTCTTTATAATGATCAGAACATCTTCCTTTTCTTCTTATATCTTCTTTGCCTTCAAACTGATAGTGTTCTGACAAGACTTCAAAATGTTTATGTACCGGAATACAGATCAACTTTATTTACCCATGGAGGAAGGAAATATATGGAGACGACGCAAGAGATCTTCACCACGCATTGAAGTGAAGCCGGGTGGAGGAGGAGTGGGGTGGCATGGCCGCTTCCATACAGACACGGGGAATATGTACAAAAACCTCAAGGGGACTCTAGGATAAACGTGACGCCGCAATCTGGTGATAGATTATTATGTAACTCGATGAGACAAATAAAAAATGTAGAATAAAATATTTTGATATCCTGCTTAGTTTTCGAGATATTCTGTCTCAAACGTGAAATGTTTTTGGTTGAAATGCAGAAGAAAAAATTGGTCAAAGTCAAATTTGATGACGGATTATTATTTAAAAAGACGAGACAGATAAAAAAATAAAGAATAAAAATTTTCGATATCTCGCCTAGTTCTCGAGATATACTGTATCAACAGTGAGGTGTCTTGAGTTGAAATTCTGAAGAAAAATTTCGCAAAAGTCAAATTTAATTATCGATTCTTATGTAACACGACGAGACAAATCGAAAATAAAGAATAATTTTTTTCGATATCTTGCTTAGTTTTGGGGATATACTGGGATTGGGTTGATATGCGGCCTGGACTAAAAATTAATTCTGCCAAAGCCACAATGAATTACATGGTGGTCATGCAGAATGAATATTTCAGTAGTTTTTACTACCACTTGTGGTTAGGTTGAAATAAGGCCTAGATCAGAATAAAAATAGTTATTTTGCTACCATACATCGTAAGCTTAATTGAGAATAGCTGGAAGTGGAAGTAGTTTCCATCGCGATACACGTTTTGTCACTAACTTGGTTCTCATGAAATTACTAACAGTAACAGATAAATTCTTTTCCCCTTATGGAACAACGAAACCATTCTGGTACAGACTGCATTTAGACGTAACCACAATCTCCATTAAATTGCCGCTACAGAATCAAACTATGTAGACATACCCATACACGCGTATTTGAATCGCAAACTGTATTTGCGGTAACAACATCGTTTGCTTCATCAAGATTCCTAGATTGCATAGCATAATTTAACACATTTAATTTCATCATACATTGTCAGTATAAACTGCAACGTGACGAAAGAAAGCGCAATACTAAATTAACTGAACCGCGATGTAAAACACACCCCTTTAAATCTCATTTTCAACACTCGTTAAAAAGTAATGCTAGTCTATTATGTGCAAGATAGCAAGGCATGCTGATTTTCTACACTACACCAACAAAAATTTGAGAACAAAGTCATCCCATTGAGAGCTATGACTAAATATTTATAGACAGGCAGCGAAGTTTGCAATTTCTACCGCCCACTTCAACAACGATAATTAGAATTCAATTTACTTATGAAATGATATTCCATTCTTTCCTCTCTTGCCTATTTGTGCAACCGTACGCAACACAATATGGCATTATGAAACACTTATACACATTACAAAATGAAATAATCACAGCATCTAACAGCACGTGAACATCGCATTTGTTTGGAAGCGCAATATCGCCGCTGCCGCCACTGCGCATGCGCGAGAGTTTAGAGCCTGCTTCACAGATTTAACGTCACTTCTCCTCCATATATTTCCTTCCTCCGTGGCTTTACCCACGTACAGTATTTCGTGTAACAACTGGATTGTGATCGTTGACGGCTGTGAGTCCAGTGACCTCTGCCACAGCTGACAACCAGTTAACATCTTCAGGCTCCATCTCTTCCTCAAATTAAAGGGAACTATTATTTTCATTTATTTTAGATTCAAGGGAAATACGGGCCTTCACGGTAAACTGGCAACCTTTTTTTTTAGCTCTACCGTCGTCTAAGGGGGCCCTTGACACACAGGGAGCCCCCTCACTAAGAGGCCCCCACTGCTCAGAGGCGCCCCAATCATGATCAGGAGGCCCTCAAGCACAACTCAGGGGCCCCCAGCCTCAGATCAGGGGGCCCCTACCAGCAACACAAAGCAAAAAAAAGTTCGCCCATCTGGCCTAAGGGCACAATTTTTTTTTTTTTTTTTTGCACCAGGGCCCTTGTTGACCTAGCTACGCCATTGGAGCAAGGCCGGCGTTTCGCGTTAGGCCCGGGTAGGTAGTCAGGCAATTGGAATTGGGGGTGGAGAGGTCGTATTATAATAATAATAGTGATAATCATACAAACAAATTCATAAGAGTAATTCATAGGGATTACAAAATTGATTTAAAAATTTATCATATAATTTATTCAATATATTTTAATTGTATACAAGAAACTATTTTTTTTTATTTACTATTCTCTTAAGATGAAGAAGGCAGCTAAGATTTTGTTTTTAAAATTTAACTTGTCATTTTTAATTTAAGTTACAGTAACAAAATCCTCTCGAGTGTCCAGCCGGATGGTGTTGTAAAAACACGACGTTTCGACAGCTGACTCTGCTGTCATCATCAGGTATATTGTAGCTCCCGCAAGCTGACTGTTACTGCCTCTGTAACAGTCAGCTTGCGGCAGCTGCAATATACCTAATGAAGACAGCAGAGCTAGCTGTCGAAACGTCGTGTTTTTACAACACCATCCGGCTGGACACCCGAGAGGATTTTGTTGCATCGATATGCCGGGAAAGCCTCCACTCACATTAGTCACAGTAATTAGAAAACTATTGTTATTATTATTTACTTAAAAATCAGTTACTGACGGATTGATTTGATTATTGAAATAAACAATATTTCATTTTAATAAATAAATTACGCCAAAGCAATTGACTTTTTAAACACTATTTCACTTTAAATTTTTATCAAATAGATGTAAGTTCTGCGACACTAAATGACATTTTGATAGCACATTTTCATATAACTTATGGTTATGGTTATGTTTCCGCTTTTATAATGTAACTTCCGTTTCAGCTCCAGTATGTACAAGTGTTTATTCATTGCCTATATACTTGTGTATATAGTGAAGAACAAAAATTAGAATTGCCTTGCGCTTGCTCTCGCGATTTTGACTGTCAGCTGACTTAACGAGGCCATCTTTTAAAGTTCCAGTGGACCTACTTCTAAGGTCGAAGCAAATTTATCCTCTATGTTCGGCTGTCTTCTAGCATTATCTACACTCATTTGGTTTCTCCTTTACAGCTTGACTAAACATTTACCCATTTTAACTTTTTTGTCGATAATACGCATGGATTCAGCGAAAGCGCCTTCGAAATTAAATCGACTAACATACACGTCAGTTTTGGACGACGGACGTACCATATTTTACCATAGCATTCTTGCTTTCGCGCACAAAGAATGTCTGCTGCCGATTTAGCTTAGTAGGCAATAACTGGGGTAGCGATCTCCTTGAAACATAAAAGGAATTTTTCGCTTCGCCTATGGCGTTACTGTGGGTACAAAACCTATTTTACACGTATTATTAATAATGAAACTAAAATGCTTAGCTGGTCTGCTGTCTCTTTCTTTCTCTCTCCCATTTCTTTCCTCTATATACACTCAGTCGCTCTCAAGTTTCGGGTGGGTAAAATAATCACCCGGAATTTCCCGGGTGTTTACTGTTACAAACCATATCCACATTATTCGCCGGCACTGACTGTGAGGGCAAATGCCTGCTCGGGTTCGCTTGTAAGCTGCCTGTGGGATGGTTGCGGACGCCGTCCAGACCTGTTTCGAGAATGGAGAGGTGGAATGAGTGCAACTTCATACACGTTCAATCAGAGTATTTTGCTGAGAGGAAAGAATTTGCTGAGAATTCCCGAAGTACAAACGCTAATGATAAGTATGAGTTTTGGATGAGCGTAGTACGTGGAAAGCTCAAAATGGGAGAGGATAATAACTAGGCTTAGCCGCCTCCCAAAGAGAGAATTGGTTAGGACCGGAAATATGCACAGAAAATGAAGTGGAGAGTAATTGTGGTAATAGTTAAATATAATGTTAGATTCATGTACAGTAGAACTCCGATTATCCGAATCGCTGATTATCCTAATCACTTTTTTAATTAAGACGGAATGGGAAGAGACAGGAGAAGATGGGGATGATGTGTCACTTGAGGATTTCAGAAACATTCTTTTGAATATTCCTGGATTTTCAGAAGTTAGTGCTAAAGGTATACGAGAGTGGGCGGTGTGTGATTCCTCAGACCCTGGGTATGAAATTCTAAATGATGATGAACTTATTGAAAGTGTGAGAGAAGAAAGTGTCGAGGAAGAAGAATACCTTAATCTCAAAGTTGAAGCAGGCACAGAACCATCAGCTAGTCAAGCATTTGCCAGCGTTGACACTGCGTTGAAGTGGATGGAGCGTCAACCCGAGTGTGACCACATGCAACTTCTCACTGTCAACGGGACGCGCGACTTGCTGCCCGAAAATGGATGAATACAGTCAAACAGCTTACTTTGATCGAGATGTTCTGCAAGCAATGACTTTTATTTACAGTATGCTATGTACATACTGTACTAATGTACAGCACTGGTAAGTACGCTAAACATGTAAAAGTGTCAGATTTTCAGTTAATAATTTAAAAGCTCCTTTTCTTTAAAAAAAAAAAATTCTCCCATCTTCATCATATATACGGTAATCAATTAAAGTAACCCTTTTTCGGAAAAAAATCCAATTATCCGAATTTTTTATTATCCGAATGGGATGCGGTCCCAATTGATTCGGATAATGGGAGTTCTACTGCATTGAATAGTTAGCTTAAGTGTGCCTACGATGGAAGCAAGGAATACATTTCTCCCTAATGGACGAGAAAGTAAATTCTGGTAGCGAGTGAGAGTTGCGAGAAGAGGAAACCCCCAAATTTCGGTTGTAATTGAAGATTACCTGAGCCATAAAAGCTGTTAAATTGATGTGGTGTATTGGATGGAATTAATAACAGTCATTTAGTACTGAGAATGTTACGATGCCAATGATTGATATCAGGCAAGGAGGAAATAGTTTTTGACGAATGTGGTAGTGATTATGAAGTCATTTTTCTTTGCTTAACGTCTCTAGATGGTCTTGCTAGAAAGTTGCTAAGTACGCTTGTTTGTTCCGAGATTTGACAGTTGTAAGAGGTATGGGAGGTTTTGAAAGTGTAAAAGAAAAGGGTATCTCTGACAGACAGTCATAGCCAGAACGGCACCGATGTGTGGAGGGTGGAGAGCACTTAGATTGGAATACTGGAGTTTAGTGGATGAGTCCCAAGCTGTATTTATATTTGCTCCTGGGAAGAACGAGGTGTTATGTGAAGATAAAAGGACATGCACAGATTGGAAGGTTTCAGACTTCCCTTTTGGCATCTCATGTAAGGTCAAGGACCTCTTTGTGCTGAATGCCTAAGCAGTCCGTTTTGTAGTTTAATTAATGTGGTGGTAGTAGGTCGTGGAAGTTTCAGGAGACTATTATATGAGGGACAACTGATTATCCCCTGGGGCTCAGTTATATTATGCTTAAGGTGAAAGTGTGCTGTATCTGGTATAACCATGTTCTGTACATTCTTGATTTTTTTGTTTTTTTCAGAACAGTGAGAAGCGGGATTAAGGTGGTTCCACCAAGACAAATCAGCACCATGTTTCTCAAGCGAGTATCTCGTTCCCTGAAATCACTACGTTGTTTTTCAGAGCCTTCTGTTAGCAAAGTAATTGTGTAATTCTCAGGATATGATTCATGACAGGGGAGTGCTAATCCAAGATGGAGACTGTCATTGAACACTCTGCGCATTAGTGAAGGTTTTCATACTGGATTCTCCAAGCAGAATTACTTCTTTCAGGATTTGAGATAACGAAAGACAATTTGCTAAGGTCGCGAATAAACTTAAATTTTCCAAGTGGGGCTACTTTTCTCGGCGTAAGACATGATACAAAATTTTTGATGAGGGAGTAACCGCATTTCGAATCTTCCAAGTGGAGTTACTACTTCGGCGTTAGAGAAGACGTGAAACAAGTTGATAGTGTAGTTTGAGCATTACTACACATTCCTTAGGGGTAATTTCCCACGGCTCAGTGTGTACTTAGGTAGTTAGTCAGTTCAGTGTGTACTTAGGTGGTGTGTCAGCATTTCCTGCCGAGTTTCAAGCTGCTCCTTGTGCTTGGTAAATAAGGTAGTAACTTCATCACAGGATAGTTTATATTAGAAGTAAATTCATATTCAAACCTTCATAAGTACCAATAAACATTCTTGTAATGAGTTGAGGGTTAAATTGATAGACGCTGGAGAGCGCCAGCATAGCCGAGTATACGGGCGTATTTTGGAACCGAAGTTACTGAGTTAGTTTAAGCTGGATTTGGGGAGGCACTTGGCCTCGGGAATGAAGGATTTTTGTTTACTCACATCAGATGTTCGGCCAGCGGAACACATTGCAGAGGTCATGGAATGCTATGACCGTCTGTGTAGGAGGATGCATTTAAGAGGTGCAGATTAAGAGAGTGTTGAGGGAGTAGGCTGGTGGAATAAGGAGTGACCACGATGTGCTAGAAAGGATAACAACACGGCTGGAAAGAACCGTAAAAGATAATAATCAAAAACGGAAAAAAACTGTAGAAAAGTAGTAATGAAATAATGTAAGCATTAGCAGATAGTATGCTGGTTAGTTTTCTGTATTAGCAAGAACTGTAGTAGAATTCAGTGCAAATATTGTTACCTATGTTGTGTTTATTCGTAAATCTTATATATATATGACGTGTGTTTTTCTATATTTCACTTTTCAGCCACCACTATCTAGCACAGATTACTGGTCTTTGTGTGTGGAAGTAGCATGGAGTTTCCTGTCATGCACAACGTTGGCCGAATATCGATTGCTGTGGGGATGAGGGAGCTATGATGGTTAAAAGTGGTCGATATAGGGCATTTTCGTATTTCGACCAAATATATCACTCTGCTGCCACAACTACATAGTATACACCAATGGTGTTTGTGTGTGGTAGTGGTATCATGTCTCCTATCATGTACTATGTTGGTTAGATGTCGGTAGCTATAGGGGTGTGGGAGATATGGTGTTTGAAAGTGGTCGACCTGCGGCACTTTCTTATTTCTACCAAAAACGTATGTGTCATGGTGTATCACTTTTCAGCCAAAACTATCCAGCGCGGATCACTGGTGTTTGTGTGTGGTAGTAGCACAGAGTCACCCGTCAATCACAACGTTGGCCGAATTTCGGTATCTGTGGTAGTGTGGGAGATATGGTGGTTGAAAGTGATCTAACAACGATATTTTCGTATTTCGACAAAAGACATGTGTGTCCGTATATTTTACTTTACTGCCTGAGCTACATAGCTCAGATGACTGGCGTTTGTGTGTGGTAATAGCATCGAGTCTCGCATCATGCACTATGGTGGTTAGATGTCGATAGCTGTCAATCCAAATTTTTTACAAACACGAAAGAAGTCGTGGGTACCAGCTAGTGTGGAAATGAAATTTGAAAAATTTCAGCTTCTCGGAACAGTCAACCATATAAAACTCTGTTTGCCCATAAGTTGGTGTCGGAGTTTTCAAAAGAGACCTGGTGTCGCTGTTGTGCAGAAGGCAGTGTAAAGTAATATTTATTAATTGTAAGAATATAGAAAGATAAAAAATATATGATTAGTGGGTAGCATTATTGTTCATATTTCCATTCACTGTGCGGGATTAAAAAATCACCACAGAGATGGTCCGATCACAGCGAGTTTAAACATAGTTTGATATTAGTTCTTGAAGGCAGGAATAGTGTTTAGAAGCTTAATTAACTAGTGCCTAAATTGGTAAGTAGATTGACTTTAGATTACAGAAACCACCGAGTAATGTCTGATTAAAGCATTTTTTTATTTTTATTTTAGAAGAAGGTAGACATTATAAGATGAAGGAGAGGAAGCATTCTTCGACCCCGAGGAAGCGGCTGCTGATGCAAACGGATGAATGAGACTCAAATGTAGATGAGCACATTGATAAGCTGGTACAATCCAAAAGGAAAATAAACTGATTTATGAAATTTTTTAAACTTATTACGACTTAATAACTTTGCACCAAACTGCTATGCCTTAATTTTCACTCTATTATCATCAGTAATAGAGCGGTCTGATAGCTCAGTGATTAAGGCGTCTGTCTGGAGATAGAAATCCCGGTCTCGGCTGTGACTTTGAAAGGTCGTTAACCCGACCTTCAGTTCTGCCACAGATTGCAGTGTAATGTTAGGTAGGCCAGAAAGCTTCTGTGGTTCGGATTCCACGCTAAGTTATAGGTTTCCCATGCACGGTACGATAACCTGGTTAGGTTAGGTAGCCACAAAGGGTCGCATTGCACGGCGATCAAAAACACTGTCACCTGGCGGCCGAACAATCTTTCTGGATCTCCCGGACAACAATGTCAAATGATTATTGAATTGACCATCAGTAATCAAAATACAGTGCGTACAAGGGCTGCCCAAGGGTGGTGCGACCACTTAGGGCGCCGAAAATGCAGTGATACATCAGATTAGCAAAAAATAATGCCCCAGAATATTAATACAGCTTAACCATAACAGCCAAAACAAATTATATAATAACTCACCTTGTTGTTCATATTATTTTAACACCGTAATCATCAAGAAGAGTTCATAGACGTAAGCACTTTATTTTTAAGCAGAGTCGTATCATCAAGAAAAATTTATAAATGTAATTGCTTTATCTTTATGCATATTCGTATGTCATAAAGTCCAGTTAATTCGAGTTACTGGAATGAAGAAAATCACAATTCGCCCCATCATAAGCACTCTCGCGGCTGCTTCACGTCTTTCGGCTATAGTTCTGGCATTCATTGGAATGCGCATGCGTGTGCATTGTATGGCGAGCGCCTAAAGAAATAGAAAGGTTATTTACTGTAGAAAAGTTACTACTACTCTTATAGCAGGTATTATACGAGAATACTGAATGTTATTATTGAATGTTTTAAATTAAGTAACATGCTATTAACAACATACCTATTTGTTTTGCATAGATAATGGTAACCTGACCTGATCTAAAGATTGTATTTCTTGCTCCAATAGTAAAACTCTGCGAGCGGCAGTATATTTGGGGGCAGAATCATAGTACAAACAGAAAAGCAGGTTACCTTCATAGAACAGTAATGAGCATGGTATGTAAATCGGCAACATCGCAGAATGCCACTGCGCGAGGCAGGGCTAGGTGCAGCCAAGGCGTGTAGTGTGGTAAACCTCAGGTCGCAGGAGGTTCGGCCTTGTGGTCGGTTAAACTTGGAGCCCAGCGCTTTTCCAATGGCCTTGGACATGACAGTGAATCCAGTATGGAAGGAATAAAAAAAGGTGCCTTCTTCTGAACCAATATCCACAAGCATTTTTTTAAGCAATGTGGCTGTAATATGTTAAGTTTTGTGACAACAGATGCCGCCAAAAAATGAATTAAATTGATTTCCTTGTTCCCATTTCTTCAAAGAACATTTATTCTATTATCTGGATCAACAAAGCGATGGGAAGTGATATTCAAGCACGATGAAGAACTATCGCTGAAAAATTTTTGCAAAATACGTTGGGAGAGTAGAATTTTTAGCCTCACTGCAATTATAACTACATTTCATTTCGTGACGCCCTTCTGGATATTCATAAAGAAATGAAAGACTTAGTTGTAGCATTAGATGACGTGAGCCAGATCAAGGAAAATTTTGAGTTCATAATTACAATGGTAGCTTGGTATGATGTATTGTTTCAAGTAAATATTGTAAATAAGGTTCTGCAGTCTGAATCTATTGATTTACTAAACACTTTTCAATTAAAGAAAAATTGCTAGGAGCTCATGAAAAATAACGCGGATTATTTATCTCTTCTTAAAACGGCTAGAGAAATTGCTTCTCAGTCTGCTATAAATTCTATTTTTAAGCCTGTTCTATCCCGAAGAAAGAAGATCTTGTTTGAGTATGATGGTGTAGATGAGACACCAACAGATCCTGAAGAATTGTTTACAATCAACATTATTTTTCATTAAACTGAATCACGATGGAACACACACTCCTGTGTCATTTTGCCTACTGATCAAGTTACACCTTTCTTATTTATTTTTTATTTTTTTTATATTATCTTATATACGTTAAGTGTTTTATTTCCCCATCCATTTACTTTTGCCATTTACAAATTTTAAATTCCTTAAGCGTTTTCTGTAAACTCTTCATCACTGCCCTTGGTATTTTATTCCAATTACCTAAAAAAGAAATTTTCTCCACTCCCTTATAAATGAAATCGAGTGCCAACTTGTGCCCACTGTCATCTTTTCATTTCCAAACAATACTCCTAATTTTTAAACAAATATCGCTCCAAGTCCTTGTACTCTCCCAGACTCCTCCTAGCTTTCAATTTCTCCCAGTCCAGCCCCTTTATCATATCGGTTACTGACTGGGTCCTGCAGTAATTTCCGCAAACAAATCCTAGTTGTAAGAACGGAGACTTGCCCGGCGTATGTTTGAAATGAATTCTTCACGGGTGTACTGCCGGATAGTGTTTTGAAAACACGATATTTCGACGACTAGCTCCGTCGTCTTCATCAGGTGTTGAGACGTCTGCACAGGTCGGCTGACCGACGGATACTGAGACAGTCGTCAGCGTCATCTAGAAGGCTTGCGCCATTTTGTCTTTACCGTACCAGGGAAAACACTATGACTGCTGTCTATTTTGCTTTTTTTGAAATGGCTTTTTGTCTAAATCGTCAGTTGTTAGGGTTGTCTGATGATTTCTTGGTCTCGACGTGGCATCAGGGCGGTGATCAGCGTAACCACCTCCGTTAGCTGGTCGCTGGGTCCGGTACGGCAGTGGCAGTGGTCGGCAGGTCGACCTTCTCGGCGGCCGGGTGGCTGCCGACTGGACCCAGGAGCTGTCTTGGGCTGGTCTTGGCGGCGCGCAGTGGGCTTCGTATGGAGCTCGCGCGCAGGCTTCTCCGCCGGTCTATGCTGGTGGGGAGGCTTTCTTGAGCTGGCTTCTTGGCGGCGGTTTGTTACCGCTGGTGGTTTCGAGCAGCGTCCTGCCCGAAGAGCCTTTTTGACCTCACAGCCAGAGAAGCAGGCCGCGTGCCCTCGGCCGCAGTTGCAGCAGATTTCCTCTTCTCTGGCCGTGGAGCAGTCGGCTAGTTTGTGGTCCGCCCCACACCGGACACACCTTCGCAGTTGGGTGCAGCCGCTCGCCTGGTGTCCATGGTTTTGACAGGTAAAACACTGCCGGAGTTCGGGCGGGGAAGGCCTCTTCTTGGCAGCCTTCCTAGCCCTCTCTCTCGGCAGTGCTGAAACGGCCACAGGCGACGGCTGGCTCGGCGGGATGGGCTGCACCATGTCGCAGCTGATTCCCTGCTCACTCAGCAGGCTGGTGGCCCTCATCAGGTCAGCGGGGCAGGAGGCTAGGACCTCGACAGGCCAGCAGAACAGAGGCAGCTCTGTAGCCAGCAGGAGCTGTACATACAGGCCGCCCAAGTTTCCCTCATAAGCCGCCACCACAGGTTGGATAGGACCCTGCTCCGTGGTTGGTGCTGCTTCCACCTCATGCGATAGCTTGGGCAACGCTGGGACTGCTTGATTTGCCACCGTGTCATCCTGGGTAGGGCTAGCTGGCGCAAGTGGCTCCGGAACTTGGAGGCCTGGTGCATCTGTCCCTGGAGTCTGCAGGTTCTCTGCAGTGTCGGGGTTCTTGTCGCCGGCGACCTGCCACTCCGTGGTCGCTGCAGATTGCTGCTTCCTGCGCAGTCGCTTCTGCTTCCCGTTTAGCTTGCGGAAGAGTTTCTTGGCGCAGAAGTCATCCGCGAAGACCCACGGTATTGTTTATATGGCCGCTGGGCGCTTGTGCCCCTTGGCCGCAGCATCATCGTGGATGATTTTGAAGGTGCCGCACCTCCTTATATAGGCCAACGGCTCTCTCCGACGCCCGCGCCCGGCGGCTGGCAGTGAGAGTGCGGGGCTACAGGTGTTCTTTGCGGGCCGAGGAAGTTAATATTGGGCCGTTTGTGGCGGTTGCTGAACATGCGTGCCATGTTCTCTGCGTAGAGTTGCCAAGACTGTTTTCATGCCTCGCTAAGACATAGCCCACTATCTCTGTTGTAGGTATCAGCTAATCGAATTTCAATCGCTTCTTTGACTATGGAATCCAAAAGTATGAGGTCCTAGCCAATATCGTGACGTTGTTGAAGTCAACCCTGTGGCCATGGTTGTACACATGCTCGGCGATCGCTGACTTGCTATACTGTCCCAGGCGAAGACATCGTTTGTGTTCCTCACACCAGTTTTGTACAGTGCGGATGGTTTGTAGCACTTTCCACACTTGCACGGGATGCTGTAAATTCCAGGTACTCTGAGGCCAAGATCGTCCTTAACTAAGCGGAGGTAGTCGCGAATTTTAGCAGGTGGTCGGTAAAAAAATTTAATTCCATGCCATGCTAGAATTCTGCCTATTTTCCCCGAGGTGTTTCCGGTGAAAGGCAGAAAAGCGGTGGCCTCAGGCGTTTCTTCCTGTTGGACTGGATTTTTCTCCAAGTTGCGATCAAATGCTCTTCTTATCTGTCTTTCGGTGTAACCATACCGCCTGAAGACAGTTCTTAGATGTTCCAGTTCCTGTGGTAGGCTTTCTTTGTCAGAAATCGCCCTAGCCCTGTGTACTAGCGTATTTAGAACAGTTTCACGTTACACAGGATGGTGAAAACTTGTGGCTCCCAAATATTGGTCCGTGTGGTTTGCTTTTCTGTATACGCTATGTCTTAGCGCTCCGTCCGGCTTTCTTTCAATTATAATGTCGAGGAAAGGTAGGCGGCCGTCCTTTTCCAGTTCCATTGTGAACTTTATGCAGGGATGAATTCCATTGATATGTTATAAGAACTCATTTAAAGCCTTGATGCCATGGGGCCACACGACAAACGTGTCATCGACATAGCGGAAAAAACATGCCGGTTTGAGAACCACTTTCCAGAGCTTTTTTTTCCAAATACTCCAAGTATAGGTTGGCGACTACAGGAGAAAGTGGCGATCGCATGGCAACGCCTTCCACTTGCTCGTAGTATTCCCCTAAGTAAGTGAAATACGTGGACGTCAGCACATGTCTGAATAATTCCACAATAGCTGGTTCAAATTGTTGGCGTATCAGTTCCAACGTGTCCTTCAACGGGACGCGGGTGGATAAAGAAACGACGTCGAAGCTCACCATTATGTCAGAGTCCTTCAGTTTCATGGTCTTGACAAATTCCGTGGAATTCTTGACATAGTGGTCGTAATGGCCAACCAAAGGACTCAAAAGACGGGTCAGATATTTTGCCAGAGGATAAGTCGGACCTCCAATATTACTGAAGATTGGTCGCAATGGTACGCTTTCTTTGTATATCTTTGGCAGACCGTATATTGGTCTGGCAGCACGCGATCCGAGTTTCTCGTTGATCTCTGCAGAAAATTCGGCTTTCTTCAATAAAGGCGTAGTCTTCCTCTCAATCCTGCTGGTAGGATCGTTGTCTAGACGGCGATAGAATGTATCATCAAGGACGTTCCTGATCTTCCCCTCGTACTGTTCTGCGTAAGCAATACCATAGCATTTCCTTTGTCCGCCGATAAGACAACAACTTCGTTGTTCTGACGCAAGACACGAAGCGCTTCCCACTCCTCCCTAGTTATGTTGGTCTTAGGGGGTTTTGCTTTATCCAAATGTTTTTACCGACCATCTGCTAAAATTCGGGACTACCTCCGCTCAGCTAAGGACGATCTTGGCCTCAGAGTTCCTGGAATTTACAGCATCCCGTGTGAGTGTGGAAAGTGCTACATCGGTCAAACCATCAGCAGTGTACAAAACCGGTGTGAAGAACACAAACGCTATCATCGCCTGGGTCAGTATAGCAAGTCAGCGATCGCCGAGCATGTGTACAACCATAGCCACAAGGTTGACTTCAAAAACGTTACGATATGGGCTAGAACCACATACTTTTGGGGTTCCATAGTCAAAGAAGCGATTGAAATTCGATTGGCTGATACATACAACAGAGATAGTGGCATGCACGTTCAGCAACCGCCACAAACGGCCCATTATTAACTTCCTCGGCCCGCAACGAACAACTGTAACCCCGCCCACTCACTGCCAGCCGCCGGGCGCGGGCGACGGAGCGAGCCATTGACCGATATAAGGAGGTGCGGCACCTGGGCTGTCTCAGTATCCGACGGTCAGCCGACCTGTGCAGACGTCTCGACACCTGATGAAGACGACAGAGCTAGTCGTTGAAATGTCGTATTTCCAGAACACTATCCGGCGGTACACCCATGAAGGCTTCATTTCAAATCCTAGTTGCTCTCCTCTGAACGCCCTCCAACTCCTGTATTGGATACCAAAAATGTAGGTTCCAAACTACACCACCATACAATGTTTGTGATTTGCAGAGTATGAATGTAGATGTAGATACTGAAGCAATGATCTGACTAAAGTTTTGTAATCCAATTCCTTCATTTCTTTGGTACATCATACCATCAACCTCTCCAGTAAACGAAGTTTGAGTAACGCGTTTTACCCTTTGATCGATTCAACTGAGAACTCGTTAGTCACTCGATTTACTCAACTACCCAGATTTAAAGATATATGATCCTTTTTACACAATATCAAAACAATTGCTGAAAAGACTGTGCAGATTTATAAACAATTTAATACAATAGAGAAAAATGTGACTTAACTGGTTATGAAAAGGTCTAGAAACGATCAAGCCTGAAACAGTTGTTGAAGGTTGAATCAGCAGAACAAATAAAAGTTCTTCTACTTATAATGTGTCAACCGTTTTGTTTCATGTTTCCAACTGTGTGGACACCACTTTGAGTTTTGCTAACCATTCCTATAACAGTCGCTAAAGAAAATCGACGTTTCAGTTAATCATAATGTATTTGCGGTCAACTATGTCGCAAGACAAACTGTCAGTGATTGCAATTTTATCTATAGAAAATGATATTGGTCAAGACTCGAATCGTTCTGATTTAATAAGGCAATATGCGAGCGAGGAAGATGGAAATCTAGGACTTTTAAATATAATTTTAATTCCTCAATTTTTTAAATTAATTTATTAAAAACTATATAAATTTAATATAGGCGATGTGGGAAGGCAATGGTACGAAAGACTAATGCCTTAAAATATCTTGGAGAATGTATAAATCCAAATATCAGACTTAGCCATGATTAGCAGGTGCGCCAGACTAAAGAGGACATATCATATCATATGATATCTGTAAGGTGTAATCTCACACTCGTGCACTACAATACTGTAGTTCGACTATCAGCATTGTATGCCGCAGAGTACTTGAACATGGTTAGAAAAGGACAACTCAGAAAACTAGAGCTAAAAGAAGGAAAGATCCTGAGAAAAATCATGTGTCCCTTTAAAGAAGAGAGAAAATACAGAATCAGGCACAATAGGAACCTATACCAACACTCGAAGAGCATTACAACCGTTACGAGAAAGAGGAGATTAATCTTCAATGGCCACCCAATTCGGGTGGATAATCATGGACTCAACTCCAAAATCTGTAACAATGACTCTAGAAGGAAAGTGACTAAGTGGACGAGACTAATCAGAAAAGATCTCGAGCAACTGGAAGTTGATCCAGCGAAATTTACAACAAGGGTAACTACAAACAGTTGATCGAAGCGTTCGACTCTCACCACTTACTAACAGCCAAAAAACTGGGACCCGGATCTGGGGTGAAATACATCCCGGAATGAAAATACAACCACAGTGCAAGCATGAAGGAATACTGGGCTAAGAAGAAAGCTCGCCAGAAGTTGGGAAAAAGAAGAAGTAGTATGACGTAAAAAAAAATGTACGTTATATTCAGTCTGTTTGGACATTTGGGGCGACACAATGAGAGACATGGCACCACCTGAAAACATTGCTCCACCCCTGAGTACACACACACACACACACACATATATATATATACTATGTCATACAAAAATACACTCCTGGAAATTGAAATAAGAACACCGTGAATTCACTGTCCCAGGAATGGGAAACTTTATATACACATTCCTGGGGTCAGATACAACACATTATCACACAGACAGAACCATAGGCACATAGACACAGGCAACAGAGCATGCACAATGTCGGCACTACTACCGTGTATATCCTCCTTTCGCAGCAATGCAGGCTGCAATTCTCCCATGGAGATGATCGTAGAGGTGCTGGATGTAGTCCTGTGGAACGGCATGCCAAGCCATTTCCACCTGGCGCCTCAGCTGGACCAGCGTTCGTGCTGGACGTGCAGACCGCGTGAGACGACGTTTCATCCAGTCCCAAACATGCTCAATGGGGGACAGATCCGGAGATCTCGCTGGCCAGGGTAGTTGACTTACACCTTCTAGAGCACGTTGGGTGGCACGGGATACATGTAGACGTGCATTGTCCTGTTGGAACAGCATGTTCCCTTGCCGGTCTAGTAATGGTAGAACGATGGGTTCGATGACGGTTTGAATGTACCGTGCACTGTTCAGCGTCCCCTCGACGATCACCAGAGGTGTACGGCCAGTGTAGGAGATCGCTCCCCACACCATGATGCCGGGTGTTGGCCCTGTGTGCCTCGGTCGTATGCAGTCCTGATTGTAGCGCTCACCTGCACGGCGCCAAACACGCATACGACCATCATTGGCACCAAGGCAGAAGCGACTCTCATCACTGAAGACGACACGTCTCCATTCGTCCCTCCATACACGCCTGTCGCGACACCACTGGAGGCGGGCTGCACGATGTTGGGGCGTGAGCGGAAGACGACCTAACGGTGCGCGGGACCGTAGCCCAGCTTCATGGAGACGGTTGCGAATGGTCCTCTCTGATACCCCAGGAGCAACAGTGTCCCTAATTTGCCGGGAAGTGGCGGTGCGGTCCCCTACGGCTTTGCGTAGGATGCGACGGTCTTGACGTGCATCCGTGCGTCGCTGATGTCCGGACCCAGGTCGACGGGCACGTGCCCCTTCCGCCGACCACTGGCGACAACATCGATGTACTGTGGAGACCTCGCGCCCCACATGTTGAGCAATTCGGCGGTACGTCCACCCGGCCTCCCGCATGCCCACTATACGCCCTCGCTCAATTTTTTTTTTTCTTTAACAGTTTAACGTCCCTTTTTAACAACGTGGTCTTTAGAGACGGGAAAGGATGGGGGCAAGGAATGGAAAGGAATTCGGCCATGGCCTTTTGAAGGAAGCATCCCGGCATTCACCTGGAGTGATTTGGGGAAACCATGGAAAATCCAAATCTGGATGCCCGGACGGGGATTCGAACCGCTGCGTAGCTAGCGCCCTTCGACGGCCAACACTGCTGTTCCTGGTGTGTCCGCTGTGCCGTGCGTTTGTGCAGCCCTCTCGTAGTGTCCGGAGCAAGTATAGTGGGTCTTACACACCGGCGTCAATGTGTTCTTAGTTCAATTTCCAGGAGTGTACATATATATCAAATATACAGTATATGCAGGAGTTCCAGGTCATTTAGAACGACAAAGAAGGAAAAGTTTGAAATTTTGTTGATTTTCGAAGAAATGCAGCTCACTTAGTTTTGAGTTTAGAAAAACTTTGTAGGAAATTTTGTACTCTTCCAAATTTGAAATAAAGTAGTTCTGGCTAGGACTTATCAGGAAGGAATTATAGACGAAAAACAGAAAAAAAAGTACCGAAACTTTGACATTTTTTGGCCACACAAAACTGTGCCGAGGGAGTCGTAGGTGGAAAACTTGGTTTCTCCTTACTCTCACCAATATATACAGCATAATATTAAAAACATTCTTCTTCATGATCTTACCATAGACACTCAAATAAGGAATAAAATAGGCCCAGTTTTTTCTCCTTTCATTCATCTGATGTCTCTTTCGTCAGCACGATTCCTTCTATAAATTGTTCTCGGACCTCCCACCATTAATCTGATTTACCGTTTCGCAGCGGGTCTCCTACTTCATCTTCCCGCGAACTTCACTGGAATGTGAAGTTTGAGACTGGCTTCTTAACAATGTATCAAACTGAAGCGCTTCCCCATTGGAGGCCCGAAAAAAAATTTGTACAGCTGATACAGCGGGAAAGGCTTTGTTCATTCAATACGATTCATTACAATCAACTACATGGAGCTTTTGATGAAAAAAAAAAACGTGCATTAGCTGTCCAGTGTGAACTTGGATGACCGTCCGGACTTTCAAGTACATTTATTTTGATGTACGGCTAACATCGTATATTATCAAAAGAGTCAAAGACCTAAAACAGAAGACACTTTTTCAGCTGCGTGATTGTCGAGTCGACTCAAGGTCTAATGTAATTGAATGGGGCAAAACAGACGACGTCCCGCGCATGGTTTCCCCGCGACGCAGCTTCCTCTGGTTTGAACTAGCGGCAAGGCGGCACGGCCGTCTTTAGGAAATGAATTAGAAATGGAGATTATTTTTTCCTTTTTGTATTATTACACTTCAGTGTTCAAATGTAGAACACATAATATATAATTTCATTAAATAAATAATGAAAATTCAAATTTAATTTTTTTCTTTTTACTTTTTCTACATCTACATCCGTTCTCTGAAATTCACAGATATTGTGGTTGGCGGAAGGTACTTTGCATGTAGCAAAGAAAAGAGAGGAGACCACGTACGGGACCTTCTCCATACAACGACGTGACGCCGACTGGAGAGCGGTGGGGTAGGAGGTCGCCATATTGGTAGGGTCAAGAAACACAAGGAATGTATACAAAACGGAAGAATTTCTTCGTTTTTAATCATCGCATTACTAAAAATGAAGTCTTATGGAGTCACATTTATAAATACCCTCATTGATATAACCTACAAACATTAGAATTAAGATAAACAGACCAATGTTTTGAACTCACGAAGATGGTGGCTCCGGAGACAGGCTGCTTCACAGTTTAAGGGACACCTGGTCTCCCCTCTATTCCTACCTCCATGGTACTTTGCAGCAAAATTAACTCTGGGCATTCCAATGTCGAATAGCCCGAGGAAGGAAAGATTATATATAAGCATCAGTATGGCATCTTATTTCTCTAATCATATCTCTCCTGTTATTATGACCTATATAGGTTAGTGGACGAAGTATTTCACTACGCTCGTTAATGAAAGAATAATTTCGAATATTCGCCAGCAAATTCAGACGAAACCTACATCGCATGCCTGCCAGACAATCCTAGCTTTTCTTGTAATTATTTCCCTATTTAACAGAGGAAAGAGACTTATACCGGACTCCTTCCCCTAAAGTGGACCCACGGTCTCCTGCCTCTGCGTTTTCCTGAACTCTAGCTGGATCAAGTGTAAATAGTACCACTCTGTAACAGAGAGCTCTCGTCACCCACTTTATTTGCTCATCAAATCGCCATTAGGTGTTTTGGCAGTGCACAAACTTTTTACATTGTGCTATATTTTTTCAAATTTCTCCTGTAAATTGGCAGGTAAGCCTTCCGACCTATATATACTCTTAAACAGTAAGTTTTTATGTTAATGTTTATCACTAAACTGTTTTGTCGAGAAGTTTTGTTAAAAATCTATTAGGCTAGCAAAATATAGGATATAGTTGCTTAAGGCGTACCCCCTTCAGTTGCTTTAACCGGACCCCTTTTTTTTCATGCTTTAAGTCTGCGTACAGTTGTACTTACGTTTATTCTCTTTGAATTATGCTTCAGATTAACAGAGGTTAATGAGCAAGGTGAAGTTTGTGACAAAAAGAAATTGTAAAAGAAGATGGGTTGGAATAAGTACGGGACACCTGAGGAAGTACCAATAGCAAAAAAGAGGCAGACCGACTGTTTTGGGTAAAGCTATTGAAGAAGAGGTAGTTTACTATTGTCTTGCTATGGAAGCTTCTTCTTGGAACTTATTCGTCATGACTTGCAGAGAATGGAGCTGCACGGCTGGTGGAAAGAAATAATTGAAAACAGTGGGTTAGTCTTTTTCTAAAATGTTACTAAATCAAGATTTCTGAAAGGAAGCCTATTGGAACACCTTATAGCAGGGCTCTTGGATTCGGTAAAGAAAACACAGAGATTCTACAACCTTCTGGAAAAAGTTCATGGGAAAGGTAAATTCACTCCTCAGAGAATTTACAATGTTCATGAGAGCAGGGCCGGCGCTAGGAATTTCGGGCCCGGGGTAAAATGGGCGACCTTTTTTTTTAGCTCTACAAAATGGCCAGGCGACAATGAGCGCATTCTTGGCTTCATGGCCTGAGGGCCCCTATAGTCGGTGATCGGGCCCCCATCAGCCGGCGGGGCCCGGGTACTTTTGACCCGCTTACCCCCCCCCCCCCCCCCTTCCTAACGCCGGCCCTGGATGAGAGCGGCATTACTGTGGAGCAACCTAAACTAGCAAAAATAAGTGGCCTTAAGGGTAAGACAGATATCTACCTTGACATCAGGAGAACATGGACCGAACGTTTAGCGTTCTCGCCTCGCATTCGGGAGGACGGCGGTTCGAATCCCCGTCCGGGCATCCAGATTTGGGTTTTCCATGGTTTCCCCAAATCACTCCAGGCAAATGCCGGGATGCTTCCTTCAAAAGGCCATGGCCGAATTCCTTCCCATTCCTTGCCCCCATCCTTTCCCGTCTCTAAAGACCTCGATGTTAAAAAGAGACGTAAAACAGTTAAAAAAAAAAGGAGAACTTGGGACACTCATAACGGTTGTTGCTTGTTTTTATGCTAGTAGCTCATTTATGTCCCCTTTAGAATTTTTTTTTTTCCCCCTCGATAAACAATATGAGCGAAAAGCTGAAGAAAACTGCTCCACCAGGAACAATCTTCGCAGTGTATCTACAGGGTGGATACAAATGAACTCCTCCACTCCGTGGTTTCGACGGTTTAATTGAGTTTTCCCATCTTACTAGGAAAAAACTTGTGATGTTGCTCCTGGCTGCTTCTCTATAGTGTGTTCCGATCCAAAGATGACGACGCTTGGTGCATGTGCCGCGACAGGAAATTTTCCGAAGATTCAAGAAGGGAACTTTGGCTAATGTGTATTATATGTTCGCCGTTGGCCCTTGTGAAATGTGCAGGGGCTGAATAGGATGTGTACATCTGCAATTATTGTCACTAAACGATTTAATTCTTTTATGTATTTTCTGTGTCTTCATATATGTATATATTTTAAAACAAACTTTGCTTGTTATATTACACTTGTACTATATAATTATATTGTTTTCTGCTATTCAGTACCTTTTTATAATTTTGTTTAGTGTTATTTCGATAATTTTTATGAGTCCGATTTAGGCAACTATTTTTCGAATCGTTAAAGTGTAAGGGTTTTTTTTAATCATGATTTTTAATATTTTTTGACAGAAGAATGTCAAAGGCGCATAACATTCTCAGGTAAATATTTCATGCTTTAAAAATACATTTTTTAATAATTTATATATTTTTTAATAATAAAAGCAAGGCGTAGGTCCAGTTTTCAGCACTTTTAAGACTTTAAAATTTAATATTTTTCTATCGATTCAGCACCGAAACTTTATCTTAACTTTTATCTTAATCTGATCTTTTGAACCAAAAAATACAGTTTTCGTGTCTGGTTGACTCCCTGACGTGTTTTCCATTGATAACGCCCATGAAATTAGGAAAATTATAACTATTGTAGTAATCTTAAACTATTTTTCCGAAACATTGTTCCTCTGGATATATCATATGAAGGGGTTGAAGTATTTTCCACAATTATTTCTCTTACAATTTCTGAGACTGTTGCACTGTAACTCTCTAACGAAAGGATTAAGCTTGATTTCTACATATAAAACACGAATCTACGCTACTATCGAAGCTCCAATATAAACGCTACAAGCAAGAAATTGAGCGCCGCTCTCATCGTTTATCGCAGCTCCAACATGAACGCACGCTACGCAGCGTCAAACGCTGTTTTGCATAATTTACTTAGAGATGCATTCCACGGAAAAAAATTACATACCTCATTCTAAAATAAACAACAATGAACTGAAAATCTTGAATCATTAGCAAGGGGTGACGGTAATCACATACTGATGGTTTTTCTGTGAGACACTCATTCAGAGCCCTGCAGGAGTAGGGTTAACGTCCTGGCAAGGCAATCTGGTTGCAAAAACTAGTTAGAGACACTTTCTAATTGTATTGTGTTAAAAATATGTGCATACATTATTAAAAATTCACACTTGTATTTATATGAATGTGCAATATTAATTTTGTGTAATATTTATTAATTTGTGATGTGCAATAAAATAATTATGATAATGATTAATACTGGCTTAAATAACTATACGGATAAAGATGAGTAAATGAAGCAATATTATTATGAAAGTGCCTGTAAACCACAGAGTTCGACCTGAGCAAAGTTTTAGTTTTATTTAAAGTCCGCTTCATGCCTACCCAAAAATTGAGTGTCTAAGCAGATACAGAAGTTAAAATTCTTATGGGAGTAAAAACAATGCGAATAGTGGAAACTGTCACAATATAACTACTAAATTAAGTTTTAATTACAATTAGCCAAGTACTATATTGCAATCACACTACGCGAAGTTGCTTAAGTTTTTTAAAGACTTCTATAATAGTAATTATACAGTATAATAACAAGAGACACAAAAATATAAACAATAAGAATAAAGTTATGTTATACAGTACTTTTATTACCTGATGTTTCAATGAAAGCAGTTATTTGTTTCCAAACGTTATCCTTCACAGATTGGTCCTTGTACAGTGGTGAAGAAAGATCAAATATACAAGGAA
>JARYHS010012519.1:15332289-15631346 GCA_031002005.1 Vandiemenella viatica
GACGTAAAAACAAGTATTGAAACGGAAGTAGCAATGGTCTACGAATACGTTGAAAGGCAAGAAGAGGCTAATCGACAGGGTATAGCTTGTCTAGTGCAACAAAAGTTGAAGAAGAAGTGAAGAAAAATTATGGAGTGATACAGGAAGAGCAGGAAGTCATGAAAGGAGAGAATAAAATTATTTATGAAAACCAGAAAGATTATATGAAGAGTATTGAACAGTTGAAAGAGAAGATTGAAACGGCAACAAAAAGAATTTCAAGACTAGGCGATAGGTTAATGGTCACGGATAAGGGATACAAAGAAGTGACATGTAAAATTGCAGAAATAGCTAACCAGATGAATATTGTCAACGAAGATGTATGAGAAGAGCTAGCCCAGCTGAACCAGAGGGTTGAGGAGGTTGGACGACGAGGTGCTGCTACTCTGGGAGGATGCAACATTATCACCAGTCATTTTAAATTACCAGAAGTGAAGTTTGATCCTGAAAAAGGTGTGCACGCAGTGGAATTTGTCAGAGTTTATAAAAGTGGATTGCCACGTGAATGGTCAGATCCCGATAAAATAAGATACGTCAAAAGCATGATGCGAGGAGATGCATTTGCATGGAGTTGTGAGAATGATGAAGATTTTGAAGATTATGAAGAATTTTTGCGACTATTTCTCAGTAAATATTGGTCACCAATAAAGCAAAGAAGAGTAAAGAGAGATTTCTGGAACTGCCGTTACTATAGCAGGCGAGATGGGAGTATGAAAAATTTCTGTGAAGAAGTGATGAAAGAGCTTCGTTACCTGGACCAGAAAATAGAGGACGATGAAAAGGTCGAAGTTTTGTTGCAGAAATTGCCCAGACCAGTGCAGGAGAAGTTGATAGTAATTCAATGGAGTAATGTAGAAGATTTTCTGGAAGCTGTTGAGAGATTGGATCAGTGGAGTAATACTAATGAACATGAGACAAGAGACGAAAGAAGAAACGACTTTCGAAACAATAATAGGTCAAATCAGATGCTACCACAGGAAAATTTCTCGACATCTAGCATGGGCCGTTCAGGATAGACAGGAAGCCACATGAAAATGTATGTTGGTTAGTTTACTCTAAATCGGAAAGAAAATTTGGGCTACGTAATGTAGCATATCATTAATTGTATAAAGTGAGAGAAAAGGTGAAATGAAGAGTAGCTTGTATAAATAAGTGAACAATAAACTGATAATATGACAGTGACGATGAGTTGATTTTGATGTGTGTAAAGGAGACTTGCCTGATGATCGTGTTGTACTTTACAACAAATAATCAATTTTGTAATAAAAAAAAATCTGCCGATTTATTGTAAAGTGGGGGCATGTATGAGATCCCACATCAGACATTTAAATAATAATATTAATAATAATAGTAATAATTTTACGAATTATGGAATATATGAATGTATTTATTTTTACAAGGCCGTACAGTATAGTAGTATGTGCAAATGGGTAAATTTAAGTTTTTGTAATATGTTTTAATATGTTGAAGTTGGTAGGCTGTGTTGTGTTGTTTTTTGTTTTAGCCAAGGAGAAGCAGATTGTGAGATTTTATGTTGTATTACGAGAACTGTAAATATTTGAATTTATTAAGATGTTTCAATAAATAGCAGTGATTTTATAGAGAGGATTATAAAATTAAATTTTTATCTGTGAGGTAATAGCTTTAAAAAACGTGTGAGACGATATCTTGGGGGCCATACATATCGTCCAGAACGTGCTATCGATTATAGATTGCAAAAGAACCTGGAAGTATTGGTAAGACCAATTAGGATTTCTTTTATTAATGACATATAAAGATGATACCTCGCAGAAATGGTGAGACCTGCCAGTATTCATGTTCGAAAGAACCTCGCAAATAGCATGAATGTTTCCTGTAAGGATAGGTTGAATTCTAATGGAGGTGGTGTATTTATAGCTGTTAGTAAACACCTGTCATGTAACGAAATAAATATTGATACGGTTTGTGAAATCCAATGGATTAGACTAAACGTAGCTAGGACAAAACTTGTAATACGGTCTTACTATCGTCCACCAGATGCAGATGTAGCTATTGCTGAGGCCTTAAGAACTAATGTAAGTAATATAGCTCGTCAATTTCCGGATCATGCAATAATACTAGGAGCTGACTTCAACTTTCCGTATATCGACTGGACTAGCTACGTCCACGTTACTGGTGGCAGGGATAAAACATCCTGTGAGATTATTCTTGACCTTTTCTCAGATCTTAATCTTGAGCAGCTCGTCACTGATCCAACGCGGTGCCACAATGATAACGACAACATTTTAGACATTCTCGTTACAAATAGGCCTGAATTATTCACGGACATTTCTACCACCACAGGAATAAGTGATCATAAAGCTGTAATTGCTACAGTAAAATTAACAGCCGCGCGCAAAAAGAAAGGGTCATTTACAGGTTCGAAAAGGCCCCAAAGGAGAGTTTAAGAACATTTCTGAGGGATAATTACATTACCTTTATAGAAGGACGAGGCACTGTTTTAGGTGGGAAGTTCGAAAATGTGGAGGGAGTTGCCCCACGTTAGAAATAGAACAAGCACAGTGAAGAAGTTGCAGTTGTCATTGTTCCTCACAATAAACATTCTGAAATTTCTTTGGTGTGTAAATTTTCTTTTATCACTCTCCATTTGGATTTTTATTTCACACCCAATAAATGATATCCTGCTGATAAAAAAATGGCTGGAATTTATTTTTCAACTTACTACAATGTTGCAGAATGAAACTGAATTTGTAGGTGGCATGTCAGTATCTCTGGAATGAGAACAGATTCTAAGAGTATTTACCCCAAAACTCAATTTTAGAAGCTTGTGATGATGTATGACGGATGTCAAAAATCTTGACGGAAGACCACAAAACACGGTGTCTTGCTGCATAGCTGGATTTCCTCAAAGCGTATGAAAGATATGGTAATGCACTTCTTGATTGTGTCGTAACAGGAGAGGAGACATGGGTAAAAAAAGGCAATCGTGAGACAAAAATACGGTCCATCCAAAGGGGGGACACAAATTCTCCAAATTTCTAAGAAACAGAGATATTCAACCATTTGCCTAATTGATCTCAGCACAGGTCACCTTTGGTTCTGGCATCATATTCAACCATTAACCAGGCTCTAGGGAGATAAGGCCACCTTCCCTATACTCCACTTGAGTTATCTAGCACATTGACGCTGTGGGGGTGGGTATCCTAGCTCCAGTAGGCTGTAGCGACAGCATGGCAAAGTCCAGGCAAGAACCAAGTCCCACAGGGTATAGTGTGGAACCCATGGCCAGGGATACAGGCAAGTTCTCAACAACAGTTTTCGGCAGAGAAGGAGACCCACAGAATATCAGAAGGGGGCACCCATGAGCAAATTGGAAGGGAGTACCACTACCTTGTTGTGAAGATGGATCTTCAAACACTAAGAAAGATAATACCAAAAGAAAATCCTCAACTGTGTTAGGCCTAGCAAGCCAACAGTGCAAGTATGGATTGATTGCTTTCCAATATAAAGGAACAAGCCTCCAATTAAGGTATCAACGTAGATGACTTGCAAAGGAAAAGGACAAGGATTATGATTAGGAACATAAGAAAGCTCACAGGAAAGACTGAAGAAACCAAAGATTTGATGGAAAGATGGAAATTGGATATACTAGCACTAGCAGAGACAAAATGGAGAAGAGAGGGCATGAAGGAATTACGGAAGGGATATAAGGTGTACTGGATTGGAAATAGAGAGGGAAAAAGAAATGAAGAGTCACTTGTGATAAAGGAAAGTTTAAAGGAAGAAGTAGTAGGAATAAATGACAGGATGATAAAGGTTAAACTGAAAGTTAGAGACAAGCACATGGATTTAATCCAAGTTTATACCCCTCAAGAAGGCAGCACTGAGCAGGAGAAGGAAAGTTTTGAAGATGATCAACAGCAACAGCTTGGCAGGAGCAATCAAATTATAGTGAGGGACCTCAATGTTGATGGTGCAAGGAAATGATATGAACACAAGGGTGGGACAGTGGAAAGAAGACAGTTGTTGAATTCTGCAAACCTATGATTTCACTGTGGGTAATTCCTGTTTTAAGAAGAGAGACAGCCATTAGATAACCTGGCATACTGCAGACTGCTCTTAGAAGTCGATTGTTGATTACTTTCTAATCAATGCAGAGATGAGAAAGAGTATTGTGGATACAAAGGTCATCCCATCCGAATCCTTAGATAGTGACCACCACAGCCAGCCTGAAAGAGAAAAGGGAAGCAAGAACATCAGACAACCAGGAGAGAAGAATAAGAGTATGGAGACTGAAGGATGATGACTGCAGTAGGCAGTTACAAAAGCAGCTTCCACAGAAAATACCTAGGGACGACCTGCAGTCTGTGGAGGAGGAGTGGCAACATTTTAAAACCACCTAGGTAAAAACAACTGAAAAAGTATGTGGTAGGATAGCTGGTAGGAAACGCCATGGTGGAATGACAGGGTAAAAGATGCTATGCCACAAAAGAATAAAGCCTTCAGTGAATGGTTCCAAAGGAGAACAGAGAGAAGCAAAAGAGTGGACACCAGTAAAAAGAAAGAAGCAAAAATGGTGGTATAGGAAGAAAAGAGGAAATGGTTGGAAAAATGGACAGAAATGCTATAAGAGGAAAGCAAGGGATGTAAGAAGGTGATGTATACCAGATAAAAAGTAAGAGGAAGAGTAGAACCGAAACAGATAGTACAAAGGATAAGTATAGCAACTTAGTGGAGGTGAAGGAAGAGATAAAAGAAGTCTGGAGGGAGTGTTCTGAGTATCTATTGAATGCAACAGGACCCACTAATCAAAAAGACGGTACAGAGGAAGAAATGGACCAGTATCAAGAAGGAAAGGAAAATATTACATGGAAAGAATTGGAGGATGCTGTAAAGAGAATGAAGGGAGGTAAAGTCACCAGAGTGGTTGAAGTGAGTGTGGAGATGATATGAGCTTTTGGAGTAGTGCGCATGCAGTGGCTCTACAGAGTGATGAGTGTTGTGTAGAACGAGTGATAAATTCCAGCTGACTGGGGGAAAGAGGTTATAATACCCACATTCAAGAAAGGGCAGGACTATCTGCAAAAACTACCATGATATTACCCTTATGCGGCACTGTGCCAGCTATATTATTGTTTTGGAGAGCCGAATAAGAAAGGCAGTTGAAAGGAAGATTAGGGATTTAGACAAGGAAGGTCAACCATTGACCTTATATTTGCAGTAAGCTAGCTACAAGATTGACACTATGTGTATGGAAAGGATCTGGTGATGGCATTTCTGGACATTGAAAAGTCATATAACAGTCGAAACAGTGTGTGAGAAGTAATGAGATAACAGTCAGTGAAGAAGAAAAGAGTGGAAAGAGTGAACGATACGTATGAGAATAATCAGATATGTGTCACCGAGCGTGGTGGTGTAACAGCTAGCGCTCTGGCCTCGCATTCAGGAGGACACAGGTTCGTATCCCCGTCCAGGCATCCAGATTTGGGTTTTCCATGGTTTCCCAGATCACTCCAGGCAAATGCCAGGATGCTTCCTTCAAATAGGCCATGGTCAAATTGCTTCCATTTCTTTCTCTAAAGACCTCGCTGTTAAGCAGTAAAAAAAAAAAAAAAAAAAGATATGTGTCAAGTGGGAAGGTACAAGACCGGATGGTTCCTGTTGAAAAATGGACTAAAACAAGGAAGTACCTTATCACCCTGTTGTTTATAGTAGTTATGGATGAAATATTGAAGAAGGTGGTGCAGAGCACTGGGGAAAGAAGAACAAAAGCAATACTATTTGCAGATGACCTATTAGTTTGGGGGAAAGTGAAAGAGATGTACAGGATCAGCTGGACGTGTAGGGGAGAGTAGTTGCAGCATATGGCATGAAGTTCTCTGCGAGAAAGGGTGAAATGGTGATCACAACAAGATCAGGACAGACATAGGCATATTGCTTCAAAGAGAGCAATTAAATAAAGTGGAATGTTTCAAATATTTGGGAAGCTGGCTTGAAGAAAAATGGAGGAAATGGGATGGTGATAAATGAAAGACGAAGATGTGTCGATAGATTTTTTAAGAGTATTAGAGATATGGTATGGAATAGGGATATTCTGAAAAAAAAGTAAGGAGGCAATCTATACAACATACTTTGTGCCAATTTTAACATGTTGATCAGAAACCTGAGTGATGACAAATTGTGGAAATGAAATTTCAGAGTAATGAAAGAAGTAACAAGAAGAGAGAGAATAAGGAATGAGAGAATCAGGGAGATGATCAAGGAGGAACGATTGGACCAAAGAAAAGAAAAATCTAGGTTATGGTGGTATTGGCATGTAAAGAGAATGGGAGAGGAAAAGATACCAAGGATCTCCAGACTGTACCGTGGTTTGGCTTGAACGCGCGCCAGTCATGTGCCGTGGAGTCTGCGGTGCGCCACAACCCGTCGTTGCCTGTGTACGTGCTGCACACGTGTCCTTACGAAGCTCTGCAGCTGCCACTTGGTGCCCGCGCCGTGCATGTACCATTGTTTGCGTTCATGAACGACACGCCTCTGTACGACCCACTGGTGAAGAAGCAAGGTTTAGCGGAGAGCAAGTACCCGGTCGAGCACGCTGCTGATGTTATGCGCATGGTTGCTCTCTGGAAATTTGGCGGAATTTACCTTGACATGGATTTCGTCATACTCAGGTCGTTGTGCGAGCTTGGCTGGGACTGGGTTTTCTCTCAAGGTGACGCATACCTGGCCAATGGTGCTCTTTCCATTTCAACATTTCCCGGGTCAGCAGGCCAGCAAGTGGTCGAAGCTTGTTTGCGAAGACTTATAGATTTCAGTGTAGGCAAGAGGACGCGTAACGGGCCGCAACTAATAACAAAAGTGCTGAAGGAACGATGCAATACTAAGACCATGGGAGAGATGATCTATTGCAGCGGGTTTCGAGTGTTTCCGTCCGTAAAGATGTACCCTGTAAAATACCCACACTGGAAGCAGCTGTTCTTACCAGAATACACCGACAAGGTGCTCGGGGTCATCAGGCAAGCCTACGCTGTGCACATGTGGCATGGGTTGAGCAGTAAGCAGCAAGTTGCGCCCAACTCTACGTATGACATCGTTGCAAGAGAGCACTGTCCGCATGCGTATAGAGCCGCCCGCGCCGGTGGTAACTTTTGAACACAGGTGTGCATTTTGTGCTGTCACTTGTGCTCAATGAAAGAAACTCCAAAGTAGGGGCCAAATTCGCTAAGGGATTTACTACATGATTACTATTGATTAAATGGATAGAAAGTAATTTCTTACCATATTATAAGTAATATGTAAGCATTATATACCTTCGTAAATATCGTGTGAATATGCTGGGTATGGATCTGAAAGGGAAGGAGGACTGAGGGACAGATGGGTGAAAGATGTCAAAAAAATGTGTGGAACAAAGAGCAGGTTGGACAGGAAGCGTTGGCGAGACTTTTGTTCCCAGCAGACCCGGCCAGCGGCTGGAAGCTGCTCTAGATGATGGTGATGACACTTTTCCCCAAATAGGTTGCAACCAGCATAATGATCTCAAATTCGTTTATTAGAGGGAGGCACAAGGGTTACAATCTCTCAATGAGTCGCCACTAAACCATGAGAACTTCCCTGATGGATTATGAGTATGATGTATTACTTATAAATGAAAATGCCTTTAAGCCTTGAAAATAAGATCACTTATCACAGATGAAGGTAGGACGGCCGGATGAGCACTGAACTCACAAACGCACTTCAGAATATTTTGGTTAATAACCTTAATCATGTATAGGCCTGGATATGTACACATCTTTTTCCCTACTATACGTCTCACATCCTACATGACTAAGGTTGGTAACCAAAATATTGTAGGGTGTGTTTATATTTATTTTTGTGTTCGTCTAGGCTTCCTGCCTTCATCTGTGGTAAGTGACGGGTTATTTTCCCAGTCCTTTCTTATTTTCTACTACTTATAAAGGAAGAACTAACTTGTCTAAATACAATTAAACATTGTCCATGTCATAAGATGTGAGCAATGCTTCAGACTCCATGATGCCCATTATTAATCTCTTCTTCAACCTCAATGTGAGGACTCAGGAGACCTCTCATAAACTGAATGATCTGTTGTAACCTTATAACTCCTATGCTTACTATTTCAATTTTTACAGCATCGGTTTTGTTCCTTCTGTAGCCAGCACATTTAAATTGATGTCATTGTGATGGCATTTGCTGTTGAAATTTCTGCTTTGTACTTTGACAGAGAGAAAATAAAATCAGAAACAGCTTAATGTTATGGTTAGGTATCTAGAAATGCAATGATATAAGGGAAGTACTGTCTTCCTCCCAATGTTTGATTTACTGTCATGAATATTGACAGACCAAAAAAAAAAAACTTGAAGGTATAGAACCTGACAATATTTTCTGTGCAGATGATTTACTCAGTTAACTGTAAGCCCAGCCACACCAACAGGCACCTACATATTAACAACTGTCACCACCCAGCACAAACAACACAATCTTGAAAAAATTGCACTTACTTGTCTTGGGGGGGGGGGGGGGTCCTACGCTGCATTTTTTGTTGATATTGTCTACGTTTTGGCACCAGCCTGAAAACTTCATCAGGGCTTCTCTCTATCTGCCTGGTTTATGGATAAACAAAAAACACAGCACAAACCCCGAAAAAAAGACAAGTGTAATTTTTTCAATAATGATGCCCGCGAAAAGTGTAAAATTTTATATTATACAACACAATCTTGACCACCCTGATACACAGAGCACAATTTGCTGCAGAACTGGATGTGTAAAACTTTTGCCAAAAATAATGATTACAACAACTGGCAAATTTGATGCATATTGGGGTGGAATGAGGACAGACAGAAAGAAAGAACACAATGTCAAGTGCCTTATCTTCCTTCTTCTTCTTCTCTCTCTCTCTCTTTTTTTTTTTTTTTTTTTTTTTTTTTTGGCTGCATTATGTGCAAAAATAGGAAGAATGTTGATCAAACATGAAGTGAAGACCATTTCCAGACCACCAGCAAAGATTACAAAGTTGGTCTGAAACATGAAGGATACTGGGTATTCACCACATACCAAATGAATGTGCGCAGTATATGTTGTACAAACCCAGAGTTGTATTCTTCAGTGGAGTGTGCAGCATACAAAAAATATCCATCTGCGTCAGGAGGAAAAATAAGAAATTGGTGAATACAGTATCA
Source organism: Vandiemenella viatica (assembly GCA_031002005.1). Classification (NCBI taxonomy): domain Eukaryota; kingdom Metazoa; phylum Arthropoda; class Insecta; order Orthoptera; family Morabidae; genus Vandiemenella; species Vandiemenella viatica. The sequence continues at coordinate 15,341,502 of JARYHS010012519.1, forward strand.
AGGAAGAGCATACTTTTAAATTTGAAGAAACGAGGATTTTAGCCCAGGCTATTGACATCAGGACAACTGATCACCTGGTGAATATGAATACAGGATAACAACTCAGCAATCAACATTTTAAAGCAGCAGCATGCTGGGAAGATGAAAGATTTAAAATGATGTCAACAGCCAAGGTTCAGCAGAGAATATTTGCCAAATATTTGACTTTCAGCAGTTCTCCTCTCCCTATGCACATGACAATGGCCGCAATGGAGCTCATTGTTTTACTTCAGTTGGATGAAAATGAGGATTGAGGAACGGATCCTTGAAATGTACGTTTCACGAGTCAACGGCTTGAGAAGTTTCTATCACTATACAATGTCATAAAAATCTTCGTTATTACATCCTCTTTGTAGACTCCTGTATCTTTAACTCAATGACAGGACCAACTTTTGTGGTTAATCTATATCTATTACAATAGATTAGAGGTTATTGTAACACATTTTCTGCAAGCAGGAGACCCTCTGCAATATTCTGCTATATGATCAAACTAGAGGTGTTATTGCACAGGATCTAGGGGATACTAGAGAAGAGTTGTCTGTTATTTCAGTACATTAGGAGTGTTGAAAGTCAGAACACAGATAAAAAACTTCTAGACACTTTCTTTTATGTGATATACGTGTGTATTTTGGATGGATGGGAGAACCAAGAAGTTTGGTTAATACCCATACCTAGTCAACTGGAATGGAACTTGATATAATTGAAGTAATCTGTTTCATTCTAGTGATTTTTCTAGGCATTATGGAATTCTCTGCACACTAAATCCATCACATCAGGGCAGGTTATAATTCTACTGATATTATTAAGAGATCAACACAGTTTCAATGTTAGAGGCAAATGACCGCATCTTGTACTTTAAAAAGGAGGAGAAAATGATTACCTTTAAAGCCATTTTGAATAGCAATGTACAACTATTAAGTCACTTTAAACCTTTCAGTGCTACAACATTTGAATAAACAAAAATAACACTCTATTTTGAATGCTATATATAGTTTTCTTTCATGGCTTTATGTATACTCATCCTAATCGAAGGATTGGTTTTCTTGTCGAGTTAGTAAAAAACAGAAAAAATCATTTTTAGCTGTCTGCATTTCAGAAACCAAGAGACAAGTGGAAATGCATACAAATGTTAAACCATCAAGCCTAATACATATGACATGTTGCACAGCAACAGTTAAATGATGTAGATCAATCATAATAAAGTTCTGTATTTTGTATCTGAAGTACCCCTAGCCTATCTAAGCCAAGGATTAGTTTTCTTGTCAAATTAGTCTAAAAAGAAAAAAAATAGCTGTCTTCCATTTCACAAACCAAGAGCAATGTGGAAATACATGCAAATGTCAAACTATCAGGCCCAAGACATCTGACTTGTGCACTGCAGCAGAAGGTTTCAATCAACAAATGAACAAATTTTGATCAATTTTCTGTCGAATGTAATAGTCACAAATGCCCTACAATGGGTCTATGAAGACTGTACAGAATCTAATGTGTTAGAGAACTGCTATCATTCAGTAACTCCTCATTTATGTGCTGTAATTATGCAACATACATACCTAATGCTTCCAGGACCATACAGCCATAATAGTTGATATTGATACAGAATGTTACCAATAAAATAAATTTACAAAAAGCAGAAACTGCACCAATCACCACAAATTTGTGACTTATGAAAGCAGATTGAACAAATGTCAACTAATAAAAGTACAGGGACTTCATGTGATTAAAAAGGTTATATTGACAAACACCTAATATAGCTTCAAAATAAGAGGAAGTTCTTGGCGACTCACCTTGTGCATAGCCTCAACAATGTCGCCCATTCTGTATTCTGGTCTTCGGACGATGCAGCTGTGAAGGTTAGCACCAGCATACTGCGCGATACGTGCACCTATACAAATTACACATCGTGATTTCCTTCAAAAAATTTAAAACCTGCAAGAAATCATGTTAAAATACTAACCACTTTCAGATCTCTTTGCAGAATACTTTTGTATTACTCAAATTTTAATTAATTTAACTGTGACTATGCATATGCTACAATGGCAGAGCAGTTGTTTTCACAGTAATGTAGACAATAGCTACTACATTGTGTGAACAAGTTTCCCCACCAACAGAACTTCAGACACTTCACAATGGTGGTTATAGCATTTGTTGGACAAATACACAGACAGACATTAACTACCACACTCATTACATCCATCAATTATCATGGGTTTCCTTTGTCAAAATAACCACAAGGTGAAGAAAATCAAACACACATTTCTCCACCAATAATAAAAAAAAAACAACAAGTAATGAAGATACAAAATGAGGAATAAATTTTCTTTCTTTCACAAGTAGCATTCTACCATGAATTTAAAGGTATCTGGCACACACCAGAAAACTTGTTTAAAGTGTAAAATGGGGGGAAAAAGCAACTTGCTGTGCTAAATGTATACACGGCACAACCATAATGGTCAAAACTTTATCTGAGTGGTGTGATGAAAGAAACTACACACTTTGTCTGGATGCCAAGACTTTTAATTTTTATCAGGCTTATACTTCAGAAAAATACAGAAATGCTGGTTGTGTGGGTTTGAATCAGTAATAAAATAATACTTGCAAGTTATTGGTTTACCAAAGCGAGTAAGGTTTCACCTGAGATTTAATTTCAGGGGGTGTATACAGTCCACAATATGTTGGTAGGCCAATCACCACATATCAAGCTCAGACGAGGATGTGATTTCAGAGAGTGCTCTGATGGCTCTAACTGTGAAACAGTTACATAGATTATGTATGATAGATCTGGGAGCTGGGATAGTCAGTAACAGGGTGGTACAGTATGTGGAAGTAAAATGTATGTCAACAATCATTCATTCTGATGAATAATTGCTTCATATATATGTATTAAGCATTTGGATAGGAGAAAAACTGCTTTCAACAGTTAAAGGCAGTACAATGAAGAAACATGAAGAGGTATGTATACACATTAAGCATTGAAATTTTCAGTTCTACAACACTTGATGAACAATTGAATGAGGTAGATGCATGGTGGAGGTTGGCAGCTTCCTGGTCCTCCTGTATCTGTGGTAAGTGACAAGTTATTTTCCCAATGCTTCATTATATAGAGTACCTGGGTGACTGATCATTTTTTGTTCAATATGCAATATTTTGAGTAAAGTTAAAGGTTGTTCTTGAAGGCTGCCTAGGCATTTTAAAGAGCCCAGTTCCTTGCAAAAAGCTTAACTAACATGCAGCTAGTTGGTTCAGCAAGCCAGCAGAAATTTTCTGCCCACAATATAAATCTCTGATATTCAAATACAATCCCTCGATCCTCACCTCCTGCAGTCCACAGCAAAACTGTTTTTCCTTCACGGAATAGCCTTTGCCCAGACCATTTGCCGACCTGAGAGTTTTCTTAAAACCCTCTTTCACACTGATTGGACAGATTATGGAACACATTCAAAAACACTCAGGAGTCACAGGATATAGTTCGATAATTGTCTGGTAGTTGCCCACTAGTGGTCACATATGCTGAGCACAGATCATGGAACATATTCAAAAACACACAGGAGTAGCAGACATAGTTCAATAACTGAATGGCTGTCCCCCACTCTTGTTATCACATACACCAAGCCCTCTGAAAAAGCTAACTTTTCAATAGTCTGTTTGGTTCAGTCTCCGACATATTGGTGCAGCACAAGCTGCCAGCAATTAACTAATATTCCTCAGGTGACACAGCCAAGCAGACCACTGAGCCAATTGGAACACAAAATACTTCATGTCAAACTAATGATTTGCCATTTACTTAGCCCACAGCGAGTCACCAGAAATCATGTGATAGTTTAATAGCCTACAACGGCATGTCATGACAAATTCAATGCATCCCACACCTTTTCGGCACAATGCTGTAAGCCAGGGCTCATCTATCTCGGGCATACAGAAGAAAAGTCTTTTAGCACATGCATCCACCAACATCTCATATCTTCACCATCAAAGAATTGATCTGAGTGCTATTTACCTAAACAAATATACTAATTCTTTAACGACATATTTTGGACGTCTTGTGATTATTGCTGACAATAATGTAGACATTTAAATTTCTTGTGAAACAGTGTTCAGGATATGAATAAAATGGTATTTGCTTCTCCCCTAGACAACAAATTTTTATTTATGTTAAACCAAGATAAAACACTTTTGCAAGGTAAGCAACATGAGAAACTTACTATTTATCTCGCTCCCTTATTGCCATACGACAGAAGCAACAACATACTGCATCATATTATTGCAAATTTGATACAGGGGTCTTACTTAATATTTTATACTAAATCACTAACATTCCACACATATCAGGAGTAACAAGAATAATGAATTCAATATTACATTTTGTAGCGTATTAGACTACATTGGGACACAAATCTGTAGACATATTTGGATGATAGTGCAACCAATGAAAAAATTGGCACCCTGTTCAGATCCAAATATAATTAATTGTGGTAGGTAGTAATGCATGCTTCCACCTGCAAATGTGCCAAAAGCTTGTTATGAAAAGAAATTACAAATTTTAATGAACCATGCTTTTCAACACACCACACCCACTGCTATGCTTGTGTCATCTGCAAATGATGACTGTGACACAGCAGAGCTGATATACATCACACCCTGCAATTCTATTTGCTTGTAAAGGAGTATTAGAAGATGACTGAAATCAGACTCAAGTAGAGCATAATCAATTTTTGAGATAATTTATTACAGTGTTAGACATGGAGTTTTGTGATGGGCATTGCAGGATTAATTGTCATGTGAATTCAACACGACTTTATCTTCTGGTTTAGGTATTTTTTCAACCTAACAGCAATGACGAATATGACAAGAATCAACATTAACAGACAATTTAAGTTGACACAATTGCTGTACCCGTACGTTTTGTACCATAATTGCACAAAATTAAAAATAATATGGCACATTTGCTTTCTGACTTTGTCAGATTTCACAGCCTGTAATTTTTGTTTGTTGTGACCTTTCAGAACATTTGCAGGTGGTAACAGGACAAACAGTCAAAATGATGGAGGTCATCCAGAAGTTTTTAACTGCTTAACGTCTCTTAACAGTGAGGTCTTTAGAGACGGGAAAGGATGGGGGGCAAGGAATTCGGCCATGGCCTTTTGAAGAAAGCATCCCAGCATTTGCCTGGAGTGATCTGGGAAACCATGGAAAAGCCAAATCTGGATGCCCGGACTTGGATTCGAACCGCCGCCCTCCCGAATGCGAGGCCAGAGCACTAACCATTACACCACCACGCTCGGTCCATCCAGACGTAAACAGTACAATTTTTTTTCATGGGTGGCACTATCACTCATGATCTAAATTTACACACCTGAAGAGCAGCTGAATCTTGAATTGGAGCTGGTAAATAAAAAGTTTGCTGAAGAAAATGTATGATCAGGCTATATTCAAAAAATGGGACTACATCTTTACTGTTTTCACCACAACATGCAAACAGACATTAGTCATACCATGATATGATATGCCATATTATTGAGGGAATAAGGTTTGTTCCAGGGAGTTATCAAAACATCATCTCAATTTCAGGAAGCCATCGAGAACCAAATTGTGAAGATGAGCATTTGAATGAGTCTGATATTACATTAACAATCTGTAACACATTTTTACTAGCTCTCGAAGTCTAATTAGAACCGTAGATCCTTGCTGTTACAGTATGTGTGGTAGAAAGCACGCATACTAATTTTTAACATTATTTGTTTTCTAAAAAAAAAACAAGTAGATAGATCACCTCCATGACCATCATAAACTCCAAAAAATGCTGCTTCTGGGTCTTCAGGCAAAGAAAGGATCTGCGTGTGAGAATCTTCCATGCTGATGCGCCATCCTTGCATGCAACTGGAACCCACTTTGAGGACCGAGTTCTGACAGCACGAGGTCTCCTTAGTCGTCACCGGCTCTGAAAGTGTCTGCCCCATCCTCCCACTCTCTCGGTACCGGCAGCCAACACTGCTACCGGACCCCTTTCACCTGAAACACAGTTACTATTGTTAATATTAAACTACAGTTCAAAAATAACATATTGCAAATTTGACAACGATCTCAAAAAATAATCCAAACAAGGCACTATTTTGAACACTTACCAAACAAGGCTATTATGCCTGTGGTTTCTTCTGAAGACAGTTCAGCATACAAACAAATTACAGGGAGTATAGCAAGCTTAGTCTTTTTCTGCCATTCTGAATTAAAATGTTAGAATTTCACTGTGTACAGACCCATTTACCTGACTATCACAATAAAATATTTAAATATAAATTTTTTTAGTAACTTGTAAGCCTAGTCACTCGATTCAACATAATTCACTACAAAACAGAAACGATAATTTTATTTCAATTTCAAATCACAATATGTGATATCAGACTGAATGCATTTTTGTCCCTCTGTTAGTAGAAATTAGCCATGATGTGTTTAGTGACTTGCAAGCTTAGAAAAACATTCACATATTGTGATATAAAGCTGAACCCAAAGAAACCTGACAAAGGTCATGGTCATGAATTCTTGAAAACAGTTAGCACTAATGCGTTTACGCCACAAGTGCGTCGTGCAGAGTAGAAAAAAATGAAAGTGAGCACAGAGACTGAATGCAAGAATTAGTTAGCAGATAAGGTGAGAATACTAAAATCTGAACCCAAAATAGTTTTCAAGTCAGATGAGGCATGCTGCAAGACAGTCAGAGCAGCCAGTGTGTACAAATCAACTTTGGAGAATGATGAAGGCGAAATGTCAATGTTTTCTGACACCAAAAGACCAGAGAAGATAAAGAAATAAGAATTAATCTCACAGGAGCATGCAGGAGAGGGTAAGATGGAGAAGAAAATCACATATGAGGGAATAGAGCTAGTGAATGTGGTATATCCAGGGGAAAGAAATATTAGTCTACAAAACAGATACAATACATTACATGAATCCACAAAAAGATAAAGTATGAGAAGAGAAGAAGAAAGGAGAAGGAACTATGACTGAAGTATGGAGGGAGAAATGCCCATATGAAAGGAAAGGAAGAAAGCTGGAGGAAAAGAAAGGAAAGAAGTTTATCTTTGTTTAGAGAGGGAAGTAATGTATTAAAATTAAAGGAGAAGGTTTATACCTCAGGGAAGGCACTGCATGAACTCACAGGAGTTAGTCAACAAAAACTACGTCATTCACATGTACTTTATCTTAATCCTTCCATTTTTTTTTCATTTTTGGAAAGCATTTTTCTTTTAGTCAAAGCAAACTTCAATGTCCATGTTATTTCAATCGCTTGCGAAATGCTATGTGAGACAGCTGCAGTAAGCCTAGTCGCTTGTTGTGATATTATAAGTGAAGTACATATTAACAACAGCTGTTAGATCTAGCTACAATGTGGCAATTATGCAAAGCTGGTCAATGTCCGGAATGGTTTCTTCGATAGCACAAACTCAAGCCCAAGGGTTCATACTACAAAGCAGTTGTAAACAACAATAATGACTCTTTTAATTTTATTTTTCAATCACTAATATGATGGAGGTTTTGCATGAGTGGGTATCTGGCACTAGAGTAAGCAATTTTCTTTTGTATTTTTATTTTTCATTTCTGTAATCAGTTTTATCATTAGTGTAAAATAATAATAATACCCCCAAATGGCATCAAACAACTTTTGACACATATTATGTACTGTAATTTCTGGATACATGTTTGCTTTCTGGAGGGGAAGTGTCTTTTTGTGACTATTTCTTAGTTTTTTAAAACTCATCAATCATCAAGTTGATAAGGAATAAAAATTACAAAACAGCAACTTTTGGAGTCACATGAAACACAATAATTTGTTAAGATGGAAGCATATTGAGTTATCACAGTTCTTCACTGATGAAAATACTGATAAGTATGGGCATAGGGAAACAATAAAAGTGTTTGGCAGCACAATAGTAGCTCAGAGAGGAGATTTGTTGTACATATGCTAAAGTTTACAGACTTGAGTGCATTGTTGGTCATCCAGTGGTGAGGCTTGAGTATGTGACTGATCGGTTACAAGTAAATTATTGCAAGTTATTTTGGAACCTGAAGACTGAGTATATTCATTCATGAAGAATCACATGGACCATGTTTCTGTGGTAATTAATGAGAGCATTGTTGGACTAAGCAGGTATAAAATTTCAGTATCAACACATTTTCACTTCTTGGCATTTAATGAGTAAGCCATAAAATTATGGTGAGTGGGGTAGAGGTCACTGGATGCTGGGTGGGAGAAATCTTGAAGGATGGAAAGTGAGGAGTTAGTGTGCGATGTAAAGTATCAAGGGAAGTTGGAAATGAGAATGGGAGTGGCACAGGATGGCATATTGGGGCGATTGTTACTTATGCAGGGGTTGGTAGGGGTGCAAAGAAGGTCTATTAAAATTGTTTCTGAAAATTACTGCTGAGCCAATCAAAAACTGATATGATAAAGAAGGTAGAATGGTAGTTATTTGAAGACAGGAGGAAAATGAAGAAAGTGGGAGAGTACAAGGCATATATTAGTGATGAGGTTGAGGAAGAACTAAGAGTGGTGAGGCATAGAAGGGAAAAAATGATCTTGACCACTAGCTGGCACTTGATTTCAGGCATGAGGGTAATTTTTTCTTTCATAGGTAAGGTAGTCAGGGATTGGAATTAATTACCAAAAACACTGAAAGAATTCAAATTAAAATTAATGGAGGGTAAAGGAAGGCAGGAAAAAAAGAGAAAATGGGTGTGTAGGGAAATTGGCACAACAGTGTGCACTTCATTGCAATTAAATTAAATTAATTAATCAATCAGCAATCTTTTAGATATGGAATCTTAATAACTATATATTTTGATTGTGGCCAGTCAGTAAATCTGTGTATGAAATAAATAAATTATCATGTGAATAGTGTTGCTAATTCCAAACTGAAGTGACTTATTTGTTATATTAAGTTAAATCAGAAACCAATGTGCTAACCTAACCTGGCGACAAGAACAAACAACCATAAAAAAGAGTATTTAATGAAGGACTAATTAGTCACATTAATATACTCATTATCATATCCCGTATATCCCTTCCAAACCATTATATTCCCGGATAGGTGCAAAGCACCCTCCACCACACACTTTTAGTGAATCGCGGAGTAATAGTAATAGTAACAGTAAACAGCCAGTGTCATTATGTTGTTCAACCATTGACAGAACAGTGTTGTATAAACTCCATTGATATCACAAATTATATAAATACTTACAAGGTGGTGCTTGGGATCTTGGGGGTTGTGTCTATGGTAAGAGGGGTTTTATTAGGCATGACCTACACATAAATGCAAGGAAGAGGGGGGTATTTTCAGTGTTATTAGCTAAAGCTGTAAGGGACCATACTTCCAGTTACCATGAGTTTTGAAACATGCACCTTTTCTTTGGTCACAGGCTGCTGGTGAGAAGATAAAAGTAGGTTATCAAAAGAATAATGAAAGCAGATTAATATTTCTTAAAAACTATCTTTTATAATTGGAGTGTTAAGTTTCTCCACCATTTATTTTTCCAATTTACAAATTTTAATTTTAAATTCCTTAAACATTTTTGGTAAATTATTGATCACTTTCCCACTCCCTTATACATGAAATCAAGTGCCAGCTTGTGGACATGGCCAATGATGGGAAAGATCATAAATAATAAATGCTGATGAGACGATAAAAGATGGTATCAAGAGAGGAGAAGAATAGTGCTTAAAATATCACAACGCCAATTATAAAACTGTTACTAGTGAACTGTAGAATTAAAATGAACAAAGTAATGGAGTTTGATTTTTTTTTTTTTTTACCTATGGCTCTATGCCTTATCCGCATCGAGGCCATTAGAGGTGGGATGGCACTGGGTACAAGGAACGGGAAGAAATTCGCCAAAGGCCTTTTGAAGGAAGTATCACGACATTCGCCTGGAGTGATTTGGGAAAACCATGGAAAATCCAAAGCTGGACGTCTGGACAGGGATTCGAACTGGTGACCTCCCGAATGCAAGGCCAGAGCGTTAAACGCTCACCCACCATGCTCGGGATTTCTGGTAATTGATAGTAGTCATAAGCAAGTGGGTAATTTTTTGGTTTGATTCTAGATCACCATATTACTACAACCTGTAAACACTTTCCATCAAAACCATTGCTAGTAATATTATATCAACCTAAATTGTTTAATTTTCTTCCTAGCAGTTGTGGTTTGGTTGGGCAATGCTTGGACGAGGACAAAATTTCATAAAAGCCTTACAAGTGTGGTATTTTCATCCTATTGTTTCAAAATGGAGGGTCATATCTAGTGTTGTAAAAAAACGGTTTTTTTTCTGGCTTGAAAAAAAACATGAAAAAAAACATGTTTTTTTTCTGGAACACGTTTTTTTTTCACAACTACTAAATCTCGAATTTGTAAGGCAGTTATCGTTTAAAATGACTATTTTAGAGTTTATTCTAAGTACTTATCTTAGTTTAAAATCTACTGTATTTTTCTGGTTCAGTAGGAAAAAAAATTACGAAAATATTGGCAAAATTGACTGAAATTTTCTTTATGAACGGGGATTTCCCGAAAAGACTAGGTTGCGCGAGAAGGAATCCCCATTCCCCATTGTTTGGATTGATACTTGCTATTTGAAATAGTGCTGCCAACCCTTTTTATAACTTATTGGGCTTTCCTTATATTCGTATACTTGTTAACTCTCAGAGTATAGTGGAACTGACTCATTAAATTGTCAGTAAGGGAGCGTGCATAAACCACATAGCTCCATTTTGGCCTCCTGTGAACACCCCCTCCCCTCCCCCCCACTCACGTAGCACCTAGCACGTAGCTATCTTATTTTGTACTGTTTTCTCTTGTCAGACTATTGTAAATTACATACGGATATAATTAACTGAGGTAAATAAATACTCACATGCTGTTGTGAGTTCAGTTCCTCATTTTAACTGTGAAAAATGTTACGAAAGGAAAGTTACGTGGCCTGGCTCGGAACCCCCCCCTCCCTCCCCCCCCCCCTCCGCTCTGCCCACGTAGCCTTCCAGCTAACCCCTCCGAGTCACGTAGTTTGTGCACGGTCCCTAATTATGAATCGTTTCTTTGCAACCGTTCGTGTAAACAAACGATTGAAAAGAATTAAAGCTCCTATTTTGTATGATAATAGATTTTAATTCAAACTTAAAAGACCATAATACAGAACTATCGGCGCAGTCTTTATGCACAGTGTGTACTTTGCTCACAATTTAAAATTGCAATCTCAAAATCTTTTGCGTACAATACAAGGACAACCAGTAAAAGAAAATTTAACTATTTCTGAAGTTATGGATCTAGAGGAGACAGAAAATTCCGACACCAATCGAACTAGTGTTGGTAGTGCTGATACTAGTGAATGTGGTACTGACATAGAGGATGAATAAAATTATGTTACCTATATATATACACTTATGAATCATTATGTGAGACATTATATGATTCAGTAAGACTTAAAACACACTTGTAAAATGGAAGTTCCTAAAATAAAACTATAATTTATCAAATATATTGTTTTCTGAAGAAAAAAAAAATTTAGAAAAAAAACACGGGTGCTAGGTTTTTTTTCATGTTTTTTTTTCACAAAGCTGAAAAAAAACATTTTGTTTTTTTTTTCAGTTTGCAACACTAGTCATATCCATCATTAAGCAGTGGAAAATATTTTATAACTTTGTAAATTTCTTTTGATTTTTTCAGCAGAGAGAAGCTGTAATGCCAATAACACATTACAACAAGGGAATTAACCAACAACTGAAGAGATTCGTATTAATGTTGTAATGCTGGTGGCATAGTGGAATTGCAATGTAGAATTAAACCAAATTTTCTTTAGTAGGTAAGGTAGTGAGGGATTGGAATAAATTAACCTGGAAGCCCAATACAAATTAAAACTCATGAAGTGGGTGAGGAAATTGCACTCAAAGAATTTAATATTAAAAACTGGGAAAATTGGTGTAAAGCGATGTCATTCCACGCTTATTCGAAACTCCATGCCTAATTCTCTGAAGATGAGTGCAACTATCACTTATGGCCTAAAGTGAAATGCAAACAACACACAATTGCCATTAATTTAGTCGGCAGACACCAAATCAACTAATTTTCTTTTGCTCTTTCCTTACTGACATCTGTCACTATTTTTTTATTTCAGAAGGGTGCCAACAATGTAAAAATGCAGACAATGTGTTTCATTTTTTCATCGAAATGTGCAAATATCTATGCCAAATACAATTAATTGGAGCGTGCTCAAATTAATTTTTTTGCATATATTATCCTAATGGGGTATAGCCTTCTAAAATTCACCACATCACGGAAGCAATTGTTTGCATTTAAGTAGTTTTCAAATCCATGTTCTTATCCTAGATTATTATTGATTCAGGTCCACTAGAAAGCACTTATGACTAGTCCTTTTTGGATGATCACTTTTGTTCCCAACACCTCTTGAGTCCAATAAATAGTTCCTCCTTTCTCTCCTGTGATGAGAGTTTCCAAGATTTAGTAAGTTTTGGTGGAAGGATCCAGGAGTTAAAAATATTACAAAATTTGGAGTGATTACAGTAACAGAAATCCCAGCAGAATGCAAGCGCTTTTGTATCTCACTGAGCCACATGTTTCCTGTCTCTCATTCCAATAGGTCTTTAAAAAACAGTCATGAAATTACCTTCTGGAATGCTATATTTATATCACTCCCAGCTTACTATCACAATTCAAAAGATTAACAACCATTTGGAACAACAAAATATCAAGGTCTTAACATGCTACCTTTACCACCATTCTATATGACAAAGTGGAGGAAGAGCTGATATTGAATGTTTCTGCATTTCGTTCAGTAGATATTTTAAGAGTCAAGCAACAATCTTAGAACAGATTGTGTTTGAATAGTAATACACCGTGAGCCAGAATGAAAGCTGGTGTTCCAAGGTACAGCACAGAACATGATACACACTATGTCATAAGTGGTGTGTTGTTACATTTGTATTTAGTTATTTACTTGTAACTATGCCTAGCTTAATTTTTACTTCTTCCTCTGCACCATCCAAGAAAAAGAATTGTAAGTGCCAATATCCCTTCTAACTTTGTTTTTCATTTAATTATTTACAACAACAAAAACCTCAGAAACAATAACTTCGTTCAATAAGTCAACTTACTTTTCTATAATCTGTCTTATCAATTGTCTGGGCAGGGATGATAGTTACAGTATCAGAGATGACCTGGAGAAAATAGCAGAAGCAACGTGCCACACTTGGGTCAGTATATCAGTCCTGAGACGTTATGAACGGCCAAAGGTGAACTAAGCTGTGAGGCGAGTGAATCTGGAACTGGAACGGTTTCTTATGTCTGACGTCGGCTATGGCATGGGCTTGTTACCTGTAGATGCTATTGATAAGTGGGGTTATACTAGGCATGGCCTACACCTCAACAGTAGAGGGAATGGGATTCTTTCAGATCTGATAGCAAGACATTTAATTGAGGCCACCAATTCTCATGAAAAGATTCCTCTAGTTTATGGTGTTAGGGCAACTCCTTTTTTAGATTAGGGTCAAGTATTAGTAAGAGAGTTTTGACAGAAATTACTTCAGATTTCAGATACCAAAATTAAAAATAGTGTATGGATTAATTTATTACATAAGAATATCAAAGCGATATAATACTGGATGAATTGCTATTTCACATAAATGAATTAAACGATTTAAATAGAATTGATGTTTTATGCTTATCTGAACATCATATAACTGCAGGAATAGGTATGTCAAATATAACTGACTAATTTAGATTCGCGTTACTGTAGTACAAACCTGGAGATAGGAGTTGTCACTGATGTTAGAAATTGTTATAGTTTTGATGACATAAATGTTAGCAAGTATTGTCATCATCAACATTTTGAAGCCTGTGCTACACTGCTAAATTTAAGTAACAAAGTTTTCATAATAGTAACTGAATACAGAGCACCCTCTGGAAACTTTTATATTTTCCTGAACCAATTTGAACTCCTATTAACATTTTTAAGCAGAAAAGTAGCCCAATTTTCAGGGGTCTCTGGACGTGTCGCGATTTACCATCGATCGGGACACCAAATGTCCCGATTTTTTTAGCTAGCCCATCACTCGTCGCAAAAAATGAAATTGTGTGTCCACGTCAGACGCAGCACACCCAACCAACAGTGCTATTCGCGGCATATGTTTCAACTGACCCCACTAACCTGCACATTGCAAGATATTTCAGATGAAATGGACAAGGGAGGTCAAATTGATAGTGTAGCGCTAGATCTTTCAAAGGCTTTTGAAAGAGTGAGCCATAAAATGGTAGTAAATAAGGTAAAATCTATTGGAGTGGATCAGAAGGTGATTTGCTGGATAGAAGAATTTTTGAAAGGTAGAAAACAGAAAGTTAGGGTAGGAAATGCGGTATCAAAAGAAGTGGAAGTAAAAATGAGAGTGCCACAGGGTAGCGTATTGGGACCGTTGCCATTTATTATTCTAATGAATAATTGTGTCGATTGTTTACTTTCAGAAATTAGATTGTTTGCAGATGACATAATGCTATATAAAAGGATCAAAACGGTTGAGGATTGTAAACAGTTGCAGGGTGATCTGGATAGGATATCTAGTTGGGTTGGTAAACATGGGATGAAGATAAATGCAAAGAAGAGTCAGCTTATTAGATACACAAATAAAAAACTAAAGCTTTATTATGATTATAAGGTGGGGAAAGGATTGCTTATTGATTTTTTTTAACTGCTTAACGTCTCTTAACAGAGAGGTCTCTAGAGACGGGAAAGGATAGGGGGCAAAGAATGGGAAGGAATTCGGTCATGGCCTGTTTTGAAGGCAGCATCCTGGCATTATCCTGGAATGATTTGGGAAACCATGTAAAACCCAAATCTGGATGCCCGGATGGGGATTTGAACCGCCGTCCTCCCGAATGCAAGGCCAGATGCTTATTGAAGACTTGAAATATAAATATCTTGGCATTACATTTAATAACAAGCTTAACTGGGCAGATCACATTGGACAGGTAGTAGGAAAAGGTTTCAAAATCCTGCATTTGTTGGTGAGAGTGATGAGGGGATGTGTGAGAGAAGTAAAGGAATTGGGTTACAAAACTTTGGTCAGATCTTTGCTTGAATATGGTAGTGTATTATGGGACCCACATTTTGAGTATCAAATACAGGAGTTGGAGAAGGTGCAAAGAAGGGGTGCTAGATTTGTTTCTGGAAATTATCGCAGAATGCAATCAGTAACAGATATGATAAAAGAGCTGGAATGGGACTCAATCGAAGACAGAAGGAGGGTGAAGAGGGTCATTGGAGTGTACAAGGCTAATATTGGTGATGAGGCATGGAAAGATATTGGTGTAAGAATTGAAAGTAATGCATGGAAGGGAATAGGTGACCATGACCACAAGCTGGCACTCGATTTCAGGCACAAGGGTGTAGGCAGATTCTCTTTTTTAGGTAAGGGTGTCAGGGATTGGAAAAGTTACTAAGTGAAATGAAAAATTTGCCAAAAACGTTGAAAGAATTAAAGTTAAATTTTTTAAAGGTTAAATGTAGGTGGATGCAGAAAAGGGGGAAGATGGGTGTTTAGTGAAATTGCCACTGGAGCATGTGCTCCATTGCAATTTAATTAATTTAATTATGCCAAAAACAGTTTAGCATGTTTCATATGGCTAAAATGACAAAGCAAAACACCAGACATGTAATAAAAACAAGAAAAAGTAGGGAGTGCCAGTTTAACAAAATCACTGAAAATATTTTTAATAGTGATCATATGAGCACCCTAGAATCAACAAAAAGTGCTTAAGTTATAAAGACATATCACTCGATTAAACACACCTTGTTATTCAGTTCATTTTTTTTGTGAATCAAAACTCGATCGTACTTCGCATAACATTGGTGAGAAATTGTCACTTGGAAGAACAAAGGCTATTGGGATTCCACATATGCGTAATGGTTTAGGTTTGGCATCTACTCAAGAAGCTATCGAAACTATTCAAAATGATACATTTCATACTGTTCCTACTGATGCCTCCAATCATGGTAGTACATATATTTTTTTGCTGATGATAAGATTTTACAGTCCAAGCACAAATTCAAAAACTTGTTTTATGACGACGTGAATCAGCCACTTATAAAAATTTAGTGGCAGGACTAAAGGGACCCAGTATTGATAGTACTAATAGGTAGATAATATGAAGATAATACAGACGTGACCTTTAGGTGCCGCAATTCAGATTTGCAGTTACTGCACCATAGTAATAATCAAATTATATCAGCAGCATGTCCCGAACACATTTTGTATAACAGTGTAAAATATGCTCCGTGTATGAGTAAATTTTAAGTGGAGAATTTCATCCTGAAACTTTATAGTCATTTCTCATGCCAAATGAGCTTAAGCTTTAAAATATTTTTAAGAGATGCATGAATCTGAATATTGCATTCTTGGCATCTGTAATGGTTTCAAATGTGGCAGCTGAAAGTAAATTATCCCAGATTAACATAAATTGGTCTAAGAGCATGTCAAAGCAGTTAAAACAAGTTTCTTTTAGCGAATTTTATAATTTATATAAAATAACTATGATAAAAGCAATTAAATCTAACACTAAATACAGTTTTAATAATAAAATAAATAAGTACTTTAGTCAACAAGTCTCACTATTACTATAATATTTAGTACTAGCTGATACCCGCGACTTCGTACGCGTGGATTGACAATTTCTTTGCAGAATTTTATAAAGAAAATTGTTGGTAGCAAAGGATTTGTACGAAGAACAAACAAACAAACAAACAAACAAACCAACAAACAAACATACAACCATTCATCTTTATATATATAGAAGATTCATAAGTTCCTATCATTTTACAGATAAATGCCTAATAAAAATACACCTGCCCTCCATAAATTATAAATATAAACATGAATCAAATAAAAATCCTTTTTTTTTTTTGGAACTGTCCTGATTTGTAAGCCTGAATCCCAATTTTTTTGACCTTCCATCCCGATTTTTAACATCCTGGACCTGGCAACACTAGACATGATACACAGTTATTAACCATCAACACCTCAGTAGGAACTAACTCCAAGTGTAATGTCTTTAAAATTCAGCAAATAATAAATGATGTATTAGTTACTTGTTTTAGAAAGTGCCTCAATACCACAAACTGGAAACATGTTCACAGTGCACAAGATATGAATAAAAAATACAACATTTTTAGTAGCATTGTATTAAATTACTTTGAAGTTCCTTCCCCTTAAAAAGGTGGACATTAGAACATCATGCATTTGTAAAAGGAAGTTATACATTGTCTCTAGAAACAGTTTCAATTCTAATGTTAAAACACATTACAAGCTGTACTGCAAAATAATTAAAGAGGTTATTAAAGAATCTAAAAGTATGTGCTACAAAGATAAAATTCATTATTCTGAAAATAGAATTATGACAATCTGAGACATTGTGAAAAGGAAATAGGAGAAAATAATCAAACCAGTAATGAAGTTTATATATAGCTGATATATTTAATAATCATTTTTTATCTGCTGCTGATAAATTTACTGCCAAGAGCTCAGTAACACGTAGCACTGATTTTGTCAATAAATGCTTCTAAGAAAAATTTAATTAATTTAATTGCAATGGAGCACAGGCTCCGGTGGCAATTTCCCTACACCCCAATCTTCCCCCTGTCCTGCACCCACCTACATTTGCCCTCTACAAATTTTATCTTTAAATTCTTTCAACGTATTCGGTAAATTATTCATCATTTCTCTTGGTAACTCATTCCAATCCCTGACACCTTTACCTAAAAAAGAGAATCTTCTCACACCCTTGTGCCTTTAATCAAGTGCCAGCTTGTGGTCATGGTCATATTTTCCCTTACAAGCACTACTTTTCATACCTATTGCAATATCTTTCCTTGCCTCATTGCCAGTATATGCCCTGTACACTCCCATGACCCTCCTCATGTCTTCCAATGAATCCCATTCCAGCTCCTTTATCATATCCGTCACTGATTGCATTCTGCGATAATTTCCAGAAACAAATCTAGCAGCCCTTTTTTGCACCCTCTCCAACTCCTGTATTTGATACGTAAAATAAGAGTCCCATACTACTCTATCATATTCGAGCAATGGCCTGACCAAAGTATTGTAACCCAATTCCTTTACTTCTCTCGTACATCCCCTCATCACTCTCTCCAAAAACTGCAGAATTTTGAAACCTTTTCCTACCACCTGTCCAATGTGTCCTGCCCAGTTAAGCTTGTTATCAAATGTAATACCAAGATATTTACATTTCAAGTCTTCAGCAAGCAATTCTTTTCCCACCTTATATTCATAATTAACCTTTTGTTTTTTATTTGTGTATCTAATAAGCTGACTCTTCTTTGCATTTATCTTCATCCCATGTTTACCAACCCAACTAGATATCCTGTCCAGATCACACTGCAACTGTTTACAATCCTCTATCGTTTTGATTCTTTTATATAGCATTATGTCATCCGCAAACAATCTAATTTCAGATAGTAAACAATCAACACAATTATTCATTAGAATAATGAATAGCAATGGTCCCAATACACTACCCTGCGGCACTCCCATTTTTACTTCCTCTTCTTTTGATACTACATTTCCTACCCTAACTTTCTGTTTTCTACCTTTCAAAAATTCTTCTACCCAGCAAATCACTTTCTCATCCCCTGGAATAATTTTTACCTTATTTACCACAATTTTATTGCTCACTCTGTCAAACGCCTTTGAAAGATCTAGTGCTACACTATCAATTTGGCCTCCCTTGTCCATTTCATCTGATATATCTTGCATATATCCCACCAACTGAGAATCACATGAATATCCTTGCCTAAACCCATGTTGCCTGCTTGAAAACCACTTACATTCCTCACATATATTTATGATGTAGTTAAATATCAATCTTTCCATTAATTTACCTACCGCTGATGTCAAACTGATTGGCCTTTAATTCTCAACTCTATTTCTCACCCCTCCTTTATGTACTGGTAATACAATGGAATTTTTCAGTCCTGTGGTAAGCAGCAAGTATCCAGACTCAATTTAAATAATATTTCAAGATAAGGTATAATGTCACATCCAGCTATCTTTAATGTCTGTAAATTTAGCTACTCCAGAAAACATAAGAAAAGTTATCGTGTCTATTAAGAGCAAATAATCTAAAGGTTATGATGGGGTATCCAGCAGATTAATTAAATTGTGCTTGACAGAATTAAGTAATATACTAAGTTATCTGTTTAATCTACCTTTACTTAAGGGTACCTTTCCAGGAAGGCTTAAGTGTGCTGTAGTTAAAGCACTCTTTAAAAAGGGGGATAAGGCAGCTGTATCAAATTACTGTCCTATTTCATTTCTAAAAGCCATCTCCAAAGATTTTGAGAAAGTAATGTACAATAGAGTTTATAAACACCTTAAAAATAACAATATTCTAACTAAATCACAATTTTGTTTTCAAAATGTCCACTCAACAGAATAAGCTATATATGCATTCACTGACAATATTTTAGAAGGGATAAATGATAAATTTATTTATTTTTTTTACTTATCTAAGGCATTTGACTGTATGGATCATAAAATTGTGACATAGAAATTAAAATATTGTGGTATAGATTGAATTGTTAATACATGTTTTGGTTCTTACCTTCTGAATATAAAAGAGAAAGTATTACCAGAAAATTTTAAGGCTGCCTTATGTGGTCCACTGTTTTCTGCGTAGGAATTTATCAGATATGGAGTATCTCATGGTTCTATATTGGGCCACTATTGTTTTAATGTATATAAATGATCTACAATGTGTTGCATCTAAAATCTCAAAATTTATCCAATTTGCAAATGACACAAAAATAGGTATTATAACTTGTCTTTAAACTTTAATAAAACTCAATGTATGAAATTCAGTACATCACACAGATTAGCACCAGATATAGACATAAAATTTGCAGGCCAGTCCATTCAAGAGGTAGAATGTGTGAAATTTCTAGGTTTGTCACATTTGCAATTTGTACAATTTCAGCTATAGGTGATCTCCATATGAGGAAACTAGTTTATTTTGCTTATTTTCGCTCCTTAATGTCATATGGAATAATATTCTGGGGCAATTCTACTCAAAGAGACAAAGTGTTCAAAGCCCAAAAGCATGTAATAAAAATTATATGTGGTGTTAGCTGTAGAACTTCATACAATACAATCATTTTCCATTGATCCCAATATAAGAGACTGGCTCTGTGGGATGTGGAAAGTTGTCAATTTACAGATAAACAGTTACATAACAAAATAATAAGTACACCAGTAGATGTACAGTCATAGCATACATGGTACATTAAACAATTCAATAACAAAATAATATAGGTATACCAAAAGATGTACAGTCATAGCATACATGGCACATTAAAAAAAAAATCCATAACAAAATAATACATACACCACAAGATGTACAGTCATAGCATACATGATACCGGAAACAATTGCGTAACAAAATAAATACATACACCAGGAGATGTACAGTCATAGCATTACATGGTAAATTAATTATGTAAACTACTCGATTTCAGGCACAAGGTTGTGGGAAGATTTTGTTTTTTAGGTAAGGGTGTCAGAGATTGGAATGAGTTACCAAGGGGAATGATGAATAACATACCGAAAATGTTAAAAGAATTTAAAGTTAAAATTTGTAGAGGGCAAATGTAGGTGAGTGAAGGATAGGGGGAAGTTGGGTGTGTAGGGAAATTGCCACCGGAGCGTGTGCTCCATTGGAATTAAATTAAATTAAGTACATTTACACAAGCTACTAGCAGTTATTTTTTAGATACCTTAGAAATAAATTCTTTGACAAAGTAGGAGTTGCAATTAAAAATTCTTTCAATTTGTTCCTGAATTTATTCTTATCATCTGCTAGACATTTAATATGTGTTGGGAGCTTATTGAAGATATGCATCCCTGAATATCGGACCCCTTTTTGAACAAATGACAATGACTTGTAATCCTTGTGAAGATCATTTTTACTTCTAGTGCCATAATTGTGTACTTTACTATTTGTTTCAAACAAAGTATAATTTGTGACTACAAAGGACATTAATGTGTATATATACTCAGATGCTAATGTTAAAATCCCTAACTTCTTGAACAGCTCTCTACATGAAGTTCTATTGCTAACCTCACACATAATTCTTATTACAAGCTTTTGGGCTCTGAACACTTTGTTTGTCTCTATGGGTAGAATTGGCCCAGAATATTATTCCATATGACAATAAGGAGTGAAAATAAGCAAAATAAACTAGCTGCCTCATACGGAGATCACCTATAGCTGAAATTGTACGAATTGCAAATGTGGCTGCACCCAATCGCTTTAATAATTCAGTAGTTCATGTAGAGATCTGTTCAAGAAGTTATGGTTTTTAACATTGGTGTCTGAGTATATATACACATTAATGTCCTTTTAAGTCATAAATTATATTTTGTTTGAAACAAGTAGTAAAATACACAATTATGAAGTAAAAATGATCTTCACAAAGATTAAAAATCGTCATATTCTCAAAAACGGGTCCGATATTCAGGGATACATATTTTCAATAAACTCCCAACACACATTAAATAATAAAATTAAATTCTGGATAAAAATGAAGATATTTTTATTGACAACTCTTTCTACTCTGTCAAAGAATTTATTTCTAAGGTATCTTCAAAACAACTGCCAGTAATTTGTGTAAATGTAGCTGACATAATTAATGGACCATGTATGCTATGACTGTACTTCTTCTGGTGTATGAATTATTTTGTTCTGAAATTTTTTAACTGCAAATTGACAACTGTTCACATCACATACAGCTAGTCTCTTATATTGATATCAATGGAAAATGAATGTATTGTATTATAATTGGTTGGATGCAATCCCCCCCCCCCCTTTTTGATGTAATCCCTTCAGATCAAGACCCTCTACTAACAAATTAACCAGTATGGTTTTTCTTAGAATATGATCTCATTATTTTGTCATATGATTTCTTTCCCAGAGTCTTCTACTTCTTCCTACGTAATTTCCAAATCATGTTAATGTGTTAAATAATATCACACAACGAACGTGTGCAACAGTTTTCAGACCAAAACGACAATTCCTTGACCAGTCCAGGTGATTGAGCTAGTACCTCATACTTTTTCCCAATCGGTCGTTTCCAACACAAGCGCAAGAGTATTTTTGAATCAACTCACGTATCGTGATCTGAAATTGAACCCTATGGCTCAAAAAGTAATATATAAAAGTGGAGACAATATAATGACTAAAACAAGACACATACTTGAAAACTTACCAAAAAAGAAAATACTTCTTGCTGATTCTTCTGAAAACAGTTAAGTTTATAAACAATGATTTACATTTTAGGCAGTACCGGTGTTCCTGCTATTTTTCGCCATCCTGAATGATGTTGTGTAAATGTCATTGACAAATTCCGTGTCTTTCTACTTGATCATGGACATGAAATGTTTAACGTTTAATTTTTTTTCCAATCATTTATAAGCCTATTCACCCCCATCAGCAGAAATCACTAAAAAAACCAAAATAACAGACGATAATGTTCTTTAAGTTCAAAGATATTAACAAAGTTTAACAAAGATGTGAGTACTATTGTTAATAACTTTCATCAGAAACTATATTGTCTCTGGATATTTTTTCGAGCAAGATCAACATAACCAAAGATAGATTAACAAAACTGTTCCTGAAAACAATAGTAATGGAGGAAGTAAAAATAAACAATCGATGAATTTTGCCATGAAGGGAATCAAATTTGTATTTTTATTTCTTGAAGCTTTTTGTATGTGACAATAAAACTGTGTATTCTTCTACCGGGGAAATTAGCTAATTTTTGTGAAACAAAAGGCATCTAAGTAACAGTTACCAGTTTCTGTAAAGGAGTAAGTTTATAATAATTTGCTATTGATGATGCGCTGATGGGTTTTGAAACTAATCCAATCGTGTTCATGGATGTAGAAATCGGGGAAGAGAAAGGTTGGATTATCATCTTATTACAAGTAATTTGGCACCATTATATAGGCCTATATGTTGCCAGTGTTTACAACTTTTTTTGTGTGTGTGTTTTCAGACGGTAGAATAATTCTTGAACTATTTAAAGAGGTTGCACCCAAAACCGCTGAAAACTTCAGAGCATTATGCACCGGAGAAATGGGTATTGGAAAGTCAGGCAAACCACTTTGCTACAAAGGGACAATTTTCCACAAAGCTGTAGCACTTTTTATGATCCAGGGAGGTGACATAACAAATAATGACGGGACAGGAGGAGAAAGTATCTACGGGCATACCTTTGCAGATGAAACATTTGAAATTAAGGTAAACATTTTGTATTAGGTATGTGGTGCAAGGTTGTTTTTAACATAGCTATTCAGGTAGATATTTGTCTTTTTGAAAGTGGTCCAATAATGTTGTACTCTTAATGAATTGTCGGGTAATATCAAGATAGGGATACCGCTGCAGCCTCGCATAGTAAACACACAGATCACGTGGTATATATGACATCATTGTGACATATTCAATCTGCGCATACCAACACAGTAATAGCTATAGATATGATCTGAAAAATGGATATCTGCAATATCGTATGTTAAGGTTACGTTGGTCCAGGCTGCATTACGACCGAAACGCATATTTATAAAATATGATTTCGTCAATCATCATTTGAAATTATGTTGTAATGCAGCCTGGACCATATGTCACAATGATGTCATATATACCACGTAATCTGTGTGTTTACTACACAAGGCCACAGCGGTATCCCCATCTTAATATTACGTGAATTGTCTGTTTGGTCTGCATTTTAATATACGTTCCTTAGGACACACCTTTTGTGAAAAAATGTCTATTAAAGCAAAAAGAAATTTTCCATTGATATAATGCCTCACGAAATTACTGTATGTGATTTCATCAGCACTAAAATCAGTGTCGATATCAAAACACACCTTTAAACCCATTGATAGCATCTGCAACAAGTCTTTGTAATACAATATGAATATATTCTGAGGTTGTAGGTAACAAAGCATCTTTTATGCGTAATTGGAGATGGGAAAAAAACTGAGGGAAAAGAATGGGAAGGAATTTGGCCACATCCTTTTGAGGACCCATTCTGGCACATTCCTGGAAGGATTTCAATAAACCATGAAAAACCAAAATTTAAGTGGCCAGGCAGGAATTTAAACCCACATACTACCATATGAGAAACCAGATCACAATGCCAGGTTGTTACCGTTTACCCACCATGTTTGGTTTCTAAGTGAAATAGCCCAATCTCATATCATAATTGGTGGTTGATATTAGGGAATGTTGGCTACTCTTTCCAAATGCACACATCAGAACAAAACAGCTGTATGTAATTAGGTTGATTTACAGGCTTTATCAGAATTAAAAGTCACTCACTTTGTTACAATAAGGCACTTGACGAATTTAATTTTGATTGATGGCTTAAACATACTTGATTTTCAGGAGGCAATGTAGCTACTGTCAGTTAGGTTGGAATGCAGCCTGGACCAGAATGATAAATGCCATTTGCTATCTTTGTTTCGAACTACACATATTGCTATCAAATTCATGAAAACTTTCCCACTGCATTACATATGCTATAATGGCATAGGAATATATTCCTATGTAAATTTCCATTGTTTTTACATTCTTTGCTTGCTATTTTTAAGCGTGAAGGATGTGTTTAGCAAAGGCGGGTATCATGTAGATCGTGATACTTCTACTAGCACTTACCACCTCGCGATGTAAACACTTCTGGATGGAGAGTGTATGACGTTACTACGTTGCTGAATATGACATATATTATGTTCCGCGCGCAGCTTCAAATGTCACTAACAGAGCCTTCCACGGAAAGTATGGGTTTTTCGGATGGGTACAAAAAAAACAGTATATTTACATAAAAATGTAATTCCAAATTTTTTTATTTTTTTTAGTAGTCTTGGTATCAGAATATACCATTAATATCTTGTTTCTAAAAGGCGATACCGCAAACTACATCAACAGCTGTAATTTTAGTTATCATCAATTTATTTTATTAATTTTTATATGGAAAGACATGGACTATCGAACACCTTATTGCGGATACCAAATTTCTATGTCGTATATGCCACTGTTACTGTTGTTTAAGTCTTAATGCAGGCTGGATCATAGTGAAACGTAACTGTCACAAACGACATTGATGATACTCAATTTCCAAATCATATCTACCACTGTTAGTGTGGTCCAGGCACAACCTAAACGCAAACAGTTTTGATGAAATCTTTTTATATAAATATTTTATTTCGTAAGGTATCGCCATATAGAATCACGTGGATGGACTATATTCCAGAAACTGATACCAAATGTTTTCAAATCGAGATTGAAATTTCCCATTAAGTTCATACAGTTAATAAGAATTTTTGCTACGAAAAGTTGAATATTTAATTTCTCCCCGCCCGAAAATCCGTTTTCCATACAGTCTCACAAGTGGTGTGTTGCATCATGAATGCCGAAAACGTCACATACAGAACCACAGTGATGTCATAGACACCAGGTGCTACTTGTGTTTAGAATGCTGTAGTCGGTGAATCGTTAAGTGACTGTAGCGGTATCGCGATCTAGATAATACCCACAATGGCTGCCAACTGCATTTCTGTTTGCTTTAATATGCACTTTTTCTCCAGGAATGTGTTTACAAATATCTGACCAAAGGAACAAATGATTCTTGGTACACCCTTATTGGACCATTACCGCCTTTTCTTAAAATCCCATAGAAATGACAAACAAAGCTTTATTTATGTGTTGGGAAATTATTGTAAGAATATTATTACAACACACCATGCTGCGTATGATGTATACACTGTTTACACAGCTACAGATATCACTTACATGTCCCACATGGAAATCAGGTTTTCTCAGGCGACGACAAACCAACTGTATTTATTGCTTAAAAAATTATATAGTATACAGATCACTGTACTAAACATTGAACGCAGTTTGCTGTAAAAACCAATTAAAAAAGAGATTTTTTAATTTAAAAAAATGCATAAAATAACTTGACAGAAAAATTGAGGAGTAGTAAAACAAAAATATGTGGAATACTCAAAATGGGTCTACTGGAGATCGCATTTCCGCTACAACAACATTCAGTAATGGTGTCATAATACTGCTGTAGTATTGCGAGATGTATTATTTTCAAGCAGTAATTCCATTTTAATACAGCCTGGACCATTATTTTCAAGCAGAAATTTAGTTGTAATACGGATGGCCTGGACCAGAAAGAAACTGTTAAATGTACTTCCAAAAGTATTTCTGGCAGAGTCTTGTTTTTTACCATTGCGGCGTTATGACACAAATTCCTGGCGGAATTGCGATCTCTAGTAATCCACTCAAAATCTTGTAACACACATTGTATCATACATATTTGGCTTTGTCGTCTGCAGTGAAACCCATTCACTTAATTCTATAACATGATACCCTAAAGTACTACAAACATCATCTGCAATCAGGAGTATGATTCTAATAAATTTGCCAAATAATCTAACTGTAAGTTTTAGCTTTCATGGTCAGAGTTGCATTTCAGTCTAAACACAATCACTGAAAAAGAAAGCTAGCTGTAACCTTACAGATCAGCTAGAAAAAATTTCATCAGATTAAAAATGGTTATATAAAACATACGTCCAACCAGTGACTGTCGGAATGTTGCATGCTTTTCTTTTTGACTTTTACTGTTTTCTAAGCGGGCCCCAGTAGTGACATTAATGAGTGCATGTGCAGTGTATTTGTATGCCACACATGCCATTGTGTAAAATCATGGCCAGGATTTTTATTGACTGCGCATTCCGCCCCTATCATAGCTGCCTTAACCTAACCTGACAATCCTGCCGGGCACAGGAGACCTACAGTTTAACATGGAATTCAAACCACAGAAGCGTTCTGGCATACTTCACATTACACAGCAGGCTTTGCCAGAGGATTTTCCAGGCATTGAGATTCGGGTTTTCCATGGTTTCCCAAAACCACTCCACACTATTACCGAGATGCTTCCTTCAAAGTGCAATGGTTGAATTCCTTCCTGCTCCTTGTCCCGCCTCTAATGACCTCAGCATCGATGAGGTGGAGAGCCATAAAAAATGCACTGAAATTTGCACATAGGGTAAGTTGGATACGATATATATGTAAATTTCTATGGAGATTTGTCACTAATGATGTGATTAATGAGGGGCGGAATGCATCAGTGTAGGTTCAGCACAAAAGGTTGCATTTGTTGATCCACCAGGACCAAAATTGGTTCGTGGTTGATCTACAGGCCATCAGTATAGTTCACCCAGAATATAAAGCATTAGGGTGAAAACGTGCCGAATACATCGTGTAAAGATGAAGGTCGCAATCATGGTAGATGTTTCTTCCATGTGAAACAAAAACATTGTAGGTAAGGGGTAAGCACATGCCAAGGCAGTCATCCTTGACACCACGAAGGTGATGAGGGAACAAAGTATTTTGTTTTTCACATGATGGCCTCGTTCAATACTGGAGTTCTGCTTGGCTCTGACAAGTTGAGCTATATTTCATGATCTCAAAGCAGCATGCAGTGAAAGTATTATTTAGTGCTGTGTAAGATGAACCCATAGAAATCACTACAGTACATTCAATTTGGGAAAACTGTTTGAAATGTAACCTTCGATGAACTATTCAACCCGATATTAATCATTATAAATTGAAGAAATGTCAACATTTTGTTTTGTTGTGTTATCAATTCTCACAAATAAAATGTAAAATGAATTTCCAAATTCTGAATCTGAAATTTCTAATTTCGAAATGGAAAATTCTGAGTCTGAATTGCAAGTTGTGATTTTAAAAATTCTGAGTTTGACTTGGAAATGCTCTACTAAACAGTACACTAATTTATTTACATTAACTATGATTACTACATGGTCACGATTAGTCTTCCTTCAGCACGTATTGGATTGGTGTGATAAAATCTACACAATGTAAAGCATATGGCTACTATGAATGTTTGTAAAACTGTGATAAATGCTAGCAGCTATACGCCAACAATGTGACATCAACCCTCATCTTTACCAGGATCAGCCCAACACGTGTTTACCCATCGACCGCGACATCTATTTTCATCACAAGCGCAATCATCTTCACTGCGAACTGCTGGGCATGGTTTATTCAGTAGAGATCTTAAGGAGAAAGTATAATGTTGGGGTATGGTTATTCTCATGAGCGAGAAAGGAAATGGAATGTGATCGAGAGGCCTTGAAGGGACACTGGAGTCTTTGCAAAGTATGTACTGCTCAACAAATAGGAACTATGGCATGTGTGGTGTGCAGACAGTAAGAGGTAATTTTGGAGAGCTGTGTTGGGGCCTCAGCCTTGTAGTCGCTGTGGTCTGTGACTGTAGTAGTTGAGCCCTTGTCAGCTGAAAGAACAATAGTATCATTACATTGATTCCCCTGCATTAAACTTTATTATAAAACTTGAGCATATAAACAGGCACAGTTACCTATTCTCACAAGACAAACTTTTCCAATTATTGGTCATACCTCATCCACACCAGCACATCTCATATATCAAATCACCTGATGTACAAATATCAGTTCATACATACTCCTGGCATTTGGAAGGGCATAGGTTCGAATCTCTGCCCAGCCATCCAGATTTTGGCTTTCCATTGTTCTATGAAACCATTTTAGGCAATGTCTAAATGGTTCCCTTAAAAGTCAAATTCCTTCCCATTCCTTGTCCGCAAGCCTCTCCTCTACTTATATTGATCTTGATAAGATGTAAAGCCATATGAAGAAAAAAATATATATTTATTAGTATCACCACTAACCAATTATTCATCGGGATTGTTGGTCACAAGTAAACAGCTTACACCAGTAACCCATGCTATTCCCCACATCTCCATCATCCTCAATCTCTTTTATTCAGTGAGCTATAAGCATCTTTCCAGAAACAGCCAATTCTTCTAAATTCTGTAACTAGGAATTAAAGTGTGTCTACAATGAAAGTGCCATAAAGGCAGTTAAAATAAAGAAGGATAAGAAAAATAACCCTTCAGTTACCACAGATGAAGGCAGAAGGGCCAGGCGATCACAAAAGCATCAACACACTTTACAATATTTTGGTTTGAAAACCTTATTCAGGTACATATGTGGTGTGTTCAAAAAATAAATGGAATTTTTTTTAAAAAAATTAAAGAATTTTATTTATTCATCTACATCAATGTTTTCCCCTCCAAAATAATCCCCATTAAATGTCATACACTTATACAAGTGCTTCTTCCAATCCCCAAAACACTTCTTGAATTCAGTCTTTGGGATATCTTTGAGCTCTTTCAGCGGCGCAATTTTAATCTCATCAATGCTTGTACAATGACCACCCTTCAAGGTTCTCTTTATTTTTGGGAACAGAAATAAGTAACACAGGGCCATGTCTGGCGAATGTGGAGGCTGCGGCGTCAATATACTAGTGTTTTTTGCCAAAAATTCATGAATATGCAATGATGTGTTAGTAGATGCGTTATTGTGATGCAAAAGCCATGAATTGTTTTGCCACAAATCTGGACATTTTCTTTGAACTGCTTCATGCAAGCAATGTTGAACTTAAAGGTAGTATTCCTTATTGATCATTTGACCTTGTGGCATTAACTAATGGTGCACTATGCCATTAAAATTGAAGTACACAGTAATCATAACCTTCACATTTGATAGAACTTGTCAAGCTTTTTTCGGTCTTGGCGACCCAGAATGTCTCCACTAGGATGGTTAAGCCTTAGTTTCAACATCATGACCATAAACCCATGGTTCATCATCTCCAATTACACATTTCAATAGTTCTGCATCATTGTTGACCTTATTTAGCAATTCCGTCGTAACTTTCATCCACGACTGTTTTTGTTCTAAACTCAACACTTTTAGAACAAATTTTACTGCAACATGTTTCGTACCTAAAACAGATGAACAGTATCACGGCATGGGCCAATTAATATGCCTACATCATGACTAACTTCTCTAATTATGATTCGGTGATCGTTCATAATCATTTCTTTCACTTATTCCACGTTTTCATTGGTCATTGATGTGCTAGGACTACCAGTATGCTCATCATCTTCAATGTCTTCATGGCCACCTTTAAAATGTTTATACTATTTGTAAGCCCTTGTTTTACTCATATTAGATTCTCCAAAAGCAAAATTTAACATTTCTATAACTTTTATTCCACTTTTATAGCAAAATTTAATGCAAATTCTCTGATCCATGATTTACACAAATCGAAAAATCACAAACTGTATCAAAAGACATGTTATCATTTTAACAGCTGACAAGAGACTAAAAATCCAATATAGCTCAAAATGTAATGATGCTTTAAAGACATGTTTGCAAACACAACAATGAAATAATCATACCAATTGGACTAATATAAAAAGGGAAATTTCAAAATTCTCGTTACTTTTTGAACACACCTCATAGAATTGGTCCATTTGGTAAAGAGGGGTGTGCACACACCATGGCCTACCGCATGACTAGCTCCTGCCAGCCAGTAGACCATAGAGTGTATCCCCTCAAAAATATGACTAATTGAAAGACAGAATTACACTTGTAATTGTTGGTGTGTTGCAGCTAATTTAATTTAATTGCAATGGAACACACGCTCCGATGACAATTTCCCTACACACCCATCTTCCCTGTTTCCTGCACCCACATACATTTGCCCTCTACAAATTTTAATTTTTCAACATTTTCGGTAAATTATTCATAATTTCCCTTGGTAACTTATTCCAATCCCTGATACCCTTATCTAAAAAAGAAAATCTTCTGACGCCCTTGTGCCTGAAATCGAGTGCCAGCTTGTGGTCATGGTCATCTTTTCCCTTCCGTTCACTACTTTTCATACCTACACTACAACAAGCAATCAACAACAAAACCTATATCCGGAAGATACTGCGGCAATAAAAAATAACAGACAACAGATGTAAGGATTAAAGTCATTGTAGTTACCGAACGTAACAGGTGTAAGGGTGTATTTTACTGAAAATAGAAACAAACTTTACGTTTCTGCAAAATAGTAAATTTTTATTTTAAAATAAGAAAAGGCACTCTGGTAATTGCTGTTTTGGATATTTGAAATTTGGATTATTGATTTTCTGCCATATTACTGTTTTCTGAAAGTTAATTACAGCCCAGTTAACTCTCTAAGAAAATCATAATCTGTTCCTTCTGTTCTCAACTTCTCTTAGAGTGGCAAAAAAGACAACGTCAACCTGTGGGAAAAATAATGTATTGGATTTTCAGAGACAATTTGCTGTGGAGGCAGTATCTTTTTTCATATGGCACCTCCTAGATTGTATCATTTGCAGGTTTCCTAACTAAGATGTTTCACAGGTAAGACTGTTCATTTTCCATTATCAGTGCTATTGGGTTTCCTTACATTATCCTCCACACATAATTTTATGCAAATAAAAAACATGGATGACCAAAATAGTTTTGGGTGACAGTATGTATAAGTGTTTATATCAGTCAGGTAAAAAGTCACAGGTGTATAAAGTTGTTCAGAATCAGACTAAACACATTAAACAAATAAAATGTTCCCAAACAAAGATGTAACATTTTTTTTACCAAAGATTATAGTAAGGATTGATTTATGAAAATGTGAAATACAGCCCTTGGAAACCGAGTAGTAAAAAAAAAAAAAAAGAAAAGAATCCCGAGTTGACCAAGCAAGGCAAGAGATTCTGGCCACAGTTAGTGGAAGTAATACCAGAAATATCCGAAGTACGTCGTGTTTTCCAAATATGTCCCACAAATAGCAACCTTTACTTCCTAATTCATTTAGCAACTCCATTCTTGAGGAATAATCTTAACAGAACACTGAAATGAAGACATCCCCATCTTCACTGCACACTCATGTAAAATCCGTTGTCTCAACTTTATCAGTCTGCGTTCTGGCCTGGCATTCGGGAGAATGCCGGTTCAAATCCCCGTCCAGGCATCTAGATTTAGGTTTTCCATGGTTTCCCAAATCACTCCAAGCAAATACCAGGATGCTTTCTTCAAAAGGCCAAGGCCGAATTCCTTCCCATTCCTTGCCCCCCATCCTTTCCCATCTCTAAAGACCTCGCTGTTAAGAGACGTTAAGCAGTTAAAAAAAAAAGTTAACAATCTGTAGGTAACATCTGTACCACATTTTGCTGCCCCAGTAATGTTGATG
This sequence comes from Vandiemenella viatica, assembly GCA_031002005.1. Classification (NCBI taxonomy): domain Eukaryota; kingdom Metazoa; phylum Arthropoda; class Insecta; order Orthoptera; family Morabidae; genus Vandiemenella; species Vandiemenella viatica. The sequence goes on from JARYHS010012519.1 coordinate 15,373,781, forward strand.
TACAAATATTGTCATCAATAACTGAATTTCTATCATTTTTTAAAAAATATTTACATGGTTTCAAAGAAAAGACATAATTTTCTTTGTTTCTTATATTTTCAGGAAAATAAGGTATGAGGGTTTATGTTTGTTCTCTTTTCAACTTCATATATTCATTCACATAATAATTTGAATTTCTGTATCTCACTATTTATTGAAGATGATTTAAAATGTTTTTGCACCACTACCATATCGCCAGTTTTATAATTCTAAACATAACCTCATAAGATGGTACAGCAGTTGAATCATGAGGTATGATATTGATCATTTTCTTAATATCATTTAACTCGACATCTTTTGGTTATGGTTACAAGATGTTCTGGAAACACCCCCCTTTTTTTTTCCACACACACACACACACACTCACTCTCACTTTGTCAGAAAAGCAGGGTGCATTATCTGTGAAAATATTATCAAGTTTTCGTACTTTATTCATGTGCATATATTATTCACAATATATGCACATGTAACTGCTCTTTTGAGGGCACACAATTTAATAAATTTCGAGAACACACCCATACCACACATATTTGAATAATTCCCCCCACCTCCCCACTGGCAAAGGTCCACAAGTATCACCTCGAATTACTTAAATGTTTTAAAATATTACATCTCCAGCTCTCGTTACATTATCTACTTTAAACTTCTAAAATATTACATCTCCAGCTCTCGTTACATTATCTGCTTTAAACTTTTGACACACTTCCCAATTCGACATAAGTCTATAAACTCTCCCACACATATTTCGAAAATAAAGACTTTGCTTCAAGTTTTTGTTCATTATCCCCAAAATGCATATAGCTAAGTGCTGTTGCACACGGAACTGTCTGCGCGTCTTTCAGTTACCCATAATTTCCATTCTTCACTTTTTGTGTTTGCTTCTAAACAATATACCAATCTCAAAGATAGCACCGAGCATGGTGGCTGAATGTTTAATGTTCTGGCCTCACATTCGGGAGGAGGCCAGTTTGAACCCCCATCTGGGCATCCAGATTTGGATTTTCCATGGTTTCCCCAAATCACTCTAGGTGAATGACGGGATGCTTCCTTCAAAAAGTCCATGGCCCAGTTTCTTCCTGTTCCTTGAAGAAAGAAAGTTTGGGTTACCAGGACGAAGAGAGAATACAGTCAGGCTTGAACAGCATAGATTAGGTATATGAATTTCTGCTACAAATATTAGTCATTGCTGAAAAAGAACCTGGCATTTTCAGATACCTGATATGTCAAATGTAGTTCACTGAGGAGATAGACAAAATGGCAGTCATAAAGTTTGAAACTGTTAGAAATAGTAAAGACTAGATTCTTTATTTGAACAGTAGCGATTATACAACAAATAAATCAATGGTTATGCAATATGGCGACCATGACAGGTCTCGGCAATAACAAAAGTGTATTCACCACAGAAACTAGTATCCGGAAGAAAAAAATACTTAACAGTAACAATGATATTACTACAACACCACTACCAAAGATGCAGGAATTTCTCAGCTCACAACGCCGTGGCACCGCAGACGACAGGAACAACTGATGTCATCCATTTTATCTCTGGCTGTTAGAGCGTATGTTCAGCAACTATCTGGTGGTGGATACCTAAAACAATGACGCCTCAACTACAATCTTCAGAATAATGTTAACAAACATTTAAGATAAGTGTAATCTACTGGTGAATGCATCCTATAACCTATTAAAATGATTTAAAAAACAGTGACTTTGTTGTTAATGGTAAAGATACCAACTTTTAACATCAGCAAATTTATTGTTTACAATCTCTTATGTCTCTTATGCCTAATTCATGAAATAGTACCACTAAAATTGGGTGCTTCGGTGACTAACATTTCATAGTTTCAGTAACTACTTTTTGCGGGAGTTATCGTCGCATTCTGAATGCTAACCTTTTAGGTCTAAATAGTTTTCAAAATAATTTTAGTGTGGACTTAGTTCACAACTCCGATTATCCGAATCGCTATTTTAACTAAGACGGAAACGTAGTGCGAAAAGGCTTTCCCTCTTTTATAAAAACCAACCCAAAGTTCGGATGACTGTTGCTTTCTTTACCATGTGGTATGGCGAATATTTCATCACTGAAGCGGAAAATCACCAAAAATCTCTGGGAAAAGAAGGCATTTTCAACATACATACAATAATTAATTAAAATAGACCCTTTTTTGTAAAAAAAATTCCGATTATTCAAATTTTTTATTATCCGAATGGGGTCCGGTCCCAATTGATTCGGATAATTGGAGTTCTGCTGTAGACTATATTTAGTAAAGTTTGGATTATATTGTATCTTTACAAGTTTATTATCACTTGGGTGAGTTATCCTGTATTAATTTTCAACATGGTGGGAAAACACCAGTTAGATGATGAAGCAGCTACAGTTGAGCTGCTACTCTTATTGATGGCAGTGATAAAAGATTTCCAAGATATTCAGAGCTCACTTTTTTCAGAATTAAAAGACAGTCAAACTACACAGATGAAAGACTTCGAAAGTAGTCAAACCACACTTTTTTTTTGAAATTAAAAGACAATCTAACTGAACAGTTAGTTAGTCAAACCTCACAAATTTTGAATTTAAAAAAAAACTTTTTTTGCGGAACAATTAGGCAATAAATTATTATCACAATCTCAAGCTATCATACAAGAAGTCAGGAATAGATTAGATTCACCTGGAGAAAAAAATGGACAGTTGGAATGAAGTTATTGTTAAAAGCAGACCCTCTCAATAACATCATTTGGTACTGTTAATATTGAGCACGCAATTTCATCACGGACAATTAGTTGATAATAAACCAATACAAATTGCAGTTGATACAAAGCACACCATTTTGTCATTATAAATTAGTACATGTCATACTATCACATCTTTATCACCGGGAAAATGATTTTACAGAATCATCCCAAGAGATTGCTAATACATGTCATCGTTATAATACAAGCGAAAATATGAAGGTTTATCTAAAGGAATGTGAACCAGTTTTGGCAACTATGCCTTGTAACGATAGTATAGTGGATGTTGTGGAAAGACACAAAATAGACACCACCTACATGGTTCCTTACTTGGGAGTGATAGCAGGAAAACTTACTGATAATGGGTCCGAGGTGAATGCAGTTAAACTCATATTACAATTACAAGATTTGAAACCACTAGAGATACAGAACAAATATAAAAAGGCACAAACCAACTTTCGAGGAAGAAGAAAGTGAAACAGAAAACAACAATTTTCTTACATACCTGTTATCTGAGAAGAAACAAGTAAATCTGAAAAGTAAAATTTCTTCATAAACAAACATCCTTAAGAAGAAGAAAGTGAAAAAGAAAATAATAATTTCCTCACAAACCTATTAACTGAAGAAGAAAAGAGTGAGGTGAAAAGTCGAAGAATAGTAAAGCAGACTCTGGAGAGCATCAGCATTATAAAAGAAGAAAAAGGTGTTAGTAGTGACAAGATATGTAACTATAACAGAAGAGATGAGGATGAAGAAAACATTGAGAAAATATAAGCAGAGCAGAAAATGAAATATTTAAGAATGAAATGAGAACAGAATGATTGTGACAAAGAAATAATAAAAAGGAAATAGTAAGTAATGAAGTTTGTAGCAATACAGAAGAGGATATTGCTGTAAGTAATATTGATCATAATGAATACCAATTGGAATAAGTAATATTTTGCTCATCAATGAAAATGAGTGTTTTAGAATTGAAAGTGCTAAAAGTAAAGATAAATTAAACAATGAAACAAAATGGAAATAAGGTAAATTTGCTTAATGTACCTGTTTATAAGCAGACAACATTTAACATGAATAGTTAAAAATATTTTGAGGACTTATCTTGTGTAGTGATTGCTGATAAGTCTGGAGGCAAGGTTATTTGAATTATGTCCCACTAAAGACGAAAATGAACAATAAAGTTAATTAAAAAATTGGCAGAACTTGTGTCAAATATTATTTTCAATATTTATTCTTATAGAACCTATCTGACACAACAAGGAAATGAAGCACTTCAAGTTGTTTAATACTATATACTTTACAAGTTGGGTGCAGGATAGGGGGAAGTTGGTTGCGTAGGGAAATTACCACCGGAGCGTGTGCTCCATTGCAATTAAATTTAGGTCCAGGAACCTTTTCATTGTGAGTAACAACTCCACTCTTGAGCTAATATATTGTTGAAATGAATAATTCTCGGGTTTTCTGTCGGCTAGTTTCTTTATTTAACTCACTTATACACAACGTTTTGACAGCAACCCTCCGCTGCCTTCGTCAGGTAAGCTGTCATAACGAAGCTGGGAAAAGCTTAATTCTCATAATATATTGTTACTTATATACATAAGCATGTTTTAAAGAGAGAATACGAAATATCTATATGAGGTAACTAATATTTTATTTTATTTTATGTGGACTTACTGTCAGTTTTGTTAACTGATTAATAATTAAAAAATAAATAAAAATTAAGCTACTTATGCCAGAAAAAGCAGCTTCGAGGCTGTTCGTCACCAACGCTCTGCTTTTTGTGTTCCACGGGCGTCTAATGACGTCTGAGATGCTGCTAGGCAACATAACAATGTCTGTCGTTGCCATGCCAGTTTTCAAACAACACGCTCAAGGCAGACTTCAAGGCTTGCAACTGCACCTGAAGATGGCGACGGTGATTAAAGTCGCCGAAATATTGTGCACTAATAATAATATTACTCAGTTTGTTTCCTGTGAAATGTTTATAAAAGAGAACAATTTTAGTGTTCTAGGTAGAAGGTTTCGAATCTACAAAACGAAAATGCCGGCGTTACCTAGTCATCATCATCCTCAACAGTTTCCAGCCTCTGGCCGGGTCTGCTTCATGCACAAGCCTCTCCATTTCCTTCTTTCTTCCCATCACCTCTCTGTCACCATCTAGTTACAGTCCTCTCCTCTCTTCCGTACACACTCCTCCACTCCTTTTAGCCATCCATCTCTTCGTCTTCCTCTGGGTCGTTTACCATGCATCTTAATTTCATGGATTTTTCTTGGGATTCTCTCAACCTCAATTCTCCTTACATGTCCATACCATATCAGTCTGGTCCTTTCTACCGTATCCTGTAAAGGTTCCTCTTTTATGGTGCATCTATTCACTTCATTCCTTATCCTGTCCATTTTAGTAACTCCAATTCTACCTCTTAAAAACTTCATTTTGCTTGCTTGTACCCTGCCGATGTCCCACTTCTTCATTGGCCATGTTTCAGCAGCATATTTCAAGATAGTCACATAATATGTGTGATAAACTACTCTCTTGCTTCTCTGGGGCACATCTTTATTCCATATCAGCATGTAATGCTCCTTAGAAATGCCTCTGCTTGTCTTTCACTTATCTCACCATCATTTCCTCCACAATCCTCTAATACACTTCCCAGGTACTTGAACCTGCTTACCTTCTTTAGTTGTTCACCTGCCATCACAATTCCCTGGGTTATCCTATTCTTCTTTCTGGTTGTTACCATGTACTCACATTTCTTTACATTAAATTTCTGGTTATATTCCTCTACACTGTCTGCCCATACATCCAACTGCCACTGCACTTCCTCTTCATGACCTTCCCAGATTATCCGCAAAAGCCATCACCATCATGTTTCCCTCTCCCATTCTCACTGCCACCTTCTGCATTATATCATCCATGATTACAATAAAGGGCACTTCTTTGTTTTAGTCCATTCCTTTGTTTCAGCCAATCTGTTCTTCCTTCCCCTATTTTCACATAGCTCACACTTCCTTGGTACAGCTCTGTCACTCTCCTGATGGTTTCTTTGGGAACTCCTCTGTTCTCCAAGGCCTTCCATACCTTACTCCTGCGTACCAAGTAAGATAAATAAGGTAACAGTAGCCACATGCTGCATTCATAACCTTTTGATTAATGATATATAAGTTTTTAAGTAAACAGCAAAAGAAGAACATTTTTAAGGTACAATCATTGTATTGATTCTTGGCTGTCCGGGTGGTGCCGCGTCATGTTTCTTGAAACCGACGTTTCGACCCTCATTCTGGGGTCTTCTTCCAGGGCAGAACTGCCTCTTCGGCCGAAGAGGCAGTTCTGCCCTGGAAGAAGACCCCAGAATGAGGGTCGAAACGTCGGTTTCAAGAAACATGACACGGCGCCACCCGAACAGCCAAGAATCAACTGACTCTGGCCGCGGAAGCCTACGATTACAATCATTGTATTATTTCTTAAAATGTTCACATTTAAGATTTATACACTTTTGCATGCATTTGAAACATTTTTCCACCCTGATATTGGTAAATGGTTTTTGTAGGATCCAACAGCTTCTTGATATGATTAAAATTGATGTGAACACATTTTTTGTTTGACGTTAGGGAACTGGAAGTAGTTGTTACACAATGAATCATGTGAATACAGATAATGAAACATTAATTCTTTGTTTTTCTCCATCAGTTGTTTGATGTGCTGGCAATGTCATGATTAAGAATGATGTAATGTTTTCAGTTTCTTTTCTTGGTTGCATAGAAGACTTATGACAAACAAATTGTTTAATTGTTAACCATTATTCGATCCTCTAAAGCAATAGCCATGACATGTCCAGAATAACCAAAGAAACAAGCAATAATTTTCTTGCAAGTACTTTGGCAAACGGACTGATTTTGTTGGATTTAGTTCATCTTGTAATACCCAAAATTTGGTTATTGCTTATTTTACTGGCTTGTTTATAGACAGACAAGTTTTATGTCCTGTTGCAATATTAAACATGGATTGTGCATTCCGTCAATCGAATTCTTTAAACATTTCCTTACACCAATTAGCAAGAGTGTTTTTGAGCTTCAGTTAAATCATGCGGAACCCATCAGGAACAGATGTTTTTCACACATAAACATTCATGCAAAATAAAAATTTCCTGCAGTCTTCAATATGCCCAACGATGCCCCTACCTCATAGTAAATCATATTCCAATTCTCTTCAAGCATCGGCGTTTTTTGGAACAAGGACCAATTTTTGGTGACCCTAATGAAATTCATTGCTGGCTGAATCACGACCATATTGAAATAATGCAAACTAATTGTAAACAGTCTTTTCTACTGTTGATTGATTACTAGAAGTTGGTGAAAGCGATTCAAAGCAAGTGCTCTTGCGTCGCATTCGGGTGGACGGCGGTTCGAATCTCCCGCCTGGGCTTCCGGATTAGGGTTTTCGATGGTTTCCCTAAATCACTCTAGGTGAATGCCGGGATGCTTCCTTCAAAATACCATGGCCAAATTCCTTCCCGTCCCTGGTCCCATCCCATCTCTAATGACCTCGACTTCCAACGAGGCGTAAAACAATAAGTTTTAAAAAAAAGTTGAAGCGTTTATTAAGATCGTAAAAAATCATCCAATAAAAACCATTGTTTTTTATGCACTTACTGTAAAAAACTACTCTGCCAACATCTGAGTTTCCATTGTTTTAACAATAATAAATAACAAATTTTAAAACAGTAGAAATGTTTGCATCTCAGTGGTGCCAACTAGTGGTCATTTGTAAAAAACTTAAAAAGCAATCCTCGAGTTTGAATTATCGATAAAATTCTGAAACTATAAATTCCTATGTATATGAATGTATAACATTTACTCTTTCAAGTTTTTATCTTGATATTTACAATGTTTAAGTGTGAGGTTTTAAAATTGAACACTGAAAATTGTTTTGTTACCCTCTTCATGAAAAGCATTTTTCAATTTATTTTGTCAGAATTAATTGGTATTCTCTGGTATTAAACAATCAAATTCCCATCCAAGCCTCCAACTGTGGGTTCTATTTCATCCCTCTAAATATACTTTTCCACGGATAAAAAGGTACTAACCTGTCATTTTAATGTACTATAACATGTCAGAATATTATTAAAATTGAAGGCTACTCATTTAAAGTGACCTCATCACCATAGCGAAAAAAGCATGTTATACTCACCTAGTGACTGGATCAATCTGCAATTCTAAAAGGTTAATAAGACTACAACACATTAAAATTACAAGTTATGTTCTATGCTTTCTGATAAGTTTTGAAATTTATAGTTCTCATTATACTTTGTGGATTTTCTTGCTTATATGTTTATAATGTCCTCTCCATAGTACAACATTATTTATGTTCTATTCAAGAAAATTAATAAACTCATGCTTAAAAATTAAGTGTACTGAAAAAGAAGATACTTCCAGACATTACTTTTCTTGTTTCCCTAACCCACCTCATTCTGAACAATAATTACTTTCATTTGATTTCCAATATATAGTTGACCACTGACTGTTTCAGGGATTTATGGTAGCATCTGCTCCACCCAACACTACTACATAGATAGAATATCACAAATGCTACTATCCCCGGGCATTCCTCTACTTTTTTATATGCAGTTTTTTTATCCATCTTGCCTCCAAATTAGCTGCAAAAGCCACTGCCATTTCAAAAGTAACCACAGTTCCACACACTTCGCCCATTATTTCCTCAGTCTTGATTTCATAAACAAACCCTTGAGCAGAGTAATTACTTATTTGTTTTGTATCTGTTTATTGTTTCTGTTTATCAGTGATACATTTGTAAACTTTGTTTTCTTTCTTCCCATGTGAATAATTATTGATAGATAACCAGTCGAAAGACTGATGACAGCAAATTACATATTATTACAACTTACTATTATGGCTTTAAAGTGCCACACACTGGATTGGGAAGGTAAAACAAGCCCAGGTTCAATGATTTAAGTGAGTGCTGCGATGGTCTCTAATCTCTGTTTCATACATTTATCACGTAGAACACTAGTTACACATTTCACAGCTAGACTACAACACACTCACTTTCCCCCATCAAAGCTAAGACAGGCCTACAAAGCCGGTAGTGATAGAACCTTGCTTTGAAAATAGGCAATGCTGCTGGTAGAGGATGTGCCAAACAACCCACAAAAGTGTTAATGTTCTAAATTTGATGATGATAAAATTTATTATTGCTGTATTGTCTATCTGTTACAAAATTACTTAGCAATGCAAGCAGTGTATATTCAACAATGAGTTTCAAGTTGTTATTTGAAATATTTGCTTGTAATTTGTATGCCATATTTAGCATAGTAACTCCTCAACCGAGTATTTTTACATTAATCTGATTTTTTTAATCCATGAAACATTTAATATTTTAAGTAATCTGGCAGTTGACTTAGATATAATGAAGGACTTCCTGAGAAATTTAGATGCACTTCTGTTATTAATAAATTTAGAAGAGCAAATAAAACTTTATTTTTTTAGGCATACCTTTTCCATATATATGAGTCAGAACCCAGTGTAAACATTAAATCAAACAAAAAAGTGAAATCTGCAGAGAAAATATTATCATTGAAGTTAATATACACTTTGATGTTGACTTATTTTCTTTTAACTTACTTGAATTATTAGAAATTATATGGATTTACAAAAAAGGGGATAGCGAAACGAACCACCACTTACCTTAGAAGAATGGTATCATGGGGTGAACACTTAAATAATCACAAAACACAGGAAAAACAATGAATATTTTGAGACTTGGCTCTTTGTCAACAAGAGAAATTCAAGGAGGGAAGGTGGTGCAGGAGACCATTTCATAGAATCTATGAAACGGTCTCCTGCTTATTTAAGTGTTCACCCCATGATACCATCATCTAAGGTAAGTGGTGGTTCATTTTACTATCCCTTTTTTTTTTTTTTGTAAATCCATTCACTAATTAGCTCCTATTATTTCCTAGAAATTATATGGTATAGATGATACTGTTATACGTTTCATAAAAGAAAGACGTTGATATTATAACCACATTCCAGGTTTTTTTTAAATATTTTATTATTGGTGAAGTTGCGTGATTGTCCAGCTAGTAACAAGATACATTTGCATGCAAAGCACTCAGGACCTGGCATACTCAGCATGGCTAACTACGGACCAAATACCAACGGCTCCCAGTTCTTCATCACAACAGTGGCATGCCCTCATCTAGATGGCATTAATGTTGCATTTGGTCGTGTCTTGGCCGGTATGGGCATTGTTGTGAACATTGCGGAGCAGTCCCGTGATGGCGATGACCGTCCTCAACAGGTAAGACAAACAATAGCACAGGTAGCTTGTCTTACATGTAACTCTGTAATAGGCAATAGTTTGTTGCGGCATCATGCAAAAACTGCAAAACAGATTTTTATGGGGAGTTCGTAGTTTGAAATCGTAGGATCTAACTTGAAATCTGGAGCATGTTTTATGTCTACATGACCTGGAAAAAACCTAAAAATAAAAATAGGGCTATATTCCATTTAATTTTTGTAAGTTCTTGTAAAGAGGACTTCGGTGTTAGCTTAGGAATATGATGACACCACAGATATCTCACACTATTACTATTACTCTGTGATTCACTAATGCTGTCTGGCTTGGTGACCCTTTATTTAGGAGAAATTGAAGATTAAAAATTGCTGATTATCTGTATACTTGTAGAAAAGCTTATAAATGATGTTGGTTGAAAGAGAGCACCGTCAAAGTGCCATTCCTATACTGAAGTTCACAAGTTTTACTTTTTGTATTGTGTTGGCTAATTTAAACACAATTTTATGTAACTCTGATTATTAATTTCTCCAATTTTCTGGACATGTCAAAGAGACATGGTTTAAATGTATTCACATTGTAATAACTCATAAATGTGTGTAAGGACCCCTGCTGCTATTGGTGTTGTGATAAAGCCTAGTACCTTAACTAGCAGTTCACTTGAAATGAAAGTTCTCTGACGTTAATAATTTTAAAGGACCATGTTGCCTATCTGGATTCTCAACTGAGATGCGTACAGGTCGCCACTAAATTTGTTTAAACCACAAACTTAGAAAAGGTTCACTTTACTATGAAATCACAAAAGTTCACTTTGATAGAAATCTGAAGTTTATTTTAAAAAAGTCATATTTTAAAATTGCATTCTACAATTTAGTAGGCTATCAAACAAACATTTCCAGAAAATTGTAGGTTGTGGAGAGAAATGATACCAACCGAATAAAAAAAATACTTTTTGATATTTAAAAGTTCATGTTAACTATTAATACCACACTTTGGTCCCGAAGAATTCATCATGGCCGACACACGTTCCACTTGCAAACCGACCTGCAACAAACCAACTGACACAGAGTTACCTTACATAGCGTTCCCGGAGTAAAGACCAGATGAAAAGGAACGAAAAACATCCTCCACCTCGGGGCTCCCGCTTATATAGACGCCAACTGTACATCACATGTATACTGCCGCTTAGCCAAAATGTGTAAATGACCCAAATTATAAAAGGTGTTCAAACTTTGACAGTGTATATTATTATCTTCAAGATGCTTAAAGGATGTTTAGTGAGAAATTTTTAGTGATTAGTTCTAATTTTCGTAGTAATACCAAGTCTTCTGAAGCCCATGGGGATTTACCCAAACGTTTGAATTTATTCAGTTTTTTAGAAATACTGCTGAATTTCAAATTACCTGAATAAAATTAGTGTCAAAATGTTCTACAAAAATTCCTGAGTTTAATGGTGTAAATTATACTGAGATTGGTGGTGAGATAGCGAAGTTACGGCTTAGACAAGGTTTGGTAAAGTAACTGTTTAGAAGTCATATGGTTTTTCGTTAATAATGAACATATAGTTTGTATCAAAAAGGGAAAATTTCTAAGTCCAGCATAAGCAACTTTACAATCGATCTATGGAATATTTTACTACTGGGGATAGCTAGTGGGAGTGCTTTTGGTGAACTAAAGGGTACCTAACATACTGAGTATAATTCGATGGTGTTTTCACTGTTTTTAACCTCATAATCTTAACTGAATCATTTCATAGTTCATAACACCAGAGCATTAAGTGAAATTCTGAATGTATAGTGGGAAACATCAAAGATGCAATACCCGCTGGATCCATACATCATACATAAAAAAAAATAGCCATATTACTGCATGTACCAGTTCCTTCCATAATTTATGGGTTTTCAGTCTTTAAACCCCTTAGATGACCAGCCATATTGAATGTGAATGGTGTATGAGGAAACTACATAAATTAATTTTAATAATGGAAAAATCTTCCAAGAGCTTCTTAGCATCTTAAAGCTATGATCTCATGCTGCAGAGCTACAGTCTCGGATATTTGGAAGTGATATTATATGACTGTTAATCCATATTGTCAGGGGTAAAGCGGATATTGGGGTATGGTATCGGCTTCATCACCTGAACTCGAAGTCTTCCAAAAGTCATCAAAGTTCTGAAAAGTTCTATTACCGTGTTAAACCATATAGGATGCTAACTGTTAAAACGACCACAGTCGCCACTTACAGCTTTAACCTCCTGTAAGAAAGGTTCTATTGTAGAAATGAAAGTCAAAAGTTGAACAAATGAATTATATTCTTGAAAATTTCACATTAATTATAAAAGTTCACAGTTAGCGAAGGCAATCGGATATAAATCGTTCACCGAAAATCACAGATTATTAAACAGAGCAAACCACGCACTACCCCAAGAATGAAATTGAAAGTTAGAAAGTCATTTGTCGAAAACTGTTAGTCTGAATGTAGGTGGTGCCGAACTTGAAAATGGCGCTGGTCAGGCATGGTCCCTGGCGGCCATACTGCCTCACTTCCCCCACCTAAGCTACTTCCAAACTCATCCCAACGCTACCGCACTCGCACGGCGCGTGCATACTCCTGCACGTCTGACAAAGTACTGAATATCACCGGCCTATGCTTCCGCGCTCTGTCTAGCTTATATAGGCGTCTCTCACGTGACGCTGCACTCTGGCTGAGCGCCTCTGCGCTCTCAAACATTCACTTACGTTTAATTTTATAACTTCTCAACCAAGTGTTTGATTTAAAACTCGAAACGGAAAAAGTTAGTGTAGTGTGGAAAAATTTTACTTTAATTTTAACTTTAATTTTTATGTCTGACGTCATGACAAAATTTCAAATTTCCTCCCGATTGCACCATCGCCCCGGATTTTAGAAAATTCTAATCGGCGTGAGTTACAAACATGAAACTATGCTCAAAATGTTGGCCCCGATTTTAGCCTCTCAAAAATGCCAATTTTTCTTAAATCGGTCAGGAATTGATTAAGTTATTGCTATAAACAGATTTTCACATACGCCCCATATTTATTATTTGTGCATTTTTAGGTATAACTCTGAAGGTATGTTGATTATTAAGCCGGAAAAATTACCAATGTGTATCCTGTATTAAAAGTTATTCCATCTCTGTAGGTGCGATATCTGAGACACAATAAATTTGTTCTGTTTATTCCACGTGTGTTATTGTCGAGTGGTTTAGAAAATTCTTTAACATCGGTGTTACTGCTTTAAATGGCATGAAATTATTGTGTACAAAACTAGAAGAATGAATCTTTAAGAAAAACTACTTTTTAAACCGGAATCACAGTAGGCTTTTGAATAAGAAAATGTTAAAGTTGAGTGATCTATTTTATGTGTTCAGATAACTTTTAAAAATACTTAAACGGCTGGAAACTATCAGATTTAGATGAATTTAATTCTCTTTAGGACTGTTCTAATTTATTAGCTACTTTATGTGGTGTGACAGTGTTCAAAATCAGTGTAAAAGCAAATTATGGGTACGGTGCCTCTGGCAAGTTACTTCGAAATTGGATTAACCAACAGAAGGTTAGTAAAATGTCTTTTAATGTTTAGAGAAAATTAATTTCGTGTATTTACGAGCTTCTACATGTTCTTAGTGCTTTTAAAATGGTTTATAAGTGTTAGATTTAATGCTTAAAGGTTGGATAATTTCGACTATTTACCAGCTTCCTGTTTTTACTAATATTTCATATTTTACGGATTAAAACTACTTAGAACCTATTAAAACTGAAAGGGAAGATTATTTACTACATTTTTAATTACTTTTTAAGTCTTGAAATTACTTAAAAGGTCTCAAATCGTTTATGTAAATAGCTTATGCAAATGTGTTTACAAACTTTCCAAACTGCTTCAAATCTCACTGAAACTACATATTACTGTGAAGTTATTGTTAATGCAGGTCTAGGCCTGGCTTTTATTAGCTCTTTACAATCTTTACTATATAAAAATCTCCTCAGAAATACCAAAATCTGGTATATGCCAAAATTTTAGGGTTAGATTTGATTTAGATTGAAATTATTTATGTATCTCTGGAGTAATGCTTAGTAATCATGATAAAAAGTTTATTTAGGCACTCTATTTACTATTATTTACCATTTACTTATTTTAAATCAGTTCAGAATATCTCCCTAACCAATGTTAGGATCTGGTATTGAAAGTTTACTTTTATATGGGATAACCTATTTCCTGCTGAAATATTATTGATTTATTGCATTTTATGGTTTATTTATGTTTGCTATGTGCTATTTATTCACTTTACTGTACTAGAAGTGTTGTTATCTGGATTTTATCTGTGGTATCGTGTACTGAAGTTAACCTCAAACTTAGCCGGATTTTAACAGAATCTTGACAATAGAGCGAAGGATACCTTACAATATCTGATGGGTTTTAAAAAGAAATTGAATTGTTTTAAAGCATTTATTGTTTACATTAAAAGCAGTTCAGGAAAATAATTCCAGATACTTGTTATTCAACTGAAGCTATCTTTGTAGTCCTGCAGATTGTGACACGTTCTGCATTATATATGAGTAAGTTTTTCCTTTAATATGGCATTTATTCATTTTATGATTAATTACTTATTTAGCAATCCATTTCTAATATTTTTATAATTTATTGTTAAATGATTCACATTTCCTGAAAAAATCATTGTTCCTATTGCTGTACTAATGCCTGTGGTTATTTTGATGAAACTTGGTTAGTTTCATCATAACTGTCAATTTTATGATGGATTCTTATCTAATTTGATGAGAAAAATTGAAAGTGGAGAGTAAAATGTTTTGATATCTTGAGATCTTTACTGTTAAATATTGGGTATAGGTATAGTTTCTTGTGCTTTTGGTGACTTTTTCTTCTGGTCCAGACCACATTTCAACCTAACCGCAACTGTTAGTAAGAAAATAAACCACCTGTTGTGAATGTCCAATGTGTAGTTCCTTGTTGCTTTGGCAACAGGTTTTTTTTGTTTTTTTGTTTGGACCACATCTCGACCACCTTAATTTTGAGACGGATATATCTCAAGAAATAAGTGAGATATCAAAATGTTTTATTTTTTAAATTTGATTTGTCTCGTCGTGTTACATGAGAATCCTTCTTGAAATTTAGCTTAGGCAAAAAAATTTCTTCTTGTCCATTTCAACTTAATCACCTCACTTTTAAGACATTATATTAACTAAGCAAAATATCATCAAATTGTATTCTTCACTTTCAATTTGTCCCATTGAGTTACACGAGAACCCCAGCATCACATTCATCATAGAATTTCCCTCTATTCAGTTACATCTACGATTAGTCCTTCAAGTTTATATAGCAAATGGAACGATCAGCAAGAAATTTGGTTCACAGGTGCAGAAAACTGAAATCTTTTATGAACTTCAATATTTTTAACAAATAATCTGACATAACATGAAAACTGTGCAAACCTTATAGTCTGATTTAGGAAATTTGAAAGATTAAGATCTAAATTAAAATCTGCCGCATGTTTCATAACACGAAGTGAATTGCCATGTATGATATCTCAAATGTTTTTAACATTATGACTCTCTCTTTTTTGGCTTTACGCATTTTTGACATCAAGATCATTAGAGACAGGAAAGAACTGGGGACAAGTTCCTTTTTGAAGGAAGGATTTGCCTGGAGTGATTTGGGGATAAACCAAATCTGGAAGGTCTGATTGGTGCCACTCACCTACCATGCTCGGTCACTCATTTCAGTAAGATCACAATGAGACCTCTTCAAGGCAGGTATTGGATATAGTATGACACCTCATGTTTCACATCCTAATGGTGTTCATTACTTTAGAATTTTGTTTATGAAAAAGTTAGGATTAAAAATTGTAAAATCTTCTCTAATCGAACAATCAGAATGACAACTATCCCCTCCTCTCTTCTTTGGTTGGTTTGGATATTTATCAAACTTCCTAAAAAGTT
Organism: Vandiemenella viatica; assembly: GCA_031002005.1. Taxonomy (NCBI): domain Eukaryota; kingdom Metazoa; phylum Arthropoda; class Insecta; order Orthoptera; family Morabidae; genus Vandiemenella; species Vandiemenella viatica. The sequence continues at coordinate 15,389,830 of JARYHS010012519.1, forward strand.
TTGTTCTTTTTCAAAAAGAAAGGGAGAATATGACACACATGTTTCAACTCAGATCGCTGTATGGACAAATCAACCTCAATCATAGTAGGCAATGCTGGGAAACTCTACCAGTAAACATCGAAATCTGGGTGTAGTGATCAAAAATATTTTCTTCAAAATTACTCATTTGATAAAGAGAACAATACAAACACATCATAGAAAAAACTGTATATGGCTGACTGACTGATAATGGACACCAACTCACTAAATTGTATCTTTAGTGTGACTGATTATTGTGGTTTTGTTCTTTAGCACTACAAAATGAGACCTAAATAGATATTTAACAAAGAACTATCAGTAGTAAATCACAGGCAACAATAGACTATGAACACAAAAAAAAAAAAAAAAAAGAGTGAGCTATCCCTTGAAAGTGACTGGAATGACTACATTATCAAGGAAGATGTTATGAACAATATTGTGCAGAAAATATAAACCAAACCTTTCATAGAGCTGGAGAAGTTCTAGGGTAAGAAAATAGTTATGACTGAGGAACTCTTTACGTGACCTTTTTGCTGGTTGGGGTGTGGGAAAGGCTGCAGACAAAAGCTAATTAAGTAAATATTTTATTTTAATGAAATAAAATTTTTAAGTAAATAAGGAAGGATGGTGAAAATGTACATGTGGCAATGGCATTGAACGTGTACACATTGAGAGACTTACCACATAGCTGTCACAGAGTTGGCCATTGTGAATATGGTGGGAAAGTGGCGAGGAGGTGGGGGAAGAGAAAATAATAGGAAGTAAGCAGTAGATGGTTACTGGATTATAATAATGGTGAAAATGGGAGCAGACAGTAGTATACGTTGAAAATAATTTAGAATGGTTAAAAGATGGAGCAAAGTATTACATCAAATAATTCTCATCTGTGTAGCTGTGTTGACTATGGGTTTTTTTGGATCAACTTAGTCACATGTTTTAATATGCATGAGTAAGAACATAACCAAAAATATTGTGTATGTGGAGTGTTTTATGTCACTGCTGCCCATCTCCCTTCAACTTTGTTGTGTGAAGGGTATGTTTAATCTTTCCCTTCCATATTAATATTGCCTCTTATAATTCTTCAGACTTCTTTTTCTCAGAGTTTATTAAATTGTGCCAAAAATATCTTACATTGGAGAAAGCAATCAAGAATTCACACTTTTTTTGTTATTTTGTCTGAGACATTAAACAAAAAGTACTACAAAAAATTCCTTTTATGTATAACTGGGGTATAATCTCAAGTATTTGAAGTTTGACCTTATATCACCCCTCATAGTCAGAAAAGGTCAAAACCAGTTGTTTGATGGCAATGAAAAAACTTTAAAATTTAGTTAAAATTGTTCATAGTAATTAGGAATATTATTCCTCAAGTGTTTTATTTTCCACTTTTCCACTGAAAGACCTCTCACATTTGCAGAAATACTGAACATTTTGAATCAGGTTATATTGAAATTTTTTGAAAATTGTGTAGAGGGACATCTTAAAGAACGGTGTTAAAGCCTTTGAATTGATCCCAAGTCACTGCATAAACTCTCATTTGTTATAAAACTGGTGTAATCTGCAACAAAGAAGGTCAAATATCAAAACTGATTTTTTTGAGGATATGTAAAAATCTATCAAATAGAATTCAATTTTGCCTAGTGATTAAGCACATTATTCTTCAACTTTTGTATATTCTGTTTTAACCCTGAGTAATCTCTGACGGGCAGAAGGGCAAAAACTAAACATTTTGAGCTGATTTGTGTGGGATTTTTAAAAAATAGTGAGCAGGAACATCCCAATATATGGTGAAAAAGGCCGTTCATTGAGTTCAGATATTCTGCACACTCTCAGATGACCATCATTGGTGAATATAGCGGTGATCTGGGAAGAGGTCCCAGTATTCCAATCTTTTGAAGAGGCCCAACAGTGTTACTCCTGGCATTCTGGTGTGGGAAGTCATTGGATTCAGCTTCAGGTCACAGCTGGTCGTGATTGAGGGAACCGTGATGGCACAACGGTATGTCACATATATCCTCAAATGTGACCTCTCATGCAACAGTATTATGGTGCCATTTGTCAACAGAACAATGTTTATCCACCCACAGCACATGTCTCTATGAGGTGTCTGTGTGATGTTAAGGTAATCCCATGGCCAGCAAGATCCCCAGATCTTATCCCAATAGAGTATGTGCAGGGCCAGCTCAGACGTCAATTCTGTCTTGCTCTAGTATCCAGGATATCAAGGGGCAGTTTCAATAGTAGTGTGCCAGCTTGCCTCGGAAGAGGTTACAACAGCGTCATAACTATCTTCCTAACTGAATAAGTGCATGCATCCAGGCCAGAGACAGTGAAACATCATACTGACAAGTGGGCTCATACTGCCAAGTTCTTCATAAATTAGAATCAGTTTTGTAATCACTGAAACAACATCACATATACTGACAGTTTCAATTCATTTCTGCCTCCCCATCAAGGTACTTAAAATAAAATAAAAAATTAGTAAGAAGTGATGGGTTTACTGATAAGATCTTAGCAGATGTTAAGATTAGGGGGATACCTGGTGTCAAGGATATGTTAGAAATCAGTTCTCATCTATGGAGTTCAGAAACAGTTTTAGTTTGTGTAAAATGTCTTACAGTTCTTACTGTGAAATAGTTGTTGAGGTTGTTTGAGTAGTGGGAACCGGTATATGTTGCCACTGGATAGTCTAGGTTGCTTGTGTAAACTGTTTTCCTGTATCCAGTAGTGTCCCAGCAGTGAGGCTTGTATATGAACTAGTGCAGTGGAGGCAATTGAACTGGAATATAAGATGTGGTGCGCATATGACGTGTCCAGTGATGACAAGAGTATCCTGTTTGGTGAAATTTGCAAGATGCGTATTGGAAGTTTTGGAATGATAAGGATGAATGTGGCGATTGGGGAGGACCTTAATGTGAGTATTTATGGGCTAAGATGTTCTTGAGATTGGGCAGTATGCTGAAACACATGGAAAGAAAGTTGGTAGAATTTTTAATAGAAAGGTACTCGTTTTGATTAAAGAATGTTAGAGATTTGCCCATAATGAAAATTTTGGTTAATATGTGGTAGATATTGGACTCACAATGTAAACAATTTTCCAAACACACTCCAGGACCTAAACTAATTGCCACTCCATCAACAACACACATGTCACCTTCCTTTATTTAATCGTTTTCTTTCAGAAAATTTACCTACATACCTATGCTCCCATCAAGCCTACAAATTTATAACAATATCTCAATTAAATTATCTTGCTGAACATCTGTTAAGACAATGTAGTAAAATAATACACTTGTCCTGCCTTCCACACTAAACATCTACTTTCTGATAGGCTTGCCACCAATGGCAGATGAATCTGTGTTTTAATGTATAATCATTTTGCAGGCACTCCCAAAACTTATCACAAGCTGTCATTACCTGGAAGCCACCCTCCTAATTATATACAAAAGCAAATCTTTTGTGCTTCTGCCTATTAACACAACACCACCATCATGCACCTCTATAAACTAATCATAGTCCTGTATTCATCATTCAATTATCTCCTAGTATCAGTTCCATTAACCAAATCTCAGCAACACTGGAGTATAAAGCAATGCTGAGAGGTGATATTAATATGAAAAGGAAAGATAAAATCAGCCAATACAAGTTGAAAGGAACAGGACAGCAGTGATAAAAAACACTCCACTAACTCAAAACCACAATATTTTAGTCTATGCCCTTCTTCATAAAATTATAAACAAGTGGCTGTGTTGACCACAGGCTCAATCATGTGTTTCTGATATCATGAAGAAGTACATATCCCCATATATTGTGGTTTTTATGTTTGTGGTGTGTTTTTTGTCTCTGCTGCTCTCTACCCTTCAACTCTGGTGAGTAATGGGTGATTTTATCTTATCTTTTCACAACATTAACTAAATCCTTTGTTTTTGGCAGGACTTTTTATGTTCCCTTCTCAAAATGCTAATCCTTCAGCCCAAATTCCTACCCATTTACTCCTGCAGAAGAATGTTGTGGTGCGCAAATACTTTCCTTTGAATTCCCTCAAAACTCTATATCTATCTTTTCAACTCATTAGACCTTGCTGCAAAATCTGTTACAAGCACCTGACCATGATTATCTATTCCAGCACAACCACAGTGAGAAACAATTACTATCATTATACAAGTAACATGCATAACAAAACACCTTATATACCAACTTACCAATGCTGTACTACCCTCCAGGGGCTTGGAATGCAAGTTCCAGGAACGAGCTTCATGAACCCCCTGTACCTGAGCTGGCAACTCTCCCACACCCTAAACTCTTTGCGTGCTTCATCTACCACTATAGGGTGTGACAGTAGAATGTTGTGTGTCTGGGAGAATGGGGATCTCGGCTTCACGATCACGAGGATGGTACAAACCTTTATAAGAACCCCTCAACCTCAAGGTGAGTAATGTGCCAAGGAGGTGAGGCAAACCACTGACTAGTGCACAATCTCAGGGGCACCAACCTGCACCCCTACTGTAATAAGCTTGGTGACATGATGCGTAGGTTCCACACTGCTCACCTGTTTCCTCCAGAGTTGTGGGACCAAAATGCCAAACATAACAAATAAAATTCCCCCTTGTGGCTCAGGTGGACCACAAGGTTCTCCTAGCACCCACAAAAACAAAAAGAGGGAAAGCGTTGATAGCCCACCTCCTTTGGCAAGTGCTGGTTGTCCCTGAAAATCTTGTCTCTTAGACATTGCTTTTGTAGTATAGCAGAGAAATAAGAGGACCTTCAAGAAGGTTTCCCCTTTTATATATCTATGGGCATACACTTAAGTCAGTGAAAAAGCTGAACAACAGGATGCTGCTGCTGGAAACTTCTACCAGTAGACAGGCTTCCCACACCTTAACTGTGAGAAGCTCAGGGAGTTCGCCATAAAATGCAAACAAGTCGTTAAATAGGAGCAAAGATATAAGTCACCTGCAGAAACATTGAGTGCTGAGGAACTCATTAAGGAATGGGAAGCAGATAGTGTGGTGATATGCTTCAGATCACGTGAAAGGTAAAAAGCAGTTTGGAGAAGACTGCCACCTTCGTCCTGATGTTCGACACTTTGATATTGTCCGAGACCGTCAAATTTGAATGTATGCCCATATATCACTGATCCTAGGTGCTGTTTTCAGTGCCAGAGTTTCAAACATATGACAGCATCCTGCAAGGGCAAACACACCCAGTGGTAAATGTCGTATGGGAACTTATTAGCCGGGTTATCATTAACAAGTGCTGTACTGTGGGTTAGGCACAACACACTCTATGTGAACTCTGACCGTTACTCTAAATTTGAATTGGATTCATAATTTGCAGGGTGAAAATCAGTCACCAAGCTATTAATTTAACCTATAACAGGTGGAGGTTACCCTGTCGAATCAAAAAAGTCACTTCATTGAAAACGGTTCATTTTGAAAACTTTTGTAGCATAACTGGTATCAGTCATAAGGCTAAGGAAAGGCATCTGATATACACGTTAGGGTGTCCCTTATTTTTCAAAGTAAAAATTTTGTAACACATAGGTCCTTTTTTTTCATTTTACCATAAAACACTCACAAATAAATTTTTACCCCACTTCGATTACTGTAACAAGTGCCGAATTTCACTGATGCATTTTTATATAAGTTACGCGAGAGTAGTGACCCATGCTCACGTTAATTGTTACTGTAATTACAGTTCTTGAATAAGTATCATGTATTGTTTTGTTCTAATAGAAGGTTTCAGGATTACGGAGTGCTAAAAAGAGCATATTTTTATTAGGAGAGGCGAACTACCAAATTGCAGAAGTTCTATCAGTTTTAGTTTTTATTATCTGCAAAGGCAAATTGACTATAAGTGAAAGCAATGTAGTCTTCACGGGTGTACCGCCGGATAGTGTTATGGAAACACAATATTTCGATGGCTGGCTCCGCCGTCTTCTTCAGGTGTCATCTGCACTAGTCGGCTGACGCACAGATACTGTGGGTCAGCCGACCAGTGCAGATGTCTCTACACCTGAAGAAGACGGCGGAGCCAGCCGTCGAAATATTGTGTTTCCACAACACTATCCGGCGGTACACCTGTGAAGACTACATTGCAGTCATACGCCGGGAAAGTCTTCGTTCTTATATAAGTGAAAGCATTATATTTTGGAAAATATTATGGAGACAGTTGAAAAAGAATGCAAGCTAATCTCTGGGTATTTATAAGTGAAGAGAAGAGGATTTGCAACGTGAATTGTATAATGTTTATGATATTGCACACGCTTATGCCCTCGAAAGCATGTAAACAAAGGAGAGTAAAATCTTCCTACAGTGACAGAGAGAGCCAGGGAGACCAGGTTGCTTGATGTCTGGTGTATGTAAAACTAGCTTAAAAAGAAGAAATGGTAAAACAAATGAAAATAAATGAAGAGAAAAATAGTTAAATTTATGTGGTCCAGTGGGTAGTCAAGCTCTTCAGCATCCTTTGATCTGTTCCTGCTATCTGAAGAATTCAATAACACATCTTCTAGTCCTGAAGAATGTCAGGAAGAGTTTTTAACAAACCCAGCAGAAATAATTCAATCAGGAACTGCTGCAAAGTGGAGAAGAAAAAAATATCATCACTCCTAAATTAATAGCTGCCTTGGATAGATGCCAGTTAAGTGTAAGAGATTCAGTGTACATTCTTCACGTTATTGTGGAGGCACTTGGCTTCAGTATTGACTATTTTTGTTTTAAACAAGTCTTCAATTCAACGAATGAGGACACAAAACAAGGAAGGAAAAAGCAGAGGCTATAATAACCGATTGTAAAATGATGTGATCCAAGTCATGACTATTCAGTGGAATAGCAAGTTGTTGCCTGGTCTGGTCATAAGAAGTTCCAAAGAATAACGACTGCCAATCTGTCTCATAATTACATTTCATAAAAGAGTACAACTATAAAGTGCAGATAATGAGCTGCGATACAATAGCATCTAACATAGGTCATCTCAATGTTCTGGAGCAAATATTCAAAAGAAAGTTCTTACTTTTTGCATGACTGCATCAAATTGATATAAGCACTCAGAAAAAAATATTTCAATGATACACAAATTGAGTAGTTGTTACATTTGTATTTGGCCGAATTAAAAATAAGCATTTTTCCTAAACTTTTTGGTCAACTCGGCATGGTTTAATGCCATCGTAGGAGGATAAAATTTCGTATGTAAGTAAGCTGCAGTGATTTCAAAAGAATTAGAGAATATGCGTTTGAATATTTTTTTTAAAAATTGCATTTATTAGGGACACCCTAATACACATCCATTAATTAAGACGGCAGATAGTTTTGACTAACTCACTTAAGTCCACAACTTTGATAAGGCTTTCACAACTCCCGCATAGTTGGTGAAAATCTAAGAAAAACTCTTCAGTTCATGATAATATTTAATGTAGTTCACTATGGACTGCCAATTGTTAGACGACATCATTGCCCGGTATGTAATTTGATAAGTCCCAAACACAATTCTATCACCCGCATGTTGACTGTAGATGTGTTCTTATAGGTTCGTGACGTGCCCATCTTATACCAACCAAGTACTCCTGGAAACTGCCTCCCCAAGTGAAGGCTGATCCTCTATTTATAGTCTTGGCTAATCCTGAGCCAGTATATTCCAGAATAAAGGGGTATTCCCTTGTGAATTACAAAAATCCCATCTTCTCACCGTACACTATTTTTACTTGGATTTTTCCAAAACTTTTATATCTTATAGTCTGATTTTTTTTCCCAATTACTTATATACTCAAATTTTATCCAGGATGTGATATTGAAGTTTGTGATAACTTTTTCCTTTAATTGACAATTTTAGATTATATCCTTTTTCTTTTGTTCTATCCTGTGCTCATGGCAAAACACTACTCAAAATTGAAATATTTATTTACAAAAAATAAGAAGCCTATACCCATCAAATTGACTGTAAATTTATGCTTTATTAGTGAACATGGAGGCAAAAATCGGTGTAACATAAAATTTTCACTTTTAGCTTTATCTGTTTCTTTCAGAGATTAGTTAAAATTTGATCTGAAAAGTGCTTTATTCTTAAGAAAATGACCATAATAATTATTATGGCTTCTTACTAAACAGTTTTGGCAAGATAATTGATATATAACTAGGTTATGTTCTGAGCTGTAAGTTGTTAGGATCCAGCCGTATACTGGGTATCGGCTTGTACACCTAAACTTGAAGTCTTCCAAAATGTTGCCAAAAGTTCCGGAAAGTTCTAACTGTATGATAAAGACGGCCGCCACTTACAGAATTAACCCTCTGTAAGTAAGGTACTAAAATAGAAATGAAAGTCGAAGTCTGATCACTGAAGTATATATTCTTAAAATTTTCACAGAATTTACATAAAGTCACAGTTAGCAATGGCAATCGGAGAAAATCATTTGCCGAAGATCACAAGTCATGAAACAGAACAGACCGCTACACCCCGAATGAAATTGAAAGTTAAAGTTCACATCGATGAACACATGTCGGAAAAGTTCAAATTTCTATGGTTGCCTATCCTGTTAGTCAGCCATGTTGTCCCAGTTTCCGGTTTCCCATCAGCCACCGCGAGCCGGTCTCACTCAAATCCGCATAATAACGTACTACATGATACCTCGACCAGATACTTCTACGAAGTGTGACGAAATCATGTCCGGGCTTCCCTTTATCAAAAATGGCCTACTGAACTAGACAACAGTCTATCTAGAAAATTTTTTGTCAACTACGAACTACCAGAAAATCACAAGATGAAGAGCGTAACGAGACAAGTGTAGTGATGTGGTTGGTTTTGTTTTTAAAGCTTCCAGACCGGTGTAAATGAATTTTGAAATTTGGTTAATCGGAAAGCGCATTTGTTTATAGTATTGCGATATGTCACATCCGAAATATGGATTTGCTAAAGTTTAAAATCTCAAGTTTATACTATGTTTAAAGTGTTCCCCAGCTTCTGCTGAGTTCAGTGGTGTAAAAATCTTTTAAATCGGTTAAGGATATCAAAAGTTATTGAATTTCTAAAATTTGCTGATTTCCTAGGTGGTGCAAGAATTTATTCAATTTTTGTTTAAAGTCGGTTGTGGCCTGAAACTATTTATAAACCGTACCTTTATTTAATTTAAGTGTTTTAGAAAAGTTTTTAGTTCGTGAAATATGTTAGTCAGAGAGAAATTCAAATTGCAAGTCAGTTTCTACGACGTCACAAAAAGAAAACGGATTTTCATTTATTTATATCTTCTGTTTATTAGTTGATGGCTATTGGATACTTAAAGAATATTGGCTTGCCGGTTATTTAGCTTGGTTAAATCTACTTTTAAACCTCTGAAATTACTTAGATGTGCTGGAATTAATTATTGAACTCCACCCATGTGGTAATGCTTTAAAAATCATATTTACTGCTTTAAATCAGTCTGGAACTGCGAGTTATTAGTGAATTTAATATCAAACGGTGAAATTATACTTATCAAAGTGCTTTACAGTGGTCAATTATGTGGAATATTAGTGCTATGGTTGTTTAACCAAACCTGTTTATTTTACTTCAGAATTATTATGGATTATGCTCATTTAGGTAAGTTTATGGTTTATATTTTATTAGAAACTTCTTATTTATGGTTGCTATGTGTTGTTTATTTACTTTTCTGAACCTAAAGTGTTGTTATTTCGATTTCAAACTATAGTATCATGTACTGAATGTTAACCTCAAACTTCGTTGGATTTTGACTGAATATTGGAAATAGAGAGTAAGGTAGCTTACAAAGTGCTTTACTATTAAGAAAATAAATGTTATTTTCTATATAAATTTATGTAATAGGCCTCCTAAATAGTTTAGGCAAGATAATAGATACATAACAGGGTAGCAGTTGCACACTTCCACAGGTGTGCATCAACTGCTCCAGGTCACACTCAGCCTGGAACAGTGAGTGTCTTACACAAGATACAGGAGCTGAAAACCACTGACCGAATACATTATTGGGGGGGGGGGGGTTAGAAGAATGGTATGGCCCTTGCCCTACCAGTCTTCTCTATTAGCTTCTCCAAAATGGTTACAACTCCCATCAGAGAAGTAAGTATTGCTACTCAGACATCCGTTGCAGACATGAGCACAAGCACAACATGCCCATATCAATGCAAATATGGCGCTATTGCCACAAAGGTTATAACAACTAAGACCACAGATATTGGCAGCAATACACATGTGATGTCGACCACTCCAGGAGCAGTTGTGAAGGATCTACTAGCAGGAGTTGCCAAAGTAATGTCACCTTTGATACCAGCATCTGCAGTGACAGTCGTAGCAACAACATCTGCTACTAGTGGAAAAATTGAACAGAGGCTATGGGGTCTAAGGTTTAGCCAGATGGATCCAACTCAGTTTATGAAGTCCCCCTCTTCATCCCCTCCCAGACCACTGAGTGGTAGGGAGAAGAAGGAGAAGAGATTGAAAAAAAAAGAACATAAAGAAATTTGACTATTTTTTACTGGGCTGGAAATGTCTGACTCATCTTTGGAGCTAGAAGAATTCGAAATTCTGGTGGACGAGACTGTTCCCGTTCCTCAGCAGGCATCAAATGAAGTTCTCTCCCCCCCCCCCCAAATTGGTTTGGGTGAGGCTAAACAGGTAGGAACAGTGGAACATGAATGGATTTATGTTTCACAAAAATGATTACAACTCTTAGTACAGACTAAACCAATAGCTCTCTGATTAAAGGAGACACATTTTACACCAACACACTACCCAGTGCTAAGAGGGTATGACGTATATAGGAAGGATGATACCAAGGGTGACCAAAGGGGGGTTAGTTCGAAACACTGTCCACTGCAAACCTATTGCTCTCACCTATACCTCACAAGCAGTGGCAATGAGGACACATGGTCAGATTCAACTGGCCATCTGCCACCAGCATGCCTGTTGTTTTTCAATGAATTGACAGAAATTTTGCATTTCTCCTTTTGAGAGTTTTCAATTCCATAATGCATTGTGGGGTTCCACCACTGATTGCCCCAGGGATCGAATGGTTGCTGCATTAATAAAGTAAGAGCATATCTATATCCTCAACACTGATGAAATGAGAGCTGCTTCAGGTTCATCCTCTGCCATTGACCTTTGCTTGTGCTCTTCTTCACAGAAGTGATTTACCAGGCAGCTGACAGTTCTACGCCGAAAAGATCAGGAATGCTGCGACGGATACTACCCGTCTTCTGGTGGAACAGCGAATGTCATTCAGGGTCAGAAAAGGGTGCTGCGTCATTTTAGGTTGCAGCCGAGAAACTAGCAGCATTCTGTGTTGCAAGAGCGAAGGCGCATTGTTTAATTAAGGAGAGCAAGAGAAGGTCAGTCCAAAACTTTGTGAGCACAATTAACTGGTCCACAATATTGTCAAAGTAATGGGAGTCTATCTGCCGTATATCTGGAAAGTGCTCTCGCCCACAAGTATCTGGAATACTGGATCAGTGGTGTGTAGTCTCCAACGAGCAAAGCAAAGTGCAGCTGATGGCTGAGATCTGTGTTGCTATCTCTTCATCTGCCAGATTTGACCCAACAGTTCAACAGCGAAGAATTGCTGTTGAAAGGTATGTTTTAGCTTCGACTTGTCAGATTCGCAGTCCTGCAACAGCCCTTTTTTCATTTTGGGAGTTGGTATTTGCATTAAAGAGCACAAAAGACAGTGCCCCCGGGCCTGATCTGATCCAGTACCAGATGCTGAGGCATATTAGAAAAGATGCCAAAGAGTAAATTATGGATATTTTTAACTCTATATGGATTAAGGGATACTTCCCCCACTCATGGAATGAAGCAATGTTAATACATATTTTAAAACCTGTGAAGGGCAAGATGTCGCCAAATAGCTATCGTAGTATTACCCTGACAAGCTGTATGGGGAAAACACTAGAGAAATGATAAGCCACCAGCTGGTATGGTGCCTTAAATATATCTTAATTCATTTAATTTTACTTTGATTGGTCTTTCCAGAGATTATCCTTTCCCATAGTTATCATTGGTTTATTTCCCCCACTATTGCTGTCCCTGTCTCTCCCATCTGGCTCATCTTAGCATAATCAACGTGGTGAGTCTCAGTTTCTGCACATCCAATCCCCATGACACATTTTCTCCTCAACTCATGATTAAGGTTTATACCAAAATATTGTAAAGTGTGTATGTGTTTGTGTTACTTTCCTGTCTTCATCTGCAGTGGTTGACAGTTTGATTTCCCTTTTTATCCTGGTTTTCATTGCCTAACAGCATTTACATTGTCACTATTATCAAATTATTACAGGGATATTAATACCCGAACATTTTAACTCAGATAAGGTAGTAACATTGTAAATGCATATAGGTGATATACTTGACTAACAAATGGCTAGTATACACTGCGTACTGCAGAAACACATTTCGTATTACATGCACAGAAAGTAGCTTTGTTGCTTTGTGCCAATTACTTTTGATCAACAGTAATGATAAAATCAACCTCTGATAAACGTGTTGATAATTTATTCTCTTAGTTGTATGACAGTTTCTTGGATCAAATAATGAATGACCTAAATTATTTATGAATTCACATCAGATATGATATCTTTAAGTGCAACAATGATTTAAAAATTTGCCTATTTTTAGAGGTGTGTCATTGCTAACTGTGGTGAGATTCCTTCTGCTGGGGACTGGCACATCATTGAAACTGATGGAACCGAAGATACTTTTCCTCCATACCCTGAGGACTGGAAACCTGCCCAAATAGAGGTATTTTTTCTGTATGCCAACATTACCTTTCACATCTAGCTTTAATGAAATATTGCAAGTAGTTGTCGTTCAAACAGAAAATAGAGAAACTGATTTTGGGGGTTCCTGATTATCATTTGTATACATTGACTAACTTGAAGCATTTTTATGTGATTCTCTGCCATATAAGTACAAAGATATCCATCTTATTATATACAACAAATGATAGGCAAAGATGAAAGCAGGAGTGTTGCTGGGAATACAGAGAAATAAAGAATATATTTTTACAATATTTTGGTTTAAACCCTTATTATTTGAAGGAGAAGCAAGCCACTGGGCTAGCGAAGTAGGTACACATTCAAACTCACTGCATGACTGAATTGGCGATAGATAGCAGAGTATTGGGGTGAGGCAGTAAATAATGCAAAGTAAAATGTCAATAGCTGTGGAAAAGCAATGTCATAGGTGAAAAACACAAACAGATATATGTATGTAAAAATAAAATAATAGAATCAATAATGGAGTATTGACGATGAATAAATAAAAAATAAGTGATTGGTCTACTCATTGAGATTGAGTTCAGGGTGATGGCTGGTGTCAAGGATTTGTTGGTGAGCCAATTCCCATCTGTGGGGTTCAGGAAAACTCTTGCAACTCTCATTTTAAGGCCCTATTAACCCTGTACTGGTGGCATGGATTACATATGTAGTCCACTCAAGCCATTTCTAATGGGACTTTTCAGAGTGCGACTACTGCAGGGTTAAAACTTTGCAGTTCCCAGGTGATGTGAAGGATACTTGAGTGTCTTGAGAATATCTAATAAATCACATTGAATGCAGGGGAAAGCATAAATGGCACAACTCCCAGGAGATGCATATCCTACCAGTCTCACATCACCTGCAAGGAAGTCGGCCACCAGTCACGTCTCTTGGGAGTCTTGCGAAATGTGGCAGATGAACACACATTCAGCGTTAAGTTTGTGAGTGAATTTGAGAAAATAGTACATGTAATTAGTATTCAATAATTTTCTTAACATTAAAAACTATTTCAAATTGGCTTTAATTAATATTTGGCTTTAATAGACTGTTGTGTAAGATTGTGACAATGCTAGATTGTTACTAGTACTCAGGAGCTAACAAAGTGTGGAGGGAACAATCAGTCTTCATGGCATAGTTAGTTTAAATAGCTACTGAAGCAATATTAATCAACAGCAAACATTTTTATAGTAATCAGTCAGATGTATATGCGAAAGAATCAGCAAACAGTTCAATAAATCAAAAGTTAATTTTTTAAATTTTATTTTAGTTGTAATTTGTACAGTTGTAACCTGTCATTTGATGAGATAGCACTTTCTTCCATAGAAAATATTTACTCTTGTTGGGCATGCATGATGTAACATCAAGAAAACTTATTTAATTAATTAACACCACATTAAAAACCTTGTATATTTATTTATTTTTCATTCATTCTTATCACTAGCATTAATTTCAAAATTTCATGCATGATCAACATCCTTTTTGGAATTTGTTTATTTACCTTCTCTACATTTTCCCCCTCTTTTTATTTTGTATGTGTGATTTAAGCATGGCAACACATTCTTCAGATTTTTTTTCTTTTTCTATAATAGTTGTAGTAAGAATATGCAACAATGACATCATCATCACTTGACATTATGAAATACTCAGTTAGAAGCCACCTACTTAGTAGAACGAAGTTTGCCACAGCTAGAGGCGGACTAACGAGACTTTTTCACTTCATACTATCCTCAGTGTGTGGTACTAGGTCACCTGTTGGTATGATTCTAGCAGTCCACTCAAATTGACAATAAGTCTGTATTCCATCTCTTCGGAATGGGCCTAAAACATTTGTTGAAGTTGTTAGATCTGGCATGGGCTGCAACAGCATGGTGTAGATTGCAAGTATAATCTGTTTGTCTGTAGACATTGATTCCGATGCAAAGCTGGCTAATATTGAGGTGTTTACAAGAGCTAGTGCAATGGAGACAGTTTAATTGGTATTTGAGATTCATTGTGATACATTTAGCATGTCCAGTGATGGGATAGCTTTCGCCTACGGTCAAATAGGAGGAGGTTGTAGTATTCGGATACATACTGTAAGTTTTGCAGCATGGTCTGTTCTAAAGAAATGATCCGTCTGGGGATTTGGGGGAATCCAAAAGTGTTTATTTGTGAAACAAGATGTTCTTTAGATTTGCTGGTTTGCTGAAATGTGGTGGGTGCAGTGGGTAGGATTTTGGGTAAAAGGATATGCATTTCAGAGAAGGAACATAGAATGTCATCTCCACATCACAGGATTAATGGAGTTAAGACCAGGAGAGAACTGAGTGTTGAATACAAAGCTGTGGTTGGTCTTTCGAGATGTGAGTTGTGTGGAGGATGCGAAGTAGCACAAGAAATTTATTTTAGTACAAAATCAGTCTAGTAGGTTTGGGAAATGAGGGCTTGTGATTGATTTTAGGAGTATCTGGAAAGGAGTTTTTCGTTAGAACAGATGTGTGTGCCATAGATTGCCATAGAAGGCCGTAAGGTAGGGATGACAACAGTCGAAATTGTTGGAAATTAGTTGACTTGATTTGTATTATGGTGAAAATGGCACCCTGTTGAAGGGCAATTTCCTCATTGAGTAATGTGATGGGTGTAAGAGAAGGTCCAGGTGAGGTTAATGTAATTGGTACTGTTGAGGGAATTGAGGAAGTCTAAGTTCCACTGTAGATTCAAGTTATAGATATATCATTTATGTTTCTCAATCACACACTGGGTTTAAAAGGGGCATGCTTCATGCAGTGATCCTCAGGATGTCCCTAAAATAGATATGCATAGGATCACTTCATGCAAGTACCCATAAAAGTGCCACATATATACTAGTGTATTTGTAAATTAAAGGAGGAAAACAATGATGTATGAAACGGTATATTGGGAAAACTGTGTGGAAAATGTTCCAGGACACTGACACACTGACAGTGGGGTATGTTTGTATACAAGGAAGTTACATCAATGGAAATGAGGAAACACTCGATAGGTAGACCAGTGGGGACTCTGAACAAACATTCAAGGAACTATTGATAATTTTTGATGAATGATGGGAAGTTCCACACATTGATTGAAGATGTTGACCCACCTTGTTCGAAATCCATTCAGTGGGCCACAGATTTCTGTTCTGAAGGATCTGCATCTCCAACCAACATGCAGAACCTTACGTCATGCATCAAAGACTCTGCACAATTCCTTGAATGTTAGTTCCCACTCTTTTACCTATAGACTCTTTCCTTGTCTTTACTGTATACCAGTATCTCCCTCTGTCAGGGTGTCAATGTACTAGAACACTCCCCCCTCCGCCTTACACACACGCACACATATATACACACAGTCTTCCCAATACATCCTGGCTTAATGTTTCTTTTTAAAATCTTCTTCCTCCTTAATTCCCAAATATATACCACAGTCAGCCTGGTGAATAATTCACCAAGTGAGCATCAGTGTTTATATATCTAAATCTGCCTAGTGTGTCACCTACTTGCAAGAATATTGTACTACTTCTGTTTGTAAATTTTGTGTTTGTTGTTCCCAGCTGCCGTCATCTGTAGTAAGTCCCTTTCTGTTCTTAGAACAACCTCCACTTACCAAAGCTGAAGATTGCTGCAGTGTTGAAACTCAGAAAAACACGTGTATTGAAATTTTCGGGCTTATATCCCTTCTTCTACAGTTAACTGAGGTAACTGCCCGATGGAAGCTGATGGTTAACTGACAGTGTAGAACATTGGCTGGTGGCTTGTGGAGGGGGAAAAATCAATATGACGGGAAGTATGGAAGCAGTGAAACATATTGTGGAACAAGTTACGGACACACAGAGGAAGTTGCCAGAAAATAACGAACAGCTAAATTTTGTTTTATATGAATATAAAATGCTTATCTACAAAAATATACATAAAAAAGTACAAAGATATTACACACTACTCAAAGATTAGCTCAGATGAGTGATGGTTCTGTAGTAAGAGAAAGAGCGGATGAGGAATAGGTGTTATGTTAAGACCTGGCAGCTGTCTGGTACCCAAGTTTCACTAATAAGCCAGTTCCCATCTTCTAAGTACAGAGATGCTGCAATTTTGATGGCATTGACAGTGAAGCATTGTTTAAATTGTTGGTATCATATGTGGTGGCATGATAAGATACTGGGTGGTAAGGGTTCTGGGTAAATACTGTTTGTCTGCATCCATTCATTCTTATTGCCAGTATTCATGGTATAATAACCTATGTATGATGCTGGGCAATGGTTACAAGTGAGTTGATATGCTAGGTGGGAGGATACACAAGTGGCAAGTGGTATGATGGAGATGCTTCACCCGATTACTGGTTTTATGAAGGTAGTGGAGGCAGTTTACATGTTGCATGATTTGCAGTGGAATCTGTTTCAAGGAAAAGAGCCTTGGGGCTGTCTTGTAAGATGTAGAGGCCCATGCTCATGGACTAGTAATTGGCTGAGGTACCAAGAATTTAGTGCCCATCAGAATAAATGGACAGAGATGGTAATTATTTACCAGAACCCTGACCACCCTGTACCTTATCATGCTATCATAGTCCTTGTGGACAAAAGCAGCATTTCAGAAGGTGGGAACTGGCTTATCAATATAAACTTGGTGTCTAACAGCTGCCAGTTCTTAATTTAAGACAACAACAGTAATCTTCTTACTTTTCCACCCATTCTCCATACCATCTCTCTCTTCCCTCAAAACCACCACACACTAGAGCTAATCTTTGAGTAGTGTGTAATATCCTTGTTCTTTCTCTTTTTTAATGTATATTTTTGTAGATATGTGTTTTATATTTATATAAAAGAAAGTTTTGATCATCAGTATTTTCTGCTGACTTCTTCCGTGTGTCAGTGACTTGTTCCTGTGATATGGTTCACTATTTTCGGTTTATGCATTTCGACACCCTTCCGTAGTTCCCATCATATTACTTTTTCCTCCTCCATGAGCTGCCTGCAAACAAACTGCACCTTCAGTTAGCTGCCAGCCTCAATCAGACAGCTATCTCACTCTGCTGCTGAAGAAGGGATATGTGCCCAAAAATTTCACTGGTCTATATGTCTATATTTTTTCCATGTTTCAGCAATCTTCAGCTTTGGTAAGAGATAGTTATTTGCCTCTCCACATGTTTAATGTATCTGCTTTAAGTGCATTTATTTCATAACAAATTAGGCTAGGGAAATGGGCCATCACTTACCTTTAGATGATGGATGTGAGACGTGAACACACAGAAAAGACGAAACCACATGTGATGAAGTAATTTTAAGGTCTAGCCCTTTATCAACAGGAGAACATTACAGGGGATGGGTGTTGTGGCAGACTGTCTCACATAAAGACTCTTGGTCAAGAAAATGGTGGGGGTAAATTCAAACTGAGAATAGTTAGAGGGGCTGTGATTCAGAGCTAATGCCCAAACATAGATAAATGTCAAAACTGATCACTGATGGGCAATAAGAGAAAAATAATATAATAAAATAAAATATAAATAAGAAAAAGATTCAAATATAAATAACTAAAAGATATTAAAAATTAAACGAAAGACTCTATGAAGTCATACATCACCTCATCTTAATGGTGGTTCAATTACGTAGTGGGGATGGAGGCAAAGTTAGCATTAAAGGAGGAAAGGGGGGTGGGGGACAAGGTAAACATAAATGAAAATAATAACTGGATATTATCTTGAGTTGAGACCAGGTGGTTGCCTCTTGCTCAGTTTTTACTGATAGGCATGTTCCTACCTTCTGAGTTCAGAGGAGCTGTTACCATAAGGGAGGACTCTGACAGCATGGACCGTCGAAATTATTCGTGTCATGGAAGATGGCACGGACAGCTACTGGGTGATTTGGTTTCTGTGTGAATTCTGTCTTGTCTGTGGCCGTTTATTCTTATGGAAAATTGATTTGTGGCCAAACCTATCTATGAAGTGAGACAGAGGAGAATTGGCTCTATCTTAAATTTAGTCTTGATGGTTTTCTGGTACCCAGTTGGTACTAAGAAGCCAGTTCCCACCTTCTGAGATGTTGGTTTTGTCCGAGAGGACTCTGATGGTGCGACCGCGAAGCATGTGTTGAAATTGTTGGTGGCAAGATAAGATACAGGGTGATCAGGGTTCTGGGTGAGTACCGATTGTCTGTGTCCATTCATTCTGATGGCCAGTGGATTCTTGGTCAGACCTATGTAGGAGGCCGGGCAATTATTACAGGTGAATTGATATATAAGGTGAGAGGATACACAAGTGGCAAGTCCTTTGATGGGGAAGCTTTCCCCAGTTACGGGGTTAGTGTAGGTGGTGGAAGACGGGTGCATATTGTGTAATTTGCAGCGGGATCTGTTGCAAAATGATGTTGGTGTGCCGTAGGTGATGCAGATCTCGACAATGTGGCTTTGGCTTGATGCCAGTTCAAAATTTGCCACAAGATGGCACAGATGTTGTACTGCTTCACAATTGCATGCAAATTATTGTTGTTAAATTATATAATTTTAAATAATACATGTCTCTAGGTGCAAATTGTTTCTTCTGTGCATTGTAACTAATGATGAAATGTCCACATTATAACAAGCTTCCTTGTAGCATCTAGAATTGCAATGTGGTGTGGCATAGATTATTGGCTGGAAGCTCTTGTTCAGTTGACTTTCCCCACATAGTATTCCTGCATAGCAAAGATGTGGGAACTTGTGGCACTCATACATTATACTAGACTCCGATTGCATACAACAATAAGCTTCCTTCCTGGACATTCCAGCACCATAAATGTAGTGGATCAAATGAGACCTCAGTGGTGTGTTTTATTACACTCTGACACACCAGTGCCCAACAACATAACTATGAGCTAAGTCCACGATGGTGCATAAGTGTATGAGATATAAGTCTTTCTCGGCGTATCTTCGATATAAACTCTTCTCGGGTTTGCCGCCGAATCACATTTTCTAATGTCGAGTTTTCGGCGACTTCCACTGCCGCCATCATCAGGACTGTTGTATCTGAAGGAACAACAGAAACTGTTGTTCCTTCAGATACAACAGTCCTGATGATGGCGGCAGTGGAAGTCGCCGAAAACTCGACATTAGAAAATGTGATTCGGCGGCAAACCCGAGAAGAGTTTATATCGGTGCATAAGTGTTTTACATATTATTTTATGCAGTAAAAGTATGCAGATGAAGTTGAAATGAAATTAAAAAAAAAATTCATGCTAAACAATTTCTGAAGGTAAAAGTGAAGAAAAAAAATATTCAATACAGTCAGGATTTGAACACGAGTCAGAAAATAATGAAGTGGACACCTTTCCACCTATACTACACTAGCCAATGAGAATATTTGGCAATATATTCTGTTATTGGAAGAACATTTGTTTTTTTCCATGTAAATATCTCAAAAGTTAGGGTGCATTTGAAGGAACTATCCCAGACCCATAGGGTATGTACCCTTCAACATATATGTAGGAGATTGAAATCCCTACTTAACATGCTTGATGGTTTCCAAGTTAATTCTAATATATAATGTTTATTTGATGATTTTATAATTCTTTCAATAAAAGGCTTCTTCATTTTCATCAATTGTCATTAATATATTTACTCTAGTTATATATTATTGTCTGAATAAGAAACTCTATTGAAATGCTTGTTGCTTTCATACAGCAGTTTCTTTCAGCCCTCTGATATAATGACATCTTCTCAAACCATTAATATAAGGTAGAGCAGCAGAACTGAAAGCTAAGTATTAGTTGGAAGAACACTAAGGATAAATAAATAAAAATGGAGAGGACAATTTTTTTAATTCAAGATAAATATCTCCATCTGCAAAATTATGTGCAAATGTCCAGCCAGCTATTGTGATTTTCTTATTTCATCTTCATATACCCTCATGTCATTGACCATTTCAATTTTATGTTCCAGATCCACTGTTCATATAAAATTATTTTTCTACCACATGTATTTTAGATTTTGTTCATCTATCTTAACTGTTTCTGGGATAGAAAAGGTAAGTTGAAAGAAATGTTATGAGCCAATATTTATACTGAAAAGAGAAACATGCATTATATCAATCACTTATCAAAGATGAAGGAAGAATGGGTGTGCTGGCAAAAAATGCCACACAAGCATTAAAAAAAAAAAAAAAAAAAAAAAATGAGTACTGCCCTTGCTCATGATTGTAGAGGCTGAAGCACATCTTAGCATTGGCACCCATACTAAACCCCATCAAATAAGTTTGTATGTTATTATTGTTAGTTCGAAGCAGAGGTGATGAAAACAATATCATTAGAAATTTTATGTGCCTATAGGAAATTAATCATAGGAAAAAATAGGAAAATCTAGTGAAATGATGCTACCAGTATTAAGTGCGAATGTGGTGAGGACCAAACGATGAACCATATGCTCGAGTGCCCTGTAACAAAGATGACCTGTATCGAGCAACAGCGAATGCACTTGAGGTTGCGAAGTACTGGGCAAAATGTGTTTAAAGCGGCTAATTGGTACAATATATTTAACTGTGTATTTGATGTGTATGATTTGAGAATAATAATAGGAAAAAATAAAAATGTATGTAGTGACAAACTGTTATACAAATGTGTACATAATGAAAATAAGGAAGGATGAGGAAAATAAACCTGTAATTCATCGTATACGAGGGCAGGAGGTAGTATTCTTGAGGACACAAATACTGGTAGGAAGGTACTATAGCAAGGGGAACTCACCACATTATTTATGGTATATGAGATAAGTTGTAGTGTAGGTGAATGGTAAGTTTGCACAGTGTTGGGGTTACAGTAGGTTGTGGTGGGTGGAGTCACATTGTATGTTTTACAGTGAGACATGTTACAAAGTGAGCAGCCGTGAGGTAGTTCAGGTGCATCAGAGAGGGTTGGTATGTGCGGACAAATTAGATGGTTTGCTGAAGGAGATGTTAGAAGGATAGTGAGAAAAATGCAAAGCATTTCAGGAAAAGATCTGAGAAAGTCATAGCTATGGTGAAATATTTGATTCAAGGATTCAGAGCCCTGGGGTTTTTGGTTGAGCATGGAAAGTGTTTTGATGTGAGGGATGGTTGATAGACTGGGATATCAGTTGATGAACCCAATTCTTGGGGTGCGTAAAGAATTCCTGATCAGAGCCGATTTATCTCGTATCATATGGCTAGTCTGTCGCGGAATAAGTGTTTTGGGTGAAGTGTAGGCTTGTGGGTTTGATGTGGATAGAGATGTGTAAGTGGCCATTATGTATGCAGATCTACATCGAAGAATGTGATGCAGTTTTTAGAGCAGGGCCATGTGAAGGTTAGAGAGTGGATGTTACTGAGGGAGTTTATGAAGTCAAAGAGGTTTTCACCATAGGTCCAGGTCATGAAAATGTCATCTGTATATTTGAATCACACAATTGGTTGTAAGGTAATATTTTAAAGTAAGAATTCTTCAAGTCTGCCTAGGCGGGTGCTTGTGAGTGCCTGTGTCATTGCTTTGTACCTGCAGCTACATGTGGCACTGGATGTTGAAGAAAACTGAATAATGTATACCAGAGATTTAAGTAAGACAGTTTTGAGAAGTTTGTGTGGTAATGTTAAAGGGCACTAGTTTCCTAACAATTAAGGATGTTGGTGTACAGAGTGGTCTATGGTGACGAGGAAACAATCTACATGTAGAGGGGAGAAGATTGTCAGTAGTGAAGAGGGGAATATTTTTTATTTATGCTGGGACAATAAGAATAAATATTTGTAAATGATGGTACAGGAATGCAGATATGCACTCCTTGGGTGACCCAAATGGTAGGCTATGGAGCATCAGGATTCCTCACCTTATGTCTCTTGAGCAGGAGGTATAAGGCAGGGATCCAAGGTTTTTAGGAGAGATCTTTTAAAGTATCTTGTAGATCGAGGGTTGAACAGATTTCTAGGCATATGTAATTTTTGGTTTGTGGGTTAGGGTTGGTATGTGGAGGTGTTTGAGTCTAGCTAAGATATTCAGCCTTGTAGTCACTATGATCCATATTACAGTCGTTGAGTCCTTCTCAGAAGAAGAATTCAGTGATACTTTGATTTTTGGAGAATTCTCTCATGTCCCGTATTTCTGTATGATTCAGGTTATTGGGGCATGGGTTTTAATTCAAGAAGTGAGGTGATGAGAAGGCAGAGCTGAATAACTCGTGGATTAGACTAAGGGGAAGGTTAGATAACTGGGATAGGGATAGGAGTTTGTTTCCAAATTGTCACATCAGTTTTCAATCCTGTCAGTAGAAGCAAAATAATGCTGCCACCAGATAGAGAGGCATGGGAGAATCTCTGAAAAGATTAGTGTGGTCAAATTTTGGAGTTGGAGAGGGACTGACAACCTTGGAGAGCAGTAGGCCGAAGGTGGGAGTGAAGAATGAGAAAGAGTTAACAGAATAGATTTTGGATTTCTTCAGTGGCAGGAATTAAATAGGGGATGGGTAGTAGAGACGTGTGGATAAAATTGAGAATGTGGGAAAGATGTGGTGTTGTGGCCACATGTGTCAAAATGACAGTTTCATTGTTACGACTATCCCATTATGTTGTTTGGGAAGACATGGGGCGGAAAGTATGCATATGTGTTTTTGTTATGCCATTGCACTGATAAAGAATGGTCTGTAGGTAACAAATCTGATGAGAGTGTGTGAGGGAAAGGGTTTTAAGTAGGGAAATGGTTGGATTGAGTGTTAGCAGGCTTTTTGAACATATATTTTAAGGACTGGATGGAAGAGCACTAAGGATGGTTGAAAGTTGTACATGTATATAGCAGATGGCACACAAGTATGGAAAGATATTGGTGTAAGAATGAGAAGTAATGCATGGAAGGGAGAAGATGACCATGACCACAAGCTGACACTCTATTTCAGCCACAAGGGTGTAGGAAGATTCTCTTTTTTTAGGTAAGGGTGTCAGTGATTGGAATAAGATACCAAGAGAAATGATGAATAATTTACCAAAAATGTTGAAAGTATTTAAAGTTAAAATTTGTAGAGGGCAAATTTAGGACAGTGCAGGAAAGAAGGGAAAAATGGGTGTGTAGGGAAATTGCCACCAGAGTGTGTGCTCAATTTCAATTAAATCAAATTTTTTAAAAAAGTTTTATAGTAAGTCCAATATGTATCCTGCTTTTCACTAAATATTCTGTCTAATATTAAACTATCTGCATCAAACGAAACACTGTTTACAGCCCAGCCATTTGAGGCAGACACATTTGCTTCGATCAAGAATCCCTCACCTTATACTCATTAATCTTACATAAGCTCTTACAACCCACAATTATCATCCAAAATTGCTGCATAAACAGATATGTTGAACAATAACCTGTCCAGCATACTGTGATGGCAATCATGCACAACCCAAAACCAACTGTAATCCTATCTTCTTCACTCAGTTTTTTCCTGTAATCCTGAACCAAATGCTCTGTCATGTCTATAACTTTCTCCGAAATGCATCATATTCTCTCCACTGTGTTAACGCACCACATCACCTTCAGCCAACCAACTAACTTGAAAAATTTACTTGTCCACAAATAACAACCGACTAACGCTCCTAATCTGTCTCACAGCTCCTTCCCTTGTAATACCAACATATTCTGGATACCAGAAACCCCCATCTTTATCCATCTCACCCTAATAAAACTGTAACTTTCATCTATAGTTTATTCATTTATTTTTACTTTTAGAAATTTACTTACAATTTTTGTGCTTCATCTTTTATTTTCATAATTAGTAGTTATACTGAAATATTGTGTTTATGTAGTGTTTTTAGCCACTGGAGCCCTCCTGCCTTTCATCTTTCGTACGCAGTATGTCCGTGTTATCTTACCTTGCCATGTTACTTCCTCTTATATCTGATTCATGTATTCTGCTTTTGTTTGATTCATAAACAGTTAGTAACTTAAAAATAAAGAGAATGACAGAAGATAAAGCTGTCATTTGATGTTTAGAATTGAAATTTCTTTTTTCATTTTTTTTCAGATAAACTACTTTGAAGATGTTGTAACCAAAATAAAAAATTCTGGAAACTATTTTTTCAATACTGAAAATCTGATTGAGGCATGCCGTAAATATAAAAAAGGATTACGTTATATAAAATGGTAAGATTAATTGCTAATCTGATCCATGTTCAAAGGGATGAACTGGCTTTTAATAATAATAATGGCAAAGTTAAAAAATATAAAACATTAGAGAAAGGCTGCATCGCCTACCACTTTGATGTAGGGCTGCACCGAAATGAACCAACAAAGTACATGAAGTTTCAGGCAAATGAATATTGTTGGAACTAGATGGGCTTAGGACCCATTCACTACCTTCTAAATCAGGCTCCTGCCAACAAAGGATTTATATATCAAACTTTCAAAGAGCTTATATTTTCACGTATCTTTGCATTACTGCATTGTCTTATTGTTGATCAGAGTAAGTGATGGATCCTTTTAGTCAATTATTCTTCCAGCCCACTAAATGCCAATAACAAAGTTCCTTTGGCAATAACTTCATCTGCTCGTTTTTTTTACAAGTAATACATTCTTTTAGTCTTAGAAATGTATTTACAGGGAAACTGTTTAATTCGCTTGCATACTATGTTTGATCTTAAAATAAAGTGTGTTTTTTATGGTCTGCCCTTGTCTTCCTTACTTACGTCATCCACTTTCAGTTCTTTGCTTGGAACCTAAAAATAGTTCATCTATTGCACATGCTTGATGCATTTACATCACTTAATTTAGTGACAACCGTGTGCACCTGCAGGTTCCATCCCAAATTCTTTATTTTATATGTTACCAAATTTTTCAAGCAAAACTAACAGAAACAAGTGTATCTGTCTTTCTTAGTATCATATCCTAGTCTCTAATCTGGATATTCATAACTTTGGTTAATTATAGCACAGTATAGTACCATACCATTTGCTTAATTTCTTGCAACCCTCTTACTAACTAGATTTATTTATTATTATTTAATTGCAATGGAGCACAGGCTCCTGTGGCAATTTCCCTACACACCCATGAGGTATATCACATAATTTCTGAACTGTCAAATTTAAATTACATATCATTAAGGAATAGGAAGCGGCTTTTAGGCCATGTAAATAACAAAGGATATGGAAAATAAACCAAAACTCACCAACATTAAAGGCTGGAGAGCTTCAATGAGTGTAAAACTCAACCAGTGTGTTACATACTGTTTGCAGCCCTCCAGCCTTCAACTTTGGTGACTGATGGACTGTTTTCCCTATCCATTGTTATTCAAATTGCATATCACTGATGATTGAATCTAAAAGTAGCCAGTATGATAAAATAGTTGCTGTGGGCATTTATATTTCTGCTCTTTTCATTATTTTTTTGTTATTTCCCTAGCATCTAACCTTTTTTTTTGTCATCCCAATATAGACGTAAGAATCTAATACTGCTTTTTTTCCCCAACTACCAGTTGTACATTTTATACGCCCTTAACCATTTGGGTGGGCAGCACAGCCAAAGTGTAGGAATTTTCATTGCATATCGTAGTAATTTGGAAAGGTCCCTCCCAAAGAAAATTAAACTTCTTAAGTTCATGATCAAGGACAGATGATTGATAACGTGTCCTGACAAGCACTAAATCTCCAATGTTATAGCTGGTTGGTTTCAAATGCTCATCATGTTTTTTTCTTTCTCTTCAGCACATGCTTAGTCAGGTGTTGCAACACTAAACTTAGCTTCTCGGCATAGTCTACGTATCTCTCTGAGAAATTGGTGTACTCCTGTACCATCCTAGGTGAAGGTCCCTGGAATCTCATGTGCAGCAAAAGATATGGAATCATGTGGTATCGTGTTGATAACACTCTCTATATTGGGGATCTCAAAAGACGACTTACTGTGATAATCACCTGCCCAATTCTTTCATTACTTGCTCCACTCGATTCCCTTGTGGGTAATAGAACGATGTTTTCAAAGCCTTTATGTTCAATTGTTGCAAACCCTTGTGCCAAAGTTTCCCCATAAACTGCGGTGCATTGTGAGTTAAAATATTGTTGGCAAACCCTAGCTGGGGAATATAGTCACGAGTGCTTCAGTTAAGTATAGCTTTTGCATTTTCCCTTTTGAGTGGATATAGTTTACGAACTTTGAAAAACATCTAAAACAACACAAATATAAGTTACCCCTCCTCGTGAACTCGGCTAGGGTCCATAGATACCAAGAGAGAGAATATCATTCGTTGTCTTGGGTATGATGCTCTGCATGCAGCAGCTATTTGCAGTATGTGTCTATACATATTTGGAAAATAGAAAGTTTCAGCCAAAATTTTATAACACTTATTCGCACCGTAATGGCCATAGCTTAAATGTTGATAACATTTTTCAGGAATCCACAGCTTCCAATCGTCACTAGTTTCGTGATTCCTGCAGAGAAGTATTCCCGATTTAGTACAATAAAAGTTAAGTAAATGCAGTGAGGGACCGTTCTCACTCAACTTAGCAACTATTGTGTTTATAGCATCATCTTGTTATTGCTCTTGGTTAGTGTTGCAGCTTTGTGAAAAAAAACATGAAAAAAAACCTAGCACCCGTGTTTTTTTTTTCTAATTTTTTTTTTTTTTTCAGAAAACAATATATTTGATAAATTATAGTTTTATTTAAGGAACTTCCATTTTACATGTGTGTTTTAAGTCTTACTTAATCATATAATGTCTCACATAATTATTCATAAGTGTATCTATATAGGTAACATAATTTTATTCATCCTCTATATCAGTACCACATTCACTAGTATCAGCACTACCAACATTAGTTCGATCGGTGTCGGAATTTTCTGTCTCTTCTAGATCCATAACTTCAGAAATAGTTAAATTTTCTTTTACTGGTTGTTCTTGTATTGTACGCAAAATATTTTGAAATTGCAATTTTAAATAGTGAGCAAAGTACACACTGTGCATAAAGACTGTGCTGATAATTCTGTGTTACGGTCTTTTAAGTTTGAATTAAAATCTATTATCATACAAAATAGGAGCTTTACTTCTTTTCAATCGTTTGTTTACACCAACGGTTGCAAGGAAACGATTCATAATTAGGGACCGTGCACAAACTACGTGGCTCGGTCCAGAGGGAGGAGGGGTTAGCTGGAAGGCTATGCTGGGCTACGTGGGCAGAGGGGGGGGGGGGGGGTCCGAGCCAGGCCACGTAACTTTCCTTTCGTAACATTTTTCACAGTTAAAATGAGGAACTGAACTCACAACAGCATGTGAGTATTTATTTCCCTCAGTTAATTATATCCGTATGTAATTTACAATAGTATGACAAGAGAAAACAGTACAAAATGTCTTCTGGAATCAAAACGGAAGAAAGCTACGTGCTACATGAGCGGGGGGGAGGGGGGGCAAAAGCCACGTAGGGCTACGTGGGGGAGGAGGGGGGGTTCACATGAGGCCAAAATGGAGCTATGTGGTTTATGCACGCTCTCTTACTGACAATTTAATGAGTCAGTACCACTATACTCTGAGAGTTAACAAGTATACGAATATAAGGAAAGCCCAATAAGTAGTAAAAAGAGGCAAAAAACCGTGGATAAATTTTAAATTCCTAATTTTTTTAAAAGATCTGTAGGTAATTTTGTAGGGTTGGCAGCACTATTTCAAATAGCAAGTAGCGATCCAAACAATGGGGAATGGGGATTTCTTCTCGCGCAACCTAGTCTCTTCTGGAAATCTCCGTTCAAAAAGAAAATTTCAGTCAATTTTGCCAATATTTTCGTAATTTTTTCCTACTGAACCAGAAAAATATAGTAGATTTTAAACTAAGGGAAGTACTTAGAATAAACTCTAAAACATTCATTTTAAACGATAACTGCCTTACAAATTTGAAATTTATTACTTGTGAAAAAAACGTGTCCCAAAAAAAAATTTTTTTTTTTCAAGTTTTTTTTTTCAAGCCAGAAAAAAAACCGTTTTTTAACAACACTATTCTTGGTTCATGTTTTTAAGGCAAGACCGCATTTCCATTTCCTCTGAAACTTGCTTTATATACAACATTTTAGGATTTGATATGCAAAGGACAGATAAAGTGCAGTCCCACCAGCAACATGGACAGTGCATCCACCACCTGATTGTCCTCCACTGGCAAATACCTTAACTCATAAGCAAATTCTTGGAGTAAAAGGGTCCAGAGAGTCAATCTCCCATTCAGCAATCTACACTTATCCAAAATGATAAAGCCTTATGATCTGAGAAAATAATCACCTTTCTCCCAAACAACAAATATTGAAATTTCTGGAATATCCATACCACAGCTAGACATTCCCGTTGTGTGATGCCAAAATTACGTTCAGCTTTATTCAATAGCCGACTATTTGGAAAATTTCCATTCCTAATCCGTACTTTGAACTATCAGTTGCTATATACATAGGGAACTCTGATATCGGTGAGCTGTAGCGTAAGCGGTATGCTGTTGTGAGAGTTTCTTAACTGTATGGAACTCCTGCTCGCAATTTCCAGTCCATTTCCAAGTGGATCCATTTTTTTTTTAATTGCTCAAAATGGGGTCTATTTAAGATTTGTCCTTTTACAAACTTCCTACATTAATAACAACGGCCCAAAAAACTCTCCAATTGCTTCTTGATCATAGGGGAAGGGAAATCTTTTATGATCCTCTGCTTCTGTCACTGGTAGGTATACCCCTGGGCGTAATTATATGTCCCAAGAATTCTATTTTGTTAGTTAAAGAGACACACTTCCTCAATTTCACCTGCCCCCAATTTTTAAAGCTGTTAACCCTCAGGGTTGCTCAGTGCCCTTCAATTGTCGTACTGGCAATCAGTATATCATCTACATATACATGGATTCTCTGAAATAAGGCTCTTATAAAATTTGCTATCATGACATTCAATACGAAAGGTAAAACTGTGAATTGATAACTTTTGCTATTACAACCAGTGGGTTATTGTACGGACTCTGTGCCCATCCAGTGACTCTGTGCTCCAACATTATACTTATCTCTGCCTCTACCTGTTTTTGTTTTGCTATTGGAATTGGATAAGGTTTAATGTTGAATGGCTGGGTGGAATTAACCATAAAATGGCACTCATAATTCCAAACAGGTCCTGGCCTGTCTGAAAACTCCACAAGGATACTGCTCAGTACTTCGCGATATTCTATGTCAACCCTGTCCACTACTGTTTACAAAATGAGATTTAAAGATTTATTAGTTACAGTGGCCAAGAAAAAAGTGCAGTTCCTTACTAGCCCTTACCACTTTTGTTACCAGACTTTACTGATTTATATCTTTTCTTTCCTAAAACAATTCATCAGGACAATTAGTTGTTTGTCCACTGTCTCAAAATGTAAAAGCCACTTGGTACAATCCAATGTAGAACAATCCATGAACAGACTGTAGCCACTCGATTCCGAAAATACAATCAGGTGTAAGTTGAGGGATAATATACACGTGTGTCTCAAAACTGTATCCATTAACTTTCCCCTCTAGTAGTACTTGGGTATTTATAGGTTTGGTTTTGCCACCTGTGGCCATAGTAGCTCTTAACATTGGCACTGGATAAAATATGTCTTTGATTGTGAAGGTTAAATTCCTCAAAAAGCAATTGTGAGATGGCAGACAGCTCTGCTCCAGTCTCAATTAACACCCTGATCAACTTTCCCTTAACCCTTATTTCAATGACTGGTGCTCTTACTAGTGGTACTGAGTTGTAAAGGTCTTCCTGAATGAGATCCTACTTAGGATTATTGTGATAGATGCTAGTGACTCTGTAAATAGGGCTCAGTCCAGGCTCATCGTCCGCCATTGCTTGGGCCAGAGCATTGGCCGGAACTAGTTTTTTTGAAATTCCCCCCTTCTGTTGGTGAGCCAGTTCAGGTTCAGGATCGTTTTCCAATGGTGGGACACTTCTGTGGTATATTTGACCCATCAGTTGTCTCTACCACCTCTACCTATAAATCATAGATGGAGTCACCTGCGTGAATACTGTTGGGAGTTATAAAACTTTCCCCTGCCTTGATTATGATGGGATGTATCCTGTGGACTATCATGTGATATGTTCTGGTAATTTTGGTTCCTAGTATCTTGTGTTTGATAGCTATCTTTCCGTGAAAACCTTTCTTCTGAATTCCAGGAGCACTGGTATATATCTAACACATGTAGGAGCTTTTCTGCTTCCTCAAGTGTGGTAATCCCTTGTGTCACAAACTGTGTTGCTACCTGTTCTGGCATCCGGTAAATGATATCTTTGATTAAAATTATCTCTGGTATGGGTTTATCTAAATAGGTAGCTTTATCTGCTTCCTGCAGAAAGAAATCAAAGTTTAGGAGAGGTCCCCTTCCACAGTGGCCCGTGGCCTATTGATCTACAAACACAGTACTGGATCTCCTGTGAACACAAATGACTGCTTTAAATTCAGCAAACGTAGCACAATTTTGCAGGTGGCCGTCATCCCACAACCTGGCAGGCCTTGTTAAATGTTGGCAAACGCAATTTATTTTCTGAGTAATTGGCAAAAGGTCGGGAATCATCAAAACATTTCAGAAGATTTCCATGTCCATTAAACCTGCTGTACTCCACTTTTTCAGGCACGGTAACCACGCACTGTGCTGATGAGGTTGCGTATGTGTATTCAGTGCATCTGTCACCTGCGTCCTTAACGAAACAACTTCAGCTGTTGCCTGCATCTTTAACGATACAACTTGTTCTTCACAATTATCAATTCTACTACTATTTATCGCACACATTGTGGTCAAGGCATTAATGTTTTATCTACTTTTGAGTTAATCTTTGATACTTGTGTCTGAGTATGTTGTTGCAGCTGGTCCAATGAGGAAATTTCCTTTTTGGATTCATTTAAATCCTTATTCAGTTGTTGGATGTCATTCATATTTTGTCCTACGTGTTCCATAAGTGTGGAGACAGTGTGGTTGATCTCCTCTTTATGAGTATCAAATGATTGTGAAAGTTTGTCAATGTGTGTGTTTATGGTGTGAGAATACTGCTGAAATGTATCCTTGAGTTTATGGTTAAAAGTGACTTCAAGCTGTTTAATTTGATCAGCTTGTGCTTCAAGTGTTTCCTTCCTAGAAGATTTGAATTTTTGGTCGAATGACTCGAATTTCCTATCAAATACTTCGAATTGTTGTCTGTTCCTCCCATGATTTGCGATTTTCTTTTTTAAATGATTCAAATTGTTTAGTCTGTGCCTCCCGTGTTTGTTTGGTTTGTTCTACAAGTGATTCGAATTGTTTAGCCTGTGTCTCTATTAACTGTAAGATTTGGGATAACTGACTTGACTCTGCAGGTATTGGTTGTACACGGTGTACATAATTTGTATGAAAACTCAATACGTCATCATCAGAGGATGACCTGGTGGAGAACTCCGTTTGGTCACAAGACAGCAACTGGTCTGGGTACTACCCGTAATGTCAAATGTGCATCTAGTCCAGTGAGAGATGAAACATAGGTATTTAGTTTTAGGGACGTGTCCTCCCCAGCTGAAAAATTTCTTTCAACCTCATCAAGCACAACTGTGCTTGCAACACTATCAAGGGGAGAATTGCTTTCCTCCACATAGAAATATGTTCCTTATCTAAAGGACCGAAATGAACAAAGCAACAAAAAACAAATTAATTTTAATTTTTTTTTAATTAATTTAATTTAATTGCAATGGAGCACAGGCTCCGGTGGCAATATCCCTACACACCCATCTTCCCCCTATCCTGCACCCACCTACATTTGCCCTCTACAAATTTTATCTTTAAATTCCTTCAAAGTTTTCAGTAATTACACGCCAATTATACAGTAATCACACTTTCTGTGAGACTAGGAATCAACGTGTATGCAGAAATGAGAAATAAACATTCACACTAACTAATCCTTTAATTTAAAAGTTGCTGTTGCTTGAAAGAAAAATAAACTGTTGACATTTATAATGCTTTCTGCGAAAAGGGGGGGGGGGGACAAAAACAAACAAAAGATGTTCAAATGAAAATGTCTTCTGCTGACGTGATGTCAATTTTAATCTTAGAAGTCACTGTAAACAAATGAGCAATATCTTTGTTCCAAAGAACTCTCCATTTACGCTTGCTAAGCAATGTACAAGGCCATCTTACAAAACAGCTCGGTATTTAGAAAATTGAAAGCCACCAAATACTCAAAAAATCATATTTCTGGTTAATTTGTTCTTTACTGAAACAGGGAATTTGTCAAAATTTATCCCGAAAATCACGCAACAAGCCACACAGTTACAATCATGCAATATCTATATGCGTTGTCAATAATACTGCGTAAAAATTCTGAACCTTGCCTGTATAATGAAAAGTTTTAACTTGAAAATTACTATTTTTACATTTACACAACTTAAAATTCTTTGTATTTTAAAACTGCAGCTGAACAATTGAATGCTGCAGGCATAGATGCCGTCAACAGATCTGTAGTATCCATGTGTTTCGCCACACTTATTCTGTAGCCAACAGAAAAGTTCACTTTTTGCTGCTAAATTTACTCGTAATTGCGTATAGAAATATACACATTCACTTTAAAAATTGCACTCGTTTGCTGTAAGAACAGGCTGCTATATAGCACTATGCCACATCTCTGTTTAGCGTACACTATTCCGAAAGAACACGAAAACATTTATTGCAGCTAGCAGCGCATTTATCTGGAGATGGACATGAGTGGAGCAGAGACGTCCATTGTGCAGGGCAGGCTTCAAACTGCTGTCAAAGTCAGTAGTGGCTGGCGTGAAGCTGCACTATTGTAGGTTGCCGCAGGCATCAACCAGCACTGAAGACTGCGTCGTGTAGGCCAGTACTGGAACATGTCGGCGAGCCCAAAAGAGTGGTTTTCAGAAAGACGTGATGATGAAATCACTCTTTGCAGGTCACGACACAACCCCCATGTCGCGATTAGTAATATTGGTTATATGTTATGTAGATTGTTAAGGCTTGCAGGTTCAATATTGTGTTCAGAAATAAATACACAATCACTCAAAAATTTATCCTGGTTTAATTCACATAACATACACTGCCCATCGCCTCCACTGAATGAAATAAGTTTGTTGACCATGGATAAGGCTATCGTGAAACTTCTTCTATTGAGACTAAAGGTTCTGACCACGCTAAAGGCTCGACTGCTGTGTATTCACATGTACTGGAAAACCTACTGACTTAAATGTTCTTCACAACACTTAAAGTTCATATTAAGCGGACAACATTGACTTGCTTTCTCCTCCTCCTTATACAGGGTGCACCAGAGCAACTTACTTATTTGAAAGGTCAATAAAAACAAAAGTACTTCAGTTATTGTTTTAAATTTTTTTTTATTTGAGAATACAATATCCCAATTTTTTTTCATGCAGTCTTGAAAATGACATCAGATAAATGGCGACCTCCATTGCGCATACACTGATGAAGTCGATTTTTGAAATTCGTATCCACTCTTTGCAGCATATCAATCGGTATGTTGGCGATGGCGTCGCGAATGTTGTTCTTGAGGTGTGCTATGGTTCGTGGTCGATCGACATAAACCTGGGATTTCAAATAACCCCATAAGAAGAAATCGCACGGAGTCAAATCTGGAGAGCGTGCCGGCCCTTGGAGATCGCCTCTGAGAGAGATGAGGCAGTCGGGGAAATGTTGTCACAACAATTTCATTGAGTCTCGTGCTGTGTGTGCTGTGGCTCCATCTTGCTGAAACCACACGTTCCTAACGTTCATTTCTTCGAGTCTTGGAAGAAAAAATTCCTCGATCATGTTCCTGTAACAAGCTCCATTCACGGTAACTGCGCGTTCATTTTCTTCAAAAAAAATAAGGACCAATTATTCCCATTACCGACATCGCACACCAGACAGTAACTCGCTCACAATTAAGTGGCTTCTGATGAAGCTTACGTGGAGTTACACCACACAAATAACGCATGTTTTGCTTGTTGACGCAGCCGGATATGTGGAAGTGAGCCTCGTCACTGAAAAAAACGACCGCGTCTTCAGGCAGGTTGTCAATCAGCATTTCACATGCATTTTGACGGGCAACAAAATCGCGTTCAGTTAATTCTTGCACAACAGCCAATTTATAGGGATGAAATTGAAGGTCTTCATGGAGAATTCGTCGAACAGTGGTGTCAGAAATTCCCATAGCAGCTGCGTGTTTGCGAGCCGAACGCCGGGGAGAACGCAAAACTGACTGCCTCACTCTTTCGATATTTTCCGGAGTTCTGATGGTCCGTTGAAGTCAATTTCTGGGTTTAGCGACACTTCCACACTCCCGAAATGAGTTAACCCACGACAGAATGGAATTACGGCCAGGAACGAGTCTGTGAGGAGGAATTTCAAAGCGAGTGTGGAAGGCACGTTGCGTAGCAACAATTGAGCGACCGTTAGAAAAGAAGCTTTCGATTGCGAAGGCCCGCTGCTCTCTAGACCAGAGCATGATGGCAACTGACTGGAGGGAGAAACAAACTTGGGAACTTCCCCCTCCAGATGCGCCACCTCTCGCCCCTCTACCCGCCCAACTCACCGCGCGGGAATTTTTTCAAATAAGTAAGTTTCTCTGGCGCACCCTGTACTAAACAATGTGAAGCCTGCATGTCCTACTATTATAAGAATGCTGCGCTGCAAAATCAGCTGCAAGCATTTGCAGCAACCAGCTACTTACTAAAACTAAAGGAACAGCATTTTCTTGCTCTTTTGTCCTCTTTATATATAACAAAACGAAGCCCGGTCCGTGCTACCAATACTATATGCCTCACTCCTACTTAGCATCAGACATGTTCCGACAGCCAGCTTCCAACTCACTCAACAATGTATCGTGAAGTATCTGAGCTTTACAAATAATTATTTTCAAAATGCTTCTTTCAACCATAATTTCATCAAAATACATTACACGCAATCAATTCATGACAGCTTATCCACTCTCTTTCTCTATATCAAATTAGTCCCACCGCCATATTGATAATCCACTCAGTCTTGTAAGAAACTGCGGCGTGTGCACACCTCCCGAACCACAAGACTCATTCTCTTTAACATGACGAAGGTTTAAAACCGAAATATTGTGTATATTTTTTTGTGTTCGTGATATATGTTCTTCTCCTGTCGCTGCCTTCAACTTTGGTGAGTGATGAGTCATTTTCCCTTTCCTTGTAATTTAAATGTTGTCTAACACACTGGATTTTCATCAGGTTTTAAACACTGTGCAGGCCATGATCTCATGAGTACAGTGAGTTATATTTCATCTTCATGTGCCATCAGAAAGTGAAGAAATAAAGGAAAAAGTGTCTTTCCAAATGTCTGGGGGAACACAGTTCACACAAAAACTACTGGTTAGATTTTCATGGAGTTTTTGACAATGTACATCCTATGGTTCAAAGAATATAATAAGGTATTTTTAGTTTTTATGTGACACAAAAAAGCTAAGAAATTGAGATAAAGGTATTCTTCAATTAGTGTCCATTTAAATGCAAGTTACTTATCTCTGTCAGTATGGTTGTTACAATACATACCAATTTTGTAGTATTATTCAGAATTGAAATGGAATTATTTAGATTTGATGCTGATATTCCCTTCTGGCATGTCCTGTGGGTTGGATTGTAGTTTTGTTAAACTTATGATCCCCTTTACCTGATAGGAATGATCAGCCAATAGGACTCTTCTATTAGGACATTAAGGTTGCAAAAAAATTATCATTATGTGGTTAAAGTTAAGCTGTCAGCCCCTGTAGCTGCAAATCATCAGCCATTTAACTCATTTCTGCAAATCCAATTCTGGTTTACTGTTCATCTTTTCATGTGATTTTGTGTAACCACTAACTCTGGCAGAGGTAGCTGTTCTAACAGTATATGATGGGCATTTCTGTTCAGAATAGTATTCCTTCATTTAATCTACTCCCATTCTCAAACCCTCATTTCAAAATCAAAGTCCTTTCATCGCTCCTTTTTCCTCAAGAGGTAGCACTATCTACCATGTTTCATGGTCTTGTTTTATTTTTTTGCATAGTTAGTAAGTTTCTGGCATATCATCTTGATCTTAATTTGAATTTATATATATGCTAAGTTTTTCACACCCCATTCCTATTGTGTTCCTCTCTTTTTCGTTCCAGTATTTTGAATTTATTCTCTTTCCAAATCAACCATTTCATCATGAGCTTACAGTTTCTCTCACAATCATATTCTCAATTATATTTTCTTTGGGCTATGAAGGGATGTAAAAACTTCAATAAACTTACATTTTCACCTTTCATTTTATAGCTAAAAAAATCTGAACTTCCTATTGTCTTCTTTGATCATTAATAGTTCCTCTCTTTACTGTTATTTATTTAAACATTTTCTGACACTACTTTCAGACAAATGCCTACAGATAACACTAAAGCAATATTAGATAATGTTCTCGTGTAAAATATACTTCTATAGCATACAGTTCTAAATTTGGAACACGTTCTTGAAGGTGAATCTTCCTGTTTTCTTCAGCACAATGTACAGTAAATTTAAAATCAGATTTGGAGCAACAGTGTAGTATCCACTCTCTAGAATCTGCTGCTGTACTGTTCAGTCCACATTGTTGATAGGCTTCTGTAAAACAAACTTCAGAAATTAGATTGTATAGTCACAGCAAAAATACCTTGCTTCATCTTATTTATTACAAGTCTTTAATACAAGTAATATATAATAACAACAGAAATTTCATTGTCAGATATAATTATGAAGAACCAGTGTATAACATATTGATGATGTTTAGTTCATACAAACACGATGGGCAGGAGGAAATAATAGAACCTGTCAAATCACATTTTAATTGCTCCCATTGTTGGTTCAGGGACTATACAGTATGATTTTGTTCCCCACATATTGTTAAAACTTTGATCAAGGTAGCTCCAAGATTGTACTTCATAGTAGCTTACCATAGCACTTGAAAGATATATAGTACAAAACCAAAATATGCCCAATACAGGATCCGGTCACAGACAGGCTGTTTGGATGCAGCATCGACTACTGAAGTAGCATGTCACCTCAACCTCGCAGCTACCCAGCTGCGGCGCTGCCTTTATCGAGAAGCCGTTGGCCACTGTGACGCTGCACTGTTGGCAGACCCCACAAATGTAAAGGCCCTGTTCCGACGAGCACGTGCGTTACGTTGTCTGGGAGAATACCAGGCTGCATTTCAAGACCTACGCAAAGCAGAATCGTTTCATCCAGGAGACCCCGAGTTGTGCAAGGAGGAGGCCGCGCTTAAGAGTGACATCCGGCGTTACGGTGCTCTCGAGAGGATTGTATGTGGGCGTATGTTTCAGTAGTGAAACTAACACTGCACTAAATATATTCCAGCAGATTTGTGACATCCGTATGCGTGTAGGCACATCAGAGATGTAAACATTTGCTTCAGTGAACTCAGGTTTATCAGCATTACATATCTAGTAAGTATAATGAAAAATAAAGATGTTTCCCTATTATTCAAATCGTAAAATAAAAGCAGAAGGTATGATAAGGACACTCAGCATTTTGTAATGTATTTGAAAAAGAGAAGTAGTTATATAAACACACTGTGTGAGTCAAATTTATAAGCAATCAGGAAAGAAAGATTATGCAACAGAGGAAGTGAATATTCCAGATAACTGAATATCATTTTCAGTAGTGTTCATTATTTTTATACTGATGTACAGTGACTTTTGTTACATGCCTGCTTACTGACTAAAGTGCAGGATAGCCAGAGAACAGTCTTCATAATGCATATTTAGCATTTTATTAATAATGATTATAGATGGATTCTTTTCATCTCACTTACTGAATTATGTATCTTTAAAATAACAAACTAATGATATAAATTTGAAACTTGAAAATAACACTCTTGAAAATACGTTTGTATTTTTTTTCTTTTATTTTTTCATTTGCTTTATAAGGAATAAGAAAATATCACTAAAGAATTTTTTTTGTATAATGCAAAGTTACTTTATCACATTGTTCATTGTTGTAAGGGATGCTTACAGTGGAAGTTTAAAATTCTCACTAAACCAAACAAGCAGACTCAAAGAGCTGAAACCACAGGAAATACCACTTAAATGAGTTGGAAATTAGTGGTCCTTTTTGTATATTACTTTGAATCTGTATATGTCTCCTGTTTCTTCTTTGTCAGTTGGTGCCTTCACCAGCAACCTTATCTCCCATCTGACAAATGTGTGTATGAACTGCAACAATAATGGAAAGGAAGAGTAAAATATACCTATTGTTTACCAAAGTTGAAGAGAGAGTGCAGCAGTAACCAAAAGCACTCCACAAACACAGTATTTTGGACTATACCCAAAAAAAACTAAGGTCTCACAGACATAA
Organism: Vandiemenella viatica; assembly: GCA_031002005.1. Taxonomy (NCBI): domain Eukaryota; kingdom Metazoa; phylum Arthropoda; class Insecta; order Orthoptera; family Morabidae; genus Vandiemenella; species Vandiemenella viatica. Next base: position 15,428,867 of record JARYHS010012519.1, read on the forward strand.
ATCATGTAGTGTTGTCTGTCGATGCCTGCATATATATTTAGACGACCCATGCGAAAATTTCACAAATAAAGCGTGATGAATAGTGAGGTTGAATGCTTGTAATATAGTGAAAAGTAGAACCACACTTTTGTAGCAAATATTTATTTTTTAGTGAAAAAGGTATGCATCAAAATACTTACAATATATTACGAAACAGTTAGGAAAATTTAAAACATTCTGTATGTACGACAAACTGTCATCGGCTTGAATAAAATGCACATAAACATCTTTATGATATGTGTTGCTGTGCGAATAAAATGTTTACAGTGGAATTGCATAGCAAAACAAACATGTTTAGCAACAGAAGAAAATATCTGAAAAGCAGCTTATTGACATCTGTGATATCTGCTGCTGCAGTCTAGGGACTTGGCTCTGAACTGTCTCATACACGTGACCACTTTAAGCATCATATTTTGAAAAATTCTTTCTTAATTTATGATTTTACCTGACTGGAGACCACAAGTTTTAAAATGGCACCTCATTCACTGATGAAGGGAGATAAATGCTTGTGACAAAAAAATACCCGATAGAAATGATATACATATCGTGGGTATAAGTCACGGAAATGTGGAAGGAGTCGGCAGAAAATATTAGTCAGTAAAATTTTATATATATATGATAGGGAAATGAACCACTATAAACAATATGTAGCTTTTAAGTTAACCCAACCTTTAATCATATAACTTATAAAAGTACAACGCGCAATTAGGACAAATGCTGAAAGTGTCCCCGGATTTTGGTGAAAAAATTCTGGTAACCCTATCCATGAACCTTACCTTCCTGTTACCCTCTACTTAAAGATCAGCTATGGTTCATGTAGGAATCGATAGACAGGGGTGAGGAATGGGATTGAAAAGAAGGAAAATGACGGTGTTATCTTAAGTTGAGATCTGGCAGCTATCTGGTGCCCAGTTTATACTAGTCAGCCACTTCACACCTTCTGAATTCAAAGAAGCTGCTTCTGTCCAAGATGACTGATGGTGCGGACAGTGATGCAAGAATTGAAATTGTCAGTCTTGTGAGTGGTGAGGGTTTTGGATGAATACCATTTGACTGTGGCCATTCGTTCAGATGGGCACTAGATTCCTGCTCAAACCTATGCCTATATCAGTCTGGGCAATGGTTGCTCCAGTATTTCAACTAACCTGCAATCATCGCCCAGTCTCATTCATAGGTCTGACAATGAATCCACTGGCTTCAACTTGTTCTACAATGATGGCCACCTACTTGTTAAATGGAACCATGGTGATCACAGGCAGAATGCATTGTTTATCAGCGTATTGGAAAATGCCAAGTGTGATGCAATGGGGAGATATTGGCCACAACACGCAATCTCATCTCATATGTATTGAAAGCAATTTGAATAGCACCCACTACATCAGGGAGGTTTTAGAGCTGAAGCCTCATTTCTGGAATATAGTCAGTAGGCAACTTGTTCGTTCTTGTACTCATACAGCCTCTGTTGATGCTTTGTGGATGCCCGTGGCAGCAGATCCAGGTCCTCTTTTATTCCATGCCATGTTGTCTTGAGGCTCTAATTGCAGTCTACAGGTTTCAGACTCAAACGGAGCTGTTGTGAAAAAGTATTAGCACAGACGTCATATATTGAGGCTAGATTTCAGAAGTTAAAGACATAAGTAGCTTATGTCAATCTAACAGTGGCATACGGTAGTTTGGATGGACTACTACTTTTACTTAAAAACTTACAAACCAATATTTCAGGGTCACCATTGGGCTAGAAACAAGTCATTTACAGAAAAAAATGGATTACCTAACACGTGAGCACTAACTCCATTGCTCTTCAACTTGTACACAAGTGACACGCCTGAAATAGTAGGAAACAAATTCTGCTACACTGACTTAGCTATTTCTGTCCAAACTGCCACACTAAAGGAAGTTGAAAGCATTCTCTCAAATGATTTAGAAACCTTGAATGCATACTGTATAAAGAGACTTTGTCCAAACCCTATGAAGACAGAAGTATGCGCATTCCATTTGAGCGATAAAATAGCACATCAGCAGCTCAAAGTGAACTTCTGCCCCAAAGAACGAAACAATTTCTATCCTAAATTTCTTGGCAGCACCTTAAACTGTTACTTAACATTCAAAAGCACCTGGAAAATGCAACAGAAACTTAAAACATGGAACACCATGAAGAAGCTAGCCGGAAGTTCGTGGATAGCTGATGTGGACTCGCTACGAACAATGGCCCTCACCATGGTTTACCCTGTTGCTGAATACTTTGCTCCTATGTGTCAATTTTTCTAGTGTGAGCAATACTTTGCCATTCAACTGAACCAGTGATGGCACACTAAAATCCACCCCAGTCCCCTGGTTACATATCAGTAATATACCACCTTCAGAGGTACGATGCCAAGAAGCAACATCACCTGAGTGGATAAAATTACATCATCCTGGCCATCCACAGATCTCCAAATCTGTGAGGCCCTAAATGATATACCTCCCACTCATTTTAAACAGAGTATTGTATGATATATATGACTTCAATTACAAGGAAAAATGGTGACAAAGCTGGCACTCTGCATCTGTGAAACATCAAGATATTGAAGTTCCCACAACTGGACTTCCAATATTCCATCTGAAGAGAGACCAGTAGGTCAAACTAAACCTAAGAACGAGCCACGCCAAATGCAACACCATGCTCCATAAGTGGGGACTTCATGATTTTCCCGCCTGACTGCGGAGCTCCTTCCCAGAGTGTGGTGCACATCACAGAAGGAAGTGTTTACAGTGCTACAACTTCTTCATAGCAACAACCAAACATCAATTTGTGAATGCTACCAATGTTCTTGTCATTGTATATATTTATATGTAATACATTAGTGGCTTAGACAAGCTAGAAACTGATTGCTGTAAGTTTTTTTATGTCACATTATTGGTTTAAAAACAGCTACCAGTCACTCCGAATAATGCTACATAATCATTTTTATATATATAATGTGCCTTGGACATCCTCAGAAAAGAGACTTATCTTCATTATAAATATGCTTCTGCAATAAAGAGGAGTTAATTGTATCATCTGCTTTTTATTTAAGGATACTATTCATCAGAAGTGAGAAAGTTAAAACTGTGGAGAAAAATAGTGAAACAGTGTTTAAAAAGTTTAATAAGATTATAACGCGTTAAAATTCTGAGTAATATTATAGGTACATTCTTATTAGCATGTAAGGCACCCTAAACCTTAAAAGCTTGCCATAAAATATGCCAGAATGTGACCAATAAGACAGTTCTACAGGTTATTAACAACCAATAGACATTTAATAGTTATATTTATCTACTATCACTAGTAGTTAGTGATTAGGAAATATTTTCAGTAATAATCTTATCATAAATATAACTGTAATCCAATTGCACAGTAACTGACATCAAATCCTTCAAAAAACAGATTTCAAGTCAAAACTAATGAAAAAGATGTGTGAGAAGAGTGAACAGCTCCAGGTGCAGTTCCAGCTCTGTCCACAAGAGACCCTCGACATGTGGATTTGGATCGAACTTGGACTCGGACGTACATCATCATTAGTACAACCGATAAGGGTCCTCAGAAATATACCTGTCTGGAACTACCCATATCTAGTTCCATATCCACCATAGTTCCAGCTCCGTCCACATGAGACCAGTCATCTGCAGATACAGGCCTGACCTGCACTCTGAAGTATATCCATCACTAGGGCTACTCATGTGGGTCTGCGGAACCTTATCCATTCGGACCTATCCATCTGTATTTTACTGGTTATCTTGCGGCAAGTATTGACGGCTAGCTCTTTTATAATAACTATTGCTACTCTTTTACCCCAGCAATTAGTTTGCTTTGTAGCTTTTCTTAATGAATAGGGTTAACATTTTAATAGATTTTTAAAAACTGTCTGCTTCTGTAATTTTTAACATTCTTCTGAATCTTTACAGAAGGATTTTCTGTGCTGTATGCTGTATAGCCATACCTGAGGCTATAAACACCATTTATCATTTGGATAACTCATATATCATTAAACCAGAAAATTAAAAATTTAGGAAATAGGTTACACGTAATAATTCAGAGATGAATTATTCCTATCGGTTTCATGATCAGGAACAAAAACTGACAGCCTCATATTTTATACTTTATTTTAAAGAGAAATTTACAAAAATTTCAAGCAGTCAGGACACAGCAACCACCCACATCCTTGATCTTCTCCTCAGCTTGTCTTGAGAAAAACTTGGCACGAACTATTACAGGCTGTTTTGGCAGGCGACCCTTGCCCAAGACCTTGTAATATCCCTGGAATGAGGAAACTTGTATCAGATGAGTTAGTAAACAAATTGTATCAGTTAATAGGATTGCTATGTTACTGATTAAATCAATCCCACTAGATTTGAAAAATCACATTATGTGGGAAATAAATCATTTCAAACATTCATGATTTTTTTTAGTCACATGAAAATGGAGGTTTTTAAATTTAAGATATAATTTTTCTCAAGGTATACATAATACAATACAGCTATAATTCGACAGCATACACACCAAATATATCAAGGAATGAAATGTAGTGTTAAGGTAATTGCCATCCTGCTGAAGATAAAATTATTTCCAAAGGGACTAACTTTAATTCCTTGTTTAGCAAGGGATACCTGAAGTAAATTGTAACTACCAGAAATGGTTAAAGAATTTCAGTAAACTGGTCCAAAAATTAATTAACTAGAATATGTAAGCATGAAAATTATAATTCTGTTCACTGTAAGTCAATATGCTGAACAAGTTACCACAAACATTGAAAGCATCTGGATGGCTGGACAGGGGATCAAACACATGTCCTCCCAAATGCTAGGCAAAGCAATTAAGTAGTTTAAAAGGTAAACGTCAGGCTGAAATGTGTCAGAAAGTTGCCTCTTTTCCTTCTCCCACTACTGCATTGCAATCACCCATGATTATTAGATTTTCCTCCCCCTTCACATATTGGATTAATGCTTCAATTTCAGCATATATTTTTTCTATTTCTTCGTCATGTTCCTGTGATGTTGGCATATAAACTTGTACTAACGTGGTCGGGACAGGCTTAGTTTCTAACCTCATCAAAATAATCCTGTCACTAAACTGTTCATAATAACTCACCAATTTCCCTACTTTCTTGTTCATTACAAATACTACACCATTGACAGCTTGTGTGCTAATTATCCTGTGCGTCCTTCCATTTAATCTCATCAATACCAACAAATTAAGTTGTTCCATCTCCCTTTTTAAGTTTTCTAACCTACCTGCCCTATTCAGACTTCTAACATTCCATGCTCCGACTCGTAGAATGTTTCTATCCATTCTGAAGACTCCTCCCTGAGCAGTCCCCACCCGGAGATCCGATTGGGGGTCTATTTTGTATCCGGAATATTTTACCCAGGAAGAAGCCATCATGATATATGTAATTTGAGAGGATTACATGTCCTCGGGATACCCTTTGGGTCTTTAATGCAGTGGTTTCCCGTTGCCTTCTGCATCCCCATTCCGTTGATCATTTCTGATTCATCCGCCTTTAGGGCCGTTTCCAACCCCAAGGGCAAGAGGGTGCCCTGAACCACTCCCCGTTCTTCCGCCCTCCTTTCGGAGGCTGTTGGCAAGCAGAGGGTGATTCCTTATACCGGGAATCTTTCAGTCGCCAGAGCCTCGTCCGTGCAAACAGGGTGCACCACGTGAAGGAGAGGTTGACATTTGGTTGGAAAAGGCTAGTATAGCCTCTCCCAAAACCCTTACACACCAAGAAATGATATAAAACCAAATCCATGTTTTAAGAAAGTATAACTTGAGCATTAGGATATGGATTATTTTTAATTCTCTTTGCTTTCAATAAAGCCATACTATCGATTAAATATTTCAGTCGCATATAAGTACCTAAAGCAGGGCAAGTTTCAATAGTGAAACAGCGAATGTATTAATGTGTACGTGACAGAGGTCACGATTTTCAAATGGAATCATTAACCAACTTTGTGGTTAGGTAGAAATGCAGCATAGACTAGAATGACATGCTTTGTTAGAGCATAAAGCATAATGGATTTAGTTTTATAATTTACGCAGTGTAGAATAGTTGATTTTTTATTTCATTGCTTCCATGTTGCTGTCATCATTAAATCAATAGCACATATGGCTATAAACATTAGAAAATCAGGGTTATGACAGTTATTTAATAGAAAGAACAGTTTACTTTAATGACTGTGATTGGAACAGCAGCCAAAATTTGTACACACATTCCTTGGGTGATATTCAAGAATATTTGCACATTACGGTCAACAAACATATATTAATCAAGCCCGTTAAAATATGGGCAATTCTGTAGAAGTTATTATGGAAAAACTACATATTGTTTCCTATTGATATTTATGGTAGCTGTTTCTGAGAAAAGGAAGAAGTATTGGTGTGTTAATGTTGTTTATTGAACAGTGTTTAGCAATCACGTAAGATATATTGTACCAGACAAACTGTTTACCATAGACAATATTTATCTACCACATTAGTAATCTAACACATTTAGAATGGAAACTAACCTGTTACGATGAAAGTAAATGCTATTCTGTTTATTTTAAAGTAACGCAGACCAGAAAACTGAATAACAAAATTTAAAAAATAAAATAGAATCCAAAGTTTTGTCAGATTTTTGTGAAAGAAGTGTGCGTCTGAAGTGAATAATGATCCGTGACCCACAATTTACAATATATAAAGGTTTTTAATCTCGTGCCCCATCCCCAGGTACATGTAAGTCATTAGGTATTTTTGCAGATTTTGATTCGGACCAATAGATCTAAAAATTTGTAAACCATCCAAATTGCTGCGGTACTTTTTGCGTGGTTCCCGTTCAAATAAAGACACACATGTAGTTTGCTTGCAGATTTATAATAGCATAGATTTAGAATATTGCAAAATGTGGTGAGGCCAGACTAAAATTTGGGCTTTTTGAAGATACTGTCCATAGTTTTCGAGATATCAGAAAGATTGATGTCATTAGGTTCAAAACAAAAAGATTCACCTTATATGAAAAAGAAGACCTTGTAGGGAAAATATAAATAGATTTTTTAGGCAAAAATATGTACTGGAGATTTAGTCATTTGCAGAATAATAGAAATACAGGCTCGAAACTATATTCATATTAAAGAGAGAAATTCACGGATCACAAATATATGTTTTGTTTTGCAATCCCAGCCATATTTAAGAGTTAAAAGTAAGAGTTTTGTGTTTATTCCCAATATGGCCTCCAGGTTGAAGCACGACACAACACAGTCGATAATAGGCATTGGAAGGTCAACAATAGAAACGATGAAGGAAATATTTTAGGGATCAGAAAAAAATACTAGAATACAGGGGAATTCTTGTAAACAAAATAGTGTTTATTTCAGCTCCATCACAGGAAGGTTTCATGAGAAATAAATTCTGAAAGATTTTGGAAATTACGGGACAACCGCATAGTTTCTATTATACACGAATTACTCTTAAAGTCCATGGAGCCCAATAGAGTCATACATCGAAAGATGGGAAAAATTATAAGAAATGTTTTGGTGTTAGGGAGTATAGTCTTTGGCAGTATTCCAAGATTTTGTGTTTTGTAACTAAGGTCAATTTTAAATCAACTTGGCTGGGCGCTATAGAGGGGCTAGGTTTCGAGTAGCAAGGATTCTTTCGCATTTAGTTGAGACGATCGAATGAGTGTGCGGAGAGGAGTTCGTGATGTAGAAGTCATCATTATCATTTCAGACCATCTCCAGTTTCCCGGGACTGGTTTATGAGCCTTCCTAGGTTTCTGTCTTGGTGGTTATGGATGATCGTCTTCCACTGTCCCCTATCTAGGAAAGTTTCCCTGTCCATAATAAATTCACAGTTCCAGCTTCTTCTCCCAATGTCCTCCTTCAGTTGGTCTGTCCATCTTCTTGGTCTTCCCACTGGCCTTTTGCCCGTCATCCTTTTTTCCAAATAAGGTTTTGGTAGTCTTGCACTATTCATTCTCTTAACATGCCCAAACCATTTAAGTCTAGATGATCTAAGTCTTTCTTCCATGGTTTCCTTTAAGTTTGATCTAATCTCATCATTCTATATATGATGAAGCCTCGTTTTCTGGAGGGCCATTCTAAAGAACTTCATTTCACAGGCTTGAATCTTGCTAAGGTCCTTTTATGTTAGGGTATATGTAAAAGTGGTACTTTAAAATTTTCAGTTGATGAGAAGTCCCCGACTTAGATAATTATGAACTCTTGAGGGTGAACTTCGATTCGCAAAAGGCTAAGAATTTCATCCATACGTGGGGGATATATGATAAAAGTTTGCCGCAAGTGAGCAGTTGCCTAGTGCTTCCCAGCAGTCAAGTTAACGGGTCTGATAGTTTCAATGCCTTATTCAATCAACTGGTACCTGACATTGTAAGAGAACTTTCAGGAATATAAACTTTTAGTTTTCATGAAGCAAACAGTTTCATTTGTCATATACCCTTAACTATTGGGGGAATAGTACAATAGTTTGGCGGCTGCAAGGAGAACCAATGCAAAGAGTAATAATAGGTACCAGGCATGATCACAGTTCATGAGTAATGTTTAGCACCCCACCCCCCTCCTAGCAGTAGCCAGTTAGGTATAATACCGCATGTACCTGGTGGACTTCTGCCAGTTTATAATGCAAGCAGCTACTGCAATTTTAAACCTCAGCACTGTGCAAGATGTTTGCAACAGCAGCAATGATATACCTGATCTTGGTAAAATTCCCAATAAGATTGTAGTCACAGTCCAGCTGTAATGTGCCGAACACAGTGGAAGTTAACATATCTGTTAATAATAACAATGTTTTTGAGGACAAGAGTAAAACTACACTGGCAATACAAAACAATTACGTACAGAAACTAATGTTTTCATTTGTGAAAAATACATTGTTGCTTAAATTGAAATTGATTTTAGTAAGAAAATATGGTGGAAGTATACAAAAAAAAGTTTTTCTTCCTTAGGAAGAAGCACTTGTTGCTTCTTCAGGATTGTGTACTCGTTGAATTTTTTCGCCCCACAAATCTAATTTCAAGTATGTGAAAGTAGTATTATAGTCATTTAGTCAAGTATTATTTATACAGTATGGTATGTTCACTTTTTGTGAAATAAGAGTGGACCAAGGGGTGTCAATACTAGGCCACCGATTGTAAGAACCAGACATCAGGAGCCTTGATCTATATTCCCCCATCTTTTTTCAATGAACAAGTTTTTTCATGCATTATGAGACAGAGGGATATTTCTTGGTGAACATGCATAATTTCAATGTATCAGCTTTAATTTCAATTTTTTTTATTGTTTTGGCAGTTTTACAGGACTTACTAATTGGTCAAAATCAAGCAATTATCATGACAGTTCACATTTTATGAATTTTACAGAATATGAACAATTTTTACTTTATTGATATTTTGTGAGCACAAGTTTTAAATGATTTTTATGTGCAATTTTACACATTTTTTTAAATTTTCATGATTTTCTCACATTTGTGTCTTAAATCAGAAGGATTTAAACGTTGATTGACAGTTCAATTTACGATTTTTTAGTCCTTGTGAAGATTTGTGTTGTAAAACATTTATAACAATTTTGTAAGATTTCTGGTGATAACACCAACAATAATAACAGGTAGGAAATTTTAACATAGGAATCTGTTTTGTAGTCGTATAATTACATTGTTTGACTTAACTACAACCTTGAGGATGTTTTGATGAATGTCGAGATTCCTGTACTGCAGAGTGCCCTCCATAACAAACCAGCAGTATCTATACTTTGACAGTAATCATCAATTCCATAACAATCACTACCTCCCTTAAAAGTCTTGCCAGCTGGTTCTAATCCCTCTAATAGTATTCCCAAAACTTATAGTGAGCCCTCGATTCTCACTGTTACCCAGCAGATCTTGAACAAAAAGTGTTCCACGAACTACTCTCTCCCTGCACCATAGCCCAGTATTTGCCACAGAGTTCTCACCTGGTACTGATTACAGTAATCAAATCCTGCAACATGGGCACGACTTCCTTCATTCCTTTTCTGAAATGTATACCTTTCTCCCCAAAATTCTACCAACTGTCCTCCACACCTTTCATCATCTGTCCAAAAACACTATTCTACAAAACCACCACATAGATTGTAGCATAACGGGTTGCAAAAAGGAAATAAAACAGATTGTGGTTCCTCTGAGATAAGAATTAGTTGCCATGGGGACAATGAGTAACAGGCACAGAGGGACTAATAATACTAGTGTCATACCTGCCAACTTCCAAAATTGTGTTTCTGTAAAAACCCTGTACCACCAATACAGTGTTTCCACAAAGACTCTGGACAGCAAAAATTTTAAAATCTACAATTAATTGACCTTGAACTAAACATACAGAAACATGTAAAGAGCGTCTTTAATTGAAATCTTATCTACTTACGACATATTTGTTGACAAACACTACTTTCAAGATAAACTTTAAAGTCAGCATTTTTTTTAATCATAACTAAAAATTGGTAAAAACAAAAACATTGCGGAGATAGCATCTTGTTTCACTTAGCACTGACCTATTTACACTCTTCTGTATACATACTATGTGTACTTTCAATCATGTTTCAAGGATGAAGCTGTGGCTTTCTTAAGAAAGTCAGGAGGAAAACTTAGCATAACAAGAACCAGAATTGGTGGTCTTCAAAATGGAAACAGTCTCTAGGATTTCATTTGAGAGGGATGATCTGAATCGAGTTCTATTCTTCTTAACCATACTGAAAACACGTTTACACTCTGCATTGCAATTAGGTATGGCAAGTATTGACAACATTACTTCTGAAATCTTATTATATATAAGAATTCCATAAGCACCACTAACATTTGATAACCGTTCCCATTTAACATCATTTGGAGTATCTACATCAGCAAAAGTAGAAATGCCATCTAACTAAAGAGCTATGAACTGTGTAAATTGCATTTACAGTATCATTCCTTGTTTTACTTTACTTCTTATGTATTTTACACAAGAAATAAACTTTTCCAAGGAATTGACTGAAGAAACTTGTGCATCTTCAAGTTTGTCAAATGTGGGTACTTGTGCTTGTTTAAGCACATCACTTGATAGGAGAGATTTGTTTATGATGTAATCACTAGGGCCCGGATATATATGCACGTAAAACATCTAATATATGCATGCAAATATGCACAAAAAAGTCCTAAAATATGCACTAACAATTAAAGAATATGCACTAACAATTAACGAATCTACACTAACAATTAACGAATATACACTAACAATTAACGAACATGGACTAACTATTAAAGAATATACAGTTATCAAATGATTTATTTTATGTCAACTCACTGATATACACGTTTCATTCCTTACAAAATGATGAATCACAATATGTTACCAACAGTTTTTCAATGTTTTCAGGGGTCAAAGATTTTCTGTTGTCAGACAAAATTAGTTTATAAGCCGAAAATGATCGTTCCACGTCAACGGACGTTATTGGGCAATACTTGTACGATGGTGCTGACTGTTCGGAACATTCATCTGGCAAAGATTGTGTGGTTCCACTTAAATACGTATTAATTGATTGAATCTTTTGCAGACCTGGGTTTGAGTCTAACACCCTGCTGAGTTTAGATTTAACTTTTTCTCCAATTTCACCAGGGACGGCATTTAAAGAAGAAATTGTTTTGAGAAGCAACTGAATAGACTCGTGAAGGGGTGCACATGGATGAAATTGATATCTCGATATACAGTATCACAATCAAATGCGCACTTTGCTTCACGAACACACGCAGCACGATCGTCATGACCAATACTTGTAACCACATCTTTCACTTGATGAAAGTTCTCCTGGTAGAACAGCACTGCAGACAATTAAGTTCCCCATCTAGTGAGAACAGGTTCCGGTGGAAGAGGAACCTCAGGCAGACGATCCTTATAAAACTGTACACGCGCTGGTGCTTTTAGGAACACTTTTTTTCCACTTGAAATTACTTTGTTAACTGAAGGAAATAGAGAACGTATCTCTTCTGCAATGCGATGTAATCCATGCGCCAAACATGTAACATGGATCAGATTGGGGAAAAACACTCGAAGCGACTGACCAGCTTTTAACATATATGAAGCTGCGTCTGTGATTAAAACACGCACCTTGTAACAATCACTCTCCGATTCAGTAGGCCACAGAAGTCGCAGGGAATCGTTTATAAATCTTGCAATTGTACTGTGGTTGGTTTTCTCTAACACTTTGGTTGAAAGTAAATGTGGTTTTCCGGGTTCTTCTTGACATAGTTTGCCCACTATAAAGTTCGCTTCGTATCGGCCACATGAATCGGTTGTTTCATCTACCGATATCCAGACACAGTTCCCTCCTATGTCAGACCGAATTGAATCCAGGACAGAATCGTGTAGAGAGAGCAAATAATTTTTCCTGAGGGTGGATTCATCCGGTATCCTTTGATTAACACAATACTTTTGAAGAAATGCTCGTAGATCTGGATTATTCAATTTATGCAGCGGGATATTGCTGCATACAAAAGCCTTACACAGGTCAGCAGAGAATGTATTAACAGACCGTGATACCTGAGTTAAAAGTAGCTGTTGCGTGTTCCTATTCTTTTCTTTTGACCTGAGATGTACAGCTGTTTTAGAATGCTGTTCAAGTTGAAATTTTTTCTCACATTTTATATTCTTCTCACATACTTGACAGTACACAACTTCACCGTCACTAGAATAGTCACTGTTGCCTGAAATCCACTGCTTAATTAAAACTGATCTTGTGCATTTTTCTTTAGGCATTTTTGGAGTCAGATTAAAGAAACTTAATCTTAGCACACGAACACTCCTGTCAACACAAACTTTGAGAGGCTACTGTTTTTGGAAAGGAATGTACACGTCCCTTTAAAAGTACGAATCCCTCAGGTCTGGAAGCCAGGAATCTGTTCTCAGGAAAACTGGCTCGTACCGCAATTAGGGGAATATTCCCGAAAAGATTAAAGAAAACCGCTGGCCTTCCCGGTAGTTGTCGCACGAATAAACACACTGGTAGATAACGAATATTCCAAGTGGGGGTAAATACTTGTGACTGTCGTCTCCTCAAACAAGAATTTGCCGCCTGAGGGAGAATAGAGCTATTCTTTGATTTTGCCGACCCCACCCGCCCTTCCCGTGAATGTTACCGCTCAGGGCAGTAGAGAAGGTCGCCGCCACACAAATTTTCCATTTGCAGCACCTCCAAACATGTCACTGTGTGAGTTTGGATAAGGTAGAAAATTCTCTACATGTGAATGCCAGTACAAAAAAATCCTGTTTACTCCAAGAATTTAACTTACTTGTTGCGGTTGCCAAGGATGTCCAACATACAGGTACATTAGGCTTTACAGTTTCTTCAGAAGTATCGGATATTCAGTTATGAGATGAAATAAAAGCTAAAATATGCACATATCCATAAAATATGCACTAACCCTCAAAATATGCATTTGCATATGCGCATATGCTTTTTTGAAAAATCCGGGCCCTAGTAATCACAAACTGTATAAAAGTGATTTCTGCACTTAGTGGAATATTGTGTTCCACCAAAAAGTGAGAAAACACTCTGCTTAGCCACATCCGCATCAGAATTTTCCGAATTGGCAAAAAACTTGTTGATTTTGTGATTTTCCTAGTTTGATTTTAAACACACAATATGTTTACCACATGTAAGGTGATAAGTCAAATCATTTCTTCCGCTATCTGCTATGATCTGCTATGTTTATATCACAACCACACAAGCAAATTTCCCCCTTTTCTTGATTTTATTACACACTGAAATTCTATGGAATTTGCTTCCCTACAGTTCTCGAAATATTGTTTCTTAGAGTTAGTCATCATTGCACGATTCCCACGGTCTACACAAATTAAGAACCCAATGACAACACCCGTAGGGAAGTCTGGAAGTGAAAAAACGATATTCAAACGATTGCTGATTCGACTTTCACAAAAGTATCGATGTAAAATCGAAAAGACAGATCAATTAATTATTGACTACAGTGACATAAAGAGTATCTTGGCGTAATTTTAAACAGAAGCTTAAAAGTACATAGAAGGGCACTTACAGCCATGAAAGAAATCGAAAACTTACCACAATTGTCCGTAAAAACCACAATATCCTTGTTACATATTAGATCTCACCTAAACGATTGAATTTTAGTTTTGAAATCCATAAAATAACAAAGCTCATCCTTAAAATTGTAAAATACAGCACCTTTCCATAAATTTTACGGAAAAACCATAAAAGTTTGCAGATATGTAGTGTGTATATGGGTCGATACTATCCAATCAGTCACTTTTAAAATTGGACCTTATGATTTACGGAGAACTTACATCTTAAATGTAGTTTGAACGACTAAGATAAGAAACGATATTAAAGTTTGAATTATTCAGATATAAAAGACCAAGTTCCTTAATTCTGGAGATTTAAGTTCGAAATGAACTGAATGGGACTTGGATCCCCTAGCAATCAAAAACTTAAAGAAAAATGGTGATAAAGCTATATAACTATGACAATATCTTCTCTGAGCAATAGACTTTACTGCAAAATTTGCATCCACCTACATGTCGTAAACCTTTCCAATCATTGGACGGACTTCTTGCTCCACAAAGCACCTCTATACCAACTAACTTGCCTCCCCATAAGCCTCACTAAAGAACAGGCTCTAAACCAGAATGAATGGCAATGGAGGTCCATACCTCCAAACCATGCCTACCAGTAGCAGCCAATATCAATATTTCCCAGAAACCATCACAGCATTTGAACTTTGGAGATGAGAACTTGCTCACCTGTATATCAGACATCCACCTTTCCTCGATTTCTGACTAGTCCCTACCAATTATCACATCACTTATTATTTATTTAAGTTACAATGAAAGGGAAAATGACTCATCACTCACTAAAGTTAAAGGCTGTGATGAGTGAAAACCTTATCACGAACACTAGAATACACATTTCGGTTTTACATCTTACTCATTCTGTAGGAAATGAGTCGTGTGGTTCGTCAAAGTTTAACACGACTGAGCGCATTATCGATATGTTTGGAGAAACTGAGATGTTATATATAAATACGTATATTGCAGATGGTGATAGAATTAGTAATATAACAGAAGAGTACAGAATGTTAAAACAAAAACCAGACCAATAAATTTTGAAAAAAATTGTAACTAGTTAAATGATAATACTAATAATAATGAGTGATGGGTCAAAAAAAAAAAAAAAAAAAAAAAAAAAAAAAAAAAAAAGGAACATTATCGGTGGTTGAGGCCAGGTGGGTGTCTGTTATCCAGGATATTTTGGTATGTAAATTCCAATCTTTTAAGTTCTGAAGCGGCAGTGGTTTCGGGGAAAACTGATTGCTCTCACAGTCAAACGGTCATTGAATTTGTTAGAATTATGGTGGTTAGCATGTTCTGGTATTGGAAGATAGAAATTGCAGGTGTGGACTGTTTGTCTGTGGCCATTCATTCTGACCGGAGTTGTGCAGTCAGGCCAATGGAACTAGTGCAGTGGCGGCAAGTTAGATGTTATATGATGTGTGTTGTGGAGCACATGGCATGTCCAATGATGGGGAAGGTTTCCCCTGTAGCAGGGTTGCAGTATGTTGTTGTGGGAGGATGCATGTTGCAGGTTTTGCAGTGAGGTCTATTACAAGGAAAAAGATCCAAATGGTGTTTTTGGAGAGTCTGATGGGGAATATCTGTGGACCAAGATGTTTTTGAGGTTAGGTGGTCTGCTGAAACATGTACGGGGGACAGCTGGCAGAATTTTTGGTAAAAGAGTGTGCATTTCTGGAAATGAACAACCCCTGTTGTAATATTTAATTGATGGATTCGAGGCCAGTAGAGAACTGGGTGACAGGCTGGGCTATGGTTGGATTTTAGAGGTGCTGCAGGAGGGTGGTTGATTGCATGGGTGATTTGTTATGTACTTTTGTGTTAGTCTCATTTTTTTATAGTTGTCAAGCCCTTCTGCCTTCAAATTTAGTGAGAGATGGGTATTTTGCCTATCCATTATTTACATTGCCTAAAAGCAGTTTCTTTTTCCTTAGTATCATAATGTAGTCTTGGATACATACGTCTCCCTCAATATGAAAAACAATGAATACACAAATTTTAGAAAAACATAGGGCAGCTCATAGTTCTATATGTAACATATTTGATGAAATTGAAAGTTGTTGCATACACAGAAGCAAAATAAGGCAAAAAAAACAAACTAAAACTGTTCAAGCAATGAAAGAAACAATATGGATTTTGAATTACATGCCTGAAGTGTAAATTACTCAACCTACAACAAAAATGTTCAGCTAAGCAAGTTGAAAGACCTAAGCAATGTAAAGATTAAGATGTAAAAGAGATTACCAATTTATACTTAGTTTGAAAAGAACCAACTTCGCTTATGTTTAAAAAAAGAAATTAACAATCCATACTCACAGCCTTAACAACATCGATGACTGGTGCTTTACCATCAGTGCTGGTTTTGTATTTCTGTCGTGTCTGTTCTGTAACTAATGTCCATAATTTATCAAGGTTGATGGTAGGGCACCATTTAGTGTTGCGTCGAAGGTGGTAATTTCGCATACCAAGCTGAAATTATAGAAGAAAATCAAATGAAGAAAGAAAAATAAATAGGTTAATCGGGCACATATAAAGGGTCAAGAGCTGCTTAGTATTACGTCATACAAATCAAAATAGTTAATTCAAACCATTGTCAGATACTTCAAACCCAAAATAGACGCGACATTAAACAGAGTTCCTAAAAAAAAAATCATCTGGAGTTACTTATCAAAATACTTACTACCGTTATTTTTGCAAAAATGAAGGTTTAAACATTCACTTCCATTCTGCCTGAATCAAACCAAACATATAGTCCTAACATGTATAGAACTAGTTATTGCCTGCATTATTATAACACCATCAGGTAAGGAAAAAATACTTGTCATGTAAGATGTTTCCTCCTAATAGCTTTATGTTGGGAATCCCTTCAGCATTTAGGGTAATATCAAGATGGGGATACCTCTGCGGCCTCGCGTAGTAAACACTCCGATCACGTGGTATATATGACATCATTGTGATGTATGGTCCAGGTTGCATTACAACATAAACTCAAATGATGATTGACGAAATCATATTTTATAAATATGTGTTTCAGTCGTAATGCAGCCTGGACCAAAGTGAAACGTAACCATAACTAACGATATTGCAGATATCCAATTTTCACATCATATCTATAGCTGTTATTGTGTTGGTACGTGCAGGCTGAATATGTCACAATGATGTCATATATTCCACGTGATCTGTGTGTTTGCTACATGAGGCCGCAGCGGTATCCCCATCTTGATATTATCCATATCAGTCACTTTCCAAGTACAGCTCTCACTGTTTTTTTCATTTGATGCCAGGTACTCATAGCCAATTATTCCCTATGACTTACTAATTCCTTGCTAAATAGCTATTCTGGTCTTTGCAGATGTAAAGGAGAAAACCACAACAATCAGTCACAATAAAAATACAATTTCGTAAAGTGGTCCCCACGACCTCTATGACCCATGTAAATAACTCACCAATGCTTTGCAGGTACATAAATCCAAATAAATTTTTCCTTTCTGTTATTTGTGATAAAATCATGTTAAAATAGGCTAGAATATAAAAACTTCATCTTTAAACCAATATCAATTTCTATAACAGTTTAACACAGTTAATGTTATTAATCCATTAGTTTGGATGGGAACTGTACCACTTTCGGAACCTGCGAAAAACTGGTACTAACCTGTTGAAATTTACATCAGTCGCTTCGTCAACATGTCCTCTTCACGTTTTGCGATCATACATTCCGGAAAAGTTGCCAGTAATTTAATTAAAAATGCCGAAATATGACATGTCAAACAGCCCTTACATGCCGCCAACGTTGAAAAAAAAATCAGTGACAGTCTCTTAAAATGTTGATTTAATCCTTTTTTGTAATGTTTTCATGCCTTTTCAGCTCTACTCCTTTGTAAAAAGTCGTACAAAATTGACAAACACGCAATATGTATCCGAGTTGTAATACGGTGATGACCGCCATCTTACATAGCAATGAGCAACCAGAGATAATCGATTGCTTCAATTGTAAACAAATACGCCTTTGCATGTTGGATGCCGCATAGCCAAAATTTCGTAATTTTTCATCACTTGGTCCAGGCCGCATTTCAATCTAACCACCATTTCTATGACAAAACTAAACTGTTTAGGTTGAAATGATCCCTGTACTGATTATTTTTATGTTATTTTAGCAGTGCTGAAAGCATTTAGCGGTTGCTCAGCCTTTCATTTTTCAGCATTTTTAATTAAATTCCTGGCAACTTTTCCGCAATGTATGATCACAAAACGTGGAGAGGACATGTTGACGAAGCGACTGATGTAAATTTCAACAGGTTCCGAAAGTGGTGCAGTTCCCGTTTGGATTGTAAAACAATTTCAATCATTAATCTTGGGTTTGTGCATTCTCTAATCAGGTTAAACCTCATCAAAGTTTTCAATTAGATGTTCAACTTCTAGCCATTCCTCTCTTCCAATATGTTTTCAAGAGTTCTTCTCTGTCATAGTTAAACCCGAAATCACCCTGTCCTCATCTGGAAAGTCAATTTCACTTAATATTTTCAAATCACCGAGATATACCACGTAGAAACATATAAAAAAATATGTAACCAATTTTTTGACATTTTTGTATGTATCATAATGGCCCATACATTGGAAGGTGAATAACTCAAGGCAGAGAATACATATGTTAAGTCTTTTGCAGTAGAAACATTAACCTGTTCAGATGCAGTTTGCCATTTACAAGTTCGTCACACCATGTAAGTGTGAAAAATGTATACAACAATAAATTTTAACAACTCACCTTTCCAAAATATCCAGGATGATATTTGTCAAAGTTAATGCGGTGGTGGTGCATGCCACCAGCATTACCTCTGCCACCTGGGTGTTTTCGGTGCTTTCCTACAAAGCAATACAACATTTATAAAAACCATACTTTCAGTAAAAATACAAAAACCTAATTGGGCAAGATTGCCAGTATATAAAAATACAAACAGGTAAAAGTTTTAACAGCATAAATCACAAGAACTAAAAAATTACACCAAGAGCTGTTTCAATCGTTAAAAAATAGCCATCTTCAAAGAACTCTTGAGTAAAGACAACACCTAAAAATGTGAGATTAAGAACAGAACCAATAACACAGCAGTCTTTTATAACCAAGTCAGAACTATGTTGTGGGACAAAAAAGTGCTCAAAAATTGGAAACATAGTCTATTCCAAATGTACAACATTCCCATGCTGCCTTGTGCACCCTATCCAGAAGAGAGAATAGTATACATCAAATTTCTGAAATGATGTTTTTGCGTTCTATGCTTCAGAGGATACGAAATATCATCATAAGAAATAAAATCAATCGTTCAGAGGCCGGTGTAAACATCAGTGTGGCAAAATTTTTGCAGCAGTCTCAACCGAGGTCGTACGGACATGTCCAAAGAATAAAGGAAGAAAGAAAAGCAAAGGAATAATTTAATATGCACATCAAAAGTAAAAGACAGGTGGGAATGCTCAAAAAGAAATGGATAGATCAAATTAAGAAGGATCTATAAGACAGAGCTGGATTGGAGAACTACGCATGAACATCAGCTATTCATGCACAGGAAGAAGATAGAGCGTATGAAGCATCTGGGAGACTGGATCTGGAGAACGATATCAATAAATTAATTTCTTTATGAATCTGTAGAATCGCATAATCAGAAAGCACAAATTTTAAGCAGATTAACTGCACCCTATTAAAATGCAGTTCTTCAAAGGCATGTTATGAATGATCAAATAATTCCTACTGTCACAGGCACCAAACACGCAGTATCGTTTCAACCATTGATTGGTGGACTGTTATTACCTATCTATCAATTGGTAGGATAGGAAAATTAAACCCAACCAACACTTACCATAGATGACGGCAGCTGGGATCGATATGGGCATCGGTGTGATCACATTCGATCTCCTCACTGAAAGACTCTTCTACTTGCGAGAATAAGGTTTCAATACCAAAATATTGTGTTGCGCATGTTCATCGAATCCAGCCACCTTGACCTATGGTAAGTGTGGGTAGAATTTCCCTTTTCCTCCTTGGTTTCATTGCCTTAAAGCAATTTTCTACTCATTATCAACTGTGAACTGCATAGTTTCTCATCAGAGCAGAAGAAAGGAAATAAAGCGCAATTCAAAATTAATAATAATAAAAAAGAATGTATCACAGACATAACATTCATTTGTAGCTACAATACATCTACATCCATACTCTGCAATTCACAAACATTGTGGGTGGCAGAGGGTGCCAAGCACCAATCTTAATACTGTGCATTCCAATCCCGAATAGCACAAGGTAAGAAAGAATACATAAAAGCATCAGTACGGCATCTTATTTCTCGAGTCTTATCCCTCCGGTCATTGCGACCTAAATATTTTGGCGGAAGAAGTATCTCTCTGCCCTTCTTGGTCATAGAATTTCGCATATTCTCTAATATTCTTCAAATGGAAATGAAGTCTGTCATACAAATGATCCCATCCCAATCTATGTATCTATTCTGTGACACTTTCATAAGGGCTGTAGCAACCAGTCATGAATCGAGCCGCTCTGCTCTGTACCCTCTCCACCGAGTCAATCAGGCCCTTGCGCTACGGATCCCAAACTGCAGAACAGTAATCCAGATGCGGACGCACTAGTGTTTTATACGCTCTTTCCATTGTATGAGCATTAAAATTCCTCAGAATACGACCTATGAATTGTAATTAAGAATTAGCTTTGCCTACGATGGAAGTTATGTGCAAGTCCCATTTCAAGTTGCTTTGTACTATTACCCCCAGATACTTCAGGCAAACAACCGTGTCAACAACTGAATTGTTTACTTTGTACTCGTGAGCAAACTGATTCTTTTTGTTACTTATTCGCATTGCCTTGCACTTTTTGCAATTAAGTGTAAGCTGCCATTTACGGCACCATTCAGAAATAGTATCCAAATCGCACTGAATTTCTAAGCAATTGTCAGAACATCTTATTTCCCTATAGACTACTGCATTGTCCGCAAATAATCGCAACCCGCATTTAATGTTGTCATCTACATCGTTTATAAAAATTAAGAAAAGAAGTGGTCCTATTACACTCCTTGAGGAAAGCCAGAAGTAGCATCTAGCTTAGAAGAGGCTTCCCCGTCTATGACATACTGTGATCGACCAGTTAGAAAATCATGTATCCATTCACAAATCTAATCCCGCTTGAATCTTTGCTAAAAGTCGGTTGTGTGATACAAAATCAAAACCTTTCAGAAAATACAAGAATATTGCATCAACTACTGAGCCTGCATTGATAACTTTCATTACGTCATGGGAAAATAGGTACATTTGAGTTTCACATGATCTCTTCTTCCAAAATCCGTGTTGACACGGTGTAAGTAACTCGTTCTCATATAGAAACTTCATAATGTTAGACATGCTCCAGAATTCTACTGAATACAGATGTTAGAGATATGGGTCGATAATTCCTAGGATCACTCCAATCTCCTTTCTTGAAAACAGGAATTACCTGACCTATTTTCCAGTCAGGAGGTACGTTTTTCTCTTCTAAAGATTAGACAGAAGTAATACAATCTAATCATCGGGTTATGGGTGATGTTAGGCAAATGCCGGGATGCT
Organism: Vandiemenella viatica; assembly: GCA_031002005.1. Taxonomy (NCBI): domain Eukaryota; kingdom Metazoa; phylum Arthropoda; class Insecta; order Orthoptera; family Morabidae; genus Vandiemenella; species Vandiemenella viatica. Next base: position 15,450,616 of record JARYHS010012519.1, read on the forward strand.
TCATTCAAAAGGCCATGGCCGAATTCCTTCCCATTCCTTGCCCTCCATCCGTTCCCGGCTCTAAAGACCTCACTGTTAAGAGACGTTAAGCAGTTTATATAGCAGCTGTCATTATTGTGAATGTACTGCTTCTGCACGTTGATTTGCAAGAAGCTGTATTAGCAAATGGTGTGGTTATGTTGAAATGCAGCCTGGAACAGAATGACTAACATTCCATGGTGTATTGTGGATTTTGACTGTTCAAGAAGGTTGCTGACATGCCAAATTCTGACTACAATTACAACACAAGCAGTAACCAGTAACCATGTGTTTCGATATGCAGTACACCCTTGTTATCCATTTTACAGCTCTCAGGTACACTTGTCCTTGTAGACGTAATGACAAGGAAGAAGTTAACCATAATTTCAACCTGTAGTAACAGTTTTTTCGGCAATAGCGCAATCACTGGGACTCATCAAGGAATTGTTTTGGTCTGAAAACAGTTGCACGTGTTCGTTTGGTGATACTATTTAATATATGTTGCTCTTAGAGGTGTAAAATGTATAGATACCTCACAAACTTCATTCGAAAAGTGCTATAACGCATCTATACATTTTACACCTCTAAGAGCAACATATATTAAATGAGGAGGTGGCGAACAAAATGTAATAACTACACTTCTGGTCAAAACACGTTTTTTTTTTTAATCCGGTAGTTTTTGGTCCACTGAATATGAATCTAAACTCATTTTCAAACAAAACGGCATAAAACTGTTCTAAAAGTGAGCCCAAAGATTGTGATTTCAATAAAAACGGCATAACTACAGTAAACTTTCAACAATTTTGAAGACAAGAGACCGCTTTCATTCAAAATGGAATAATTTTCATACAAATTCATCCAATGCCAATCAAAATGAAATAAATGACATGCATTATTTTTTTTGTTGCATTTTCAATGCCGTTTTTAATGAGACAACACTAGGCTTTACGTTTAGTTGAAGAAAACTTAAGATTAGTATAGTACTCAGTTATTGTTGTTTATAAAAGGTAAAATGTCTTCTGAAACTATGATTTCAGGATTGAAGAAAAAGAAGTAAGTTTTACGAGATTTATTTTATAATCTCACTTTTTAACAACATAAAGAACTGAGTGACGTATACAACACTTTGACAGGAGTAAGAGAGCTCAAGCGTATAAAAGTAGAAAAGCAGGCAGTAGTCGAAGGAGAAAAAAACTAAAAAGAAGGGTAAAAGAGTTGACAGTAACGAAGGTGACAAAGATTGTCTCCTGTGATTTAAGAACCTCAAAATATTACAAAGACGAGATTGAACAGGGACCAGTAACAACGTTACTAAAAAAGTGAAAGGAGCATAGAACCACATTAAGAAAACTGGTAATGAAAAATAAGTTACAGGAACAAAAAGAAAAAGATGTTCTGGTATTGTTACAAATGTATTTTGGAAGAAACTGGGAAAAGTGTGAAGAACTAAGTTGGTACAAAAACATTTTAGGAAAGCAATGAGAGTCAGAGGGAAGATAATGAAGAATAAATGTAAGGAAGATGGACATGATGAAGGTTGTGATTGTAACAAAATGGAAATTGAGTTCAATCTATAATGACAGCTTTGATGATTTTATTATTTAACAAAGAATAACTTTTTTTCAGATTTTTAATGATTAATAAGTTGAAATGTTATTAGACTAGTCGCAATTAAGGTTTTCTAAACCAATTGGGCTTTAATTAACCTAACCTAACTCACAAAAAAACTTAGCGTTAGCAATCAAAATGGCTTAATTTCATCCTGGTGGCAATCAAAACGTAATAATTGCATCGGTGGCAAACAAAACGGCATAACTGAATTTTTCAAATTTGAATATTTTCCGTTTCATTAAAGATAGGAATTTCGATTTAACATAATGTCAAATAGAGTTCAAAATGCAATACGAATAAATAAAAAATCACCCCAAAATTACCCTGCAAGTATGTCTTTTAGTTTTTAGTTTTTCCTGTAAAATTAGAATTTGTGTAATTATTACGTTTTGTTCGCCACCTCCTCAAATAGTGTGCAACAGTTTTGGGACGAAAACTACAACTCCTTGATGAGTCCCAGTGATTGCGCTATTACCGTTTTTTCTACTGGCTATGTTGTCTGGTTCACTGATGCCATTTTCACAGGCTGACTGTACACCAGCGATTAACGATGTAAGCAACCAGACACAGTATAAATTAATTTCATCAATTTTCTTCATAGTAATGACAGTAGTTACACTGAATACCACCAGTTAGCATTACCAACAACTTACTATTAGGGAAGCTGTGAGATATTTCTCAGATTGCCATGCTCAGTATTTCTGAAATAATTAATAATTTTTATTTTTGCAAAAACTGCTAATTTCCAAATATAGACAAGAAAGTTCTTTTCAGAGCCACAAGTATTTTTTTTTTACCAACAATAAAAGCAAATTAAAGTCACAACCTGCAGACATTATCGAGAAGAACCACGTTTCACAGAACTGCAGAGATAATTCACTCCATAAAGTTAAAATCTCTGTGAGAATCTAATTCTTTATTGGTGCAGTATGAATTTATATGCTATATTCATACAAGACTAGCACCGTTGTTGACAAACTGAATTTTTTAAAAATAAAACTGGAATATGAACTGTCATGTGTGGAGAATGAAAACTGGACCACAGTACCTTACACACAATACATGGATGCCATTATAAATCACACAATTTGTCACTAACTATGGCCCACACATCTTTGCCAACAGTGACGTATGTCACTACACACCAACTACCAAAATTAGGATGACTTTTATAAATCACTTAATAACCACTATAAAAAGGCTATCTCACATGTTTACTACATAATAAAAACAAACACATATTTAATTACTCTCTTTTGTGTTAAAATAAACTATGCTATTATTTATGAGTCTTTGATATTTGAAAATGTCTGGAGGTATACAGTCAGTCTACACAGCCACTGTAAAAATGGCATCAGCGAACCAGACAATAAAGCCGCCCATATTTTACACAGTAACCAAAAAATACTGCGGCTATGTTGCGCGTACCGACACTACCACTTTTATAGCGCCCAGACTGTACACAAACGTAGTTACTGCGAATCGCCGCTAGGTAAACGATTTACCGAATCAAGCAAGCAGTGAGAGAGACATTATTTGTCGCAATCAAGCAAGCCGTGAGATAGACATTATTTGCGTTTTTATAATGTGATTACAAAGTTTTTACAATAAGAATTTTAAATTTTTAAAAAATATATAGAAAGGTGGAGGAAGCAGGGAGAGAGATATTATTTGTGTTATATTTTTAATGTAATGTGATGTGATCCATCATTTAGTTAAAAGCAGAAAGTTAAATTAAAACAGAAAATTAGAAAACAAAAATATATAGAACGTTGTACGAAGTATTTAGTAGTTTTGTGTTATGATTAGTAATTTATTTTGAGATCGAAACAGCCGAAACATAATAACTCAACAATAACAATAACTTAGAATGTCTATGGAGCAGACTCTGTTAATTCACTTTGATCATACTTCATTCGTTTGCTAATCATGGATGCAGTAAGGTTAGTAAGCTCTTCTGTCATTGTGGGGGAACAGGAAATATTAAACAGGGAACAGATTATAGAGGAAAATTGGAATATTTTCAGAATTGCCGTCTATTGGACAGGACGATATGGAGATATTGAGATGGCTGGCTAGGCGTAAATTAATTCGGAACACTTTCATTTGCCTAATCTGTAGGGTTCCTTGCGGTTTAGTCAAAAGAAATTGTTCTGATGGCTATATGTGGAGGTGCAAACTGTGTTGTACCAAAAGTGTGAGAGACGAAAGCTTTTTTTTCAAAAAGCAAGCTCTCATTGACACATCTGATTCTTTTCGTGTATTGTTAGTGTGAGAACCATGCACAAAATAACATTGCTCGCGAGGCCTCTTTGGGGCCTGACGCTACGCATAGTAAGGTAGACTGGAGCAACTTTTGTCGAGATGTATGTGCTGAGTGGGTAAGGAACCATCTAGTTCAGTTTGGCGGTTTTAACGAAGAGGGTGAACCACTCATTGTTGAAATTCACGAAACCAACTTCTTTCACAGGAAGTACCATCGTGGTTTATACAGAAAAGGGCACTGGGTGTTTGGTGGAATAGAGAGAGGAACAAAGAAATGCTTTGTAGTAGAAGTGCCAAACAGGACAGAAAATACATGTTTAATCATATTAAGAAGAATATTCTTCCTGGGACTCTGATAATGACGGATGGTTTTCCGTCATACAAAAATCTGGCAAACCTTGATGGCGGGATATATGCCCATGATTTTGTGATACACAAAGAAAACTTTGTGGATCCAGACAATCCCTAAGTTCACACGCAGGGAGTGGAAAGTCTGTGGTCAAGAGTGAAACGAAAGCTAAAATTTCGGTATGGAACTTCTGAAGAGCTGTTTCCTACATATATGGAGGAGTTTATGTGGCGAAATCACTTGGGATCAAGGAACGCTTTCCCAAATTTTATAGCATGTCTTTGGGAGCAATACCCTTTCGTATAATCATTTACGTCAGCCGACCAAATCGTTCTTCACCAAATATCTGTTCCCAGTTTAGTATTTCCCCAACCTTCACACCATTCAGCAAACATCTATAAAAACGGCTCTTTTCAGAGCCAGAAAAAAAAACGGTTCTTTTCAGAGCCACAAAAAAAGCAAACTGAAGTCTCAACGATTGACTACGATGTTAGCCTTTTGCCGCTTAAAATTGGGCAGCTGGTTCCCGAAAAATTCTAGCGTGATAAGTACAAGGAATATAAGTCACAATTTCTTACAATCAGTTTCTTTTTACTATAAATTCATGTCTATCATCTGAATATACACAGACGGAAAAAAAAATCCCAACACCAAGAAAGACTTGTGTTAGATAAACGAAATTTGGTAGGCGTGTTTATACATCTGAAAGATGACATCGATTCAAATTTCGCGCTTCGCGCATAAGTGTGGCGCTAGTAGCGCTACTCAGAGCTTGCAAATCAGGTTTGCTTTAAATACGCGCTGTAAAGTTTGTGAACGTTATTTACCGCTGAGATTTGACATAGTGAGTTGATGTTAGCCAAGAATGCCTTTAAGAAGACGAAGAAGCCATTATCAACAGCCTACCGAGTTTGAACGAGGTCGTGTAATAGGGCTACGAGAAGGTGGATTTTCTTTTCGCGATATTGCAGAAAGACTTGGCCGGAATGTATCCACTGTGCATGATTGTTGGGTGCAGTGGTCAAGGGATGGTACTGCCTCAAGAAGACCGGGTTCCGGGAGGCCACGTGGCACTACTGAGAGGGAAGACCGCCGTATTCGGCGTACAGCTGTGGCGCATCGTACTGCGTCTGCGGCAGAAATTCGAGCTGCAGTTGGTACCACAGTGACACAACGAACTGTTAGAAATCGGTTACTTCAAGGACAGCTCCGAGCCAGGCGCCCTGTAGCGTGCATTCCACTGACTACAAGCCATCGCCGTTTGCGACTCCAGTGGTGTCAAGCCAGAGCTCATTGGAGGACGGAGTGGAGATCTGTTGTGTTTTCTGATGAAAGCAGGTTCTGCCTTGGTGCCAGTGATGGCCGAGTGTTGGTCAGAAGGAGGCCAGGGGAACGCCTGCAACCAAACTGTCTGCGGCCTAGACACACTGGACCTACACCTGGAGTCATGGTCTGGGGAGCAATTTCCTATGACAGCAGGAGCACTCTTGTGGTTATACCAAACACACTGACTGCAAATTTGTACGTCAGTCTGGTAATTCAACCTGCAGTGCTGCCATTCATGAACAGCATTCAAGGGGGAGTTTTTCAACAGGATAACGCTCGCCCTCATACCGCTGTTGTCTCGCAACGTGCTCTACAGAGTGTCGACATGTTACCTTGGCCTGCGAGATCACCAGATCTGTCTCCAATTGAACACGTATGGGATATCATTGGACGACAACTCCAGCATCATCCACAGCCAGCACTGACCGTCCCAGTATTGACAGCACAAGTACAACAAGCATGGAACTCCATACCACAAAGTGACATTCGAAACCTGTATGACACAATGCATTCACGTTTGCAGGCTTGCATTCAAAATTCTGGAGGTTACACCGGCTATTAATTTAACAGTATTTCACATTTGAAATGCATTTTCTTGAGCTTAAATTAACCTGTGATCTTGAAAATTTAATCAATTAAACATGTTAACTTGACAAATGCATTGTCCAAATTTCATTACTCTACAATAATTTTTTCTTGGTGTTGGGATTTTTTTTTCCGTCTGTGTATGTATTAACAGTACAAATCAGTGCTGAGTATTTTTTTCCTAACAATACAACACTGAACCAATTTACTATAAATCAATTCACATTTTATCCGGTCTGTATCAGGAGTACAAGTCAAGTTACACAACGATAATGACTTCTACTCCTTGTACTTATCACGCTTTTCTCCATTTTAGCAATTCGCCGCTTAAAATTAGGCAGCAGTTTCCCGCCAAATGATTTCTCTTTATGTACGGTCACTTCTTTTCGTACCCATATTAGTATCCTAAAAAATCCTAAGAATGCTACCTAGCAGCTTTCAGAGTAACTACATTGAGTCGATGCTTGTGCTGCCTAGCGGCATTCAGAATAACTACGTATTGGTGTACACCTAGCGGCGATCACAGTAACTACGTTTGTGTACAGTCTGGGCGCTATAAAAGTGGTAGTGCCGGTACGCGCAACATAGCCAATACTGCAATTACAAAGTAAAAAGAAGGCATAGCAACCAACAGCAAAATATAATATAATATGACCAACAGGGCAGAGGAAACACTCATGTCCAACTTACTTCAGGCAATAATGACCATAGGTGACCAAATATTCTAAGAAGCAGATATTTTTGTTAATAAATATGTGCGACTTTAAAGATATGGTAAAATAAATGTGAAACTATACACACACACACACAAACATTATATATAATCTCATTGGGTCTGTTGGAGATCGCGATTCCGCTACAACATTCACTAATGATATCATACTACTGCTGTAGCCAAACGCAATAAGACCTATTATTATCAAACAGTAATTCCCTTGCAATACAGCCTGGACCAGCATGAAACTGTTAAATGTACTTCGAAAAGTATTTCTGACCTTGTCTTGCATTTGACTACTGCAGTATTACCATACCCGCCAGTACCTAAATGTCTAAATTCACAAAATCCTAATTTCCTCATAAAATACTACATAAACTGACACAGTAAATTAATTACCCATTAAATACTCTAATCGGGAATCCAAAAGTATCTAAAATATCAAAAACCCTAATTTTATGGAATCACCCATAATGATAAAACATACGCAAAAGACGCACCTCCACTGGACTCTACTAATCTCAAATCACATAAATAAGTCATAATATCTCACCTATCCTTCCATGCCCATGGCTCACGTGACCCCTCAGCTTCCTTGTCTTCTTCTTGTGAGTAGACTAAAAACAAATTTTAAAACATTATAAGCTTTTCATAAAAAGCTGAAACAAATTATAATAAAAAATAAAAAAAATCAGAGAGGAACAATCCACAGAAAATTCGGATCGCCCGTTCGCAAAAAATCATCATTACAATCAGTCACAAGCATTGCCTACCATCTGATCAAAAATACAACATAATCCCACAAATCTCCCACAAAAATATGTCACAGTCTGTACGAAATTACGCCTTGACTATCAATATTAATGCAAAAGATTCGTAATTATAAACAGATTTTTAGTCAGCGAATGGATATAACTTACAAAATTTAAAAACACAACTCACCATTTTCTCCCAACTTCAAGGAAGCCTACACGCTTAATAGAAAGATACCAACGACCAACTCAAAATCCAAAGATAATAGTTATAAAGAGGGATATTCAACCCAAGAAGACCTCCAAACCAAGGAGGAAGGTATTCCTTCCTCCATGCTCCAGATAATAGCAATAAATGCTTAATAATAGCAGTCACTCACTATTATATTGTCTCTTCTCGCCAGTTAGTAATGCTACGTGTTTTATTGCGTAATAATTTCCTTTAATAATGAAGATAATAACAGTAAAATAAAAAGCAAAATAATAGTAATAAATATTCCGAATTAATAAAAAAATCATTTACGTTCTACTGAACAACACCATAACATAATACATAACCAAAAAATATTTGCACTTAGGATATTGTTTTCTGTATTGACGCTATGTTGATTGGATCATTAATTCCGACCAGATATTCAAATGTTAAAGTTCGTTTTAATGTTTCTTGATTATGATATTTGCTAATGTTATATTTTATTTGTAGTTCCTCTCTATGTAAAAAAAAAGTAGATGCAGAATTTTGATGTATTTATACTGTTTTAAAATAGAAATTTAAAAACAAAAGCATGAATTGATCATTTGTGCATTAGATTAGGTTCGATTCTATTTGTTCGCTTTGATCCCACATGAGACCAGTATAGGAGATATAGAGCAGTGCAAACAATTTTTACACTCGTGAAGACTAAATTGCAATTATTAACAAGTCAGTAATATTAACAAATGATAACAAGTTCGTTACTTCAACCAACTAACATTATAAATTTCAATTCAAATCTCAGAATACATATTATTCCATGTTATATATGTATTTCCCAGATAATGTAATTGCTCATTTGTAAACTATTTCAACAAGAAGAAAAAACCTTGCATCGTTATAATAATAATGAACAACTTTGACTCACTACCCTTCCAAATTCCGAGAAGAAAATTCTTTCTCAGAGTGAAATGGGTTCTGAATAAAAAACTCTTTCATTTTGAATATAGAGTTGTTATGTTTTCGTAGATATTATTTCATGTCGTAAGACATTGAATAAAGAATTTCCAATGAATGATAGCACTTTTTGTTCAATTGGCAATCACTTGTAATATTTGTAAATGTTGTATGTATTCCCTGTATTATTCCCTCGTATGTTGTCACTAAGAAATTTCTGTGGCTATATCAGGAAACTGGGGGTAAGGGAGGGTGTAGAGACACTTAGGCCCAATTCACACAGAAGGGACGTGGTGCGGACGTCGGGTGGAGACGTATTGCGGAAGTCGGGTGGAGACGTGGCGCGGACGTGGTCTGTTCAGTCCAAACAGAGGAGACGCAGAAGGGACTCGCGCGCGACATGGTTTCTACCATGACTTCATCTGACGACGAAGATGTTTAAACCTTACTACATTTAAATCAAATTCAGTAGAAGAGTAGTTTCTGGGTTCATCCTTTATGGCTGAAACAGGGGAGGAAGTATGAAATTTTTGACGTGATGAAAGAGTTGGAAATGTATCCTGAACGTTTTCAAATTTTTTACAGAATGTCTCAACCATGTTTCCTTTATCTACTGAACAAAATTAAGGATGGCATACAGAAAAAAATCTACCAACTGGAGATCGTCAGTTTGTCCAGAAGAGAGGATTTTAATAATATTAAGGTATGTAATCAAAACACAAACCTTTATTTGAAAAAAAAAAAAAAAATACTAAACGAAAGAAGTCTTTCAATGTATAACTATCTGTTTTCACATCAGTCTCTGCAATCTCTGTGCTTGATGTGTAGTATGTCTCTCCTCTATTTGAAGATAATGTAATATAGAGTGGAGATGTCGATGTGCTGATACTAGCATCAGTTGTTGGCATTATGAGGATGGTCGTCACTGGTTACAGACGATAAGTCCGAAACATTCTATTCAAAATTCCTATTTTGATTTTACGTTTTTGTTGTGCTGTCATAGATTTCATATCTGCCAAATTCTTTGCAAAAAAACCATATCTAGATCAAGTTCCAGAGCTTTTGGTTAATGTTTATTTTTTTTAATAATTTATATTTTTGTTGAAAGTATTTCAACATTTCTATAAACTGTGGAATTTACCCAACTGTATTGGCAGTGTTGATGGAAAACAAATCAGAATAAAAGCAACGCCAAAATCAGGTTCCGCCTTTGTCAATTACAAAGGATTCTTTTCTACAGTATAACATCCGCATCTGTCACTGCTAACAAGCAGTGACAGATGCGGATGGCTTATTTGTTACTATAGACTTAGGCGAATACGGCCGAAACAATGATGGCCGAGCGTTTAATCGCAGCAATTTTGGAAGAGTTCTATAACAACATGGCCTTAAGTTACCCGACCCTGCCCCTGTTCCTGGAGAAACAATGAACATCCCTTTCTATTTTATTGCGGATGAAGCATTCCCACTGCAACCAAATATTATGAAACCTTTTTCTTGCGATCAATTATGAAACGATCGCAGAATATTCAACACCAGATTATGTAGAGGTAGGAAATGTGTGGAATGTGTTTTTGGCGTATTAACTTCAAAATTCAGGGTCTTGAATCCATTAATATGTTGCTCTCCTAAAACTGATTCAAGCGATGTGCGTTTTGCACAACGCAATACGGAAATACGATGGTAAATTTTCAATACCTCACGTTGAAAATAAACAGTTCCTATAATCTGTTTTTTTAGAAGCTATTGACCACCCTTGTATGTACCTAACAGAAATAAATTTTATAATAAATTTTAAAACTTTCCTGTTTCATTTAATTCCTTAGCGATCATTTGCCAGCACTGTCCTGTACATTACGATTGCAATAATCTGAAAGATTAAAATCGTACAGTTCGGGAAACTTCTCAATGATTTCACAAAATTATATATTAAACTCAAAACTATCACGCATTTTTATAACTGCGAGAACGCGTCGCTTGGAGGTCCGCGCCACGCGCCCGTTCACTGCGCCCCTCGAGACTTCGAAGAGACGGGGCGCGGACCTCAAAGGGGCGCCTCTGTGTGAATTGCGCCATTTGTTAATATAGGAGCAACCTCAAAATGCGCCGCGTCCGCTCCGCGTCTCCGCCCGACGTCCGCGCCGCGTCTCTTCTGTGTGAATTGGGCGTAATAGATAAGGATAGAGAAGAAGTTACTGACGATTTGAAAAAGGCAGAGATTTTAATTAACTGGTTCAGTGAAAGCATTAGGAACAATGAATCAGAAACAGGAGGGTCTAATTCGGAGAACGAGCTTAACAACACAATTAAAAATGATGATAGTAAAGAATTTGATATTCTTCCTGAGGAAATTATGAAGGAAATAAGAAAGCTGAAAAAACATAAAGTGGCTGGTGTAGATAATATTACTACAGATATCTTAAAGATAGCCCGATGTGACATTGTACCTTATCTTGAAATATTATTTAAATTGAGTCTAGACATTTGCTGCTTACCACAGGACTGGAAAAGTGCAATAGTAGTACCGGTACATAAGGGAGGGGTGAGAAATAGAGTAGAGAATTACAGGCCAATCAGTTTGACATCAGTGGTAGGTAAATTAATGGAAAGATTGATATACAACCACATAAGAAATATATCTGAGGAACGTAAGTGGTTTTCATGCAGGCAACATGGTTTCAGGCAAGGATATTCATGCGAATCTGAGTTGGTGGGATATATGCAAGATATTTCAGATGAAATAGACAAGGGAGGCCAAATTGATAGTGTAGCACTAGATCTGTCTAAGGCGTTTGACAGAATAAGCCATAAAATGGTAGTAAATAAGGTAAAAACCATTGGAGTGGATGAGAAAGTGATTTGCTGGGTAGAAGAATTTTTAAAAGGTAGAAAACAGAACGTTAGGGTAGGAAATGTAGTATCAAAAGAAGTAGAAGTAAAGATGGGTGTGCCACAGGGTAGCGTATTGGGACCATTGCTATTCATTATTCTAATGAATAATTGTGTTGATTGTTTACTATTTGAAATTAGATTGTTTGCAGAAGACATAATGCTATATAAAAGAATCAAAACGATAGAGGATTGTAAACAGTTGCAGGGTGATCTGGACAGGATATCTAGTTGGGTTGGTAAACATGGGATGATGATAAATGCAAAGAAGTGTCAGCTTATTAGATACACAAATAAAAAACAAAAGATTAATTTTGAATATAAGGTGGGGAAAGAATTGCTTGCTGAAGACTTGAAATGTAAATATCTTGGCATTACTTTTGATAACAAGCTTAACTGGGCTGGACACATTGGACAGGTGGTAGGAAAAGGTTTCAAAGTTCTGCACTTGTTGGAGAGAGTGATGAGGGGATGTACAGGAGAAGTAAAGGAATTGGGTTACAAAACTTTGGTCAGACCATTGCTCGAATATGGTAGTGTAGTATGGGACCCTCATTTTACGTATCAAATGCAGAAGTTGGAGAGGGCGCAAAGGAGGGCTGCTAGATTTGTTTCTGGAAATTATCACAGAATGCAATCAGTGACGGATATGATAATGGAGGTGAAATGGGATTCATTGCAAGACAGGAGGAGGATGAGGATGGTCATGGGAGTGTACAGGGCGTATACTGGCGATGAGGCATGGAAAGATATTCCAATAGGTATGAAAAGTAGTGCATGGAAGGAAAAAGTTGACTATGACCACAAGCTGGCTCTCGATTTCAGGCACAAGGGTGTGGGAAGATTCTCTTTTTTAGGTAACGGTGTCAGGGATTGGAATGAGTTACCAAGAGAAATGATGAATAATTTACCGAAAACTTTGAAAGAATTTAAAGATAAAATTTGTAGAGGGCAAATGTAGGTTGGTGCAGATTTTGGGAAGATGGGTGTATAGGGAAATTGCCACCGCAGCCTGTGCTCCATTGCAATTAAATTAAATTAAATTAAATTAAAAAGATTGAAATGTTGATGATTTTGCACTACAAACGACTGTAGGGAGTATATATACTGCGTTGGGATTGCAAGTTCTTCTAGATATCTAAACCGATTTTTCCACGAAACCTTGAGCTTGTTGTACAAATAATTCTTAGAGAACCTTTTGGTGATTTAAATACCTTCAGTGTTAAGGAAGAGTTTTCCCAGAATGAGATGCCATCAGTGAGTAGTAAGTGAAAATATGCTAAATATAGCAACTACCTTGTTTCTATATCAGCTGTCAGGGAAACAGTGGCTGTTTGGATTATTTGTGGATGCTGTGAGTGGTGGACCTTAAGCGTAGTGACTAAGTTTCATGTTGTTATGCTTCTTCTCAGGTCTTCCATTCTTCTATGAAGATTCTTTGTCTGTGAACTGGTAATAATGATAATTTATGAGGTTATATCCGACACCACTCCGTTTTCTGGTCGTAGAACCGAGCCTAGACAAGACTAGAACTGCTTTAGTACTAGCTGATATCTTATATATTATTTCTATAAGGTATTTTTTTGTCACAAGCCTATATCTTCCTTCATACTTAACCGAAATCAATGAATGATGTATTATTTTAAAGCTTATGGTCTCCACTTTGGTTAAATCGTATTTTAAGCAAGAAAGTTTTCGGAATTCGACCCTCAAAGGGCAAAAATGTAAATTTTTCTAAAATGCTGTTTTCTGTGTTATGAGTCAGTTATCTCCCTGGATACCTATCTGAAACCGTTTTATGAAGTATCGTTTTAAAGATTAAGATATCCGCTTTAGTGACTTCATATATTAAGCCAGAAAGTTTTCGGAATTCGGCCCTTAAAGGGCAAAAGTATCAATATTTTTGCAATGCGTTTTTGTGTCACGAGCGATTTATCTCCCTTAGTATCTAACCGATATAGATAAATGAGGTATCATATTAAAGAATAAGGTCTCCGCCATGGTAACATTATATTTTAAGAAAGGAATTTTTCGTAATTCGACCCTTATAGAGCAAAAATGTAACTTTTTCTAAAATGCGTTTTTTGTATCTCGAGCCATTTATCTCCCTGGATATCTAACCAAAATCGATAAATGAGGTAGGATTATGAGGAGTAATGTCTCAGCTTTGTGACATCATATTTTAAGAAAGAATGTGTTTGGAATTCAACCCTTAAAGGGAAAAAGTATAAATTTTTCTATAACGCATTTTTCTGTCACGAGCGATTTATCTCCCTTAATATCTAACCGATATAGATAAATGAGGTGTCATATTAAAGAATAAGGTCTCCACCATGGTAACATTATATTTTAAGAAAGGAATTTTTCGTAATTCGACCCTTATAGGGCAAAAATGTCACTTTCTCTAAAATGCGTTTTTTGTATATCAAGCCATTTATCTCCCTGGATATCTAACCAAAATCGATAAATGAGGTAGGATTATGAGGAGTAATGTCTCAGTTTTGTGACATCATATTTTAAGAAAGAATGTTTTTGGAATTCAACCTTACACGAAAAAAGTATAAACTTTTCTATTCCCGATTTTTGTGTCACGGGCGATTTATCTCCCTTAATATCTAACCGATATAGATAAATGAGGTATCATATTAAAGAATAAGGTCTCCGCCGTGGTAACATTATATTTTAACAAAGGAATTTTTCGTAATTCGACCCATAAAAGGCAAAAATGTCAATTTTTCTAAAATGCGTTTTTTGTATCTCGAGCCATTTATCTCCCTGGATATCTAACCAAAATCGATAAATGAAGTAGGAATATCAGAAGTAATGTATCAGCTTTGTGAAATCATATTTTAAGAAAGAATGTTTTTGAAATTCAACCGTTAAAGGAAAAAAGTATAAATTTTTCTATAACCGATTTTTGTGTCACGAGCGATTTATCTCCCTTGATATCTAACCGATATAGATAAATGAAGTATCATATTAAAGAATAAGGTCTCCGCCGTGGTAACATTATATTTTAAGAAAGGAATTTTTCGTAATTCGACCCATAAAAGGCAAAAATGTCAATTTTTCTAAAATGCTTTTTTTTTTGTATCTTGAGCCTCTTATCTCCCTTGATATCTATCCAAAATCGATAAATCAAGTACGATTGTGAGGAATAATGTCTCAGCTTTGCTGACATCATATTTTAAGAAAGAAGTGTTTGGAATTTAACTATTAAAGGGAAAAAGTATAAATTGTTCTACAACGTATTTTTGTGTCGCGAGCCTTATATTTCCCTTGATACCTAATCGATATAGATAAATGACATATCGTATTAAAGACTAAGGTTTCCGCCGTGGTAACATTATATTCTAAGAAAGGAATTTTTCGTAATTCGACCCATAAAGCGCAAATATTTCAATATTTCTAAAATACGTTTTTTATCTCCCTGGATTTCAAACCAAAATCGATAAATGAAGTAGGAGTATGAAGAGTAATGACTGAACTTGGTGCCATTATATTCAACCTCACTATTCATCGCATTTTATTCGCGAAATTTTCGCACGGGTCGTCTAGTAAATTATATTATGAGAAGTATGAGATGGCCAACTCGTAATGAACCCGTTTAATGGCCACTAGAACTGTGCATGTACCATTGATAACGTGTCCTGCAAGGGCTACACAGAATGTTAGCGTCTTGAAGCTAAATAATTGCTTGCAATACTGATTCATGAACGGAACGACTATGACTAGCAAGACACGGCGCGGCGGCTCTGATGGAAGAAATGAGCGCTAGGCTAGGTTGCGAGAAACGGCACGGTCAGTTATCTAACCCATATCGAATGGTTCAAGGCTACACGAAAAACGAGAGAGAGGTACACTACTTATATTACGATGCTAACGGGTTTTTCCGTCTTAGCTTCCCGGAACGAACCAGCTGAGGGGGATATTACCGTAAGCATTTATAACGAACAACAAGTTATAATTAATTGCGTCTGTGTTCGCCGACCAGACCAGCTGAAAGTTAGCTTCACAAAATTGTAACTATTTGAAAAATACAGATCACTTTTAATTAAAACGCTAAGATCCAAAATAACCGTTATATAGCTATTCTATCTATTATCCTGAATGAAAATGATGTAGCATTAACTTTTTTAAGAAGTTACTGAATATGTTGCTTCCAGATTAACGTGTTCTATATGAGTGGTCTTTTGCCAGAATGAACTAAGTGACATTTAGTTAGTTTTGAGAAATGAAGGACTGAAGTTATGAGTTCACAGCAATTTATTCATTAAAAAATATTTCTGGTCATACATGCAGTATGCTTTATACTGGGTGTGAACAACTTTTACAGGCATTTTGAGCCTTGCAGAAAATTATTTAATTACAGTATGAAACTTAATGCTGCAGAGAAACAATGTAAAATATCCATGTACGTCAGGTTATTTTGTTTTCACACCACATTAATTCAGTTCAGATACAAAATATAAAGTTTTCTTTTTGTATTATATTCCACACAGAGATCTATTTGGCAACTGAAATATTAGAAACAATTTAAGTATTTATCCAATACAGCTTTATTAAACAATTTTTGGAATTAGGAAAGAACAATGTAACATTCTTAAGATGATGATTATGCTTCCCTATTACCCATATGGGTATTGTATTACTCATATTCTTCATTAATCTCGTTGCTCATTTCTGTTACTTCAACCATTTTGAGACCCTTATAGAATTCATGACATATTGGGGCACATACATTAGAAGGCTCTGAATTTCTTTCAGATTCTCAGGGACTTTAGTGCGGCCTGATGGATACAGTGTAGGCGGTGCAATTTGGCTGAGAGAACGTGGGTGAGCTTTTAGTCATTTACTAGCTGCTACCCACGACTTCGTTCGTGTTTGTAAAGTATTTGGATTGACAGCTACCGACATCTAACCACCATAGTGAACGATGGGACACTCGATGCTATTGCCACATACAAACGCCGCTCATGTGCGATATGTAGTTCAGGAAGCACAGTAAAATATATGGACACATATGTCTTTGGCCGAAATGCGAAAATATCCTTGATCGACCAATTTCAACCACCATATCTCCCACACTCTCACAGTTACCGAAATTCGGCCAACGTTGTTATCGACGGGTGCCTCTGAGCTACTACCACACACAAACAACAATGATCTGGGATAGATAGTTTTGGCTGAAAACTGATACACAATGACACATACGTTTTTGGTTGAAATATGAAAGTGCCGCACGTCGACCACTTTCAACCACCATATCTCTCACACCCTCATAGCTACCGACATCTAACCACCATAGTACACGATAGGAGACACGATACCACTGTCACACAAAAACACCATTGGTCTATGCTATGTTGTTGTGACAGCAGAGTGACATATACGGAGACACATGTCTTTGGTCGAAGTACGAAAATGCCCTGCATCGACCACTTTTTACCATCATATCTCCCACATCCTCACAGCTATCGACATTCGGTCAATGTTGTGCACGACAGGAAACCTCCACATTGAAAGACCAATGTTCTGTGCTAAATAGTAGTGGCTGAAAAGTGAAATATCGGAAAACACATGTCTATTTTTATTTATATATAACATTTAAATTCACTGAAGAATATTCTTCCATGTCATTGTGGCTGTATTTGTACTCCATTATCCCCGGCTTCCTTTTGATGGTAGTAGTTTTAACTGAACCATATATTATTCATGTCTGCATATCCCAAGACCCACTTCCAGAAAATGTGTCAAAAAACTTTCTTTTTCCTTGCAATTTATTTTTTGCCTGCTTTCTTCTCTACATGAACAATTAAAATCTACAAATGTCTTTCCTGGGACAGTCTCCCCTTTTGATATAGTCTTCTCAGAAGACTAGCCGAGTAATCAAGGTGTTTTCACATGATATTTCGGCGATCTGAAACTTCATCTTCTGGTGAACTTTTTTTCACAGGGTCAATATTTCTCTCCCCTCATTATTGTGTGCACTGGCCGAAATTTCTACAATACCTACTATCGATTGTGAAGTGACCACAGATTTACCACTCGTTGTCATGGTTCATTCTGGCATGTGAGATCATGGAGGAAGGAATATATGGACACAACGCAAGGGACCTACACCACATACTGGAGTGAAACCGGTTGGAGAGAAGTGGGGAGAGGAGGCCGCCATATTGCTTGGAAGCAGGGCCTGCGCTAGGAATTTCGGGCCCGGGGTAAAACGGGCGACCTTTCTATTTTCTTTTTTTTAAGCTCTACAAAATGGCCAGGCGACAATGGGCGTATTCTTGGCTTCATGGCCTGAGGGCCCCAATAGTCGGTGATCGGGCCCCCCTCAGCCGGCGGGGCCCGGGTACTTTTGACCCGCTTACCCCCCCCCCCCTAACGCCAGCCCTGCTTGGAAGGATAAACACGGGAAAAAGGCACAAAAACCTCAAGGGAATCATAAGTCAACAGTGGCACCGCAATTTGATGATGGATTAATATGTACCTCGACGAAACACATCAAAAATGAAGAATAACATTTTTTGATATCGTGCTTAGTTCTCGAGATATACTGTCTCAAATGTGTGGAGTTTCTGGTTGAAATTCAGAAGAAACGTGTCCCCAAAGTCAAATTTGGTGACAGATTCTTATTTAACACGACAATACAAATCGAAAATCTTATATATTTATATATATATATATATATAGACTTGTGTTTTCATATATTTCACTTTTCAGCCACCACTGCCAAGCACAGATCACTGGTCATTCATTGTGTGTCGATGTAGCATGGAGTTTCCTGTCATGCACAACGTTGGCCGAATGTCGATGGGGATGATTAAAGTTGACCAATGCAGGGCGTTTTCATATTTCGACCAAAAATTTGTGTCTTCTTATAATTCTGTTTCCTGCCACAACTACATAGCATAGACCATTGGTGTTTGTGTGTGGTAGTAGAATCGTGTCTCCTGTCGTGCACTATGGTTGTTAGATGTCGGTATCTATGGTAGTGTTGGAGATATGGGGATTGAAAGTGGTCGACCTGCGGCAATTTAATATTTCTGCCAAAGACGCATGGGTCATGGTGTATCACTTTTCAGTGAAAACTATCTATCGCAGATCACTGGCGTTTGTGTGTGGTAGTAAAACAGAGTCACCATTCAATCACAACATCGGCCGAATTTCAGTAACTGCGGTAGTGTGGGAGATATGGTGGTTGAAAGTGGCCGATCAAGGATATTTTTGTATTTCGACGAAAGACATGTGCCTCCGCATATGTCACTTTTCTGCCACAACTACATAGTATAGACCATTGTTGTTTGTGTGTGGTAGTGGGATCGTGTCTCCTGTCGAGCACTATGGTTGTTAGATGTCGGTAGTTGTCAATTCAAATTCTTTACAAACACGAACGATGTCGTGTGTACCAGCTAGTAAAGAATAAAATATTTCTATATCTCGCTTAGTTCGCGAGATATACTGTCTCAAAAGTGATGTTGTTAGGTTATGAGGGTATTCAACGATAACCGTGGCGCCGCAATTTGATGACGCATTCTTATGTAACTCGATGAGAGAAACTGAAAGAAAAGAATATTTTTTTTTTATATCTCGCTTCTCGAGAAATTATACATTAAAATTGACGTGGTTAGGTTGAAATATGGCCTAGACTAGTAGAAAACTTTCTCCATATCCGTATTTGATGATGAATTCGGTCGTAACTTAATGAGCAGGTAATTCTTATTTACTTGAATAACAAACTGTTTATTTCTACAGTCCTTAAATTTTAGTTGTTCAAATAGGTTATATTTTCACATTCTATTTCAGTAATTGATAAGAAAGATTTCAAATTCTAGAAATATAGTTGTAGACATATTTACAAACAGAAACAAGTCATATCTGAATTTTTAAAAATAGCCTAAGTCAATGTTTAGAACTTTTTAAAAAAATTATCTCTTCAAAAGACTTCATAGTTTCTGAGCTTACTTAGAAGATATTGTACTGTTAGTGGCCTATATAATTTTTCTAGCAAAATCAGTGCATTCATAAGTCAGAAGTTAACAACTAGTAATAAATAAATTGTATGTACTCTTCTGGTACACACCGCATTTCAACCTGCCAACATTTCCATTAATATTGCGGCTACAAAATCAAACTTTGTAGACACATCTGAAAACAAGAAATGCATCGCGAACTACATTTCGGACAACAAAGTTTATTTCATCACGTTTAGTAGTTCACACAGCACACATTATCACAATCAATTTCATCGTACACTTTCAGTGTAAACTTAAACGTGAGTAAAGCATGCAGAATACCATATTCACTGTGTCGCGATGTAAACATGACCCGCTTAAATTAAATTTTCAACACTTGTCAACAATAAGGCTAGCTTTTCAGGTGCAAAATAGTAACATTTGCTAATTGTCTACACTACACCAACAAAAATTTGAGAGCGATATGATCCTATTGAGAGCAATGAATAAATTTATAGCGAATGGCCCTAATGTTGCAGTTACCTGTCAGATACCTCAAGAACGATAGTTACAATATGACTTACTTATGAAACGCTATTCCAGGTTTTTTCCTATATCGTCTGTTTGTGCAACCATATGCAGCACAACTTGGCATTATAGAAAACTTTAGAATATTAGAAAATGAAATATTCTCTGCAGCTGACAGAGTGCAAACAGACCAATGCTTTGGTACTCCTACGATGTCCGCCGTGCATGCGCAGTAGGTGAACAGTTTTTTCATGGGGTTTAACGGATTTAGCGTTATTCCGTCTCCATATATTCCTTCCTCCATGTGTGAGATAAACAACCTAACCTCAAATAAACGAGTTTATTCTATAAACGAAAGTATCAATAGTTTTTAAAATCCACTTACCATCTGATGATTGAGAGGGGCCATCATTAGGTTCATATGTTTATTTTATTTACTTATTTATCAATCTTGTTTCATGGTTTCCTGCTGAGGAAGGACCTCTGAAACATGTCATAGTTAATACACACATATACAGTATGAGTCATAATCATAGTAAAAACAAGTATATGTTCTAAAGACAAATAAGGAGAATAGCAATAAACATTAATTTTTACAACTGAATTTTGCAAAAGTCATATTGAATACAATTAAATAATTTGTTCAAATTATTGAATGGAGTAGAAGCAGTTGCCAATAAGATAATCTCTCAATTTTTCTTTAAATATATCTTTATTATCTGCAGACTATTTTATACTTTTGGGAAGTTTATTAAACAGATGTATACCAGAATAATTAACTCCTCTTTATACTAATGACAGAGATGTTTGTATTTTGTGCAAGTTATTTCTGTTTCTTGTATTGAAATTGTGTACCTGTGAATTAGAAGTAAACAGGTAAAAATGATCTATGACAAAGCAAAAGAGAGAATATATATACTGAGAAGTCGTTGTAAGAATACTGAGTTTTTTTTTAAAAAAAGTTGTCTGCAGGAAGTTCTTGATTGTACCCTACACAACATTCTAATAGCTCTTTTCTGTGGTATGAAAATTTTTTACTTTGTGAAGAGTTTCCCCAAAAGATAATGCCATTTGACATCACTGAATAAAAATATGAAGAGTACACCTGTTTCATTAATTCTAGATTTACTGTTAGGGAAAGTGTCCGTATTGCAAAGATAGCACTACTTAAATTCTTCAGTAGTGAAGTGATATGTTCATGCCAACAGAGTTTCTCATCTGTTTTAATACCAAGGAATTGTATACTCTTTGTATCTAATATTGTGTTATTTTTGTAGCTTACTTGGAAATATGGCTGTGCATAATTTTTTGTTTTAAACCTAACATAATGTGTTTTTTTTTTAATTTAATTTCAATGCATTTGCCTTAAACCAATTTGCTACTTCACGAAGTAATTCATTTATATTAAATTCTGAATTGCTGTTTGTTGTTTTCCTCACAGTGTCATCTGCAAGAAAAACACTCGTTGTCAGATAAGTTTCCAGGAAGGTCATTGATGTACAACAAGAAGAGGAGGGGTCCTAGGGCAGAACCTTGTGGAATTCCATGTTTTATTTTCTCCCAGTCTGATGAAGCATCTTTACTTATTTTAGGATCAAAAATGGAAACTTTTTGCATTCGACTTTACATGTATTATTTAAACCATTTACCTGCTGTCCCATAAATACCATACTATTCCATTTTCTTCAAAAGTAATTCATGATTTACACAGTCAAATGCTTTTGCATCAGAAGAACCAGAACTAAACGTATTTTGTCACAATTAGCATCGTTTTCTGCCATTGCACGGGAACGCGCGACCGAGCTATGTACCGCGGTAGCCATCTTGTGGTGTCGCGTGGTTAACTTTGGAATAAGAGAATGAAGAGTTCCAACCTTTTGCCGAAGAAATCCCTTGCAACGAAACGAGGAGAGTTGTCAGATAGTTCGTTTTGGCAAAAGGCAAAATGAAACCCCATCATTTTAAAACTGTGAATAACTCTTTTTTTTTTTTTTAAAAAAAAGTCGCTTATTTCATTCTGCCATAAGACCACTCATATATATATATATATATATATATATATATATATATATATATATATATATATATATATATACGAATTATGTGAAACGTCTTTAATTACTAACTTTTCCTTCAGATATCACACTACACATGTCCTTTGCTTTAGTTTTAGTTTCTTATACGTAACTTTTGAAGTTACAGTGTATTAATTTATTGGCACTTACTTATTTGTTAATAGTGTTTAGAGCATCAGTAGCACTGTTTTGAAGGTTTTGTATTAATAAGTGTTTAATTGAAATTCTAGTATCATCTGCAGAAAGTAACATATGACAATGACCATGACCATGACTATGACCTAATATGCTTAGGAGAACATAGATGTAAATTAAGAACAGTTGAGGACCAAGAATTGAATCCTGAGGTACTACACATTTAATTATTCCCTATTCAGTTTTTATAATATTTTCTGCATTAAAATTTTTCAGAGATACGATTTATATTTTCCAGATACGATTTAAACCTATCACTGATACCACAGTATTCTAATGTATTGAGAAGAGTTCCATGATCAACGCAATCATAGCCCTTTGCCAGATCACAGAAATTTCCTGATGAAGTTAATTTTTTTATGTATTTCTTTAAACACATTTTCTATAAAAGCGCCTTGTGTACAACTAAACTGTACTGAGTGCTGCATTATTATGTATATGTGCATATACCATTCTCTAAATGGCTATTTCGAAGATCAGACAGAAGTGATGAAGGTCTATAGATCTCAGTCTTTGCGGTATCATCCTTCTTTTAAAGTGGTTAGATTATTAGCTTCTTGATTAAGTCGGAAAAGATACCTTCTTCCAAATAACAATTACAAATATACTTGTAGCTCTGTAAACGCTAGTGTTTCATTGTTTCAGTATATGAAAGGTTACCTTACCGACATCAAATGAATATTTACTCCTGAAGAATTTAATAATCTTCTTTTATTTCGTTTTGACTGGTGAGAAATAGAGACATACATGCTGTTTTTGATGACAAGAATTTAAGTATTCTAACACCATCTGTTACACCAACAAATGTTCCTTTGGTTTTTCACTAACCATTAAGAAATTGTAATTAAAAGAACAACCTTTGGAAGACGGGTAATATACATGTTTATTGTTAATGCTTGGGAGTTTACGTTCTCGGTATAATGCAGAGATTTCTGTTTTAATAATGTTCCAACTACATTTATCTTATTACCTTACCTATAAATCTTCTACTTTATAACCAAGTGCTTTGCTACTCCTAATACTTTGGTTAAAATTCTGTAGTAAGTATTGTAATGCAGTCTAAGAAGCCCCCCTACATATATATATATATAATACTTACTGTTCTATAATTCTTGTTCACTCATTTATGACTATTTAGAAGTAGTCGTCTAGGGAGGCAACTTCCATAAATTTTCAAAAATTTATTATTGATAATAATAGCATAGATTTCTTTTTGTTCCTAGCTCTGTCAAAACAACTGATTAATTATTTCTTGTCGATTTACTACGGTAGGTTAGGTTGGGGATGTTTTACTAAAACATAATTCTTAGTTGTGCAGTACAGGCTGAAATCCAAAAGAACAAAGTAGCAATACAAGCAGAAGAGACAGTAAGTGGGCAAATTGAAACAATCTAACACGAGAGAAAAATTTGCGATGTCTGCAGAAACCGCTTCAAAAACTACATACGAAGATTGGTGCAGACCTTCATTCTAACGTTCATTCTCTTTGTCTTCAAGGAACAATAAGCTATTTTACAGAATTCAAAATATATTACAAATTGTAGTCATTCGCGCAGATTAATTCTTAAGGAAGCTATTTTTGTTAAATTTGAAAAGAAAGATGGATTGTTTTTAATTAAAAAAGCGAAATAAAAATCAAATTTTTCTTGTCTCTTGTCACGTGACAGAAAACGCTCTGGGATTGTAGATCGCTTTAGTGACGTCACCTGCCCGTAGGCGCTTGCGGCTGCGTATGGAGTGTTCCCGCTATCCAAGTTTTCAACTAGTTGTTGCTAGTTATCTCTTGTTACTAATGAGATTTTTTGTTGAATATAAAATGAAGAACATTTTGTAGAAGCCTACAGCGGAAAATTGCCGAAAATTATTTCTAGGACTAGCTATAGAAACAACCCCTGATTTATATTCTACCGAGCTTGAAAATGTAATTACTTCAATTCGAGAATCATTTATATTTAAACAGGAAGTTAGAGATTAAAAGAAATCCTTTATAAGAATGACAAAAATTTTAAATTAAGTTAGTTGTTTTAGGAGATATTTACGAGAAAAATGTAAGTTTAGTATTTTAAATTAAGTTAGTTGTTTTAGGAGATATTTACGAGAAAAATGTAAGTTTAGTATAAGGTAGGCACAACCGTTAAATAACTGAATGTTATGGACAATTTTTCTTAACTACAGATAAATAATTATAGATAAATGACAATTTTTTCCAACGAAACTGAATTTATTGTTTATTTATTTACCGAACGCGTGCACTTCACCGCACATGGAAACTTTGATGTTTAAGGGTCTACTATTAACGAGAAGATAAGTAAAGATGCCATGGTGTCCAGGTAGTTGCGTGGTTAAAGAGTGTTATAGGAACTTGAAGATCCTATGTTCGAACCTTGATTAGGATAATATTTTTTTGGTATGTACATTTTTTTTTTCGTTTCTGTTTGCTGTTTGTTGCTTTACAAAATCATGTTTTTATTCGAATAAGTCATAAAACGTCATGCAAACGTTTGAAACATAAATTGCTGTCATACAAAAAAAATCTGTTTTTAAAAATATAACCTCATGCTTTTAATTTTGAAACATTCCAGAGATACATCAACATTGCAACAAAACCCAAGTAGTCGTTGGTGAACAATAGGATTTATTTTAACAATAACATTGCCTGCTAGTCTCGCTACAATTCCGGAACGCTTTGAATACTTTTTGTTGGAATTTTTACGTGACGAGACAACTGTTTTGTTGCCTTTCTGACATAAATGGATCTATTAAAACGGTGTTTACTTTTAATGTGCAAGTAATTTTCGGTTTTTTAAACTTTTTATCGGTGTGCAAGTAACGTCCAGTTTCAGTTTTTAAGTCTTTTTTGGTAATGTCTCAAATGTTTATAATACTCTTGCTATCCAAAAACTTGTGAAACATTCCGAAAAAAAATAATGTTTTGGTGGATTTTAGAAAAAGAATATGCGGCGCTATCAACAGCAACTAGTATCTAAAGAAAACGCTCAAAATAACAAAACATATTCCAAAGCGAGGATCGAACCTAAGAACCCTAACATTACTGATACTAGTCTTAAACAGCGTACTACTTTATCTCAAAGAAATTATTGTGCAAATTATATTTACATTAAATGATGTGCGACTTAGTCGCAATGTAGTCTGGGTTTCTATGAGCAAATCGCAGAGACTTTCTTTTCCTATTTCAGCTAATGCGGGAACACTTATGTTTATTTGGAGAGTTTTTATTATTGTTATGGTTGTAGATTGATGTACTACACACTATTTATAAATCATATTTCCAACAATTTATTCACAAGTTCAGAGAAACAAACCAAACTTACTTACGTAGAGTGAGCGCCTGCTGGCACGTGACGTCACGAGTGTCGTTGGTCCGCGCCAGGCAGCAAAGGAACGTTTTGCCGGGCTTTCAAATATTCTAAATTTTAACGTTGAATTTTACGTAAAATGAGCGCTTTTGGCAAAAAATAAATAGTACCCGGTAAATAATGTGTATCAATAAACTATTTAAAACCATTTTCAAAAAATAGTGAAATAGCCAATTGTACCACGTGTCATTAAGGCCATTCCAAAAGCGATTAGGGATACCAACCGCAGTCAGTTAAAAGTCGATTCGCACGTCGGTACAAATGACTCGTGTCGTGTTTCTGTTGCAGATATAGATAAATCCATGGACAAGTTGGGCCAGAAGACGTATCAAGCCGCGTGAGAAATTTCAGTATCGTTGTAGTTCTCCATTTATAGTGTCGTGCCGCGGATCGATTGTGAGGAAACCGTATGGCGGAAGATTTTAAAATTGAGTTGTAGTTTGCAGGAGCTGAGTCGCAGAAATAATTTAGGCTTCATCGACCTTCAACCGATGATAGAAACCAGCTGGGATGTATTTGACAGGTAGGACGTCCACTAAACACCGAAAATGACGATCAAGGTGGCTGCAAAAATATGGAACCAACTTGATACGATTTATTTTGTAGGATTACCGAGAGACCCGAGGTTCGTCCAGTTCAACGAAGAGACTGCATCGATAAACAAGATGTTGGTCCTAGTGGTGATGAAGCCAGAAAATCGAAAATATTATTATTATTCAGAGAGATTTTATTCACTACAGAGGTTTTACTCCAACACAACAATAAAGAATTCGGAACACAGATCTTGACTTCATCTTCTCAAAATATTTCTCCAGATATTTAGGCCTTGTATATCTTCCTCTTCTGCACCAAATTTTCTCATTGTTATTTGTACACTTTGGAGACAGGTAAACATGGGCCGTCCTCTTTTCCTCCTTCCCATTCCTGTATTAGTTTTGGTATCCCAGTGTCTTCCATCATGCTTACATGGCCATACCATTCCAATCTTTCTTGTTCTATAACTTCATACATTTCTCCTTTCACTTCCATTAGCCGTATTATTTCACTATTCCTAATTTTTTCTTTTCTTGATACTCTTGCTGATCTTCTCCAGAAATCCATTTCTAATGAATTAAACTTCTTTATATGTTTTTGGTTGATTGTCCAGGTTTCTAATACATATAAGGCTATACTATCCAATAATGATTTAGATATAATTCTTTTTGTTCTATTCATAATATTCGTGCTCCATAGAAGTGAATTGAGCATCCCGAATACTTTCCGACCATTAGTAATGCTTTTATTAATTTCTATATACGATTTTCCTTCTATTTCTAAAATTGAATCCAAATAGCAAAAATTATTTAAATTTTTAATTTTTATTCCATCAATGTACAATTCATTCAGATCATTAGTAAGATATTTTGCTTTTTGATAGTTAATCTTCAAGTCCCATTTTTTATATTCTTTTGACAGTTGATTACATAGGTAATTTGCATGCTCACCATCTTGTTCTATCAAATATTGCAGCTCCAAATACTTCATCCTCATCCCTTCGGAATGCGTATACGGAAAACACTCCAGAAATAACGATCCAAAACGCATAAGAATAATGGTTCTAAGCTGCCGGAGTATCAGAGGGAAAGAAGCTAATTTCTAAGCTACAGTGAGGACTAATAATATCGATATAATACTGGGGACCGAAAGCTGGTTGACGCCATAGGTTGAATCTAGCGAAGTATTTGGCCCTCATTTCAATGTTTTTCGGAAAGACAGAACTGCCTCAATAGCCGTTAATAAAACCATAAATTGCTCTGTTGTAACTGAAACGGACAATTTTTGCGAGTTAATATGGGTCAAGGTAAAAAATTTCAGAAATTTAAAGTTCATATTATAGTCATTTTATCGACCTCCGGATTCTGGTTTGCCTAACGGAAAATATTTCAGAGACTCAATAATATTTACAAAAAATTTCAGGGACATATATTGATCATGGGTGGTGACTTTAACCTATCGTCGGTTAAGTAGGACACATGCACGTCCAGGTCGGGAAGAAGAGATAGGTTAGTAACCGAAAAATTCTTAGAATCATTTGCAGAAAGATCTCTTCAACAGATGGTCGAAGACCCAGCGTGCTACGGTAAAGCTTCCTCGTCCATCTTTTCCTTATAAGCAAATCGGATATTGTAGATACAGTTGTATAGAAGACGATATAAGTGATCACAAGGCGGTTGTGGTAATTTTAAAATCTAGTCTGACATTGAAATATGATAAAGACAAACTCGTAAACTCCTTCGATAAGGCAAAAGATGCGCGAAATATTTTGAAACATACACGCTAAATACAAATATTGAGGAACTTTGCTTTAATTTAAAAGAAATAATATGGACAAGTTTAAAACAATTTCTTCCTACCAAGTTTATTGAGATTAGTAAAAACTTTCCGTGGTTCAATCGGGAAGTAAAACTTTTGTTCAGGAGGCAAAGGACGTTACATGTCACGGTGAAGAATTCAGAGGACTCGTCTAGTCGCGCTAAAATAGTTCAGTTTGAGTGGAAGTGCGTAAGGCAATGCGTGATGCGTTTAAAGAATTCCAACTCAGGAATTTACCCAAAGATCTAGTTACTAATCCAAAAAAGTTCTGGTCGTATTTCACAGTAATAAGAGGCTATCGTAAGGTTATGCCGTCACTGATTAAGGAAAATTGGGAATTATCAGAAACTAGATTGAAAGAAAACAAAAATTTTGTATAATGTATCTAAAAAAGCATTCAAATCAGAAAAACGCAGAGGAGATTCCGATATTTAATAATAGTACCAACAAAATTATGAAAGATCTTGTTCTTGATGTCGAGGGTATAACTGAACGGATCAGACGGTATTTCTACAAGATTCTACTTCAGGCACGGAAAGGAAATTGCGCCATATTTGATGAAATTATATATCGCCTCCTTGGATCAAGGAAAAATACCAGCTGAATGGAAGACCGCCATCGTAAATCCAGTGTTGTAAAATGGTGTCGCAATATTATGCCGCCACGTTATGGTTTATTGTGATGTGAAATAAATAGGTTTTATGCACAGAATTAATATTGTATCTCTTGCCATTTATTTCCTTTTGTTAGCTCTGTCCAAAAATCCTCTCATCGGAACAACATTTGACTGTGCCTGGAATATTCTTGTATTGAGTTCGCTCAGAAATTATTGGCAGCTTCTTTTCCACTCAAGATCTATCAGTTTTATCTCCGCAACTGTTATTTCGAAACTTTTCACTATGCAACTATTATTATTTCAAAACTTAATCCTCTTCTCGATTATCCTGTCCTGCTCGCCAGCTCTAGCAACAATCCTCCACTTCTTCTTTTTTTCTCCAGAAATCCTGTTTTCCAACATATCAAACAATCTGTATTAGATCTTTTGATTAATTCCTTGAACTTTATATTTTACCAATATCACACCCTTAATCTTTCTAAAAATATAATTTTATTTATTTTAATAACTTGCTATATTAAATGGGAATGTTAATGATCCTCAAAATTATAGACCGATCTCGTTAATCTCCATATTTTACACGATTTTAGAACACATAGTCTATTCAAATATCATACAGTTTTTTTTATGATGGAGAGCTTTTAAACCAAAATCATGATGGATTCAGAAAATGCCGATGCTGCAAAACACAACTTGGACTTTTAATTCACGACTTTAACATTACAGATGAGCAATTGCAGGTTGATATAATTCCATTACATTTAAAAGAAAAAAACTTTCGACAGGTTACTTAGGAAACTTCGTGGTTATGGCATATCTAGACAAATATGCGACTGGGTTGCAGACTTTCTGAAAGACAAAACAGAGTGTGTTCTTATCGACAGTGAGGTCCGGGGTTCCTGAGGAAAGTGTGATAGGGCCCCTGTTGTTTCTCATATACATGATTGATTTGTGCGACGTGATAAGGGGGAAGAAAAAACTCTTGGCCGATGATGCTGTTATTTATCGTGAAACCATTACACAGGACGATTGCGCTTTGTTACAAGACGATTTTATGAAAATAATTGCGTGGTATAAACACTGGTAGTTGGAGTTAAACGCTAAAAAGTGTCAAGTCTTGCATATAAGTAAAATGTTGACTCCATTTAGCTATCAACATACAATTAATGCAATTGTCCTTAGAATGATATATTCCTTTAAATACCTAGGGGTAACAGTTCTAAATAATTTGACGTGGAATGAACATATCAAGGACGTAAATGGGAAAGCAAATGGTATGCTCAGATTTCTAGGTCGTAATTTAAAACAGTGCACACCGGAAGTTAAATCGATTGTATGCAAGTCACTAGTGCGTCCTAACTTAGAATATTATTGTTCTGTATTGGATCCTTATCAAAAGGGGTTAATGGAGGCTTTGATGAAGTTCCAAAGAGGAGCCGCCCGATTAGTGACAAGTATATATAGTTGGAGGAAAAGCGTAAGTGCGTTGTTAAAGGAGTTACGTTGGAAAGATTTGGAATGCTGAAGGCGTTGCTCCAAACAGAAGCTATTTGAAAAATTCACCACCGACTCACAGAGCACAGTAATCCTCATGTCACCTAACGGTTCTTATCAGAACCAAAAGCCAAGAACCCTTGGACCTTCACTAAGGGTTTGCCAACTTAACATGGAAGGACTAAGCCAATCAAAAAGCGATTGTCTTTCAAAGTTATTACTTGACCACAACGTCGATATAGCCTGCGTTCAAGAAACCCACACCAAGGATGATTTACAGCTGAGTCTGAGAGGAAATATACAAGGCTACAAAATCTTAGGTGCCACTCATCATCAAAGTCACGGGTGCACAACATATGTGCGAAGTACTATTACCAATGCCTGCCTCGTCACAGTATGCATCGAAAATAACATCCACATTATTACCACGGTGGTGAACAACAATAAAATTATTAATGTGTATAAACCCACTTCAGTTTCATGGCCGAGTGAAGTTCTACTAGAGTCTCGACATCCCGTTATGTATATTGGCGATTTCAACAGCCACCATACAGATTGGAAGTACACAGAAAACAACCAAGATGGAATCAGGCTAGAGGAATGGGTGGCAGCAAATAACATGAACTTAGTTTTTAACCTGAAAGACGCAGGTACTTTTAAATCAGGAAGATGGAACACCGAAACGAACCCAGATCTATGTTTTGTATCACGTGATGATCAAAGCCACCCTTTACCAACTACAAGACGAGTCCTACAAGCCTTTCCACAGAGTCAATACCGACCAGTCTTGCTTGAAATTGGTCTAACAATTCCCATAATTAGATCCTCGCCTTTACGTAGATGGAACTTTGGGAAAAGCAAAGTGGGAAGAATTTGCCGGTAACACCTCCATTAGCAAAAAATTATAATAGATTTGTCAGAGTAACCATAGCGACAGCTAAAAATTCTATTCCAAGAGGCTTTAGAAAAGAATATATCCCGTGTTGGAACTAAACATGCGAAATACTATATGATGATTTCCAACAGAACGGGCGTACAGAAGCAGCCGACGAACTGCTGCAGAACCGGGACAATGCCCGAAAACTCAAATGGAATGATAGTGTGCAAACCTTACATTTCAAGAAGTCCAGCCGGAAAGCATGAAGCCTCCTTAAAAAGCTAGGTGGAACCCCAGATAACCCTCAAGAAAAACATCAGGTCACTCCAGAACAAATAGCAGGTCGACTTGCCAACATGTCTAGAGTGAGCGCCGAAAAAGATCATACTCGGAAAGTGAAAAAACAATTGTTCCATCTAAAAAGATTGTACTCTGCCCCTACAAACCTCTCATCCCCGTCAACGATATAGAGGTGGCAAGGGCCATCAAACAAATGAAGAATGGGAAGGTTCCATGTTTTGACTAAATACACCCAGAGTTCCTTACACACTGTGGAAAACATACCAAAAAATGGTTGGCCCGCTTCTTTACTAACATACTTAGTATTGTAAAAAAAACGGTTTTTTCTGGCTTGAAAAAAAAATGAAAAAAAACTTTGAAAAAAAAAAACGTTTTTTTCTGGAACACGTTTTTTTTTCACAACTACTAAATCTCAAATTTGTAAGGCAGTTATCGTTTAAAATGACTGTTTTAGAGTTTATTATATGTACTGATCTTAGTTTAAAATCTACTATATTTTTCTGGTTCAGTAGGAAAAAAAATTACGAAACTATTGGCAAAATTGACTGAAAATTTTCTTTATGAATGGGGATTTCCCGAAGAGACTAGGTTGCGCGAGAAGGAATCCCCCAAACAACATTTGGATTGATACTTGCTATTTGAAATAGTGCTGCCAGCCCCACAAAATTACCTACAGATCTTTTTAAAAAAAAATTAGGAATTTAAAATTTATCCACGGTTTTTTGCCTTATAACTAATTGGCTTTCCTTATATTCGTATACTTGTTAACTGTCAGAGTATAGTGGTACTGACTCATTAAATTGTCAGTAAGGGAGCGTGCATAAACCACATAGCTCCATTTTGGCCTCCTGTGAACCCCCACGTAGCCCTACGTGGCTTTTGCCTACTCCCCTCACCCCCCCCCCCCCCCCCCCCGCTTACGAAGCACGTAGCTTTCTTCCGTTTTGATTCCAGAATACATTTTGTACTGTTTTCTCTTGTCAGACTATTGTAAATTACATACGGATATAATTAACTAAGGGAAATAAATACTCACATGCTGTTGTGAGTTCAGTTCCTAATTTTAACTGTGAAAAATGTTACGAAAGGAAAGTTACGTGGCATGGCTCGGAACCCCCCCCCCCCCTCTTACCACGTAGCCCAGCGTAGCCTTCCAGCTAACCCCTCCTCCCTCTGGACCGAGCCACGTAGTTTGTGCACAGTCCCTAATTATGAATCGTTTCCTTGCAACCGTTGGTGTAAACAAACGATTGAAAAGAAGTAAAGCTCCTATTTTGTATGATAATAGATTTTAATTCAAACTTAAAAGACCGTAATACAGAACTATCGGCGTAGTCTTTATGCACAGTGTGTACTTTGCTCACAATTTAAAATTGCAATCTCAAAATCTTTTGCGTACAGTACAAGAACAACCAGTAAAATAAAATGTAACTATTTCTGAAGTTATGGATCTAGAGGAGACAGAAGAAGAGACAGAAAATTCCGACACCGACCGAACTAGTGTTGGTAGTGCTGATACCAGTGAATGTGGTACTGACATAGAGGATGAATAAAATTATGTTACCTATATAGATACACTTATGAATCATTATGTGAGACATTATATGATTCAGTAAGACTTAAAACAAACTTGTAAAATGGAAGTTCCTTAAATAAAACTATAATTTATCAAATATATTGTTTTCTGAAAAAAAAAATTTAGAAAAAAAACACGGGTGCTAGGTTTTTTTTTCACAAAGCTGAAAAAAAAAATTGTTTTTTTTCAGTTTGCAACACTAAACATACTACAGACAAATGTCATTCCTGCAGATTTTAAACGGGCAAAGATCATAGCCATTCTGAAGCGTGGAAAAAGCCTTGAAGTTCCAGAGAATTTTAGACCTATTACACTGCTAAGTACTACTTACAAGCTATTTGAAAGGATCATCTACGATAGAATCAGTCCAATTATTTTCACAAACCTCCCAGTTGAACAGGCAGGTTTTAAACCTGCAAGAAACTGCGAGGATCAAGTCCTGGCCTTGGCAACTCACATAGAAGCAAGATTCGAGAGACGATTGAAGACTGGTGATGTATTTGTTGACCTTACCGCTGCCTACGATACAGGGTGGTGAGAGGGCGTGGTATACAAACTGCTGAACATTTTGAAGTGCAAAAAAAATCACTTGTCTGATCAATACCATGCTAGCTAACCGAACATTCCAGGTTGTCTTAGACAATAAGATAAGCAAAGTAAGAAGAGTGAATAATGGTCTGCCTCAATGCTCAGTTCTTGCCCCACTTCTTTTTAATGTTTATATTTCTGACATTCCTCAAACAGAATCCAGACAGTTCTCTAATGATGACGATCTGGCAGTAGTACAACAATCTGATAACGTTCAGCAAATTGAAAATAATTTAACAGAAGACTTCAAAACCCTGAGCAACTATTTTAGTAAATGGCGTCTCATACCCAGTTCTAGCAAGAGCGAAACTAGTGTCTTTCATCTTAACAATCGGGTGGTGAGCCTCTCACTTGATGTTCTTCTTGATGGCACTCTCCTCCGACACAACCCCTTCCCCAAGTATTTGGGAGTCGTAATGGATCGCACCTTGTCGTACAATAAACATCTAAGCAACCTTGCAGCAAAACTAAGAACCAGGAATAATATTCTGCAGAAGTTAACTGGCACCTCCTGGGGAGCATCCGCCTCCACACTCCGCACATCAGCACTGAGCCTTGTGTATTCTGCGGCTGAGTACTGCTCATCTGTGTGGATAAATAGCACAGTTCTAAACCAGACAAAGCAAATAATTAGCGGATGTATTAAGACCACTCCACTGTACAGGCTACCCGTTTTGTGTAACATCGAACCACCTACAATAAGACGACACAACCTCCTAATTGCCCAATATAATAAGATCTGTCATAACTTGGATCTACGCATCCGTAATGACATGGATAATCAGTTTGAGAGACTTAAATCAAGAAATCCAAGCGTAAAAACTGTAAAACAGATTATAACTGATAATTTGAATGGGAGAGTAGCTTGGAAATTGGAGTGGATAGCCCCAGCCTCACCAGAATGGCACTCCTTGTTTGACAGTCAACAGGCACTAAAGGGTTGTGACAGAACAGAATAATTTCATAAGAAAATCATATTTTTGTGCCATGAAATTAAACAAAAAATGATATATTTACTCCTATAGCAAGGAAAAGTAAGTTGCCATGGCGATAAGAGAAAATCAAGAGATAGCTAGAGGTTAGCGACGTAAAGGCCGAACGGTTGCTTTGTTACCAGTTCACTGCTTAAGAACTTTGCATTCTTCGGATACTTTAAGACCGATGTAGTTCCTAGAAGAATAAAAATTGGGAACAATAAATGTTAATCTGTTAAAAGCGTAAGAACTGAGTTATTTATAATTATAACATCAGGCGCGCGACAGGGTCTCGACCTTCATCGCGAGACCTGGGCAGCTCTTAACAGAGTTAGGACTGGTCATGGCAGATCTGCTTCAGCATTGTATACATGGAGAATGAGAGATTCATCGTGATGCGAGTGTGGTGAGGAGATACAAACCATCCATTACGTGACATTTGACTGCCCACTTCGAGCCTTCAGGGGATCACCGATAGATTTTATTAATATATGAAATAAAGCTTTAGATTGGCTACACCATGTTAATTTTGAATTTTAATTGTAATTTAATGTTAAATTGTATTATTTTTGTGCAATGGCCATAAGCTAAATAAATAAATAAACCACCGACTTATTTCTGAATGACAGAAAACAAATATTACTACCAGCAACATTCATATCTAGGAATGACCGCGAAAATAAGATAAGAGAAATGAGGACCAGAACAGATTTATTTCTGTACTCATTTTTTCCATGAGCGATTAGGGAACGGAATATGAAGGATTTACTGGACGAGTAAATTTAAAATCCGACAATAGTAGTTCTCAATAAATCCGGGTTTTCAATGGTTTCTCCATATTGCTCTAGGCAAACGCCGGGGTGGTTCCTCGAAATAGCCCATTGGCGCCGGTTGCCATATCCTGTAATTTCCCTTCCAAATTCTTACACTTTCGGAGAGGTACAATGCATCCTCTACCACCCACTTTTAGTGAATCGCGAAGTTATAATAAAAAATGGTAGAGTGGATCTAAGAAATAACTCTTAAAGAAGTTCAACTGATGACGAATGGAATGTGTTGAAGAGAGGAATAATCAAAGCTGGTAAAGAAATATTATTCTTTAGGTAATATGCAGCACGAAAACCTGGAATCACAAAAGAAACTTTGTGGCTCACGGAACAGAGGTGAAGGGAAAGACAAGCTGAACATGAAGCAGGAAGAGAGCAATATAGTTAATCGAGGAAGCAAATAAAGAGGAAATGCAAAAATTTTAAAAAATGGCTCCATGAAATGTGTGAAGAAGTAGAGTGGTGAATGGTCATAGATAAAGTAGATGTCGCATATAGGAAAATCAAACAGAATTTAGGAGAAATGAATAGAAGATGTATAAATATTAAAGCAACTGAAGGGAAAGCTGTTTGAAGCTCAGAAGATATAGCTAACTGATGAATGGAATACAATTTTTTTTCTGTTATGATCATTTTTTCGACTGGTTTGAT
The DNA here is from genome assembly GCA_031002005.1 of Vandiemenella viatica. Lineage (NCBI taxonomy): Eukaryota > Metazoa > Arthropoda > Insecta > Orthoptera > Morabidae > Vandiemenella > Vandiemenella viatica. The sequence continues at coordinate 15,486,664 of JARYHS010012519.1, forward strand.
GCAATTTTCCATCCCTTCCTTCCATGTGCTAACCTCTTCATTTCTAGATATCCTTTAAAACCCACGTCCTCAATTATCTGCCTCATAATTCTAATCTCTGTCTTCCTCCACAGTTCTTACCTTCGACTGTTCCCTCCGTTAACAAAGTAACCAATCCCACACGTCTCAAAATATGATCTACCAGCACTAGAGCTGTAAAAGTAACGTTGTATTCGTTACTGAGTAACGGGGTCGTCGCTTGACTCGAAGTACCAAATCGTTACTCACAAATTCATTTCGTTTCTCGCATTTGTCGTAGAGATACGAACACGTTCCAGCTCCTGCAGGTAACTAATTTTGCCAACGTAAAGACTAATTTTGTTACTTTTATTTTATTTAACATTCAAATTTAGAAAGTTACTGTTTTTTCATTGATAGTACATTAGTGAATTTTTTAATTTTAAACTTTATTCCTGTTGCTTGGTGTTAGTTATTGTATTATTACCGCAGGATCCATGTGATCAATCATCAATGCGGTTCTGGCTTTGATGTTTAATGTATGTTGTAACTGCGACGCAACAACAATGAATTTTATCGCATGTTTGTCCTGAACCTTTGTTATTGATTTAAAAGTTTTGAATATTGATAGTTTTAAAATAAAACAATTAACGCAGGAGTCAATAGTGTTTTGCTTGCAGGCCTGATTTGATAGTTGTCCACATTTATTTTAACAAACCTATCGCAAAAAGATTAACAATTTTAAAAAAATTATATGAAAACCATAAAGGAAGACAGTGGTGAAACCTCCTATTTAAAAACGAAATAATTTGATGAGATTATAATATTTGTTAAATACGTGTCCCATTATCACATCAGGCTTCTATGCAGGGTTTTGAGCAGGCTATTTTAAAAAATAATAGTTATTAGTTATTGTCACTGTCAGGTCTTTTTTTTTTTTGTATGCAAAAAGGTGTTTGTTTTGAAATTGGATTATTCTTTCGTATATAGGCCTAATATTCATTACTGTAAACCAAGTGTACATTCAGAGGTTTTCCGTAAGATCCATGTTGATAGACGTTACTGCCATTTCTCGATGTCCTTGTTCACAAGCGAGGCGATGGAAGTTTGGGTCACACTGTGTATCGCAAGGTGACCCACACTAATAGGTATCTACACGCCATGTCGCACCATCATCCGGCAACGAAGAGAGGCGTATTGACATCACTCAACTTAAGAGCTAATACAGTATGTGACTCGGAAAGTCTGAATGAAGAAATGGAGACACTTACAAAAATATTCCAAGCCAACGGCTATACTGAATCTGACATCAGGAGGGTTTTAATACCCGAAAAACCTATGGGAGACGTCAACGTATCCAATGATATTAATGTGCCAACAAAATTCGCCTGTCTCCCATACATACAGGGTATCACAGACCGGATTGGGAAATTGTTAAAGTGGGTGGAGGTGCGAATAGTATATAAGGCTAACTGCAAACTTGGTCAGTCATTGACAAAGGTAAAAGACAAATTACACCCACACCAGCTTATGGGTGTTTACGAAATCCCGTGCATTTGTGGCAGTGTTTATATCGGCGAGACAGGTCGCACTGTGGCGGAGAGACTTAAAGAACATATCCGCCACTACAAATATAACAACAGCGACAAATCCGCCGTAGTCCGCCATGCTATTAATACCGGGTATGAAGTAAAATTTCAAGAAACGAGGCTACTGTGGAGAGAAGACCAGTGGTGGCTCCGACGGGTGAAAGAGGCAGCAGAAATTTAAAAAAACACCAACACCATCAACGAAGATAGCGGCCTCTTACTCTGCGATGCTTGGCGCTCGTGGCTATGTCAACATAAACAGTATCTCTGACGAAGGCTGGAGGATACCAGCCGAAAGCTTAGGTAATGAAATAAACAACGCGACAAAACCCGAAAGTCAATTAATCATGAACAAAGATGGCCGTGGAAGTCTGAGGAATCATTTACCTTTAGATTGATCGTTCGGGTCAACTGAGCTTTTTTGTCTTTAAAATAAGCCATGAGAACAGAGTAGTCTAAATGGTTGTAAACTTCATACTTAATGCTTGAGGCTTTATAAGCTAAGTGCAATGGACCTGTTAGTTTTTTCATCAGTTTCTCGGCAACTTTAAAGTATCCCGCTGTCTCGTAAACAGTGATCAGGGAAATTTTGGCTCGCGCGGTTGTTGGAGCTTTTTACTGCCATGTCCCAAGTCCATTCTGTAGGGGCTCGTAACGATTCCCCGTGGGCACATTCGGCACGAATACTATCTCCTCAACTTCCATGTCGAGCGTACCCACATCTTCAGACGCTGGCGCTTTGAGGCGGGAGGCTGGAGCTGTTGGGAGGACATGGCCTTTGAAGCCCTTGCGGACTCCGTGGCGGTCTGGGTTATTGAAATATTTGATCAGATGGCTTTCTCTACCCTACACTTAACCAACCTCTCAAATGACAGGGGGGCGTTGCACTGGCCCTTAGTTGTCACCGTTTGGTATCCAGGACAGTGCAACCCTACACCTCTCACTCGGGATTCCACCCACGGGGTGGGCCATGGAATGGTAATATCCTGTCGCTTTCTCGGAAAACCCTAGCACTGTGGCTATTCCACAGTATCTGTCTACCAGAAAGGCAGACGAATATTTGCTTTTTCAGACGATGACGACGTTGCTTTGCTACGAAAAAAAAACAAGAATTGTTGGCTTTGTTCAGCTTGCTCCGTCGATCTTCTGTTCTTCAGCTCGTCGGTCTGTCTCAAGATCACGTGCGCGACTGCGTCCCTGGAGATCACTCATCGCGATGTGCTCACCACCGCTGGTCCGCTGCACTGCGGTGACTGAAGTGGCGCTCTGTGCTGGACGGTGGCAGAGCAGCCTGGCGGCGGCTCCTGAGTCACTGGCTGCACGGGCTGGGTGCGCGTCGTAGTCTCTTCGGTAACGATGCTACCGCTCTGGCTGCTGGCTGGCGAGTCAGTGAGTGAGTGAGTATGACTGGGATAGCTCGGGTGTCACACTGCCTTATATACATGTCAGCGTCCGGCAGATGGATGCCAGTGTGCGTGGCTATAGTTCTCTTTGCGGCCCGAACTAATATGGAGCCCTCTATGGCGGCAGCTGGATAAAGGAACAACGTTCTCTGCGGATTCTTGTCAATGCTGGTTTCCATGCCTCACTAAGACATAGACCACTGTTTCTATTGAATGTGTTGGCCAGTCGAATTTCGATTGCTTCTTTGATAACAGATTCATTGCAGTCGTACGCCGGGAAAGTCTTCGTTCTCACATCAAACACCTTTACGGGTAGGAGATGTACCACCAAGTGAGGCACTTGGAGAGACTACGCAAGAAGTAAGCAAGGCTGTTATGCTCCTTGGCATTTCTCCAGAGATGCCGGGCCAGTGACATCGTACCATGTTTTGCGACCATCAGCAGCCACATCGGCATCGCAAAAGCCAGAAGAATACTCACACGGGCGAGTCTTGCACTTCTCAGGGAACGCAATCGTTACCTCCGGTGTGAGCTCGATCGTAACGCAATTTCTTTGTGGACACTCCAATTAAACCTGTCTGGAAAAATGTCATCTGATTCGCGGGGTGGGACGCTGCTACATCCACATAAGAAAATCTAGAGCGAGAGCGAACAACAGCTTAACATTTGTCTAAATACAACCGGCTGGCGGGAACTCAGCAGCTCAGGGAATGTACTGATTTGAGTCGCACAATGATGAACCTGAGCGGGATGCAACTTGATGACGCCACTGTTTCTGTCTTGTCCAAAGGCCTCAACTTCCCTCTGGCGCCAAGACGCGTGCCAATACTTGACATCATCACCTCTGTAGCACAGGCAGTTCGCGTCCTACCAGGGAAGACAGCGGAAGAGGTCCCCAAAGAGACCTGCGGCGTCTTTGATAAAGCAAAACCCCCAAAGACAATATAACCAAGGAGGAACGAGAAGCACTTCTTGTCTTTCGACAGAACAATGAGGTTCTTGTTTTATCTGTGGACAAGGGAAATGCTACGGTACTGTTTACGGCAGAATAATACGATGAGGAACATCCTTGATGATCCTTCCTATCGGCGTTTGGACAACGATCCTACCAGCAGGATTGAGAGGAAGACTACGGTTTTATTGGAGAATACCGGATTTTCTGAACAGACGAACAAGAAACTCAGACCTCATGCTGGCAGATCACCTCGACTATACGGCCTGCCGAAGATACACAAAGAAAGCGTACTTCTAAGACCAATCTACAGCAATATCGGAGCTCCGATCTACCTGCTGGCTCCATATCTGACTTGTCTTCTAAGCTCATCAGTCGGCCATTGCGACCACCATGTCAAAAAGTCCGCAGAATTTGCCAAGATCATGGAACTGAAGGATTCAGATATAGTGGTTAGCTTCAACGTCGTCTCATTATTCCATCGCGTCCCATTGAAGGACACGCTGGAGCTGATCGGCCACGAGTTTGAACCAGCCATTGTGGACCTTTCCAAACATGTCCTGAAGTCCACGTATTTCACATACTTAGGGAAACACTATGAACAAGAGGACGGGGTTGCCATCGGATCTCCACTTTCTCCTGTAGTCGCCAACTTATACACAGAGCATTTAAAAGAAAAAGCGCTGCAGGGAGCAGTTCTGAAGCCGACAGTTTTTACCGATATGTTGATGACACGTTTCTGATGTGGCCACATGGCAACAAGACTTCACATGAGTTTCTGGAATATCTTAACGGAATTTATCCTAGCATAAAGTTCACTATTGAAATGGAAAAGGATGGCCGCCTGCCTTTTCACGACATCTTGATTGAAAGAAAGCCAGACGGTACGCCAGGGCATAGTGTATACAGAAAATCGACAACCATGGACCAGTATCTGGGGGCCACAAGTTTACACCATTCTGTGCAGCGTGACAGTGTTTTAAATACTCTTGTGCATAGGGCTAGAGCGACTGCCACAAGAACTGGAACACCTGAGAACTGTCTTCAGGTGGAATGGATACGACAGAAAGTGTAATTGAAAGTAAGCCGGGGAAAATTCCAGTCCAACAGAAAGAAACACCCAAGGCCTTTCTGACATTCGCTAAACACACCTCGGGGAAAACTGAAAGAATCCTCGCACGGCATAGAATAAAATATTTCTATCGACCACCAGTCAACATACGGGACTACCCCCGTTCAGTCAAGGATGATCTTGGCCAAAGAGTTCCGGGAATTTATAGCATCCCATGAGGATGTGGAAAGACCTACATCGATCAAACTATCCGAACTATAGAAAACCAGTGAGATGAACATAAACGCCACCTCCGCCTGAGACAATACAGCAAATCAGCGAACGCCGAGCATGTGTACGACCATGGCCACAGAGTAGATTTCAATAACTACAGGATACTGGCTAGAACTTCACATTTTTGGGAATCTGTTATCAAAGAAGCGATAGAAATTCGACTGGCCAACACATTCATAAAGAGACATTGGTCGATGTCTTAGTGAAGCATGGAAACCAGCCTCGGCAAAAATAGACATTGAATTGTACCTTTGTCCAGATGCCTCCATAGTGGGCTCCATATTAGTTTGGGCAGCAAGGAGGTCTATAGCCACGCACACTGGAAGCCAGGCGCGGGCGCGGACATGTATATAAGGAAGTGCGGCACCCGAGTTATCTCAGTATCTGTGGCAGAGACAATATGATCTGTGGGTTAGCCGACCAGTGCAGATGTCTCCACACCTGAAGAAGACGGCGGAGCCAGTAGTCGTAATATCGTGTTTTCACAACACAATCCTGCGGTACACCAGTAAAGACTTCATTGTTATATGATAGAGCTGTTTTGAACAAAGATTCAATTAAAAAAGAAGGCAATGTCGATAATGATGACTAAGGAGACCCTGATTTAGGGACAGCATTTGATTGAGCTATGAATAATGTAAAGTCAAATAAGGCAGTTGGAATTCCTAGGAGAAGGAGGATCAAAAGGATATTCATACTGATATCTAAAAGTTATGAAACATGAGAGGTTGCAACTGATTTTAATAAAAGTATCATCATTAAACTTCCAAAGAAAGCACAAGCTGACATATGTGTAAATTAGGGTTCTATTGGCCGAAGGTAGAAGGATACTGGAAATTAAGTGGACAAATAAATTGCGAAATGAACGCATTCTTGAAATGATGGGTGGGGAAATGAGCTCGTTGAAGAGTCTTACAGTGAGAAGAGACATTATGTTTGTCGCAATTTGAGACATGGGAGGTTGACTGATTTGTTGGTGGAGGGAACAGTCGAAAGAAAGAATTGTTAAGGAAGAGAGAGTTTAGAATATATGAAGCAGATATTTAAGGACGCATATATCAACTAACAGGAAGCACGTTGTAACAGCCCTCAAACCTGAATTTTGAATAGTATTGTACTGTATGAAGTATTTGTAGTGAGCTAAAGTTTGCTTGAATATGATCTGGTATGTTTGTTTTGTAATTTCTTGTAAATCAGTGTATATAGACTTTGTTTTATCTAAATCAGTGTATATAGACTTTGTTTTATGTAAGAAAATTATTTAAAGTCCATTTAATATGTTTAAGAACCGAATGGTGCAAGAGAATTTCTTCAATGTTTGTAATTCCATGTATTAATGTAATTTACGATGTCTACAGGACAATTTTCTACAGTTTGAAAGGATTTCTGTAAATCATTTTGTATTTAAGTATCTCTAATTACCATTTCTGATCATTTCGTAATGTTGTTAAGTAATTTTGTATTAATTCCGATTGTTTTTAATATGTTTGATTGTTTGAGTGATTGTTAATGATCGAGAAATATCGGGCGGATGCCTTTGAAGAGTTCTCGTAATTTCGATAGAGACTATATAAACAGATCGGCTGGACAGAGCAGTTAGTTAGTTAGTTGACTTCATTCAGTGTTACAGAGGGTTTCATTCATTCATCGAGTTAGTTTTCCAAGATTATCTTTGTGACTGTTCAGAAGTGCATCTCTTTATTGTATGTATGCATGTGAATATCGCTGACTTTGTTTTGAAAACAAAAAACAACTCTTCAACATAACCTTTTTGGTGGACTTTTTAATTAATCAATGTAGTAATTAAACCCCAGAAGACCGTAATAATGTGCCTCATTGAGGTAGAAAAAAGCTTGGACTCCGCTGGGTTTTCCGACGCTGTTGTTGCAGTTCACTCCAAATTTTGTAATTTTGTTATCTCCTGGTTCCTTCCACCAAAAATTACTAAACCTCGGAAACCCATCTCACAAGAGATAAAGGAAAAATTGTTAGCTCGACTTAAAATGTATTGGGAACAAAAGTGAGTTTGGAGAAAGAAATAGTTATAAGCGCTCCATAGTGGGCTTGAATCAGTAATAATAACCAATTAAAGTGTTTATCAATGTGACCACTTACGATTTCATTATTAGCTATGTGAAAATTAAGAACTAGCAGAAATTCTCTGTTGCACACTGTTCTGTATACTTTCCTCGTGTTTCTTGGGCAAACCAGTATGGTGACATCCCTTTCCCTGTTCTCCCTTTTCAGCTTCACTTCCATGCGTGGTAAAGGTTCCTTATTTATTTATTTATTTTTTATTGGCGTTTGGTGTACAGCCAGCGGATTACATCTTATCAAATACTACATATTATCCTTTGGTTAAGTAGAGGGTCAGATCATGGAGGTAGGAAAACAGGAGAGACAAGGTGTTCAATGCTGCCATTTCTACGAATTTATCCGTAGATCTACAGATTTTTTTGAAGAGTTAATATTTTGTTAAAATATCTACGGATTTTTTACACTTTTTATCATTTGTCGATTTTTCATTTTATTGGTGTTTTGTTAAACTTTGAGCGTATAGTGTTAATGCGTTACAGAATTGTCAATAACTGTGAATCGTTTCCTTGCAACCGCTGGTGTGAACCAACGATTGAAATGAAGCTCACGTTTTGTTTGGTTACAAACTTTATAGATCTTAAAAGTCCGTAATACAAAACTATTGGCGCACTTTGAATGCACGGTAACACGGTCCTTGGCACGGGTTTACAAAGCAGTGACGTCCGAGAAGGCCTAACCAATATCCGAGAATCAAAGGGCTCGCAGTTTTTAACATTTCGTGTTACAGAAGATATGTTAAATTTAATGTCAACAAAGAAAATGTATGGTCACTAGAGAAAAATAAGAAATCTACTAGTCATAGCAGCGGCAGTGATGATATATAAAATATGTTCAGAGATATTTCTTACTTTCAATATAGAATATTATTTTTGTTATTTTAAAGACCTGGAAATAAAAAAGTATTCTTAATTTTGACTCTCTCTTCAATAATTATTGTTTCAGTCTTTCAGTTAGCGAATCTCCGGATTTTTGTACCAAATCTACGGAAATTTTAGTTGCCATCTATGGATATCCAAAGCCAAGTGGCTGGCAGCATTAAAGGTGTCGCTGAAATTGCGAAGCCGCCTGTAAACTCTGGAGCCGACTGCGAAAGCGCGGCCACCATATTCATCGGTTCAAAACATTGGTCTGTTTTTATTACCTTCCCAGCTGTAAACATTTCGTGTTCTGATATTTCAAAGTGTTTTGTAATGCTATGTTGTGTTGCCTATGCTTGCACGAACAGAACAAGTAAGAAACAACCTGGAATAACATTCCATAGGTAAGTCACGTTGTAATTATGTTCTTGAAGTGTTTGTAATGCGGTGTCTGCAAGAGTAAGCCCTGTCATTATAGATTTACAATGCCTGTTAAATTTTTTTATCCACAGCTCTCAATAGGACGACGGTGTTATCAAATATTTTTTGATCCAGAGAACCATTCTTTAATGTTATTTTTCACGTAACAGGATAGCCTTATTGTAAACGAACGTTCAAAGTTTGTGCTAAGTAGATCAATTTTACATGGGGATTCAGCGAATACATTATTCTACGTAATTTAGTCCAGTTGTAATTTATATTGAAATTGTATGATGATATTAATTGTGATAATTTGTGCCATACGAACTAGGATTCGTAATGAAGTCAGTTTTGTTGTTAACCGAAATGGCATTCGCGATACGTTTCATGTGTTTGCATCGTTTGACTTTTTAGCGACGGTATTATGTCAGATTGTGATTTGTTTGAAATGCAGCCTTAGCAGAATATTCTTGTTACAGCATAAGGAACAAATTATTTGCTATTAGTTATTAGTAATTTCTTGAGCACCATGTTAGGTGTACGAAATGTAAACTACTCCCATTTAAGCTTGCGACTTTTGATGTATGGCAGCAAGGTAATTGTATGGGCAGTTCTAGCATTACCGTGGCGCCACAATCTCATGATGAATTCTTATGTAACTTCACGAAACAAATTGAAAGTAAAGAACAATTTTTTTTCATATCACGTTTAGTTCTTTTTCTTCTTTTGTTACTGTATTGTTTTACCTCCGAGAAGGCAGTTGTGAGAGGAGGGACCTCCTTCTGTTGCCAGTACCTCCGATTCGTGAGCTGAACTGTAAGAGCAGATATTTTTGCAATGAGTTGGTTATCCTTTATTTCAATTAGTTTTAGGATGAACTTGCCCCTAAGGAATGGCCAACGGATGTGTAGTGGCGGTTGTAAACATTCCACCAACAGTGCGTTTGTAGGTGTGGATGTCATCACACCGGTGAGCACAGTCTGAGCGATCGATACTGGCATTTATCGATTTTGTTTAGTAGTACTTTAGAGGTAGATCCAAAAAACATATTGCCATAGTCGAGATGGGGATGGACGAGTGCTCAATACAGCATTAGTGTAGTTTTAAAGTTTTAATGTCTGCACGCCAAGCTTTGCCTGTCACTGCTCGAATGATGTTGATCGCCGCTTCACTCTTTTTGAGTATATGTTGGAAATGACCTGACCATCTCAGGTTGGAGTCTAGCTTTAGACCAATGTATGATACGGTTTTCCGCACTGGGAAGTTAAGAGGTTCGATGGACAATTGATATAGGGTTTGTTGTTTTGTTGAGTGTATATGGCTTTGTTTAAGGTCAGCCCACGTGACCTCTTTATTCGGCTTGTTCAGGTCAAGGGCGGATCCAGCCTTTGGGTCAAGGGGGGGGGGGTGTCACGTAGTCGAGGTCTAACTAGGACATGCTTTAAAATTATAATAGTACCTATATATAAATAAAAGATAGATTAATTTAATTACATTATGTCAAAATAATTTTAATCAAATAACAAAATCAATTATTCTCTTCTGAACTCTCGCTAATCTTGTTATGACTTCCTCCATTGAACGAGTATGGTTTTGTGAACGTGCAGAAGTGCCGGTCCAGTTAGGTGGTGTTCTGCCAATGATGCTCGAATTCAAGTTTTGAGCCTCCTGAGAGCAGGAAAAGATCTCTCTGCCAATGGGACACTATCTCGTAGTGTGGCAAGATTACACAAATATGTGTTTACGATGGGATATATTTAAGCATGAAATTTTTATATTAGATTTGAAATTTACTTGCGGAATGTTCTGATTCCGTTGCCATTTTACTATCCACAGCCAATATTCGCTTATAATGACTGATGATGAAGTGTCGTCTATTACCTACTTGTAATCGAATGCGAGTTGTTTAATTTAATTGCAATGGAGCACAGGCTCCGGTGGCAATATCCCTACACACCCATCTTCCCCCTATCCTGCACCCACCTACATTTGCCCTCCACAAATTTTATCTTTAAATTCCTTCAAAGTTTTCGATAAAGTATTCATCATTTCTCTTGGTAACTCATTCCAATCCCTGACACCCTTACCTAAAAAAGAGAATCTTCCCACACCCTTGTGCCTGAAATCGAGTGCCAGCTTGTGGTCATGGTCATCTTTTCCCTTCCATGCACTACTTTTCATACCTAAGGTATATTTCAAACTAACTGAGTAATTAACAAAATCTATATATACTGTTATAAATCTGTGAAAAACATGCGTGTGCCTGATGTTTTGAAATGGCATCACGAAAAAAATTCTTCAGCAATTAAGATGGTACTTTCAAATATTAAGAGCTTATGTTCCAGATTAAAATCTGCGAATACAGCTTGCGACTTGTATGTACTGAGGAACGGAGAATGAAATTATAACTATTTCTAGAAGGAGAAATAAGTGCGCAGATCACCCTGTATTCGATATGAGCATTCAATAAACATTGACAAAAGATAAAACTACGATCATGCTTAGATTCTGTTTTATTTTTTCATTTCGATTATTTACTTCTCAGATTTGTACACTGAAATAAACATAAGTAATACGTGAATCAATCGTGGTAAAAACCTTAAACGCAATAAGAATCTTAAAATGAATAGTTAGTTTGGGAAAAGTCATTATTAATTCGCATTTTACCAGCACTAAAAACCTTCAACTTCCTAGCCAGTACTGTCACATTTACTCATTGCTTTTCAGATATCAGAGCAAGAACATTATTACATATTCAATGATGCCATTCGTTTCAAAGCTTGAAAATTAATGCAACTGATAAACTAATATCTCCGGAGTAGGAAATTTTGCTCTTACGGCAAAAAGTAAAACGGACAGAAAGGATGGCTTGAATACAGTGACCAGGGAATTTATTTTTCGCAGGACTTATTAAGTAACGTTCATAACCTTGATTTTGCATTATACATTCTAGATTGTAGTTTAAATTGTCATAAAGTTCGAATTACTTACATACTATTTGACGAAAGCAATTAGGAACCACTGAAATTTTAAAAAAATCAACTAGGAATCCTAAAATCTTATGCTGCATCGCGCGAATTACAGAACTAAATCCATCGTGCCTTATACATTAACAAAACGTGGCAGTAGGCATTCTGTCCAGGCTACATTTCAAAGTAACCACAACCTCCACGAATAATGCCGTTCGAAAATCAAAGGTGCTTAATTTAATTTTGATTGCAATGAAGTACACGCTCTGGTAGCAATTTCCCTAAGCACTCTTCTTCGTCTTTTCTTGCACCCACCTACATTTGCCCTCTCCAAATTTCCACTTTAAATTCTTTCAACTTTATTGGTAAATTATTCATCATTTCTCTTGGTAACTTATTCCAATCCCTGACACCCTTACCTAAAAACAGAGTCTTCCTACACCTTTGTGCCTGAAATCGAGTGACGCTTGTAGTCACTGTTATCTTTTCCCATACAAGCATTACTTTTAATTATTATGCCTATATCTTTCAATGCCTCATCACCAGTATACGCCTTGTAGACTCCGATGACCCTCATCCCCCTCCACCTGTCTTGTAATGAGTCCCATTCCAGCTCTTTTATTATATCTGTTACTGATTGCATTCTGCAATAATTTCTAGAAACAAATCTAGCAGCCCTTTTCTGCACCCTCTCCAACTCCTGTATTTGATACTCAAAATGTGGGTCCCATACTACACTACCATATTCAAGCAATGGTCTCACCAAAGTTTTGTAACCCACTTCCTTTATTTCTCTGGTACATCCCCTCATCACTCTTACCGACAAGTGCAGAATTTTGAAACCTTTTCCTACTGCCTGTCCAATGAATCCTGCCCAGTTAAGCTTGTTATCAAATGTAATACTAAGATATTTACATTTCAAGTCTTCAACAAGCAATTCTTTCCCCACCTTATAGTCATAATCAACCTTTAGTTTTTATCTGTGTATCTAATAAGCTATATCTTCATTGCATTTATCTTCATCTCATGTTTACAAAACCAACTAGGTATCCTGTCCAGATCACCCTGTCGCTGTTCGCATACCTCTTCCATTTTTATCCTTTTATATAATCCTTTTATATTTTATGTAATCCGCAGAAAATACAAATTCTGGTAGTAAACCAACACAATTATTCATCATTTAATAATGAATAGCAATGGTTCCAATACATTACCCTGTGGCACTTTCATTTTTACTTCCACTTCTTTTGATGCTGCATTTTCTAAGTTAACTTTTTATTTTCTACCTTCTAAAAATTCTTCTACCATTTCTCATCCATTCCAATAGTGTTTACCTCATTTACCATCATTTTGTGGCTCACTCTGTCAAAAGCATTTGAAATGTAGCCAACGAGCGGCTTTTCGCTACCACCAAGTTGGATTCGCCTCTGATCAACCACTCCCTGATCAGTTAACCGAAGATATGTGGTCATAGGATCAGAGCAATTACGTTCTGCCCTCACTTAGTGCTAATAATGAGCAGGAATCAGCGATACAAATGAAAACATGTAGTTTAAAGAATGGAGTGACTTTAATAACTTCAATAAAAATAAGCACATAGAAATACACTTGAAGTAACTGGAAAATACTGCATAAAATAGCTCTCATGAAATAAATCACTTACTAATAAAATCCTGTCACTCGGAATATTCTTTCGAAGCCAGCAGAAGGGAATAAATGCATTAGCCTTTACCTAATAAAATCTTCATGTCTACGGGCACTGTGCTCCATCCTGAGGCTCGACGAACAGACTCCTCGAGAACTGCGTCAGAGTGAGCTCTCGCGCGTTGAAGCGGAGTGAGGGAAGTCATGTGACATTAGTTCTATTAGTTTAAAACCCCTTAATAAGGGCTTTTTTAATGTACCCTGGAGGGGAGGCCTCTTCTCACGGGAAGAGAACCTGTTAACCTTGGACTATGCTGCGTCGGGTGGAATTAAATTACATAGCTGTAGCTTGAGAAAAATTATCCCGATTAAAAATTACAATATACTATAACTAAAATCCCTCAATATTCTACACCTTTCCACTTGCGGAAGAGTCGAACCCAGGGCTTTAGATTAGGTGAGACTCTTACCTGGTAGTCTGCAAAATCTGGACTCTAGTCCTTAAACAAAAATACACAATAAATGTTGATTATATAAAAGTGTCTTTAAATGATTAAATATTTGACTTGACACTTGCTTGCATCTTTCTACTTCTATTTGTTATCATATTCAGCTGCTAGGATAACATTTTCTAAAACTGCTACATGAATGGTTGATTACATAATTTGTCTTGCATTGACTGCACTAATGGATTTAATCCACTGTTTGTACATTTCTAATGCTACCTGCTGTAATCTTTAGTGATTAGGATATAATTTCTTAACTACTACATTGAATTGAACCTTTATTCTGCTTCAGCACATTTGAAACATTACACATATATATATATATATATTTTTAAATAAAAAACAATTGAAATAATACATTTTTATCTCCGATCATGGCGTGAGATAACAGATAATTGATCATGATCTGGATCGAAAGATTGTCTGTGTCCAATAGGAGAATGAGGTCTCTCAAATACTACAATATCCTCATCATTGAGTTCATTTTTAGTGTCTCGGTTGATGTGAATAGGTCTTATCCCTCTTATACGAGATAATTCAGTACCAGTAGATTGGTTTACAATAGTGGTTTTTACACAAATCTGATTACAACATTCAGCTTCAGTATTACACCATAAATACTTAAAACAATTCCTTAGACAATTACAATGTTAAATAGACAAAATACAACGATGCAAAAAATAAGAGTTACACAAACATACGATAGGATCGAATAATGAGACAATGAATAATTTGTAAAAGCATTTTTCTCTTGTTCTTCATTTTGGAGTTGCGCATTCTTTATTCCTGCAATTTTCAAATCATCAAGATTCTTAACTATGTTTTCCATTGGTAAATTCAATTTTAATTCCGAAATATTACGTTTCTCTTTGTTTATGATGCTACAATCGACTTCTAGATTCAAATCAGGTATAATGTCTGGACTGGTAACATTCGTTCTTATCGTTTGCTATGATTCAATCAGAATATTCGCTCCATAGCCGCGACATCTTTGAAAGAATTTTAACTTACCTGTTCCTAAAAATGGTATCCATGGGCTGATTTTCACCACATAAGATAGTCATACCTTCGTCTTTAGGTGCAGCAAACAACCATTCGTTGTTATTTAATTTAGTAAACAGACTTTAATTTAAAGAGACTATTTCTCTGGTACAATCACTTGGGATTGATCTTACTGGCTGTAACAATTTTACCTCACACGGAGCATTGTCATAGAATGCAGACAGTATAAAGTTTTGTTTACAAATACTAAGATCAGATGTTAACTGCTTACATTTAAGTTCATCATGATTTACTTTAGCATACAATATGCGAGACTCATCAATAATGAGAGTATCTTTATCTGGCAGGATGAACAAATAATTATAACCATTACTAATGGCTATAGGTAATGGAAGAATTCTGTAAATATTAAATTGATTGTCTGTGCGAAAGAGGAATGTTGAGAACATACGTCAAAATATTTTGTGATAAGAAAACGTCCAAACTGATCATTTTTAATAGAAGATCACCATTTCCTCGGAAAGCGGAACTGGGAATCGTTTGTCCTTAATATCATCTCTGATTAAGGTTAGATAACTGACAACTTTGGATGGATTAATGATAAGGGCGTTTACAATTGTTATCTCAGCAATTGTTATTAATTTGTACTCAAATATACGGATAAATTTTCTAATGGAGTGATCTCTGTGATTTGAATTTTCTTATGCCTAATTTGGTATTTCTGTCATCCCCGAGTAATGTTTTTTAATCTGCCGTATTAAATTGTGTTACCGGTTTTAATTTGTTAATATGCGAAAATTGTTCTGGAGACATCTCATTACATTCGTGGGTTGTTACATTCAGTTCAATTAATTTCTTTTTGCGAAAATGATAGACTGAAATGCATAATTTTATGAGTTTTCGCGAGCATCCTCTAATTTATTTAAATTCGAGGTTATAACAATTCTCTAAATTAATGAGTAAATCTGCGTAGCTGTTGTGTGATCAAAATATAACCTGGAACAGAATTTTTCGACCATAAAATCTTGTGTAGCTAAGCTGGCGTGAATTAATGACAGAAGACCGTACACTAGTTCCATCTGAAAAGCAAAATAAAAGTTTAGTTAAGTGTACTGTAGCAATCTGCAAAACAAAGTGCGTAATTTTAATTATAAATGCAAAAGTGTACGTCATAATGTCACAATCGACTATTCTCCGCTTCGAGTTAAATGCCTCACGCATGTGGGTGAGTTTAAAGAGACGCGCTATCAGTTGGGCTCGCCTCGCCCGCGTTATCTACGCGTGGCGAGTGGCCTTGTCCCGGCGTAGACAGATAACGGGTGGCCATCTTGGAACAGCGGTTTATCAGGCGTGTGTAGGCGACCACGCGGTCACTACACGTGCTACTCCATGCGGCTCTGTGTTTACAAAACATACGACCACGTGCGTTGTGTTTAAGTGTTTCTGATGAGGTTTGCTCCGTTTCATATCCAATTTAAACGTACTGTAACATACTTTACTGCATTTTTAAGGTGTGTTCTCACTACTGACTGAATTATTTCGTAATTTATTCAATGATATGGCCTTAATCTAATGGCATGAACTGGGAGTCGTTTATACCGGCCCAGTTGAATCGTTACACATACGCCTCGTTTTCAAATCACAACAAAAGCTGCTCTATAACCACTGTCAAGCTTCTGAGACCTACCTCTGCGAACAGATTCATCTATTAGCAAAACTTTGCTCCCGATTTTAAATTCTCGTCGATTTTGTTCCTTATCGTAATATTCTTTGTTTTTCTCTTTCAGTCCCTGATTGATCTCTCTAGCCTGTTTGTGTAGTGATTGTAGGATAGCTTTTAGCTCATCTGCGTACTCATGAATAATGGACTTCTTTTGGATCACTTTGCAATACCCCTGGTATATTTGGTATTCTACAGAACATTAGCACATGTGGCGTGTATCCTGTTGCACTGTGAATACTAGTGTTATATACAAATACAAAATAAGGTAACCAATCATTCCATGTGCTTTGATTCTTATTAATATAATGCCTCAAGTACTCAGAAAGACTAGGGTGCCTGTTCAATGAAGTTTGATTGTGGTCTATAAGACAATGTCTGGATTTTATTTTATCTTCAGTAATTTACATACTTTCTGCATTGTTTCGCTGATAAAGCAGGAACCATTATCTGAAATCAAAATCGATGAAACGCCAAAGCGTAGAATTACTTCTAAGACTAATGCTCGAGCCACTGTATCAGAATCTTGTCTGGCTATTGGAATTGCGGTTATAAATTTGGTCAATTCAGTCCTGGAATGTCAACAAAAATTGGTTCCCATTGTTGCTCAAAGGACAGATGGCCCGACAATATCCGTGGCACAACGTTCAAATACATCCTCAGGTAATTTTGTAAGCTCTAATGGCATACGGGTATGCTGTAATGTGTGTTTGTTCCTCTGACAACTATCACACAGTTTGACATAATTTTCTATATAAGAATTCATCCCTGGTCCACTGAACATATCTCTTAATTCGCTCATAAGTCTTAGTTACACCTAGATGTCCAGAAATTGGGCTGTCATGGTATTCCTTAAGTATGGCTAGTTTTTTCTACCTCATTTAGTGTTGGAAATTCCTCCTCTTTCGTCTGGATTTGTGTATCTACTGTGGATGTGAGTATTTCTTCTTCTGTTTCCATTGGTTCATCTGTGACAGTGTCTGGTTGGGTGGATTCCAGTACTTCCCTTATATCCCTAATCCTACTAAGTGCATCTGCAACTGTATTTGATTTTCCCTTACGATAAACAATTGTGTAATTGTACTCTTCAAGTTTTAGGCGAAATCCTAGTAATCTAGAAGATGGGTCTTTAACACTGAAAATCCATGTGATTGGGAGGAGGTCAGTACAGACCGTGAAATGTCTGCCAAAGACCTAAGGTCTAAATTGCTTTTCAGACCACGTAACGGCTAATGCTTCCTTCTCCAAAACGGAATAATGAGTTTCTGCCTTATTTAAAGTTCTGGAAATATATGCGACTGGTCTGTCTGAGCCTAATTGTCCCTGTGAAAGTACTCTTGAAATGGCGTACTGAGATGCGTCTGTGCTAATAATATATGTAAGATTTGGATCCGGGTACGCTAGAACAGGTGCTGAAATCAATTTCTTCTTGAGAGTTTGGAAAGCATTCACAGTTTTGGACTCCAATCAAATGGAAAATTTTTCTTTAATAATTCTTATAATGGTTTAGTTATCTTACTAAAGTTCTCTATGAAACGACGATAATAACCTGCAAATCCAAGGAATATTTTCAATTGTTTTGTAGTTTGAGGAGTTTGATAATTTTTAACTTTTTCAATTTTCTGTGGTTCTGGGTAAACTCCATGTTCTGTCAACTTTTTTCCCGCATAGGTTACCTCTCTTTGTTAGAAGTTACATTTGTTTGGCTGAAGGCGAAGGGTGTGTGTCCTTAATCTTTCAAAAATGTCTCTTAACCTCTCATTGTGTGATTCCAAGTTTGGACCAAAACATATGATACCATCTAGATAGACAAAACATCGATCACCGTGTAGACCTCTCGAAGCTACCGTCAAAAGATTTTGGAAGCTTGCCGGGGCTGAGGCAAGGCCCATAGCCATTTTTCGGAACATATTATGACCTTGATCTGCACTGAATGCAGTTAGCGATTGATCCGAATCTTTAATCAAAATTTGGTGATACCTAGTGTTGCAAACTGAAAAAAAAAAAATGTTTTTTTTTTCAGCTTTGTGAAAAAAAACCTAGCACCCGTGTTTTTTTTCTAATTTTTTTTTTCAGAAAACAATATATTTGATAAATTATAGTTTTATTTAAGGAACTTCCATTTTACAAGTTTGTTTTAACTCTTACTGAATCATATAATGTCTCACATAATGATTCATAAGTGTATCTATATAGGTAACATAATTTTATTCATCCTCTATGTCAGTACCACATTCACTAGTATCAGCACTACCAACACTAGTTCGGTCGGTGTCGGAATTTTCTGTCTCTTCTTCTGTCTCCTCTAGATCCATAACTTCAGAAATAGTTAAATTTTCTTTTACTGGTTGTTCTTGTACTGTACGCAAAAGATTTTGAGATTGCAATTTTAAATTGTGAGCAAAGTACACACTGTGCATAAAGACTGCGCCGATAGTTCTGTATTACGGTCTTTTAAGTTTGAATTAAAATCTATTATCATACAAAATAGGAGCTTTACTTCTTTTCAATCGTTTGTTTACACCAACGGTTGCAAGGAAACGATTCATAATTAGGGACTGTGCACAAACTACGTGGCTTGGTCCAGAGGGAGGAGGGGTTAGCTGGAAGGCTACGCTGGGCTACGTGGTAAGAGGGGGGGGGGGTTGGGGGTTCTGAGCCAGGCCACGTAACTTTGCTTTCGTAACATTTTTCACAGTTAAAATTAGGAACTGAACTCACAACAGCATATGAGTATTTATTTCCCTCATTTAATTATATCCGTATGTAATTTACAATAGTCTGACAAGAGAAAACAGTACAAAATGTCTTCTGGAACCAAAACGGAAGAAAGCTACGTGCTTCGTAAGCGGGGGGGAGTAGGCAAAAGCCACGTAGGGCTACGTGGGGGTTCACAGGAGGCCAAAATGGAGCTATGTGGTTTATGCACGCTCCCTTACTGACAATTTAATGAGTCAGTACCACTATACTCTGACAGTTAACAAGTATACGAATATAAGGAAAGCCAAATAAGACAAAAAACCGTGGATAAATTTTAAATTCCTAATTTTTTTAAAAGATCTGTAGGTAATTTTGTAGGGCTGACAGCACTATTTCAAATAGCAAGTATCAATCCAAACAATGGGGATTCCTTCTCGCGCAACCTAGTCTCTTCGGGAAATCCCCGTTCATAAAAAAAGTTTCAGTCAATTTTGCCAATAGTTTCGTAATTTTTTTTTTCCTACTGAACCAGAAAAATATAGTAGATTTTAAACTAAGATCAGTGCATAGAATAAACTCTAAAACCGTCATTTTAAACGATAACTGACTTACAAATTTGAGATTTAGTAGTTGTGAGAAAAAACGTGTTCCAGAAAAAAACATGTTTTTTTTTTCAAAGTTTTTTTTACATGTTTTTTTTTCAAGCCAGAAAGAAAACCGTTTTTTTACAACTCTAGTGATACACCTGAGCTAAGTCAAAGGTAGAAAAGTATTTTGCCTTCCCCAAGGAATCTAAGATTTCCGAAGTGCGAAAAGTGGAAAACACAATTCTGTATCGTTGTTGACCACTGGCATCCGGTTTCTTAGGCAGTACAAGAATTGAGAAATTCCATTCACTAGTTGATGGAACAATGATCTCATTCTCAAGCATTTGATCAATTTCTTTCTGTAAAATGGGTTTTATAGTGTCTGGAATTCGATACGATCTGTGTTTGATGACTGTACCGTGTGCTTCTGGCTTTAATTTGATTTCATGTGTTACTGTGTTGGGGTGTGTCAACTTATCTCCTGGGAGGTGAAATATATCATTGTACAATAGACAAAGTTCTAGAATGGATCCCTTCTCTTCTTCATTCAAATGATCTAGCCTCAAATTTCCCATTACTAAACTGGTGTGTGTTTTCCCTCGTTTTTGTTGCACATGTTTAGTTGTTTGTTTACCTTCTACAACTCTAATGGCGGACGGGCTGTCAGCTGGCTGATCACATAACTCTTACGTCATATCGCTCTCTGCACAATATGGCTGCGCCTCTAATGCTCCGCAATAAAATTCAACACCGTCCTCCCTGGTATTTAGCATGGATAAAATACAAGTACCATTTTCTACGTTGACCAATGATTCAGGAATGAAAGCACCTTGAATAATTTCTTGTTTGTTTACAATAGCTTCTGCACAATTTCGGCATTGTACATGGACTCGTAAAATGCGTTCTTCTCTCGGCCCTAGCTTTACTGTGTAATCCTCCGGAAGACTTGCAAATTCTTTTGTGCCTTTAGAACTGTTGTTCATCTGCTTTGTGCTATCTTTATTGTGACTTGAATTACTAGCATCTCTCCGATCAGACACTTCTACAGTTTGTTTATGTTTCTGCTGTTCATTCTGTACATGCTGTGTAGTGTATTCTTTACTGTTTTGAGCATTATCTGTGTTTTTGTTGCTATGCCTATTCCTTCTGTTTACATGTTTTCCTCGTCTTCTGCGAGAGTCTCGGGCGGTACCTCTGTGTTTATGTTTCCCTTTGCTTGAGAACATTTTCCTCTTGAGTTTTCTGACCCCTTTGAGACTACTCTAGCCCGCTTACTGGGCCCACTAATATTTTTTGATTCTGTCAGTATTGGAATAGAATGATGACTAATACATACAGACATGTTTTCATAGTTATTAATAGCTCCCTGTTTGATTAAAAGATCTCTCCCAATTAACCCCTCTTTAACTATATCAACAGACTCTTCAACCACATGGAACTGATGCTTAATGAACACATGATTACTCAGTTTTAGTTGCAAAACAATCGTCCCTTTTGTTCTCACTGTGAGTGACGTAATTCCTTTAATACTTAAAGTTTTCTTTGTATCTATTTCAGCGTGATTTGCCAATGCTATCTTCTGTATAAGAGACTGCTGTGCCCCCGTGTCAAGGAGACAGAATATTTTCCCATTGTTTACTTGCTCACAGGTGATCTTAACAAAATTATTCTCATGTTCACAGCCTACGGTATGTATTTTGCCATATTGACGAGTGTAAGAGTGGCTGCCATTTCTCACACTCTTCGCTCGTTTCCGGAACGTTTGTTTGTATTTGGTGTTGTGTCATTGTTGCGACAATGTGACGCGAATTGCCCGAACTTATTACATTTGTAACAAACTGCCTTCTTTACTCTACATTCTGCAATAATATGTACTTTTCTATGGCAATATGCACAAGTGTCATAACCAATTCTTCTAAACTGTGTGCGTGCTTTACAGGTTATGGCTAGGTGGCCTTTATGTCTGCAAATTTGGCAAACGGGTTGGCTCCTACATTCTTTACTAATATGGCCAGTTTTATTGCAAGAAAAACATTTTTCATGGCATTACTCTGTGTTGTGTGTGTATCTGAACGCATTATAACAGCTTTTTCCTTCTGTGACAACAATGCGCTTTCTTCGACGAGTGCTAATTCAATAGCGACTGGTAAAGTGATAGTGAAAACCCGTGCTCTGATTACTGTCTGTATTCTGTCATTACTTAACCATTGAATAATCGTAATGCGACTCAGGCGATCAACAAGAGTAAGACTCCCTTTTACATCTTCTTTAGGAATTTCTATGGCTACTGCATTCCTAAAGTCATGTGAGAGCTTGTCGATCCTCGTGGCCCACTCAACAATCGGTTCTGCTTTACCCTGACGAGCTGCAAAAAGGTTACAAGCGTAGTGATCTAATGAATGCCTCTCCCCATAGTTTTCAATCAAGCTATTTCTTACAAATTCCCATGTTTTGGTAAAAGATCTAACGAACAATTTCCCCCTGGCCTGGCCACAGATCTTTGACTTTACATAATGAAGGAGAACATCATGATCTTTCTTATCAATTAAATTAAATGCAGATGAAACATTTTCAATGAAAAGGCTGCAGTTCCTCTTTATCTCCGCTAAACGAATTTGGAATTCTGAAACTGAGAGCTTGCCCGCATTGCTCTCTTCAACACCTACTTCACTCGTTGCGGTATTCATTGTGAAACACTGCGCACTGCGTATTACTCACTGTTCTGCTGGGTTGCGGCTGCAAGACTTGAATTCTGGCGCCGTCCGGGCGTGTTGTGATGGCGTTGTACTCCTATTGGCTGTTGCCGGCGTCACCCCCTCCACTGCTTTTGCGCTGGCTGCTGGGACTCCGGCGGATCGCGATCTTTTAGTAGCTTCTTCTTATCTACTTGCAGTATCCGGTTTCGGTTCCAACTTGCACTCCTTGAAGCGTCGAAAATTACTTTGTTATACCGACTTCTTCGTACTGTTTCTGGCCTAGCATTTACCCTCTGCGGCTGCTACACATAAGAAATGGTTTTTACAGCGAAAGAGAATTTCTGTCTCTTTGCCATACTAATAGGAAAATATTCTCCCAATATTTCTGCTATCATTGATCACTGATTTTACGTAATCAACCCTAGAATCTGACACCATTCAATACGGCTGTAGCCAACGAGCGGCTTTTCACTACAACCAAGTTGGATTCGCCTCTGATCAACTACTCCCCGATCAGTTTACCGAAGATATGTGGTCATAGGATCAGAGCAATTACGTTCTGCCCTCACTTAGTGCTAGTAATGAGCAGGAATCAGCGATACAAATGAAAACATGTAGTTTAAAGAATGGAGTGACTTTAATAACTTCAATAAAAATAAGCACATAGAAATACACTTGAAGTAACTGGAAAATACTGCATAAAATAGCTCTCATGAAATAAATCACTTACTAATAAAATCCTGTCACTCGGAATATTCTTTCGAAGCCAGCAGAAGGTAATAAATGCATTAGCCTTTACCTAATAAAATCTTCATGCCTACGGGCACTGTGCTCCATCCTGAGGCTCGACGAACAGACTCCTCGAGAATTGCGCCAGAGTGAGCTCTCGCGCGTTGAAGCGGAGTGAGGGAAGTCATGAGACATTAGTTCTATTCGTTTAAAACCCCTTACCAAGGGCTTTTTTAATGTACCCTGGAGGGGAGGCCTCTTTTCACGGGAAGATAACCTGTTAACCTTGGACTATGCTGCGTCGGGTGGAATTAAATTACATAGCTGTAACTTGAGAAAAATTACCCAGAGTAAAAATTACAATATACTATAGCTAAAATCCCTCAATATACTACAGAAAGATCTAGTGCTACACTGTCAATTTGGCCTCCCTTGTCCATTTCATCCGAAATATCTTGCATATATACCACCTACCAAGTTTCGCATGAATAATCTTGCCTAACGGGCACATGAAAACCACTTACACTTCTCACATATACTTCTCCATTAATTTACCTACCACTGATCTCAAACTGATTGACCTATAATTTTCGACTCTATTACTCACTCTTCCTTTATGTCCGGGCGCTACTACCGCACTTTTTCAGTCCTCTGGTACGCATAAAGGATCCACACTCAATTTAAATATTTCTAGACAATATACAATGTCATATCTGGCTGTCTTTAATAAATCTGTTGTAAAGTTATCTATATCAGCCCCTTAAAATTTTTTCAGCCTTCTTAGTTCCTCCACGATATTCTCAGGATGAAATTCAAATTTTTTAGTCTGCTCATTTCTAATTGTGTTGTTAAGCTCGTTATCCGATTTACTCCCCACCCCCCTCCCGTTCCTGATTCACTGCCCATAATGGTTCACTAAACCAGTTACTTAAAATTTCTGCCTTTTTAAAATCTTCAGTAACTTCTTCTCCATCCTTATCTATAAGCGTCTCAGCACCCTCACTTCCCCCTGTTTTCTAACATAGCTATAGAAAAATCTTGATGCATCAGTCAATGGTCCCACTGCTCTGACAATACTCTTCATAAACCCATCTTTAGCCACCTTCTTAGCTATTATCGAGTACTTGTTTCGTTGTTTTTAAAAATCCCCAACTACCCTGCTGCCCCTTAACTCTGTTATATTCTCTTCTTACAAACCTCTTTAACACCCTCACCTCCCTATTACAGTATACTGGTTCTCTACTTTATTTTTTGTTTCGGAATAAATATTTCTTCCCCCTTTCTTATTATTTCCTTGAACTCTTCCCGCCTTGACTCTATTGTACTTGTGCATTCCCTCCAATTGCTAAAACGTTCTCAGAAATATCTCTCACACGTGCCTCAATACATTCTCTGTATTGTGATCGAAAGTTGATCGGTTAGAACTAATTACTTGCGGCTGAAATCAGTAATATGGCGTCAGAGGAAGCTTAGGAAATTAAAAATAAGTCCTGATGATCTGAAGTGATACCACGTAAGATTAGTATAATCCACACAAATTCTTATATAAAAGCAGAAGTAATTGGTGTAATCAATATATCGTCAAAATTAAACCAATATCGAAACAGAAAATAATTTGACTTTTTTTGGAGGATAATATATGGAATTGTTTTTCATTTAGGATGTAAATAAATTTTCATTATTACCGTAATTATTGTTAAAGAAAACTCTTACATTATAAGACACTTCCATACATACGAAGTCGTGGGTAACTGCTAGTAAGTTATTAAATTTTTGCTTTCATGCTTTAGTACATACATAAGGTAATAAATAAAATATTTAGGTACCTACCTAAAACCTCGCTCAAGCAGATAATATTATAAAGTCTGAATTGAACAACGTTTGCAATAATCAACGCCCGTCATTAGCATTTTCGTTGTCTTGCCATGTAGAAATTTTTTCCAGAGCGCTACAAATGTTCACTGTCTCATGAAACTGTAGACGGCCATTATACCTCTCAACTCAACGCGTCTCGCAAATAGCTCCAAATTGACAAATGCTACAACTTTTTTCATTGTGTCCTAGTTACTAACGGCAAGAGATGGCTGGATGACATAGATAACATGTTATTAAGAACAAGACTGTTGCCTGTACATCATATCAAAATTTGCAACTATTTTCGCTGATCGTTATCATCACATCTAGGCGTATCGTAAGCATCACAGAAAGTCACAAAACTTCCTTTATTATACCATTGGTATGTATTTAAATGAAAGGCTGAGCTGTGAGATATGTGTTATGTTTGCCGTTTCATCGAATAAAATATAAAATAATTTAGTTACATTCACATTCAGTAAAATACTTTCCTAAATGATTTCATTGCAAAAATCAATCAACTAATTTTGCACAATTTTGCTGATGTATGTTGCATTAGACTTAGAAGTCTCTAAATGATGCTGCTATGCTATGTTACGAGATTCTTCATCAACTACCGTGCTGTTGTTACTTGCTTCTTTATCGAAGAATTTGTCATCATCGCGATGACCACGTAACGATATATATTGATGAACACAAAAAATTATCTTTTTGGTAATTGGTCGTAAGCTTTACTTTATTTTCATTACCTTTTGTCATTTTTGACTGCTAAATTTGGTTTTCAGTTTTGTGAATAGCTGTTAAAAAGCTTTTTCCAGCTTCGACAGCTATTTCGTGGTATTTATTTCGCTGGTGAGTTAGCAACACACCATTTTTACCAAGAAAATCATCGAAAGCTATTAATGGTTCTTTTATGAATCGTTTAAGATGTGGTTTTGACTGTGTGGCAACTCAAGGGCGTTACTGTAAATAAAACATAATATTTTCTGTAAAGGTCTTGGTCTTTATGCGATAAAACAAGTCAGTGAAATTTGTCAATGTGTGACTTCTAAAAAAAAAATATATATATATATATATATATTTATTACAACACCGTGTGGGAAAATATAAATTTGAGAGGGCAACTAATGTTTGTCGATCAATATAGCTTTTGTTGAAACGTCTAGGTATTTTCTTACAAACCATCCAAAATCTGAGGAAAATTTCGATTGAGAAAGCAAACTTTTTATTTGATTAGAACTGGAAGTCGACGTACATGAAAGCGGCAAGCGTAGAACAGTTTCAGCAGGAGTAATATTTTCTTCTTCGTCTAAGGTTAAGGTAGCTGTTGAAGCATTGGTAGCACGCATGTTATGATATCCATTAGTGCTCAGAATAGGTAAATGTTTTGGGTGTTTATCAATCTCAAATGTAGGTTTCTTCGTAAAAGAATGAATCTATCTTTTTAAATAAACGACTACATGCATTAAGTTTCGACACACCAGCACAATCACATTTTTCACTGCATCCTGTAGTAAAAAACACCCGTGCATAACTAAGCAAAAATGACAATATTTATGTAAATACATCAAACGGTTTAGTGGCGAGAAGCGGTCGGAGCTACGCAGCTGTGACCTCACCGAACATCGGACGCGCAGCCGTAAACGAATAGTACGACGCGCTGCGCGAGGCGGCAAAATCAAAAGTTTCAATTGCGTGCACAATATTAAGTTCACAATAACCGATCGGATACAAAATAATATTATAAACAGCATACAGTCGCATTGTGACTTTCGAGTATGTTTTTGTGAGATCTGGCCATCCATTATTCAAAGTAATTTTATTTAATTAAAATCAGTGAGATTAAAAATATTATCAGAAGCCGAGCCCAGGGGTGGGTCATGACCCTCATGACCCCCCCCCCCCCCCTTGGTTCAGATGCCATATTTCGATGTTGTTCCTCGCTGCCAACTTGAAGAGGGTCAGATTTCTGCTTTATTATTTTAAAGGAGGGTCTGCACCTCTGTCGTTTCCTGTATTTTTTTTCCTCTATCGGTTTGTTACTTTCGTTATTTAAAATTTCAAAGTATCTAATTCATATTACCGTATCGACCATGTAAAAATATCGATATAAATATCGTTATTTTAGGTCCGATGTTATTGCTTGACCGATATATCGTTGAAAATCTATGTCAAACATGGAATGCAGAAATTGTTTGTCTCTGATGTAGAATGCGATATGTGTAGCTTTAGCCTGTTGGATTTGTTCATATTTAGTGTAAAGCTTTATGGCAAAAACAATATATCTGAGTTATTACCTGCTTAATATGAAGTGAGATTGTTGGGTATGAAATATGATATTAAAAGGTTGGAAATACTGTGCATTTGTAGGGTCAGTTGTAGGAGTAATAGGTGCAGCATTGTATCCTGTTATAGTATATCCAATGTTACACGTAGATGAATATAGTAAGTTTGAGCTGTATGAATTTTTAATATAGCTTTAACAAACTGCAACAAATGTCTTATTGCAACTGATATTAGTGAGATGAGTATTAAGGTTTTAGTACACCCTGGACCAGAATAACAACAGTTATTTCATTATACATCATAAAGCAGTAGGAGATATTGCATGACTTTCTTCATCTATCATATAATTATACCAACCACTTGAAATTTGGATTCACTGTTTTGATATAATATGTTTGGGTCTACTGGAGATCGTGCATCTGCTACATCAAAATTCAGTAATGACGTCATAATACTGCTGTAGTCAATGGCAAGAGACATTATTTTGAAGAAATAATTCCATTGTAATACAGCCTGGACCATTATTTTCAAGCAGTGGCGAAGCTAGGTCAACAAGGGCCCCGGTGCAAAAAATTTATTTTGGGCCCTGAGGCCAGATGGGAGACCTTTTTTTGCTTTGTGTTGCTGGTAGGGGCCCCCTGAGCAGTGGTTGGGGCCCCCTGGGTGTGAGTGCCCTTTGTGAGGGGCTTCCTGTGTCTCAGGGGCTCCCTTAGACGCCTGTAGAGCTAAAAAAAAGTCGCCAGTTTGCCGTGAAGACCCGTGGGCCCTCTGAACTGCACTTGGGGGCCCCCTGAGTGTAGGGGCGCCGGTGCACTGCACCGCCTAGCCCCATAGTAGCTACGCCCCTGTTTTCAAGTAGACCAGAGTGACATAGTTAAAAAAACTTCGGAAAGTATTTCTAGAGGTGTCTTGCCTTTGACTGCTGCAGTATTATGATGCCAATTCATTGCGGAATCGCGATGTCCAGTAATCCCGGCAGGGTCATTCCATGTTAAATCAACAAAAAAAAAATACATTTTGGCACCAACTGACACGGATTTTGATGAAATTTGGTGAATTTAGTCCTCATGTATATAAAAGTTACCACCTCAATCTTTTGTTCTCAATTTGGTTTAATTTTCATTTTACATCCAATCAAAATTTGGAATGTTTGGTATTTTCCAAATTCAGACAATTCTGCTCTTTGACTGAAAATAATTTACATTTCATTTATTTTATGCTAATGAAAGCATGAGGATTCCAGAAAAAAATATGAAAAAATTCCAAGTAATATTTTAAATATATAAAGTAAATAAATTTTTTGAATTTTCCTGAAAGTGTGTAATACGTTAAAATCAATATCAGCCTAAGGGAATATGATAAGCCAAAAAATTCTTTTTTCCTAATAATCTTACAAGTGTATTCTATCATTAAAAACAATAAAATTAATGGCTTTTTCATTTCTTTATACATACTTTTAAAATTAAATATAGGCTAGTTTTTGAAAAATTTTTGTTGTCCAATTTGTTTACATAGCTATATATTATTTGCTGGAAAAAAAGAGTTGCAAACACAATTTTTATGTGTTATTTTATTCAACATTGATCATATATCAGATGGCTTGTTATTTCTATTTACAAAAGACTTTTTTTATTTACTTTTTCTTCTCTGAAATATTGATTCAACTTTCGGGTCTACTGGAGATCGCGATTCCGCTACAAAAACATTCAGTAATATCGTTGGAAAACTGCTGTAGTAAATTGCAAGACGTATTGTTTTCAAGAACTAATTACGATATAATACAGCCTGGACCATTATTTTGAAGCAGAAGTTAGGTTGTAATACAGCCTGGACCAGCATGAAACCGTTAAATGTACTTGGGAAAGAATTTATAGTGGAGTCTTGCGTTTGACCACTGCAGTATTTTGATGTAAACTTCTGTCGGAATCGTGATCTCCAGTAATCCCCAACTTTCATTTTTTTCCATTTCTTTTATGTGAAATGATGATTAATATTTTATTAACCTTGATAGATTCAAGATTATGTGGATTTGACAAATAGAAAATACTTATATATACGATACCTAATATTTAAGAAAAATTTTTACTAAAAAATACCATAACAGAAATTTTTGGCTATAAATTTCCTAGATATAGTACTATTTAAGTTCTTTAATCAGAGTAATTCTTTCTTGGATCATCCTGTGAGGGAGCCCATTTCCAGTGATGATGGGGTCAGGATTGTGCCTTTTCTAGTTTAGGGGCTGCTTTTGAAGGGACAAAAATAGATTATCAAAGTGATACTGTTGCAAATTCACGATGGGAAAAGTCACAGATGTTAAAGAAATAGACAAAGTGGCTGAAACAATAACTGACTGGGGTAAAACTGAGAAAGAGGAGTTAAATTCTGAAAATGTATTAATGGTAAACTGTAGAAGTATAATGAACAAAGTAATCGAATTTGCAAACTTAATAGAGTTAGATGAACCACAAGTAATAATTGGGGTAGAAAGTTGGTTGAAAGAAGAAGTACTAGCCAGTGAGGTTTTTCCTGATGGTTACAGAGTGTACCGCAGAGATAGAGGAGAGCAATTGGTGGGGGATTCTTCATACTAGTTAGCAAAAACTACCACAGTTCACTGGCATTCGTAGATCAAGCCATGAGTTACTTGGGGTAGATTTCTGGGATAATGAAAAGGAAAAAAAAATCAGACGTTGGCTGTTTACTGCAGTGGAAGAATGACAGAAGAAGATGAGGCTCTTGGGGAGATATTAAATTCATACCCAGATTTCAGAGGTGAGAATAGAATGATCATCATTGGTGGGGATTTAAATTTACCAAGTGTAAACTGGGAAGGAAATAAGATAAATGACACAAGGGAACAAAGATTTCCAAATATCTTAATAAGGGAAGGAGGATTTACACAAGTGGTTGAACAAAACACTAGGGGACAAAATATTTTGGATACAAGGTCAATACCAAAAGTAGTAGGACTGATTTAAAAAAAAAAAAAAACTATTGAGGATATGTTTACAATTCCTTAATCCTCTTTGAAATAGCACCCTTGGGCGGCTACACAGTTAGAATTACGCTGCTGCCATTGGCCGTACTCCTTCTGGGAGTCATATTCGGGGACACTGTGGAGAGCCCTCGTCGATGCTGCTTGATCGTCCTGAATTGAGTCAAACCGCTGTCCCCTCAGCTGCCTTTTCACCAGTGGGAATAAAAAAATAGCTAGTTGGAGCCAGATTGGGACTGTAGGTGGGGTGCAGCAATGTGGCAACACCGAATCTGGCCAACAGATGCCTTCCACGTTCTCCCATCCAACGAAGGCTTGCATGAGCAAATCAAAGATCAAGTCAATGCTCATAATGTTTTTTGACCGTTGTGGGGTAATTCATAAGGAGTTCATTCCCCCTGGGGAAACTATGAATTCGAACTTTCAAGTGAAAGTGCTAAACCGCCTGCGAGACCGAGTGAATCGCGTCTGACAAGTCATCTCGGACAATTGGAAACTGCACCGTGCCATGGCATGCTCGTCATGAGGCAACTGTTGAACCGATTCGACATTGTCGTGTTGCTGCACCCCGCCTACAGTCCTGATCTGGCTCCATCTGACACTTTTTTACTCACACGGATGAAAAGGCAGTTGAAGGGACAGCGCTTTGACTCGATGCAGGACATTGAAGCAGTATCAATGAGGGCTCTCAACAGCATCACTGAATCAGACTTCCAGAAGGCATACGGCCAATGGCAGCAGTGTAATTCTAAGGGTGTTGCTTCCCAAGGGTGCTATTTCGAAGAGGATTAATGAATTGTAAAATTATCTTCAATAAATTTTTTTTTTTTTAAATATCAGTCCTACTACTTTTGGTATTGACCTTGTATATTTCTAATTAAGCCTGATGAAAACCTTGTGAGGTGTCAAGTAACTGAAGGAATAAGTGAACATGAAGCAGTTCTGATGGACATTAGAGGATTCAGTAAACCAGCAACCAAAATTGAAGGGGGAAATAGATACAATTATAAAAAGACACAGGTTTCAAATTTGAAGAGATATTTCAGAGAACAATTAAGCAAATGGAAGGAAGGCACAAGTACAGTAGAGTCAAGGTGGGAAGAGTTCAAGGAGATAATAACAATGGGGGAAGAAAAATTTATTCCAAGGCAGAAAATAAAGAGAAGTAGAGAACCTATATACTATAATAGGGAAGTGAGGACGTTAAAAAGGTTGGTAAGAAGAGAACATGACAGAGTTAAGAGACAGCAAGGTAATAAGGAATATTTAAACAACTAAACAAGGACTTAATAACAGCAAAGAAAGTGGCTAAAGATGGGTTTATGAAGAGTATTGTCAGTGCAGGAGGACCATCTAGAAATTTCTATGGCTATATCAGGAAACTGAGGGGAAGGGAGGGTGTAGAAACACTTATAGATAAGGATCGAGAAGAAGTTACTGAGGATTTGAAAAAGGCAGAGATTTTAAGTTACTGGTTTAGTGAAAGTGTTAGGGGCAATGAATCAGAAGGGGAGGGTCTAATTTGGAGAACGAGCTTAACAACACAATTGGAAACGAAGATAGTAAAAAATTTGAAATTCATCCTGAGGTAATCATGAAGGAAATAAGAAAGCTGAAAAAACAAAAAGGGGCTGGCGTAGATAATATTACTACATATATCTTAAAGATAGCAGGATGTGACATTGTACCTTATCTTGAAATATTATTTAAATTGAGTCTGGATACTTGCTGCTTACCACAGGACTGGAAAAGTGCAATACTAGTTCTGGTACATAATGGAGGGGAGAGTTGAGAATTACAGGCCAATCAGTTTGACATCAGTGGTATGTAAATTAATGGAAAGATTGATATGCAACCACATCAGAATTATATGTGAGGAACATGTGGTTTTCAAGCAGGCAACATGGTTTCAGGCAAGGATATTCATGCGAATCTCAGTTGGTGGGATATATACAAGATATTTCAGATGAAATGGACAAAGGAGGCCAAATTGATAGTGTAGCACTAGATCTTTCAAAGGAGTTTGACAGATTGAGCTATAAAATCATAGTAAATAGGGTAAAAGCTATTGGAGTGGATGAGAAAGTGATTTGCTGGGTAGAAGAATTTTTAAAGGTAGAAAACAGAAAGTTAGGGTAGGAAATGTAGTGAAGTAGAAGTAAAAATTGGAGTGCCGCAGGGTAGTGTATTGGGACCATTGCTATTCGTTATTCTAGTGACTAATTGTGTTGATTGTGTACTATCTGAAATTAGATTGTTTGCAGATGACATAATGCTGTATAAAAGAATCAAAACGATAGAGGATTGTAAACAGTTGCAGGGTGATCTGGACAGGATATCTAGTTGGGTTGGTAAACATGGAATGAAGATAAATGCAAAGAAGAGTCAGCTCATTAGATACACAAATAAAAAACAAAAGGTTAATTATGAATATAAGGTGGG
Source organism: Vandiemenella viatica (assembly GCA_031002005.1). NCBI lineage: Eukaryota > Metazoa > Arthropoda > Insecta > Orthoptera > Morabidae > Vandiemenella > Vandiemenella viatica. The sequence continues at coordinate 15,519,457 of JARYHS010012519.1, forward strand.
GAAAGAATTGCTTGCTGAAGACTTGAAATGTAAATATCTTGGCATTACTTTTGATAACACGCTTAACTGAGCAGGGCACATTGGACAGGTGGTAGGAAAAGGTTTCAAAGTTCTACACTTATTGGAGAGAGTGATGAGGGGATGAACGGGAGAAGTAAAGGAATTGGGTTACAAAACTTTGGTCAGACCATTGCTCGAATATGGTAATGTAGTATGGGACCCTCATTTTGTGTATCAAATACAGGAATTGGAGAGGGTGCAGAAAAGGGCTGCTAGATTTGTTTCTGAAAATTACTGCAGTATGCAATCAGTGAAGGATATGATAAAGGAGCTGAAATGGGATTCATTGCAAGACAGGAGGAGGATGAGGAGGGTAATGGGAGTGTACAGGGCGTATACTGGTGATGAGGTGTGGAAAGATATTGGAGTAGGTATGAAAAGTAGTGCATGGAAGGGAAAAGATGACCATGACCACAAGCTGGCACTTGATTAAAGGCACAAGGGTGTGGGAAGATTCTCTTTTTTAGGTAAGGGTGTCAGGGATTGGAATGAGTTACCAAGGGAAATGATGAATAATTTACCAAAAACGTTAAAAGAATTTAATGATAAAATTTGTAGAGGGCAAATGTAGGTGGCTGCAAGATAGGTTGAAGATGGGGGTGTAGGGAAATTGCCACCGGAGCCTTTGCTCCATTGCAATTAAATTAAAATCCTCACACAGTCTCCGGGAATTGATAGACTCTTCCAGTTGAGGTTGCTGGAGGATCTATAACAGCAAGCAGATGTGGAATTGGCACAGGGCAGATATCCTCTCGCTTTAGCCAATAAAATGATGAGGGTCTTTGGGGATGCAAAAATTTAATCCCCTTCTTCATTGATGTCTGTAACAATCTCAAAATACAAAAATTATATACTCATTTACTGCCACACGTTTCTTATTTTCTTCTTTTTTTTTTTTTTTTCTTTGTGGATTTACATCTTGCCGACATCAAGGTCATTAGAGGTGGGATGGGAATAGGGGCAAGGAACGGCTACGAATTCGGTCATGGACTTTTGGACGAAAACATTCGCCTGGAGTGATTTGGGGAAATCTGGATGCCTGGGCGGGAATTCAAACTGGTGTTCTCCTGAATGCGAGGATAGAGCGTTAACCGTTCACGCACCACGCTCTGTCCTCAGATGTTGTGCATTTGTCTTTCAATTTGTAAGTCAAACTGCTTTTGTCATCACTGCTGATTCTTCTAGCCTGAACTGTGGAGGCTACAAGAAACAGCAGTTAACTTACAAATGCACAACATATTTGACATAAATGAGCTATACATGGCATGCTATGTTGCTTGGATGTATATAATTTTTGGTATTTTGGGATTGTTACAGACATCAATGAAGAAGGGAATTAAATTTTTGCATCCCCAAGGACCCTCATCATTTAATTGGCTAAAGCGAGAGGGTATCTGCCCTGTGCCAATTCCACATCTGCTTGCTGTTACTGATCCTCCAGCAAAATCAACTGGAAGAGTCTATCAATTCTCTGTAGACTGTATGAGGATGATCCTAAAAAGAACGAGTCCGGTTAAAGAACTTAAATAGTACTACATCTAGGAAAACGTCCAATGGAAATTTATAGCCAAAAATTTTTGTTATGGTATTTTTTAGTTAAATTTTTCTTAAATATTGTGTATCGTATATATAAGCATTTTCTACTTGTCAAATACACATAATCTTGAATATATAAAGGTTAACAAAATATTAATCATCATATTACACAAAAGAAATGGGGAAAAAAATAAAGTTGAATCAATATTTCAGAGAAAAAAAAAGTAAATTAAAAAAAGGTTTTATAAATAATAGAAATAACAAGCCAATCTGATAAATGCTTAATGTATAGTAAAATAACACATTAAAAATTGTGTTTGCAACTCTTTTTCCAGCAAATATTATTAAGCTATGAAAACAAATTGTATAATGAAAATTTTTCAAAAATTATATTTAATTTTATAAGTAAACTATTTTTTTTAATGATCATTAGGAAAAAGTAATTTTTGGGTTATTATATCCCCTCTGGTTGATGTTGCACACTTTCAGAAAAAAATCGATCAAATTATTTTTATATTTATATTTAAAATAATACTTGGAATTTTTTCAATTTTTGTTCTGGAATCCTCATGCTTTCATTAACATTACTGTAAATTTTTCTCTTACTTTCTTTATTGCTTCCTCTACATGCAAGTTGAATATTAACGGGGATAGAGTAAAACCTGGTTTCACACCCTTTTAAACTGATGCTTATCTCTCATTATTCTCTGTTTTTATTACAGCCACTGATTCTTATATAGTTTATAAAGTATCCTTCTGACTCAATACTTTAGGCCTGACTTCTTTAAAATTTTGAATATCTTGTCCCACCTAAAATTATCAAAAACTTTTTCTTAATCAACAAATGCCATAAAAGTATCTTTGTTTTTCTTGATCCACCCTTCAAGTATTAATCTTAAAGCCAGAATTGTTTCCCTTGTACAGCGATTTTTCCTAAACCCAAACTGATCTTCACCTACTATCTCTTCTACTACCCTTTCCATCCTTCTGTATATTATTCTGGTTAGTAATTTTGAAGCATGTGATGTTAGACTAATGGTGCGATAATTCTCACATTTGTCGGCTTGTGCTTTCTTTGGAAGGGTGAAGATGATATTTTTATTAAAATCGGTTGAAATTTCTCCTGTTTCATAACTTTTTGATATCAGCTTAAATATTCTTTCGATTCCTTCCTCTCCTAGAGATTTAAAAGTTCTGCAGGGATATCATCAATTCCAACTGCCTTATTTGTTTTCAAGTCATTCATAGCTTTATTAAATTCTGTCATCAAAACAGGATCTCCTAAGTCATCAATGTTGACATCGCCTTCCTTTTCCAATACACTATTGTTCAAGTCATCCTCAACATACAGTTTCTCAATGTATTCCTTCCATCGGTTAGTCTATCTTCTGGGCTTAAAGGAGGTTTCCCATCGGCAGTTTTAATGTTCATAACTCTTTTCTTCATTTCTCCAAAATTCTGTTTGATCTTTCTATATGCAACATCTACTTTTCCTACGACCATTTCCTTTTCTACTTCTTCACACTTTTCTTGTAGCCATTTTTCTTTTGCTATTTTGCATTTCCTATTTATTTGATTTCTAAATTGCCTGTACTGCTCTCTTCCTGCTTCATCCTGAGCATTTTTGTACCTTCTCCTCTGATCCATCAGCTGCAAAATTTCTTCTGTGATCCTAGGTTTTCGGGCAGCTTGTTCCCTAAAGCCTACTGTTTCTTTGCCAGCTTTCATTATTTCGGTCTTTAATGCATTCCATTCATCCTCGGTTGAGCTCCTTTCACAGTTACTTCTTAGACCGAAGTCTACCATTTCTGCAAATTTTTCTCTTTTGCTTGATTGTCTCAGTTTATTCACTTCCAGTCTGTTCTGCTTATACTGCTTCCTTATTCGCTTGAATTTCAGCCTGCACTTCATTACTATCAAATTATGGTCCAAGTCTGTGTCTGCTCCTGGGTACGCTTTACAGTCTAGAACTTGATTCCTGAATCTCTGTTTGACCATGATATAATCTAGCTGATAATCTGCCTGTATCCCCAGGGCGTTTTCAGTTGTATATTCTTCTTGCATGGTTCTTAAACAGTGTGTTCGCCACTACTAGCTTATATCTTTCACAAAATTCTAGCAACCTGCTTCCTCACTCATTTCTTTCTCCTAGACCAAAACTTTCTACAGTATTCCCCTCTTTTCCTTCTCCCACTATTGCATTCCAATGACCCATGATTATTAGATTTTCTTCCCGTTTCATATATTGGATTAATTCTTCAATTTCAGCGTATTTTTTTTTTTCGTCATCTTCCTGTGATGTTGGCATATATACTTGTACTAAAATGGTTGGGACGGGCTTAGTTTCTAACCTCATCAAAATAATCCTGTCACTAAGCTGTTCATAAAAACTCACCCGTTTCCCTACTTTCTTGTTCATTACAAATCCTACACCAGTGACTCCATTGACAGCTTGTGTGCTAATTATCCTGTGTTCCTCAGACCAGAAATCCTGTGCGTCCTTCCATTTAATCTCACTAATCCCAACAACATCTAACTTAAGTTGTTGCATCTCCCTTTTTAAGTTTTCTAACCTATCTGCCCTATTCAGACTTCTAACATTCCACACTCCAACTCGTAGAATGTTTCTATCCATTCTGATGACTCCTCCCTGAGCAGTCCCCACCCGGAGATCCGATTGGGGGACTATTTTACCTCCGCAATATTTTACCCATTAAGAAGCCATCATGATATATGTACTTTTGAGAGGATTACATGTCCTCGGGATACCCTTTGGGTCTTTAATGCAGTGGTTTCCCGTTGCCTTCTGCATCCCCATGTCGTTGATCATTTCTGATTCATCCGCCTTTAGGGGCCGTTTCCAATCCCAAGGGCAAGAGGGTGACCTGAACCGCTCCCCGCTCTTCTGTCCTCCTTTCGGAGGCCGTTGGCATGCAGTGGGTGAGTCCTTATACCGGGAATCTTTCAGTTGCCTGAGCCTCGTCCATGCAAACAGGGTGCAACACGTGAAGGAGAGGTTGACATTTGGTTGGAAAAGGTAGTACAGTCTCTCCCAAACCCTTACACCCCTACTCATATTAGCTGTTCTGAACTACATTCTGTTGAATGAATGGTAATGATTGGGCCTGACAAACAACAGACCCAAACAGATTCCAAGTACAGTTATCCAGATTTGGGTATTTTAAGCGTGTGTTCCAGCTTAGTTCTTAATGGTGTTTGCTGGTTTCATTGTTTACAATCCTCTTTTGGCCTTAGTGAGCTGTTCATACATACTTGGATTTTCTCGCACATTTTTAAATAGGCTCTCCAAAAAAATCCAGTTATTTGTATTGAATTTGAGCTCTTCTAATAATTAAAAAAACCTCTGATATTGCTACAATATTTGTAAGTGGTGATAGGTATCAGCAGAACTAAAGGGCAAATAAAACATTATTATTGTTTCTGTAATATGTGCACTAAAAGTAATTTCCAAGATTGCTAAAGTAAACATGGATTTAGAGACACTTATTTCAACATAACGCTCATTCACTGGAAGTTAATTGATTTTTATTTTGTGTCTTTCAGAAGAAATTCAGAAGATTAATCGGAAAGGAGTAAAACAAGAAGATATACAACCAGGAAGTAAGATTCCAATCATTAAAAAAATGTTAATGCCGTATAGAAGTCTAGATCAGGTTGTGATTTGAAATGGAATGGAGATTCTCCCCCCTCTGCCTGATCCATTTATTTATCAATCTTGTTCCATGGATCCCTGCGGAGGAAGGACCTCTGGGATGTGAAACATGTCATGGTTAATACTTAGGAGTACACCTGTTTTGTTACTTCTAAATCTGCTGTTAAAGTGTTTGTATTGCAAAGGTGGCACTACTTAACTTCTTCAGTAGTAATGTGATATGTTCATACCAACAGAGTTTCTCATCTACTTGAATGCCAAGGAATTTTTTACTCTTTGTTTCCAAGATAGTGTTATTTAAAAAAAATATGATTAATAATCATAAAAAATTATGTTACAAAGACAAAAAATAAACATCAATTTTTACAACTGAGTTTTGCAATTAATTATTTTGTTGAAGTTCTTGAATGGAGTAGTTGCCAATAAGATATATCTCTGTGTTTCTTTAAATATATCTTTATTATCTGCAAAGTGTTTTATACTCTTGGGAAGTTTATTAAACAGATGTGTCCCAGAATAATTATAACTCCTCTTTGTACTAATGACAGGGGCGTTTGTGTTTTGTGCAAGTTATTTCTGTTTCTTGTATTGAAACTGTGAACCTGTGAATTAGTTGCAAATAGGTTAAAATGTTCTATGACAAAGCACCGGAGAGAAGTCATTGTAAGAATATTGAGGGTTTTTTTTTTTTTTTTTTTTTTTTTTTTTTTTTTTTTTTTTTTTTTTTTTTTTTAAAGTTTTCTGCAAGAAGTTCTTGGTTTTACCCTACACAACATCCTAATAGTTATTTTCTGTGCTATGAAACCTTTTGACTTTGTGAAGAGATTCCCCCAAAAATTATGCAATACGACATGACTGAATGAAAATATAAGGAGTACATCTGTTTGGTTAATTCTAAACCTGCTGTTAAAGTGTTTGTATTGCAAAGGTGGCACTTGTGCCAACAGAGTTACTCGTCTATTTGAATGTCAAGGAATTTTATACTCTTTGTTTCCAAGATAGTGTTATTTTTATAGTTTATATGTAAATCTGGCTGCACATAACGTTTTGTTGTAAACCTAATAAATTTAATTTTAACGAAGTTGCCTTAAACCAGTTTGCTACTTCATTAAGTAATTCATTTAAATTAATTTTTAGATTACTGTTTTTCTCATAGTCAGGTTAGTGTCATCTGTAAATAAAACACTCTTAACTTTGTCGGATAAGTTTCCAGGAAGGTCATTGATGTATAACAAAAAGAAGAGGGGTCCTGGGAGAGAGGCTTGCAGAATTCCACGTTTTATTTTCTCCCAGTCTGATGATGCTTCTGATTTTAGAATAAAAAATTGAAACTTTTTGCATTCGACTTTCCATGTATGATTTAAACCACTTGCCTGCAGTTCCATAAATACCATAGTATTCCATTTTTAAAAAAGTAATTCATGATTTTGCAAGATCGCAAAAAAAAATCCTACAGGGCTAATTTAATTATTCAGTTCCTCAAATGTGTATAAAAATGAATATATAGCCATTTCTGTTGATCATCCTTTTTGTAATTGTAAATTAGTGAGGATATTATAGTGTCTTGCATTAAGGATTCATACAAATGTGAACAAGTACATGATTGATACAATCTAATCATCTTTTCAGTAATTTACTTGAAATATTGTCATAGCTGGAAGAATTTTTAGGTTTTAATTGTTTAATTAGTTTATTTATTTCTGAGGCAGTAACTGGTGGCAATTGCATCTCGACAAATCTATTTAGGAAAGCAGTGCTTTTCTTTGCCTAATTTCTCTATAACTGAAGTAAAATGTTTGTTAAATATTTCACAGACTTCCCCTATCCATTTTGTTCTATTTTTATGTCTTTTGAGTAATTTATATATTTTCATGTTTCAGTTTTTACTATATTCAATATAGTTTTCCTTTTATTGTCTGAATTCTCTATTTTTGCTGAAATGTACCTGTTCTTGGCCTTTCTTATTACATTTATTAGTATTTTAGAATAAAGATTATAATGAGCTTTCAGTGTATAGTTTTCTGATTCTCTTACTTTTAAGTAAAGGTCCCTTTTTGTTTTACTAGACACTCTAATACCCTTTGTTATTATCAAAAGAAAACTATTCGTTGGGGTTAACACTAAACAGCTTAGTCTGAACTGTGACCGTAATGTTGCCTAAGGATACCAGATTACTTTTTATCTCGGTCGCCAGCTAGCTATTCACCTTAACTAGCAAAGGTAGGTAATAGATTAAAAATTCACTGTGGTTCCAAATAAATTCAAAGTTCATCATATTCTTCATCAAATTTTTACAAGTTCGGTAAACAATCTGTAGGTATTGGAAATCTTCTCCAAAATAAATGTTGCAGGTACTGATAGGTGAATCAAGCCAGGTCAACCTTCATGAACCCTTAACTGATTGCAGCTACTTGAGGATTTTGTGCCTAAGTCATACATGCCCAAAAATTTCTAAGATGGCTGCCTAAATGGAGGTGCTTCCAGGTATCGAGTTGTAGCCTACCCCTACATATTGTGCCCAACCACTGACCAACCCGACAAGGTGACTGCCCAAGTGATCATAATCAACTGCCGACCTCCCCACCACAGGGTTGTCTTTTTACAACCGCGGTGCGAGAACCAACTTACTTCCGCATTTCCCATGACATCATTGGATCTTTATGGGATAGGACTTTTCCCGTTCAACTTGAAATTTTTATAGGATGTAGCCTGCATCCTAAATGACAAAACTGATCCTAGACAAAATTCCTGTATCTATGCTACTTTGGCTTTAGAAAATTATTTTCATGAAGAATGTCTCACGTCTAAAGTTTTTGAGTTAAAATTAGTTTTAAAATGATTTACTCCTCGTCCTCTTTCTTTTGATATAAAGGTCTGCCCAGTTACAATTTTCTAAAAGGGTCAAATCACCTGAAATTTATAAAATTGATATCAGCTCTGAAATGCACTTTCAATGATTCTACTTATCATTTTCTGTAAGGTAGTGTTGCTCTTTAACTGTAATAACAGTTCTTAAATAGTTTTCCCATTGTTTTAATAATTTGTTATTTTTCTTATCATTCCAATGGATCATGCCTGATAGCCGGAAGTTAGAAATTTCCGCATTTATAGATGGTTTACTTTTTTGGATTCTGGCCAAACTACTGCATGAATTTTAATAAAAATTCATACCAATTGCTCAGAATAAATTATATCTTTATTTAAACATAGTTCCTTCTTTTTAAGTTTCATCTACAATGACCTCGTGGTAGGCCCAATTCTCAAAATCTTCCAAAACCATCTCTTAAATTTTAGCTATGTCTCTCAACAAGGGCGTATCCAGGATCAGTACTAGAGGGGGGCAGGATTTGAACTAGGGGGGGGGGGGGGCAACTCATTTTGGTTTCGAGGAAGTGGGGTGGGGGACTGAAACATGACATTACAAATCAAACTCAAACCTATTCAGGAAACTATTTTTATCATTGATTAATATAGTAACCCAACTACTTAATCTAAGGACCTACTATGTAGTTAATTAAGATCGTAAGTCAGTTAGTTTTTTATGTAACCATTAATTGTCTCAGATTTTCAATTTCAATAATTTTGTTTGTCAATATCCATGGTGTTCTTTCACAAAATTTCGATGCACACTCGTCAGACATAATCCAGTCAATCTTTCTGCTCCTGAACTAGTTCTTCGCTCGTCGAAGCGTACTGAAGGCAACTTAATTTTTCTGCCCCCCTCTGCCCCTAGCTGGATACGCACATGTCTCTCAAACTTTTCTATAATAGGTAATAAAAATTTACGCTTTTTCTGAGCTATGAACTATTCATGTATCTGTGGTTTCTGGATTTTTTAATCTGTTTATTGTGCCATATTAAAAATGTGATATTTTCAACTTACAAGAAAAAATTCCTACCTGGCAAGGTACATATCTCACTTTACTATTAATGACCTAAAGTAACTATGTAAATGAAGGCAATGTTTTCTATCAGGAAATAAGCAGATCTGCATTGTATGACAATATTTACTTTACGTTCCGACTTCATATCACTGTTTATTTGACTATATCCCTTGAATTACTTAAGAAAACGTCTTTAAACATGATTTGTACTGTAATTGAACAAATTTTGGCAATGAAATAACGAAATTTAGGTTATCTTACATTATCGATCCCTAAGGGGGCATACATTAATTGCGTGAGGTGCTGTTCCGAAATTCCGGAAAAACAAAACATTTGGCAAGGACTTGGGCTGAGTGGGAAGGACTGTAAGTCTTTTTCCTGTGGCATACTCGACCTCTTGTTGCCATACAGTGTTGTTCGTGGTCAACACCATTGAGTTATCCCCTGACATGCCAGTTTGATGTGTGTATTGCTGCTTGCTTCTGTGCCCCCTGTTAGTCATGGCCGCTTTGCAGAGCTAATTATATGTTATTATAAAGATTGTTAAAATTTAAAATATGTTCAGTTTGGCAGAAAGGTCAGTAATAAAAAATTTCAGTCTCTGGCCTTTCCAACTCTGTATTTATTATATAACTGATGATTCTTTATTTGAGAAAATTCTTCTTCAGAGTTTTTTTTTAATATCTTTCTCAGTAGGATCTATAACAACAAAAGGAGTTGATCCTTTATAATTATTGTTTAAATTTGAAATAAATATTTTTATATTAAAAGGTTTTCTTTTTTACACTATCTCACAATACTACTACTACTAATAATACAGTAACAGTTTTGAGTATTAAATTTATCTCGATAGTATCAAATGTAATAATACCATAATATAATTAATATCCTTTACCTTGTTTGACATGTTTAATGTTGCTTTTTTTGCATTTCTTGATCTTTTGAAAATAACAGTAAATTGGAGTACCATAAAGATGGTTCGTATACTGGCTCCACTTCTTATCCTCTTCTTTTGCACATGGAATTGAAGCACTAGCTGGTACCCACGAACTTCGTTCGTGATTGTAAAGAATTCATATTGACAGCTATAGACATCTAACCACCATAGTGCACGATGGGAGACTCGATACTATTACCACACACAAATACCAGTCTTCTGCGCTATGTTTAAATTTACGGATACACACAAGTCTTTGGATGAAATACGAAAATATTCATGATCGACCAATTTCAAACACCATATCTCACACACTCCCACAGTTACCAAATTTCGGCCAACGTTGTGATCGATGGGAGACTCTGTGTTACTACCACACACAAATGCAAGTGATCTGCGATTTATAGTTTTCACTTAAAAGTGATACACCGTGACACATGCGTCTTTGGCAGAAATATGAAATTGCCGCAGGTCGACCATTTTCATCCCCCATATCTTCCACACCCCCATAGCTACAGACATCTAACAACCGTAGTGCACGACAACAGAAATGATTCTACTACCACACATAAACACCAATGCTCTATGCTATGTAGTCATGGCAGAAAAGTGAAATCTGCGGAGACACATACCTTTCGTCGAAATACGAAAATATCCTTGGTCGGCCACTTACAACCACCATATCTACCACACAACCACAGTTTCTGAAATTCGGCCGCTGTTGTGATCGAAAGGTGACTCTGTGCTACTACTACACACAAACGCCAGTTATCTGTGATCTATAGTTTTCGCTGAAAAGTGATACACCATGACACTTTTGTCTTTGGCAGAAGTATGAAATTGCCACAGGTCGACCACTTTCAACCCCCATTTCTCCCACACCCCCATAGCTACCGACATCTAACAACCATAGTGCACTACAAGAGATATGATTCTACTACGAAACACAAACACCAATGCTCTATGCTATGTAGTCGTGGCAGAAAAGTGAAATCTGCGGAGACACATGCCTTTCGTCGAAATACGAAAATATCCTTGGTCGGCCACTTACAACCACCATATCTCCCACACAACCACAGTTTCTGAAATTCGGCCGCTGTTGTGATCGAAAGGTGACTCTGTGTTACTACCACACACAAACGCCAGAGATCTGTGATCGATAGTTTTCGCTGAAAAGTGATACACCATGACACTTTTGTCTTTGGCAGAAATTTGAAATTGCCACAGGACTATCACTTTCAACCCCCATATCTCCCACACCCCCATAGCTACCGACATCTAACAACCATAGTGCACTACATGAGATACGATTCTACTACCAAACACAAACACCAATGCTCTATGCTATGTAGTTGTGGCAGAAAAGTGACATATGCGGAGACAGTCGAAATACGAAAATATCCTTGGTCGGCCACTTACAACCACCATATCTACCACAGTACCACAGTTTCTGAAATTCAGCCGCTGTTGTGATCGAAAGGTGACTCTGTGCTACTACTACACACAAACACCAGTTTTCTGTGATCTGTAGTTTTCGCTGAAAAGTGATACACCATGACACTTTTGTCTTTGGCACAAGTATGAAATTGCCACAGGTCGACCACTTTCAACCCCCATTTGTCCCACACCCCCATAGCTACCGACATCTAACAACCATAGGCACGACAGGAAAGACGATTCTACTATCACACACAAACACCAAAGGTCTATGTTATGTAGTTGTGGCAGGAAAGAGAAGTATACGGAGATACGAATTTTTGGTCGAAATATGAAAACGCTCTGCACTGACCAACTTTAATCATTATATCTCCCACATCCCCACAGCTATCGGCATTCGGCCAACGTTGTGCATGACAGGAAACCCCATGCTACTTCCACCCACAAACATCAGTGATCTGTGCTAGGTAGTGGTGGCTGAAAATTGAAATATAGGAAAAAACACGTCTATTTTTATATATATATAAGATTATTGCCCTTGAGGACAGTGTTTAAACTCAAATTATTCATGATTACTCAGTTTTTGTTTTTATTTGTCTTCTTCCTCTTCTCTTCCCAAAACCTCTTCATACGCTCACTGTGTTCCTGTTTCCTTTGTTCAGTCCACTTTGTTCCTGTTTTCTTCTGTATTTTAAATTTTGAGTTCATAATTTTGTTCCTGAATTGTCCCCTTTCCCGTGTCATTTCCTTGCTGATCCCTGCGTGATTCAAGTCCTCTTCTATTTCCTGGAACCAATTGGTTTTCCTGAGTGAACCATTTACCACCTCAAAGATCCTCTTTGTGAGTCTAGTGCTGTTCATTCACTGTAAATGTCCATAGAATTGTAATCTACGTCTTCTGATCATGTCTGTCAATCTATCTGTATGTTCGTATAGTTCTTTCGTTGGTCTTTTCATCCATATACTGTCTTTATATATTGCTCCAAAAATTTTCCTAAGGATTTTGCGTTCAACTTTTTCCGCTTGTGTTATGCCTGAAGCCCCAATCGTTGTTGTTTCTGATGCATATAATGCTTCTGGCAGTACCACTGTTTTGTAATGTCTGAGTTTGGCCTGTCTTGATATATTTCTTTTGTTATAATATGACCATGTGAGTCTATAAGCCTTCTGAAGCTTTTCTGATCTTTCTGAATTTGATAGCTTGTTAGATCCTCCTACTTGTATGTATTCCCCTAGATATTTGAATTTCTCAACTCTTTTTATGTTTCCAAATTTTGTGTATATTGTTTGTACATTGTGGTTTTGTTTCTCCATGTACTGTGTTTTTTCATACGAAATTTGTAGCACAAAACACAGGAAAAGCAATTTGTGCTTATTTATGTGTTCACCCCATGATACCATCATCACAGTGGTGGTTCATTTCGTTATCCCTTTTTTTGTAAATCCATTCACTAATTAGCTCCTATCATTTCCTGAAATTACTTTGACGCGTAGTCTGAATTTTGGTTTTAATAACCTTTATGACTGCATTTGGAAAATGCATTAATTTGTTATAAGCCTTGTTGTTAACTTTTGGTTTGAATAATCTTTACTTTTTATTTTCCATAAACATGTGAAGGTTTGGTATAATTTTATGAAGTCAGTTAAGACATCTATCCCAAAAAAACTGATTATTCACTGTAGCATAAAACATGTCAGCCTAATACGGTCTGTAAGACCGTGTGTTAATGGACAAAGCCTTGCATGTTGCCAACCCACTAACTTGAAGTATTTGTGAATGGTTTGTCCTGCCACATCCCAAGCCTTTTAGTTATCCTGCTCCTGGATAGGGGGCTATTGATCTATTCATAGTCATTCCAATTGAAACTTCCAGTAGGAATGGTCTTATGGTCACTTGGAATGGCATGGTTCAGTTGGATAGAATTAGATTAATAGGTGGTATGACAACAGCTTTCAAGATTTTTCTTTTTGATTAAATTTAAAATAAAGATTTGTTTTAATCTGAGTATCCTATTCAGAAGTTATCTTATTCACCGATACCTAATTAATTGCTGTGGACTTTGTATTTGTTGAGAAAGAGAGCTGTTGACAACAGGAATAGTATATAGGATTATAGATTTTAAGTAATTAATATTCAGTAAATATTAAGAACATACAAAATATAGGCTCATTGCTGAAAAATACCATAAAGTTAATGTAAAATGTATGTCTAAATAGTTTTATGGGGAGCTAATGACAAACAGAATGGTTCAGGTCATGAACCAAATATGTCCCTTCTCTCCTCTGATAAAATCACGTATCACAACCTGGTCTAGAATATTCATGACTGTTTGTTTGAATGTAATATTTTTTTCCCTTTATTTTTAGATATGAAGGTATGGTCTGATCCATTTGGCAGAAAATGAAGAACGACAGGGACAGAGAAGTTCATACACAAGATTGGAGCGGAAGCAGTGTTTGCTTTCAATAATAGAAACAAATAGTCTGCATGTGTAGTATTTGAATAAAAAATACTTTCATGTAAGTTAAATTCTGCTTCATCATAGGAGCTATGCCAGGACATTCCGTAGTTTGGATTCCACATTAAACTGTAGCTCCAGCCGTAACGAAGGTGAAACTAGGTGTGTAGGGAAATTGTCACCGGAGCATGCACGTCATTAAAAATTAAACTTTGGCAAGAACCAGCTTGGTTTTTTTTTTTTTTTCCAGTAATGGGCACTCTGCTTTGATTGTGAAAATGGATGCGTTGTTTGATTTTTAAATCCACTGCATTAATTTTGATTTCCGACCTAACAATCCAGATTTCCCAGTTCACTGCTGATATGAATCTTTAATTATGTCCATTTTCAAGTAACTCCCTTACTATTCAAGTAACCCCTTGCCGTACCATATAGTTTGACAAAATCAATGCCCAAGCAGTTGGGGACGTGTGCTAAATGGGCAGCGTGATGCGCGAGACAATCACAATAAAAGCCAAAGTGCGGATACCTGATGTATAGCAATATGCTTACTCGTTCCACACGATACTATTCTTGTGGACGTCAAAACTAATTTAATCCTTGTTCGTTTTTTATATACATATTTTTATACAATACTTCAAAATAGTAGTACTATAAATTCTGTATAATAGACAAGAAATCCAGTTTCAAAACTAACTTGTACACAAACAGTGCTTTCAATAGAATTTATAATCTTCCTGGGCATCTTCAGGTATGACATTCTTCAGAAGGAATGTAATAGCAAGATGCCTAAAGGTAAATATTATTAACAGAAAATTTAATTACAAGAATAAATGCTCCCTTTGCTAGAATATCTAATAGGAAAATACTAAAAACTCTAAAAATTAGTAGTCCGACATTCTGTGGTACTTTTGAAAACATTTTGGTTTACGTTTGGTCCACGAGTCTCACTCGTTTGGCTCACATTTATTTTCACGAGTCTCACTCGTGATATCCGTGTTTGCTCCAAAATTGTTATCACGAGTCAGACTCGTCAAAGTATGACAAGGGTTAAGCTTTCATAAAATGAAATAGCTGTAGTGAACAGATGTTAATAAATTGCAACTTCATGTTGTGAAATGTACATTTTGTAGCATGTAAACACATATATAATTCAGCAATTAACTTAATGCACAAAGGGGAAGGGAGGGAGGAAATCCAACATTACAATGAAAATAGCTGTAACATAATGTCACTTCATTTCTTTTTTCACACATTACAACATTATTACATTTGCCGGGAAAAGTGTGGGGGGGGGGGGGGGGGGGGGGGGATAAGCTTGACCAGTGATAAAAGTGAAACAAAATAATCTTTGTGTAGTATAATTCAAGAAGTTATAATTTTATTTAGAATGGTTATAGATGAAAATAAAGGGAGATAGAAATTGTAAGCACCTTAGAATTTTGGCAAATTCTAGTTTCCCTCGTTGCTTATGTTGGACTTAGAAATTTCGAGAAAAGTAGTTGTCAACTTTAAGGAATTCTCACGTAATCTTTCCTACAGTGACGATTCACCATAAAAATCATTTTAAATTGTATTTATCATATCGAGAAATGTTTATTTTAAGAGATATTCTGCTTTGCTCAAGTTTTGAAACACGCAATCATAAAAGTAAAAATCTAAGATTTGAAATATCTTCAAATTGAGTAAAGCTACAACTGATCTTTTATCACTAGCTATAGTCAGCATTGTTCCCAATATTTTGGCAGTAAAATTAAGTGATTTGGCAAGGTTTAATTAGTGATTTTAATTAAGAGAAAATAATGAACTTTTTAATTAAAAGGAATATTAATTTGAAATTTATATCAGTAGACAGCCCTAATTAAGACGATTCTGAATATAAAATGGTTTTAGTAAAAAGTTTTAGCATTTGTATGGTAATTAAGTTTTTGAAGATAGATTGTCGTTGATTGTCGCTGTAAAAATTCAAACGTACGGGTAAATCCCCTACTTCGGAGATTTGTATCACCACATGGAATTAAATAAAACTTTAAAACTAATTACTCTAGATTTCTCACTAAACTGTCGTTGGACTTCCAGTAGATGAGTCTAGACATTGTCAAAGTTTAAGCATTTTTAATAATCTGGATCTTCAAATAAATTACACACACTTTTGGTCTCGCGGAAGCGAAAAGATGTGATACAGCTGCTTACGTCACTGATTTTGGTCATCACTATATAAGGACCCCGCCGCCATCATGTTTTTGTGTTTTCTGTATCCTGGGAGCGCTATGTGAGTAAATCTGCGTCAGTTCGCGTAGGAGTAGTGGTTAGCTGGTTGAAAGTTGGCACGTACAGGCAGCCATGTTGGAACATCAGTATGTTAGTCTGCGAGTATGAAGCCTACTTAGAACTTTAAATTTTCAAAGGGGTGTTCGGTAAATTTTCTCTCCACAATCTGCAGTGTTTTGGAAATGTTTGTTCGATCGCCTACTCAACTGTATAATGCTATTTTTGAACTTGTGACCTTTTTTTAATAAACTTCATATTTTTCGAGCAAAGTGGACTTGTGATTTCATAGTAGACTGGAAACCTTTTCCAAGTTTGTGGTTTGAACAAATTTAGTGGCGACCTCTAAGCATTTCAGTTGAGATCCAAAAGGGCTACATGGTCAAATTAAAATTATTTTGTAAAATTTCCACAGAACTTTGAATCCACGTGAACTATTGGTTAAGGCACTAAAGCGATACTATAGCCCTGGTGTCAGCTTCTAGGGTCTTACAAAATGTATATATATATATATATATATAAATGAATAGATGAAATGTACATATATAAGTAACTGGCTGTAAAATGAAATGAGAGATAGCAAGTGACAGGTTTAACGTAGGTTTAGGCCAGGGGTGTGTCTGGTGTCAAGGATATGTTGGTAGGCTAGTTCCCATCTGCGGAGTTTTGAAGGGGTGGTGGTATTTGGAAAAACTCTAATAGCTTTAACTGTGAAACAGGTGTTCAGGTTGTTCGAATTATGTGAGTTCGCATGAATTGCCACTGGATGGTCTGGGTTGGAAGTATAAACTGTTTGCCTGTGGCTCAACTCACTCGATGACAATCACTCCATCAATTTCACATGGTCATATTCCCACACCTTCCTTGACGTAGATATCACCCTACGACAGGGGGCCCTCCATACCTCAGTTCACATCAAACCAACCAATTTACAACAATACCTACACTTTGACAGTTGTCACCCCTTCCACATCGAACGTTCCATCCCATACAGCCTTGCAATCCATGGCAGATGCATCTGTTCCGATCATGAATCAATCTCCAGTTACTCCCAAAAACTATCCCAAGCCCTTGTTTCCCGCCGATAACCCCATGATCTCGTGGAAAAACAAATTTCCCGTACCATCATCCACAACCCTCGTTCAGCACCTCCTAAAACTGACCATGGACCAACACTTGTCACCCAGTTCTTTCCTGGCCTGGAATCTGTGAACCAGATACTCCGCCATGGGCACGATTTCCTAAGGTCCTTCCATGAAATGCGTCTCCTCCTTCCCAAAATCCTACCCACTGCTCCCCGCACTCGCTTCAGCAGACCACCCAATCTGTATAACATCTTTGTCCACAAGTATTTACCTGCTGACTCTCCAAGACTTCCACGGGGATCTTTCCCTTGTAACTGCACCCGCTGCAAAATTTGCAGCATACACCCTGCCACCACTACTTATGCTAATCCTATCACAGGTGAATCTTTCCCTATAATTGGACATGCTATGTGTGCTACCACTCACCTTTTTTACCCACTCACCTGCCTGCACTGCCCTGCCTCTTACATTGGTCTCACCACTCAACTATCCTACAGGATGAATGGCCACAGGCAAACAGTTTATACTTCCAACCTAGACCAATCCAGTGGCAATTCATGCGAACTCAAACAATTCGAGCAACCTCAACACCTGTTTCACAGTTAGAGATATTAGAGTTTTTTCAAATACCACCACTCCTTCCGAACTCCGCAGATGGGAACTAGCCTACCAACATATCCTTGACACCAGACACACTCCTGGCCTAATCCTACGTTAAACCTGTCACTTGCTATCTCTCATTTCATTTTACAGTCAGTTACTTATATATGTACATTTCATCTATTCATTTTATATACTATATATATATTTCTATCACCCTTTAGTTTCATCTATAACCAATCTAAATAAAATTATAACTTTTTGAATTATACTACACAAAGATTATTGATGTGACCATATCTTTCCCCCCTGCCATATATCTCACCTCCTACATGATTAAGACTGAGGTCGAAATATTGTGCAATTTATTTATGTTTCTCGCCCTCCTGCCTTCATCTGTGATAAGTGATGGGTATCTGTTTAATATCCCTATCCTATCTTATTTTCAGTCTCTCGCGGCAGTTTCTTTGTTTCCATTATCCAACATTTTTACTCTGATAAATAATAACCTTCTAGTGAATGGTAATCTTTCCCATACACCAAATGTGTCTGAAATATATGTCATTTTTCCTAAAAAATATTTGTAGTAAGTAACCACAGCTCAAATAAGCTATGATGACTGTCATTATCCAGGAGACTGGGTGGAAGAAGGAACTGTCACTTAACAAAAAAACTGCCAGTGGTCCTGGGCTATCACACTGTACACACATTCTTCTGCTGATGGAGAGCTTAAACGAGAAAATGTTTGTGTCTTTATTTTTTCATGTGTTGACACTGTCGTGCTGTTATCTTTGATAAATGTTGGTTACATTCTCTGGACTTCATGATAAAAACGAGGTTATATTTGAGGTAAAATTCTTCAGAGTAAAAGCTCTTAAAAATTGAGTCAGCAATAACTATGAGTTAATGGTTACAAAACTTTCATTTATTTCCATTAATCAACATTGGTAAATCATAATGCTAACAAGTCAGTACTAAGTCCGGGTGGCGCCGCATCATATTTCTTGTAGCCGACGTTTCGACCTTCATTCTGTGTCTTCTTCCAGGGCAGTCATGCAGTTCTTCCCTGAAAGAAGACCACAGTATGATGGTCGAAACGTCGGCTACAAGAAATATGATGCTGGCGCCACCCAGACAGCCAAGAATCTACTGACTCTGGCCGCGGAAGCCTACGATTACAAGTCAATACCAACTTGGTGCTGGCACGTTGTTTCTTAATTTTATCCTACTTATTGTGGAACAAATGCTGCATTTGTTTCCATAATTATCATGTTCTCTAAAAACAAAACGTGCTAGAAATTTGAAGAATGTAATACGAATTTAAACTCTTCTCGGGCTTCCAGCAGTCTATAAATGTCACAACTCTGGGACGTTTCAAATACGGCTAACTCTGCCAAGCATTTAACTTACAACTCTCCTAGACTTCCACTTGGATCTTTCCCCTGCAATAGATCCCACTGCAAAACATGCATCCAGCTACCACTACATATTCTAATTCCATTGCAGAGGAATCCTTTCCTATTATTGGACATGCCATCTGCACTACCAATCATCAAATTTACGAACTTCACTGTCCACACTGCAATTCTTACTACGTCAGTCCCACCAATTAATGGCTGTCATGCAGGCCATAGGCATAAAGTTAATACTGCAAACCCAGACCAACCAGTGAAGAAAATAGAGGAGTGCCACAGGGTAGTGTAATGGGACCACTGCTGCTCATTATTCTAATGAATGACTGTGTTGTTGGGTTAAGGTCAGAATTTAGCTTTTTTTGCGATCGGTATAAAGGTATACAATTGGATTTAAACAGGTGAAGACTGTAAAAAGCTGGATGACCTGGATAGAATATCTAAGTGGGTAGGTCAGCATGGAATGAAGATAAATGCCAAGATGAGTCAGCTTATAAGGTACAGAGAAAAAAACTAAAGGTTAATTATGACTATAGGGTGGGGTCAAAATTGCTTGTTGAAGGCTAGATCTGTAAATATAATACTTGATAATAAATTCAACTGGACAGAGCACATTGGGCAGGTGTTAAAAAAAGGTTACAAAATCCTGCATTTACTGGAGGGGGTGATGAGAGGACAGACCAGAGAAGTTAGGGAATTAGGTTATAAAACTTTGGTCAGACATTGCAACACACATTTTGGTTATCACATATAGGATTTGGAGTGTGTGAAAAGAAGAGCAGCTAGATTTGTTTGTGCAAATTATTGCAGGACGCAGCCAGTAACTGATATGATAAAGGAGCTGGATTGGGAGTCATTGGAGGAAAGGAGGAGGGTGAAGAGAGTACAGGGAATGTACAGGGCATATGTTGGTGATGGAGCTTCGAGGGATATTGGTCAAAGAATTAGGAATGGAAGGGGAAAGGTGACCATGACCACAAGCTTGTGCTCGATTTCATGCATAAGAGAGAGGGAAAATTTTCTTTTGTTGGTAAGGGTGTCAGGGATTGGAACAAATTACCAAGTTAAATTATGAATAATTTACCAAAAATGATTAAAGAATTTAAAATTAAAATTTGTAACTCAGAAAAGTAAATGGGAGATGAATTTAACACTCCAATTATAAAAGAAAATTTTAAAAAATAATATAAAAAGGGTAATTACATGACTAGGGGAATTTCCACTAGAGTGTTACCTCCATCACTATTAAAATTAATAATAACAATTAATGGAATCCCTTTTGTGTACAAATTGGTATTCTTACAATATATAAACGTAATCAAATAAAATTGGAATTTTATAAGATCACAACAGCATCAGCCTAATGGACCATTTACACTAATGTACAAATATAATAATTTAAAATACAAGTGTTATAAACACAAGACTCAGGAGAGTATTAGCGTTACATTCAGATAAGTTTTTATGGGAGATTAAATCATTAAGAGTGGAGAAATACAGGTAAATATACATAAATCAGAATATGAATGATAGGACATAAATCTTTGAGTGTTCAGTTGAGATTTTCAAGAAAGAAACTGTTTCCCAACAAAAAGGACAACCTGTGAGTTGCTAACAAAATTCTTCAAGGATCTGTGGACAACCATCACATCTGCACAACACACAACCACAACAGAACTTCTTTTCAGAAACACCGACACTTGATCAGCTAGAATAATGCGTCGGTCAATTGGAAAGCAACTGAAGATGGGTTAACAGCAGAGATGAGGAAAACTATCATGTAAATTTATTGGAGAATGCTGGGAAATAAAAAACTAAAAAGCAGAAACTGAAAACCAATTACATAAGAAAGAAGATGGGAATCTTCACAGCCTGTCTTGTTCAAAATTTTCTCCAAAGCACTTTAATGCAAGAGAAGACAAGCATAAAACGTGATCATTGGATTATAAGCATATTTCGGCAAAACAGATTTTCAAGGTTTTTATGGCTTTATGCTTCATCAAAGTCATTAGAGGCAGAGAAGGACTGGGGAAAGAGTTCAGCCAATGCCTTTTGAGGGGATAAACCTGGCATCCCCTAAAATTAGAGCAACAAAAATCAGTTTATATATATAAAAGTGCTTTGGAGGAAATTTTGAACAAGACAGGCTGTGAAGATTCCCGTCTTCTTCCTTATGTAATTGGTTTTCGGTTTCTGTTTTTCTTTCTTTTTTTATTTCCCAGCATTCTCCATATATATATATATTTTAAAAAAGCTTGTTTTCATAGATTGACAATTTTCCTAATGTTAAAAGAACTAGGGACAGGCGAAAATGCTATAAAATTAGCTAACAGACATGACTCAAAAATTCAAGTTCTTGCATGAAATTTCTAAACACTTCAGAATTACTACAGGAGTTTGACCAAGTTATTCTATTTTATTACTAGATACGACCATAAGAGATTGGCAGAAGACACTACAGGGGAACAATGTCAATTGAATACAGTTGTGCAATATAACCTAAATTTTGTCATTACATCAACAAAATTTGTTCAGAGTATGTCGAGCTAACGCCAATTCTATTATAAAGTATATCTGTCATTTTCTTACAGTTTTAAAGAGATATGTTGAAATGTGGGATAAGTTTAGATCGTAACATAATGTAAAGTTTACAGGTATAATGCATTTTGGCTTATTTTTTCATGTAAAATGTTGCATTCATTTTCTGAGGTACTTTAGGTCACAAGAAACAAAATGAAAAAGATAACTTAGTAGATACAAAATTTTACTGAAGAGATGTAGAACTTGAAAGTTGAAGCTTTTGTTAGAAACAGTAATAACAATAACAGAAAAAAAGGATATCAATCAACACCAAAGAGTTCATATAATGAATGAACAAAATTCAGCAACTTTTATGGCATTGTCACTGGCGCGAAGGAGGTCTTGCAGAGTGCAGGTTGATGGGCACTGCGGGCAATTGTATAAATGCTGAATGGTCTGTTCTGCCCCACACTCACATGCAGTATTAGGATCATCAAGATAATGCCATCTTGCCAGGTTATCCTTGGTCCTGCCCACTCCACTTCTCAGCCGATTTAGTGCTCTCCAGGTCTTCCAGTTGAGGTTGCCACCTGGTAGTGCCTCTACAGTAGGTACCCATTGATTCATACGAGTCATTCTTGCTCGCCACAGATTGAGCCAGGCAACTTTCGACGGTACCTCTAAAGCAGCTGTCGTCTTAAGGAAACTTTTTCTATATTTCAACCTTTGTCTGGGGAGTTGATGCCCAAACAAGGGATGAGCAGCGTTTTGATTAGCCTTGTTTCTTTCTGACATTGCAGCTACGTTCTGTCTTTTATCAGGGGGAGCCATTCCTGCCAGAACATGTAGTTTTTCAATCGGCGTGGCTCTGAGGCAACCAGTAAGAATTCTGCAGGTTTCATGCAACACTACGTTCACTTGTTTGGCATAAGCATAGTTGTATCAAATGGGTCAGGCATATTCTGCAGCAGAATAACTCTGTGCAAGAACTGATGTTCAGAGCACTGGGGGATGTGCACTCCATACGTTTCCTGTGAATAGCCACAGGATATTGTTGCGGGCTGAAACTTTGCCTTTTGTGTTTAAGCTAACATGATTGGATTGGACAGGTCATGATAAACACTTTAAAAATTTAGTCAGTTTTAAGGATAGGATAGAAAAATGATTTATAGCTCAGAAGATACGGAAATTTTTATTAGGTAACAGTTTGAAAAGGATAGTTAAAATTTAAGTATTGTTGGTGAGTGGTTAACGCTCGGGCCTCGCATTCGGGAGGACAGCAATTCGAATCTCCGTCCGGCCATCCAGATTTGGGTTTTCCATGGTTTCTCCAAATCACTCCAGGCAAATGCCAGGATTCTTCCTTGAGAAGGCCATGGCTGAATTCCTTCCCGTTACTTGTCTCCAGTCCCATCCTGCTCTAATGACCTCGACATTGACGAGGCATAAAGCCATGAGTAAAAAAAAATACGTATTGTTTTTGGAAGATTTAATGGAAAACGCCAAACATGTGCTTGAGAGTTGAATTTTTAGGTAGGAGAACATGATTAGATTCAGAGAGGGGACTGCGTTCAAAAGAAAGGAGAATTTTTCCTGAGTAAAATACATAATTTTTTATCAAAATCCATGCAGTACTTTGGCCATAATTTTTTTAAAAACTTATAAATTCATAAGAAATCATCACTTCCTGTTTTGAGAATCTGGTGGGATAAATTTACATTGAATATCTAAGTTTTGAAATAATAGGTAAATGATTTAAGTTGCAGTTGAACAGTATCACTATCTGAAATGAACTGTGAAGATTTCATCTCCATCAATACGCCAGGAAAGTCTCCACTCACATAGTATCACTATCTTATAGAAAATTTAACATAGAAAACATTTCAAACTTGTAGATTTGATATTTTCGGAGATAAGATATTTTTTTAGTATTTTACACCCAGTTAAACATTTAAAGTCGAGCCAGTTTTTACATCTCAAGATAGAGGAGGAAGATCAGATCATTTTACAACCAGTTTCATCTCAATAGCTTAAAACTCTGAACGTGAATTTCTAAATTCACCGCGAAAATATTAGATACGAAAATTTTGACTAGGATTGATTTTGACATTTAAACCTTGAACTACACACCATAAAAATTTCAGGTCTATTGGGAGAAAAATTATTTCAATAAAGATCTGGGTATTTCGTGAGAATCTGGAAATTTCTGGATTCCCAGACCACAACTGTAAAAGAACTTCCAAAGGCTGGAGGGAGAGTCAGTTGCTAGCGAGCATTTGAAGCAGAAGCCACATTGGGCTTACTGTTGGTTTTGGCACGACATGTAGGAACTAGGCAGCAAGTGATAAGTTTCGGCATCCATCTTTGACAATTTTGAATGTGTTAGTACTGTAGTAGCTTCTCTCACATGTAGCTGATTTCAGTTAAGGGGTTATGGGAATTGACCATGCTTGGTTTCACTGATCTAAACCTGCAATCATTATTTTGGAAAAGAAATACTGATTCCTGTAGATTGTTCAACAGACTTAGTAAATTTTTCTGAAGAATATAGTGATGTTAAATTTATTTGAGGCTACAGTGACTTTGTTTTGCACCACTTACCATTGCTGGTTAAGGTTAATAACTAGATGGCGACCGTAAGACAGAAGTGACAATCTACGTCATAGGCAATATTAACAGTTATAGATGAGGACTTGAGACTTAAATACAAACCCTATCTAACGTTTTCGTCTGACAACTATGTGGCAATAATTTATGAAGATTAAAAAAAAAAAAAAAAACACGATATTTCCTCAAAACTGAACCTAAAGCCAGCCGGATCAAAAATCTCAAATGAGAAAGATAAATACCTGTACATAAAAGCTAAATGTGGAAAGACCAAATGTATGTGAGTGGATGCAATAAAAAGAACTGGATAATACACCAGCAAGTAAAGATTAAGGATGTTGTATTTGGCTTATAAAATCACACTACAAAAGAGTAATTAAACCAGAGGCACTGTATGGATCAAATGCCTTACATTGAATGAAAGAAGCAAATTGAGAGAGCTGTAGAAGAAAGAAACTAAAAATTTTCTATAACAAAACAATGATAAACAGATGGATCAAGACAAAAAATAAAGATTTATTCAAGAAAAGAGAGAAAATTAAATACACGATGTAAAACAGAAGATTAAAATCTAATGCATTCTAAATCAGAATTGAAAATGTAGGATGGCAAAGGGGAGTGGAGAGGAAATCTTAACAATAGCAGAGGGAAGGACATTGCAAAATTTGTATTGTGAATTAAGATGAATAGAAGCTGGCTATTAGCATTCATTTGAATTTCTGAGAAAGGGAGGATTGTACTACAGGTTCCAAGTTGTCATGATTTTAGTTAAAAAGGAATAAAATCTGTCTTTGATAAATAAGTTTGAGTCTATGCATGAATTTCTCATTCTTCTAGAACTTAATAAAATCAATATTGTGTTCATTCTTTAATGCTGTTTTTTTTTTTCCAATCATTACACATGAATGTCATTTACAACACACAGATACATTAACTGTACACAAAATTTGATCAGTGCTTGGTAATTTATTCAAATTCCTGTCTCCCTTACCTACCAAAAAAAAAAAAAAAAAAAAAATCACTACTTTATACCTGAAATCCTGCCTGCTTGTAATGTAAGACATCTCCTTCATGCTGTCATTTACTAATTGTGTTTTGCACTAATTTCCAGAAACAGGTGTAGCTTTCTCCAGCACACCCTCCAACTGCAATATTTGACAGTCAAAATGTGGTCCCATTCACAGCATCATAGTCGAGCAATGGACTGACAAAGGTTTTGTTACCAAATTACTTGACTTTCCAATAAATAGACTTTGAAACCTCTTCTTGAGAGATATTAAACTATTGAATAGTAAGAGGAAGATAGTATAATGGTAATTCAGTAAAGTCATAGGAACAAATTATACAGCTGAAGTGCCAATAAAAATAAAAACAAGGTTTGCACTCGCTCACTTTCTTCATGACAGTAATCATATTTCGGTGACTTCATTTTGATCTAAGTAAATGTAGTGCATATCTTAGCTGAAAACGGTTTACAGTAAAAAGCTTTTTGTTTTTTTTCCCCATCATTTGTCCAACACCAATTAAAGATCAAATCAGTCCCCATATAATTGCTGTTACTTTTATTTTCAAATAAATGCAACAACTTTACAAAACTGTTAAATTTCTGCAAATAACACATTTTGACTTTGTACAACAGTCGTCTTATAAAAACAGTCAGAATGATCAACACAGTTCTAAAGTACATCTAATTGGAAGAACAAACAGTATTCTAATATATTTAAAATAAGCACAGTTGCATGAATTCCTCAAGATATAAACTATCTTGTGTCAGTACACCCTTAGCATTTTCCCTATATTTAACATGGTGCACAATTTTGGCATAACAGTCACAAACTCATGAAACTTAAACTTTTTCACACATAACAGTAGTATGAACCTTACACAATTGTATTAAGAGTAAAGTATGATCTTTAAATTGAATCATCTGGTTAAATAAGTATTAAAAGTAAAGCAATTAACAAAAATGAAAATATACATATCACAGAAACAGAGTACAGATATGATGTGGACTAGAAATGTTTTATTAATTGATCAATCACACATAAATCACTAAACTTGTACATCAAAGTTTATAAACTCTTACTTCTCTCATATATATTTTCTTTGTGGCAGACATGAAATCAAGCATAAAATTAATGTACTGAGAAAATAATTACTAAAATATAGGCACAAAATAACAATAAGTAATATAAATTCCTTACAAAATATCTTATGACCATACGAAAAATCTACACAGCTTTAATTGTATCCAGTATATTTAACAAAACTAAACAGTATACAATTTCACTATATTGGAAGTTGGAACGGGGAAGAAGACAATTTAGGAAACACGGTAATTCAGTCTTACTTCACATTTAAAAATCGGTTTAAAATTTTGAGTGAAAAAGGTAAGTACAATATGTTTTGTAGAATTAGGTTCAAATTATCTTGATGGAATAAACTTCGTAAAGTGTGCGAAAAGCAAATGACATTGAACAAAACATTACTGAAAAAAGGAATATTATTGTGCTTTTAGGCTTTTTATTTACTGTGGTAACTAAAGAAGTTAACTTAGTAAAAATATTTGCCTCATTGAGATTAGTAGGTAATAAAAGCAATGGATTATGAAACATAAGTCAGATAACTGTAATTTCTTCAAGTGATCCAGAATCTAATAAATCTACAATAATAAAAAAAACATTGTAATATTTACTTTTTATTTTCTTAGACCAAGTATTATGGGAATGAAAGTTCATGTGAAAATTGTTTAAGCATTTGGCAAGCATTTAGTTTCAGCCAGAAACTAGATCCCTGATTTTGGGCAGAAGTAAACCTCCAATATTTTCTTCTAATGACAATACTATCAAGGCAACTGAAATGGACCTAGGAACAAGTTCATAAATCTGAAAAATGAAATTAATATGTTACATTATGAAATTCAAATAATTGCTCATACTCTACTTTTTATTCTAAATCGAGGCAGCCTGGAACAAAAAGAAAGGAGGTAGATATGTGAAGTTCCACTTGTGCCTAAAATTTCTGAAGTGTGTACATTTATCTTTCTCTTCAATTTCATGAAGACTTTTCTACAGTTGTCACCTCTATATTAAAATTTGGTTTACTACTGGTTTAAGATAGTCTTATTAGATCAAATTTCTTAGATTTCTTCTGGATACTGATAACTGAGAAAAACACCAATAAGATTTTCCCAAAAATACTGAAAAATGTTAAGTACATTAACTAAAGCGTTTCTAATCGAGTCGTCCAAATTTTCAAGCCTCAATACAACAATTGGGAGCACTTAATATTTCCCTATTCATGCCTAAAGACTAGGACGGACCTGTGTTCTGGTGGATATAACATTGTAATTGAATCCTATAAAATTTAATTTAGCTTACACAAAGCTCTTTAAATTCCAACTAAGCAACCTCAATTGTGATGTAAATTTAATAGAGATTTGAATAGGCAACATAGTTGATGTACTGCAGTTAAGTTAAAAGAAAACCCCAACCTATTGACAATTAGACTGAGTAATGTGCAGCTGTGTCAAATTTTGGGACTGTGAGACAGTGGATTATTTTATGCATTAAATTTTAGTGTTTAATAAAGTTAGAAATTATCCCACACAATAATTTTTGGAGATATTTTTATTTTCTGGAACAAGTTGCCAACAAAACTGTGAAAGTATTTTCCAGAAAGATTTGACAGCAGATCTATTAGTCAATAATATTACTGCGGTTGAAAATTCAGTTTTAAAAATAAGAACATGGAAAATGATATAAAACTTCTTTTTTGGGGATTTTATGTTGCGTCTATTACATAAGATCTCATGAAGTGGTGGTACTATCCACCCATTGGCACCATTAACAAATGTATATCCCTCAAATTTAGTGGTTGTGATAAAGAATACTATTAACCACTGAGAGTTGTATTTCACAGTATTAATTGGGAAAATGTCAAACATATGAATTCTTTTTACCAACAATAGGATTCTGTTAAAAATGATTTCATACACTGTTACATATGTACTATAGCATAAGACATTGATGAAGCTAGATAAAAGAAATGGGGTAGAAACTCTGGGGGAAAATGGACATAACCCATACCAGCAAGGTAGCGTGGAACTTAATAAAAGAATTTAATGGTGTACCCAAAGCTAGTACAGCAAAAGGAAATATTACACCTAACCAAGTGCTAGTTAATAGCAAACCTGGGAGGAGGATTTAAAAACTCCAAAGAGTGCCAGATGAAGAAAATCTGATGGATGTGCCTTTTATGGTGAGAGAACTCGAAAAAGCTTTGAAGACTGTGAAAAACAGAAGAGCTGCACGAATTGATGATTTGTGCATGGAACAGATAAAATAATTTGGGCCCAAAACAAAACTATGGATTTTGAATATTTTTAACCACTGCCATAAAACCTACTTTCTTCCTAAAAAATGAAAAGTTGTTGCTCTTCTGAAACCGGGTAAAGATCCAGATAAGCCAAGCAGTTACCAGTCTATTTCATTGCTCTGCCATTTATTTAAGTTTTATGAACATTTAATCCTATTCGTATCGGACCCATGACAGAACAAAAACTTATCCCATTACAAGTGGGTTTCTGCCCAGGTTAGTGTTGCATGAGTGAAGTGTTAAACTTGGCAGAACATATAGAAGAGGGTTTCCAGAGCAAACTTGTAACAGGTGTAATGCTGGTGGATCTCTCTGCAGTGGATGACACCATTAACTACTGCCTATTACAAAACTATATGACCTATGCAGAGATTTTGGCTTAATGAAACTCATCGAATCTCTACTCACTAATAGACATTTCTGTGTTAGTCTGGATAACAGGAGGAGTGGGCGGAGGATTCAAAAGGATGGATTACCCTGAGGCAGTGTTTTATCCCTTATTCTATTTAATATCTATCCAAATGACCAACTGTACTTCCCAATGCCAAAGACTTGCTATAGGCTGACGACTTAGCAATCACTGTATGGGAGCATATGTTTCAATGGGTCAAAGAAGAGTTAGAACAAGCTCTGTCAACCATGTCCACTTACTACAAAGAAACTCTTTGAAACGATACCTATCCAAATCCCAGGTCTTCACACTCCATCTATGTTCAAGAGAGGCAAAATGGAAACCAAAATTACATTGGAAGGCCATTCATTGGAACATACAGACCAGCCAAAATATTTAGGAGTCCCTATTCATAGAAGTCTTACTTATAAGAAGCATTGCATTTAACTGCAGCTTAAGTACACATCCTAGAAAAATTATGTTACAGGAAATGGGGAGCGAATCTAGTGGTCCTGCGCACATCTGCTAAAGCACTCTGCTTTTACACTGCAGAGTATGCAAGCTCTGTTTGGAATCATTCCACCCATTCAAAGAAAGTAGATATAGCCATGAATGAAACTTGTCGGATAGTGACTGGCTGCATGAAACCAACTCCAATACACTTACTGTACAAAGCAACTGTATTTGCTGAACCAAAAATATGCCATAACTCACATGAGTACACAGAGCAATTCAAACAAGTGTTCGATGAGAGGCAGGTGATATTTGGGATAT
The DNA here is from genome assembly GCA_031002005.1 of Vandiemenella viatica. Taxonomy (NCBI): domain Eukaryota; kingdom Metazoa; phylum Arthropoda; class Insecta; order Orthoptera; family Morabidae; genus Vandiemenella; species Vandiemenella viatica. The sequence goes on from JARYHS010012519.1 coordinate 15,549,477, forward strand.
CAATCCCTACACCTAGAAGGCTAATCTCTAGGGCTCCTTTTCTAAATCACACGAATGTCGATCTTCCAAACTGGCATCCAATCTCTGAGGAACAACCTTCTGGCATAAAATTGGACTGGGTAAAATGGAGACCCTCAACTGTATAAGAACAGGAGTGGCTCTAGTAAAAGCTAACACATATAAATGGGGTCTGACAACCAATGTGAATGTGGAGAACAGAAGACCATGGATCACCTGTATGCTTGCAAGCAGTGCCAGTCTTCAACTACACTCAAAGACCTATGGACAAGAAGAGATATTGGCAACTTTTTCCAACATTGGGCAAAATGATTATGGTGTCTGGACAGGCAAAAGTCAGTAATTAAGTGATTAAAATATAAAAAATTTATTTCTTACATAATTTAACAAACAATCTCAGATGGATGTTTAAGTGTAATCACATCAGATTATTTTAGAGAAATTTGATAAAAAAAAAGAGGGTGAAGGTAAGTTGCAATTATTTGAATTCTTAAACACTATATATTAATCATATTCAGATTTGTCTTTTGTTAAGCATGGATATTATACAAAGGGCCGCAGACCAGAAGTGTGAGGAGGGGTGGGGGGTGGGGTGGGGGGATATACCACTGCTTATCTTGGAAATTGCAACTGTCTGGTCTCTAACCCCAGCATCAGAATATGGCAGATGGTTTACCTGAGCCCTATCATAATTTGTAATTTTATTTTTCTTTACACTGCCTGCTTCATTGCAACTATATGTATATATGCACTTCATCGAGGGATGAATGAGCAAAGATTTCACGTTCCATAGATTTGATTTCTTCCAAAAATATACTAGCTCCTGAGGCAATATTTAACTTATAACAACAATTACACATATTTACACATGAAGATAAAAATTTATAAGCGTGTACACATACAAAACTTGTACTTTCATATAACAAGCACACTGGTAGCCAAATCAACCACAATGTACGTGTCAGTGTCAGTAAGTGTCATCGTCCTCGCACACGTCCAGAAAGACGTCAAATGCCTCCCTGTTGCAATTACCATCTGCATTAAACACATACTTGTGGAATGTCCCATCCAAGCACACCGCTGAAACAGTAAAATATTTTATATTAATTTTCCTTACAGCAATATTAATGCAGCAATGTACATCTTCTATACTGATTATAAATCTGTAAGCAGGCTGCATGTGTTTGATGGTTTGATACAGTATCAGAGAAAAACTACAACAGCAATTTGGGTACTGTTTTCAAATTTTTAGAGCTTACAGTTCATACTAAATTCTGTAAAAATTGCTTAAGACTAAACTGTACCGGGGAATGGAGCAAGATGTAATCATATTGGGATCAGGTAAATATGTGCCAAGACCACTGTGTGTTTTATATAAGCACCCTTTCCAAAAATTCTGACAAAAGAGCACACAAATACTTTTTAAATATATTTTAATTTTAAGTTGGTTTTTCAGTTTTCTTAAATGAAACAGAATAAGTGAATCAAACATAATATGCATAAGTAATATTTATTTTAGACATCATTGTACTTGAAAGATACTGACCTCAGATAACTAATAATCTTTAGATTGTCTTTTTCTTTGTCTTTTTTGTCATAATTGGTTACTTATTTAAAATCTAAACCACTACAAAACAGATTAACATTTCAACGTGCATAATGTAACCATGTACAGTAAGTAGCCTTGTTCTTAATATCGAAGTGTTTTGTTCCAAATCAGAGCAGATTTACGATAACTGTGGCACTGTGATTTGATGATGGATTCTTATATTACTTGGCGAGACAAATTGAAAGTGAAGAATACAATTTTTTGACATCTCACTTAGTTTTCGACATTTCAAATGTCAAAAATTAGTTACAGGTATACTTTCTTGATACCTTTGGCAATATTGTTGTTCTGATCCAGGCCACATTTCAACCCAAGCACAACCACTAGGAACAAAACAAAACACCTATTGTATATGTCCAATGTGTAGTTCTTTGTGGCTTTAGTGTGTCCCCCCCCCCCTCCCACGCCACATTTCAACCTAACCAACTTACTTTTGAGATACAATATCTTGAGCACTTAGCGAGATATTGAAAAAATTCATTTCTCACTTTTTATTTGTCTCATCAGTTACATAAGAGTCGATCATCAGATTGTAATGCCACAGTAATCATAGAATCCCCCATTAATCAACCCACTACTTCATAGATGCATTTCAGAAAGCATAACTAAATTGTGGATTTAATTTAAGGTAAATATAAATGTGTTTGTAAACTTAATTTTGGTAGCAATGAAATACAGACATTATATACTGTAAGCTACCTTACTCTCTATTTTCGATATTCAGTTAAAATCCAACGAAGTTTGAGGTTAACATTCAATACAAGATACTACAGTTGAAATCGAAATAACAACACTTTAAGTTCAGAAAAGTAAATAAACAACACATAACAACCATAAATAAGAAGTTTCTAGTAAAATATAAACCATAAACTTACCTAAATGAGCGTAATCCATAATAATTCTGAAGCAAAATACACAAGTTTGGTTACACAACCATAACACTAATATTCCACTAAATTGAACACTGTAAAGCACTTTAATAATTAGAATTTCACCGTTTTATATTAAATTCACTAATAACTCACAGTTCCAGACCAATTTAAAGCAGTAAATATGAATTTTAAAGCATCTCCACATGGAGTGAATTTCAATAATTAATTTCAGGACATCTAAATAGTTTCAGAGCTTTAAAAGTAAATGTAACCAAGCAAAATAACCGGACAGGCAATATTCTTTAAGTTTCCGATAACCATCAACTAATAAAAAGAAGATATAAATAAATAAAAGTCCACTTTTTGATGGCGTCGTAGCAACTAACTTGTAAATTTAATTTCTTTCCGGCTAACATATTTCACGAACTAAAAACTTTTTGAAAGTACCTAAATAAAATAAAGGTACGATTTAAATTTAGTTTCAGGCCACAACAGACTGTAAATAAAAAGTGAATATATTGTGACACCATCCAGGAAACCAGTAAAATTTAGAAATTCTATAACTTCTGATAGCCTTAACCGATTTAAAAGATTTTTACACCACTGAACTCGGCAGGAGCTGGGGAACACTTTGGAAATAATATTAACTTGATATTCTAAAATTTTGCAAATCCATATTTCGGATGTGACGTATCGCAATACTCGAAACAAATGTGCTTTTAAATTAACCAACTTTCAAAATTCATTTACACTGGTCTGGAAGCTCTAAAAACAAAACCAATCACATCACTACACTTGTCTCATTACGCTCTTCATCTTGTAATTTTCTGGTAGCTCAGTTAATGAAAACTTTTTCTAGATAGACTATTGTCTAGTTCAGTCGGCCATTTTGATAAAAGTGACCTGGGCGTCGTTTTTTTCGCACTTAGCTGAAGTATCTGGTCGGGTTCGGATGTAGGACTTTGTTAGGCGAGTTCAAGCAAGACCGGCACCGGCTGGTGGCTTATGGGTAGTCAGGACCAGGGCAGCATGGTTGACCGACGCCATTACTAAACAGGCGTGGCAAACTCTAAAGTCTAAAACTCTCAGACATGTGTTAATCTTAACTTTCAATTTCATTCGGGGTGGTGTGGTCTGTTCTGTTTCATGACTTGTGATCTTCGGCAAATGATTTTATCTGATCGCCATTGCTAACTGTGACTTTTGTAAATTCTGTGAAAAATTTTAAGAATATATTCTTCTGTGATTGGGACTTAGACTTTCATTTCTGCTTTAGTACCTTTCTTACAGGAGGTTAATCTGTAAGTGGCGGCCGTCTTAATCATACAGTTAGCATTTCTCCAAGGTTTTTCACGGGTACAGAACTTTTTCCGAACTTTAACTAATATTTTTGGATGACTTCAAGTTTAGGTGTACAAGCCGATACCGACCCCGATATACGGCATACGACCCTAACAATACCCTCAATGTTGTGGCACAAGATTACGGCAAGAAGGCTAAGTGATTGTGTGGAACATTATCGCAGTTATTAGGCCTGCGTTTTACTTCCCGGAATGCCAACTGTATCTGATGTTCACTGTTCCCATTCTGTCTGAAGGTATCACTTAGATGTTTTAACTCACCAGGTAAGCTGTCCTCATCACATATTGCCTGTGCTCTGTGGGCAAGAGTATTGAGAACTGTCTTGCGCTGTGCCAGATGACGACTATGTGCGTTTGGGTACAGGTCCGTGTGTGTTGACTTTCTATACACAGCGTGTCCTATAGTTCCATCGGATTTCTTTTCAATAAGAATGTCCAAAAAGGTCAGGAGGCCTTCCTTTTCCACCTCCACTGTGAACTGGATGTTTGGGTTGATACTGTTCAGGTGAAGGAGAAACTTATCTAGGTTGTCTCTACCATGGGGCCAAACAACAAATGTATCATCCACTGGGCTACATGAGGGCACTTTTCAACACTTTCTTTAGGAACATTGCACGCTCTCCGTCCCATGTGAATGCGGAAAGAAGTACATCGACCAGATGATACGGTGTGTTAAAACAACGTTGTTTGGAACATGCCCGACATGTTCGCCTGGGGCAAAAGGACAAGTCTGGCGGTGAAGCATAGTTTGGAACAAGGACATGGATTCGATTTCGAGTCAACTAAAGTGCTGGCACATGTGAGAGATTTCTGGGACAGCGTCATTACAGAAGCGTTTGAAATTCGCCTCGCGTCTGATTTGGTTAACAGGGATTGTGGGTTCCAGATAAGTGATGCATGGATTCCTGTTATTGAGGCTGCTCATCATCAATGCTCTGCTTTTCGTGCTCTGCGGGCGTCTAATGAAGTCTGAGATGCTGCTAGGCAACACAACAACATCTGTTGTTCCGATGCCAGTTTTCAAACACGCTCAAGGCAGACATCAAGGCCTACAACTGCACCTGAAGATGGCAACGGAGATTTATGTCGCCAAAATATGGTGTATCAATAATAATATTACTCGGTTTGTTTCCTGAGAAACATTTATAAATAAACAACGCCAAGAAAAATTTCATTCATTCTTTTTCTTCTTATTTTTTCCTTCCACGCCTCTATTAATAAAGGCCTGCTGCACCTTACCAACTCCTTTATCCACACATGGTTCTTCCTCATCTGGCTCGGGCAACAGGTCAAATCTATTTCTCCCTATAATTTCTGGCTTCTTGATTCTATTAATCATATTTATTTTACGATCTATTATCAGCTCCCAACCATCTTTCTCATCATACTCACTAAACCCACCAATTTCAACCTCCACAGGCCGAACTTCAAGGACCCTCACTGTGTTAAGCAATTTCCTAATCGTTTCGTCCTGCCTTGAAATTTTTCTACTCACATCTGCAAGTTTCCTTTTCCATAAATAGAGCAGACAATACCACGGAAGAGCCTCATTTAGTTCCCCTTTTCCCCTCTGCCCTGCATTCACAATGAAACAATTTTTTACACCCACAAGCCTGTGACAGGCATGTGCAATTTAAAATAGCGATATTGTATAATCCTACTGGGAGTAACACCAACAGTTATTTACGATTTATTATTATTATTACTTTTTATCACCGGCAAGTAGTTAGTTTAATGTTCCAGAACTTATTAAATAACAAACTGTAATATTCTAAACAGAACAGCCCCTACTATAGGTTGCAATACAGTAACCTCAACAATCGAGTTCAATGTCAGATTTAATTACATATGTATCTAAGAAATTAAAACTGCTAAATAACTTATACCACAATGTTTAGCTATACTATAGTATTGTTAATAAACTAACAACTAAGCTTTCAGCTATCTGTAAATGAATACTACTTGATAAATAAAAAAGACTATCTTTCAACAATGACACAATTTTGAAACTTATTTTTATAAGTAAATATAAATAAGCCTTCTCGCTAACAATAATCCTAACAATTTAGCTACCGTAACATTTTAAGATTTTAAAGAAATTTAGGCTACAACATTTAGTTAGTGGGATAGTAAATCAGAGTTTCGTGAACAGCCTTCACATAAGCAACCAATGATCACACAGTACCTGCCAAGTGAAATCTAATGTGGTATATACATACAGTACTTCAATAAAATAAAAATTAATATGATTAGTGTAGTTTATTTATATGCATTTCAATACTGCCGTCCCGATTATGATTCAATAATAATAATTCAACTTCTTCGCACCAAACATAATATGATACGATAAAAATTGGTGCGAAGAAAAGACAATAGACAAGTGGGGGGGGGGGGGGGGGGGGGGGGGTGTTCGACACAATTAAGGCAGGGAAAGGTAACTAGACCATACAACCTTGTCTTCTGATATAGCTTAATGGAATTTTACGAAAGCATTTCGTTGTTGTATTTGTCTTTATGATGTTGTAAAAAATAAAAAATGCATATATAGTATTTCCAAAATACAAAGATACCAAGAAAAAAGTATCTAAATACATGATACACAATAAAGAATAAGAAAAGTATCTCAGATACAAGATGAAAACACGTATTTTGTAAATACTTGTATATATCAAATAAGTCGCGTATCTGCATCTAATATGATAAAATGTGTACTCACCAACAACAGAAGTGCGTGATCCAAAGGCACAGATGCAGGCACACTCTGGTGGCACCGTGAAGTTGGCCAGTGCCCACTGGGATTCTACATAGTTACCCAAGAAACCCATCTTTGAGAATCTGTTGGATTCAATCAGCTGCATATCAGTTACATAAAATCCCAAGAATAGGTAAAATTCACAACTATTATTTTTGTTTTATTTAAAAGAAGCTTTACTGTAAACATGGTTCAGTCCAAAATTTTAACTTTAGTTCTGCACCTTGTAAGCACCTTAGAATTTTGTCAAATTCTAGCTCCTCACTTTTAGGTATATGGGAGGAAGATAACACTGTACAGATAGTTTCATTGCTTATATAGGTTAGGAAAGGGACGCTTTATATAGCATGCAGATACCATGACCAAACTAATTAAAAAAACTCTTTCAAAAGTAGTAAAGATATATAAAAGTTAATAAAAGACCTAACTAAACTTTCTATGATAGTAAGAAAACATTATTTAGGTAGGAAATAGGTTAATTCACATAAATTCAATTTTCAAACAATAAACTTTGCTATGTGTCAATTTCACTATTTCTAAACCAATTTAAACGCACTAAAGACTGTCAGTATTTAATAAGGCCCTAAATAAACTTTGTATAACAGTAAACAAACTATATGTCAATCGAAGATAAAATAATTAATAATAGTTCAATTTGGAAACAATGAACTTCTGCTATATGAGCATTTCATCATTTTTATACCGATTTGAAAGCGATATAGTGACTCAACATTTAATAAAATTAATAAACTAACTTTCTATAATGATATAAAAACCTCATACTAACCTGAAGTAAGATAATCCATAATAATCCAGATAACCAAACAATAGATTTTTGATATTTCAATATTTCTGGATACTTTCAAATGAAATAAAGTAATTTTAAGGGAACAATAATTTAAAAGATAGGTAAATTCACTAAAATTCCGTAGTTTCTGGACGTATAAGTAACTAAAATAAATTTTTAAACACTTCGCTGAATACACTTAACTTTTAACATTTTTTATCATAGAATTCTAGTAAGCTTTCGGAATAAAAAGTAGTTTTTTGATTTCTTGAAAGAACCAAAAATCTAGTATCATACATATTAATTTCATGCCATTTCATGCTGTAGAACAGATTTTATAAATTATTTTGTCATGAAACCATGTGCTCGGTTTAGGAATTTATTACAACCAATCGAAGTTAGACACAGATATAAAACAACTTATAAAATACGTAATTTAATTCAGAGAAAATTCTGGTAATTTTACTTTTTTAATAAATGCAATAGAAGAAACGTTATTAAATAAAAACCATATATTATTTTTATAAATCTTGTCAAAGCTGTAACTTCACCATCCGATAATCAAATCTCATTAAAACTTGCATCATTAAACTCAGGAATTTTTGGAGAACACGCTGACATTAATTTTATTTAAATAAATTGTGATTCAGCAGAAATGACGAAATTGCACAAGTTTAAACGAACTGGTATTTCCCCAAGTCGGCAAACAGGTGGTGTCACTACGCGAAGGTTAAAATAGACATTTAAAACGAACCACTTAAAATTACTCACTGAATATCCACTGATCTTCTATTAAAAAGTCTAAACACTGTCAGCCTTTAATTACTTTATATCTGCTTGGTTATTGAGTTTGCTGGGTCATATTTTGGATAGGCCGCAGCAGAAAGTTGTGTTTCGGCTGTGACGTCATCGAGCCTATATAATCTCGTGCTTGCATGCTACTGTATCTTTTTCTTTTTCCGCGGAGCAGTATGTTTGAATAGTCTGCGCAAGTTTAGAGTAGAAGTGGGGAGGAAGTCTGTTGAATGTGAAGCTACCGAGTCAGCCATGTTGGAACTTTGGTGTGATGGCATGGGAGGTTAACTTTTAACATGAACTTATAAATTCACTAAAGGGGTTGGTCGGTTAAATTTCTCTCCTCAACTTGCAACCTTTTGGAAAAGTGTGTTCGATTTGCCTACTCAACTGTTAAATGCATATTTGAATTTTGTGACTGTGAAAATAAAACTTTGAATTTTCGGAAAGTGAACTTTTGTCATTTCGTAGTTATCTCGAAACCTTTTCTAGATTTGTGGTTAGAAACAGATCTAGTGGCGACCTTCAAGCATTTATGTTGAGTTCCTGTCAGGCTACATGGTCAAATCCAAATTATTTATGAAATTTCCGCAGAACTTTGAATCCACATAAACTGTTAGTTGAGGCGCTAAGGCGATACTACAGCCCCGGTATCGGCCATTGGGTCTTACAACCTACTATGATGATGATGGCTTCTTTCCCAGTCTCAACAAAGAACCAACTTTGGTATGATGAAACCCAAAAACTGCGGTAGTAAAACCTATAAAAATCACAAGTATCTAGACCAGATTTAATTGCAGGTTGAGGAAAAATTATGAACTCCCAGTTCAAGAAGTGGTAAGCTGTACCAGAATAAAAGACCACACCATCACTGGAATACACGATAACTGCAGAGCAATTAGCAAAGAGGTCTTCTACTGGATAAGCAATTGACAAGAAGGTAGATAGGCCCAGAACTTGATGAACTGGTCATGTATCAGAAGATCTAAGACATTTAAAGGCTGAGAAAATCAAACCATTTGCCAAAGACAGTTAGGATGTTGTACTATGTGTGGTCTTTTAAGGAAGGGTCAGGAGGAAGGTGTAATTTGTATTATATAACTGAAAGTAAATATGAACTGTTGGTAGAAGATTTTAAGTTTTACAATTTTCCAACATTTATATCATCTCATATTAAACATTATATTTTAATTTAGTAATTTAAATTACTTTTCTAGACTAAGCATAATAAAACAATTCATATTCTGAAGATGCACTGAATGCAGAAGGACTCCACTAATTCCCCCCACCACCCCCACACACATGAATGGTTCTTTTTTGGCTATTTCAACACCGACAGCTTAGCATCATAAACAAAACCATCCCTGTGGCAGTCTGAATAGTTTGTCATCTAATTGTAACTACATTCAACAATGCCCTACTTGTCACATGCTTTTTTTTATTACTGCCATGACATAAAATAATAACTTTTTCAGTTTTGCATCAAAATTTTCATTTCCACATTTTTGTTTAATTTTTTAGTGTATTATACTTCTCCAATACGTTTAAAACTGAATATAAATCAAAACAAAAGTGATGAAATGTAGCAGAAATTATACCAATACTAGTAGATTAAGTATAAGAATAGGATCGGATGCAATAGGAGAAGTAAGCGAGTTCTGTTACTTGGGAAGCAAAATCACAACCAATGGTCGAAGCAGGAATGATGTTAAAAGCAGAATAGCACTAGCAAAAAGAACCTTCATGAAAAAGAGAAATCTTTTAGTTTCAAATATTGATCTAGGAATTAGAAAGAACTTTTTAAAACTCTATGTGTGGAGCACAGCACTTTACAGTAGCGAAACATGGACTTTAGGAATACCGGAAAGAAAGAAAATTGAAGCATTGGAAATGTGGTGCTACAGAAGAAAGCTGAAAATTAGGTGGACAGACAAAGTAAGAAATGAGCGAGTTTTGGAAATGATGGGTGAGAAAGAAGTTTATGGAAGAAGCTTACAGAAAGAAGAGACAGGCTGGTAGGTCATATTTTGAGACATGCTGGATTGGTTAATTTGTTAGTGGAGGGAACAGTTGAATGTAAGAACTGTAGAGGAAGACAGAGATTAGAATATATGAAGCAGATAATTGAGGACGTGGGTTGTAAGGGGTATGTAGAAATTAAGAGGTTAGCACAGGATAGGAAGGAATGGAGGATTGCATCAAACCAGCCGAAAGACTGACGACAGCAAAAAAAAAATACGTTTAACTAATCTTGCTCCTATTAATCATTTGATTAGATTTGTATTCAACCAGAATTTACCCTTACCAATTATCATACCATAATTATTTTCCCAGCTTTATTAAGTATATCATTTTAAGCCAAATTTAGACCAGAATCCTATTCTCTACTTTGGTTCATCAGCAGCACACATCTACAATACATTTATCTATTAATTGAATACATGTGTATTACAGTTCTGTATCAGTTAATTCATGATTTTATTAGGTGATATTTCAGTTCTTTGTACTTAATTAAAACAGAGTTAGTAGTTACATACCAAATCAAAATAGGTATTATTTTTTTTTTTTAAAAACTAACTTAGTCCACAACCCAAAGGTTGGTTGGATCCTCCCAAAGGAGGCATACTAAGCCATTGTGTCAGAGATAGGATGGTCAATTCCTTTCCTCTGGACCTAAGGTGGAATCCGAACCATGGAGCGACCTGGCATAGCTCATATGATCAAACACAAGTCTTAAAAATCCCTCTGCCTGCCAGGACTCGAACCCGGGACCGGAGCAACAAACTTTTTGAAAGCAAGTGCCTTAACCACTAAACTACCAGACCGCTCAGTTATTTATTTAAAAAAAAAGCAAACTACAGAATAACTAGAAAAACCAGGTCTTAAAAAGAAGAATATCATGAGTCATACTAGAAGGCTTATTAGCTCTTAACTAACAGCCTTACGTGGAACGTCGGTTAAGGTGAGTGTCCTTGAGGGCAAAGATGTGGATGGTTCCCTTATCACTGGAACAACACAGGAACTCAGAGTCATGGCTGAAGTTTATACTGCAACAGAAATTACATGGTTTACACACACACAGATTTGACAGTGGTCATGTAGTGTTTGTAATGACAAGAGAAACTCAAAATGTATGTTCAACAAATAACTGTAGGATATAATAAATACAAATTTACTTTAAATATAGGATTAATAAATCCCACTGCTATTTAAAAACATAAAAATGTGAACACACTGTACATTTGATGCTCTTGCCATAAGTCTCACCTCTTTTTAGCAAAATATTATATAATAGCTTCAAGCCCGTCAAAAATGACGGTTTGAACACAATATTATGGCAGTTCACTTTTTTGCAGTTGGTTAATTATACGGAATTGTTATTACATAATGCTAATGGCCTTGATTTTTTAATGTTCTACATATTTCATTTGCAGTTCACATAGCAATACAGTAGTAACTTGTACTGAATTAATGATGACGGAAGTATAGAACCTAAAAAATTAAAAACAAATTAGGAATCCCATAAAATCTTTTGCTATCCATGTAATATTAGTTTTATTCCAGGCACAGTTCAGCACGATAAATATGGAACTTCTTTCACCCGCATTAATTAATACTTCCAGTAACATTGGTGCTTATGAAAGCAGTTTAAATGGTTTGTAAAACTGATTTCAGAGCGAATTATGCTGTAAAAAAATGTGGGGAGTCTGGTCAACTTAGCCACAACCTCCACTAACATTGCATTCAAAAATCATAGCTTTTATTACCCTCATATGAATAATGACAGGTACCACCTATGGTGGTAGTCTGAATTTATTTTGGAAAAGATTGCACGGAAAAGCGAATATCGACCATTTTTAATATCTTCGCGATATGAGTACCGTACTGTGGTTAGATTATCGGAGTATTTGACTATGATTTATTTTGATAAATGAATTTTACTTTAATGATGGAAAGTATAATATCAAAAATGGATAACGGTCATTTATCTGGCTGATACACTTCGCGGTTCGTAAATTTGGTGTAAACTTACTCCGAGTTTTTAATTAACTGCATTGTTTCTTATCTGCTGCCAAAATCATTCTTAGGTTATGTTTTAATCTAGTTATTATAATTGATACAGATAATGTAATGCAAAAAAGGAATACTCTTCTCCTTGTATGAATTTCTGCATCTAGTTGTCATAAATATACAAAAAGCAACATGTGAATTTAAACGAATCTACCAATTGTAACTTTGTAACGTATGATTGCCTCGCATTAATTTTCTAATATCTCTGATCGCCACTATTTGGCTGCAAAAATATCGTTGTTGAATTGCGAATTATAAATTGAAATCATTTTTAATTATATCTTTCGTGATATGAGTACCTTACTTTGGTTAGATTATCAAAGTATTTGGTTAGGATTTTATTTAAATAATAAATATAATTTCGAAAACGGATAACTGTCATTTATTTAACTGATACATTGCGCGACTACGTATGTTTCTCTGAGTTTTTAATAAACTTCATTGTTTCTTAGGTTATAGTTTAACCTAGTCCTTATAATCGATAAAGTTAAAATAGCGTAAATATTGAATTCCCTTCTCCTTACATGAATTTCTGCGTCTAACTGATACAGATAACATAGCGTAAATATTGAATCTCCTTCTCTTTACATGAATTTCTGCGTCTAGCTGTAAATAAACGAAAAGCAAGATGATGGTACAAATGTAATATGGTGGCTGTTGATTGGCGAGTGAAGGCTGGCACGTGACCGTTCTCTAGCCAATAGCTGTAGTAGCTATAGACGACGCATCCAGACTCCAGATTAGCGTTTTATATAATAGGATGTGTTCCTGTCTCCTGCCTTACTCTGTGGTAAGTAATGAGTTTATTTTTCCTATCCATTCTTATTTTTATTTCCCAACAGCAATTTCAGTGTTACCATTACTAAAATACTATATTTAAAGTAGATAATGAAATAGCCTAGACCAAAGTACTGAACGAACTAAGTGCAATGGAAAGAGGAAGAACATGGAAAGATTACATAAAAATGCAATTTTTCTCGGCGTTGATAATATAAAAATTGTTTTCGGGTGACTAGCAGAGTTATAGGAGTGTTATAATTACACAATATTTTGGCGATCACATTGTCGTCGCCATCTTCTGGTGGGATTGCCGAAATATTGTGTGATTACAACACTCCTTTAACTCGGCTAGTCGCCAGAGAACAATTTTTATATGGAAAGAGTACTTCAAAGATATGTTAGAAGGAATGGAAGGAAACCTGAGAAAACCCGAAAAAAGTACCAAAGAAAAGGAGAGTGGAATAACAGCTTTAAAAAGGGAAAAGGAAGAATTAAGCATATTAGCAGTAAAAGAAACACTGCCAATGGGATATTGCCAGGAATAGGTGAACTGACAGCAGAAACAGAAAAGCAGCAGGAACAATGGGTACTGTATAGTTATGCAAACATTTTGGAAAGAAAGGAAAATACCAGAGGACTGCAGGTTGCGAGTCATTGTGACTATTCATAAAAGAGGAAGTAAGTCAAAATGCAATAACTATAGGAGTAATTATTCTAAGTAAAATCAAAGAAGAGAGGAAAAAGTTAGAGAAGAACAAAATGGATTCAGCAGAGGAATATCAATGGAAGATACAATTTTTATACTCAAATCACAGTAAAAAGGTGGGAGTAGCAAGGACATAATAATAGCTTTTATTAACATAAACAGACCTATGATACAGTATTAACAGAAAGCATATAGTCAAGTTTAAGAAAGAGGGGAAAAGATGAAGAAATCATGGAATTAACAAGGAACATTTATGAAAAGTGCGAGAATTGTGTGAAGATAGATAATAGACACCATAAATGGTTTCAACAGAAACTGGAATTATACAAGGAAGTAAATTGTCATATTTTCTGTTTAGTATTGTATTAGATGAATTCAGTGTAGAAGACCAGGGATACAGAGATCCAGAAGTGTTAAAGGTCATATCATACGCTGATGTCATTATTATATGGGAGGAGACAGAACAGAATCTGGAAAGAGAATTAGGGAAATAGTGAACTACAATGGGGAAATATGGCCTGGAGATGAGTGTAGAAAAAAACCAAGTTAATGAAGATTGGAAGAAACACTGACTCATTAAAGAATGTGTTACCCTTTGCCAAGAAACTGGAAGGAGTAGAGTGGTTTTGTATTTGGGAAGCCAAGTAACTACCAATGAAAATATTGAAGAAGAAATAGGGCAGAAGACAGGGCCACATTTGAGATATCCCCCTAGGCTATAACTGTATTGTGGGCCCACATATTACTTATTGTTAAATTTATAAACCCTTTAATGCAAAATATTGGATAATGTAATGATAGTAAAAATATATGAGGGTAACTTACTGAAGAATATAACAAATGTGTTTTCCGTATCAACGAGGTTAGCAAGTGATGCTCGAACGTTCAATTTTTTGACTGATGATTGACAGATAAGGTGCTGCCTATTGTTGTTGTCTTGTTACAACCAAACACCCTCAGCGAAAGCCCGCAGAATTACAAACACAAACGTTTTAATAACAATATGAAGGAATAGGTCTATGTTAAGATAAAGCAAACGACAAAAGATTATTAAGATCACCAAAGCATGCAATAAAGAAAGATTAAAAACACAATATGATCATTCACACACGTCAACAGGTTGATAGTGTCTAAACTGTTTTTATACAGCACTTCACTAATCAGAGCCTTTCACGCCATTCCAGTATGAAGCATGAGGTATTTTTGAGAAAGCTATAGTGCTTTAAGTTGCTACAATTGAAATCAATCTTCACACCGAGGCTTTGAAGCTTGTTTAAAAAGAGGTCATTAGAGCCAGGAGAGTATTGTGCACAAGGAATGGGAAAGAAACTGGACAGTGTTTTTATGAAAGAACCATTCAGTCTTTAACTTGGAATGCTTTGGAGAAACAACTCAAATCAGGATGGCTGAGCCAGGAATCAAACTCCTGTCTGATGTAATCCGCCTGCCCTGGAAGAAGACCACAGAACGACGGCCGAACTGTCGGCTACAAGAAGTATGACGTGGCGCCATCCGGACAGCCAAGAATCAACTAACTCCTGTCTACCAAAATTTGAGGTCCAAATGTTACAGCTCACCCAACAGGGAAGAAGATCTGGTAACCAATTACCTGTTGCACAGTTTCCTCTTTATTTACCACAGCACAAGACCTGCAGAACTGCATGAAAATATCAGATAAACACTTTCCACAGGCATTGGTACATGTGTAGTGGAAGATCTGGTGAGAACGATGGATAAATAGAGGTTGTGGGAGGGGAGGGAATGGTAAGGGCATGAAGTAACTTGGCGTATAGAGTAAATGCTAAAACCTATGTCCAATGTAATGGTAATATATCTCTTGGAATTTATCTCAAGATCTAATTAATAATCCAAAAAAGTTCTGGTCATATATCCAAGTAATAAGAGACTCTCGTAAGGTTATGCCATCACTGATAAAAGAAAAAGGGAAATTATTGGAATCTAGCAAAGAGAAAGCAGACCTTTTGAGTATCTTTAGCAAAGCTTTCAAAACAGAAAATGTAGAGGACATCCCGATATTTAACAGCGATATTTACAGAATTATGAAAGATCTCGTTCTTGAAGTTGAGGGAATAACAAAATTACTTAGGAATGTAAAAACCAACAAGGCTGCAGGGTATTCCTACAAGATTTCACTGTAGGTATGCAAATGAAATTGTGCCGTATTTGATGAAGTTATATACTACCTCCTTGGATCAAGGAAACATACCAGCTGAATGGAAGACCGCCATTATAAATCCAGTATTTAAAAGTGGAAATGTTAATGATCCTTAAAATTATAGACCAGTCTCATTAACTTCAATATTTTTCAGGATTTTAGAACATATCATGTATTCAAATGTCATGCATTTGTTGGATGAAGGGGAGCTTTTAACATGAATTCAGAAAAGGCTGATGCTGCAAGATACAACTTGCACTTTTAGTTCAAGACTTGTGTCGTACAAAAGATAACCAATCCCAGGTTGACTTAATTCTATCAGATTTTAAATAAGCATTCAAGACTGTGCCTAACACTCGATTACTCACAAAACTTTGTCGTTATGGCATATCTAGACAAATATGTGACTGGATTGCATGCTTTCTGAAGGGTAGAACACAGAGTGTAATTCTCGATGGTGAACGTTCATCACTGACCATAGTGAGGTCCGGGGTTCCCCAGGGGAGTATGATAGGGTCTCTGATGTTTCTCATATACATTAATGATTTGTGCAATATAATAAGGGGGGTGAGGAAAGACTATATGTTGATGGTGCTATTATTTATTGTTGAATAAGAATCCAGGACAGCTGCGCTTTGTTACAAGCCAATGTTATGAAAATAATCGCATGGTGCAAAAACTGGCAGCTGGAGTTAAATGCTAAAAAATGCCAGTCATGAATATAAGTAAAAAGATGCACCATTTAACTCGGAATATACAATTAATGGCAGTGTCCTCAGATCGGTAGATTCCGCTAAATGATGAGGTGTAACAATTTGTAATAATTTGTTGTGGAATGAACATACTGAAAAGGGAATTGGCAATTTATAGGTCACAATTTAAAGCAAAGTACACTGGAAGTTAAATCTATTGCACACAAAGCTCTGGTGTGTCCTCACTTACAATATTGTTGTTCTGTATATGGCCCCCATCAAAACACATTGGAGAAGGTTCAAAGAAGAGCCACCCAATTCATGACAGCAACACTGTGTAGAATTAAATTCTAATATATAGCTCATTAGGCTTAAAGAGGCTACATCCTGAAAAAAGGATCGATATAGCTGCAATAATAATAATAATAATATAGAGCTTGAGGGAAAGCACAAGTGCAATGTTGAAGGAACATTGAAGATGTTGCTCTTGGCAGAAGCTAATTGAAAAATCCAAGACTGGCCTATTTCAGGATGACAGGATTACCAGCTACATTCATCTAGGAATGACTGAGAAAATACGATAAGGGAAATCAGGGGCAGTAATGATACATTTCTTTACTCATTTTTTTCCCCCACGAGTGACTAGGGAATAGTATAGGAAAAAAGGATTTATGAAACGAGAAGACTTAGAATCTGATAGGAGTAGGTCTCGATAAACAGCTAAGGCCCCTCCTGACCAGGGTTTTCAATGGTTTTCCCAGATCGCTTCAGGCAAATGCCGGCATGGTTCCTCAAAATAGCCAATGGCTGCCTCCTGCCATATCCAGTATATCCCTTCCTATATACAAATGGTTAAACATTAGGATAGGTGCAATGCTCCCTCCACCACCCTCTTTTAGTGAATCACAGAGTAATAATAATAATAGCTGAAGTATTTGCAATAGCTAGAACCAGAATAAGTTATTACTACTTTGTGGGTAAATACTCCAAACATAGCTTAATTTTGTTCACTGTAAAAAGATGTACTACATTCAAAACAGGTAGTGTATTTACAGCTCTATGAAAAAATGGTAAACAGACACAAGTATGTTGAACAATGATCTGTTAAATTCCGACAAGATCTTTGCTGTCTAACTTGACACAGAACTCTGGCATTATAGTAGTAGTTATATGTGGAACAAAAAAGATCAATTGCACATTAATTTCCAATCATAGCTTGCCAATTCCTTGAAAGATTTGTTTCTTTGAATTTCTTGCGTGTTTACTAAAATATGGCAAGTACCATTCTCATATTATTGAAGAAAAGTTCTTGGTCTTCCAGCCTCTTACAAATGTCACAACCCTGGGTACAATTCACAACCGAGAATCTGAGCCAACTGAAGAAAATGCCAAGCCAGCTCTAAGGCCATTGCCATGTGTGGATGGGAGTAGTTACCCTCATGCCATGAATCATATTTGACATTCACTAAATATGGTGGGAGGAGAATGGCTATGTCCATCTGCATATGACAGTGGGCTTGGATGCTGGCTTGGCATTTTACTTCAGCTGGATGAGAATGAGGGTGGAGAACTCAATCCCTGAAAAATTTCAGGATTGTGAGATTTTGGAGAGGCTGAAAGCCCAAGTACTGTTTTATCAATGTACAGTGTCATGGAATATTTTAATCTTAAATTCCGATATCATTATTAGGTTATACTCCATTCCTGATCTAAGTAAATTTTACAGACAGTAAGATAACGGTGACAATGGGAAGAAATTAGTTGCTGCAGCCCTCCTCCCTTCAACTTTGGTGAGTGTTGGGTATTCCTTTATACACAAACAGTAAGATAAAAAATATAATAAGATACATATAAATAAAAGCTAATCTGATACAGTCTTGACTAAAGCAAGAAGGAACAGACTATTTTAAGAAGAAGACCAAACACGAAGACCAAACATATTGAGAATTTTCCACAATTTTCTTACAATGGACAATTTGTGATTAACAGAAGCACATCATTAAGATATTTCAATTTGTCTCACCAGTACAACGTGGCAGGATCGGACCCACGCCGTAGCTCGACAGCTAATGTGCGTCTGACGGTATCCCACACACGTACCAGTGTACCCTTATCAGAAGCAGTTGCAACTAATGTGCCCTGTGAGTTGAGAGCGAGGCATGCCAGGGAGCCTCGATGTGCATTCACTGTCACAGGAGCACTCGAGCTGCCTGCCTCAGTGCTGGATAAATCCTGGAAGACAACAGACATTAACCCTTTCCTACCGGCTATTTGAAAAAAAAGGGAAATTTATAATTTCAATTATATATTTGTATAAAGGTACTTGAAATTAAACACACATATTTTTTTCAAATTTTTTTTGGAACTCTAAGTGCTAATTACTAAGCCGGTACTTATAAGTACCGTCAGGGACTTTGTGTATCACAGGATGTACAGCAATAGCAATTGAAATCAATTATGTCCATATTGGTATGAAATGTTTGCCTCATGATATTAAAAAAAAATCCTTTTTGCTCATTCAGACACAAAAGACATTGTAGTGCAACATTTGGAATGATGTTTTGACTGTATTTTCTTCATTCTACATTCTTCACATCTTCATCTGATTTTTACAATTTAGGGACAGTGTATACCTCTGTTTCCCAATCTTACATCTCTCATTGTGGAATAGTATGACTTGTGTTGTTTGAATGGACGAGGGCTTGGTGAAATATGCATAGATGATCTTTTCTTCTTACCAATATCCTTCATAGTCATCATACCTTGTGCAAAGGATCTTCTAAAAAATTTTACGGACTTTTTTTCAAATATCGGACCATTTATGTTATAGGCATTGACAAATACAACATCCAGAATTCCCAAAAACAATCTTTATCATGATTTCGGTAATCTTCTGTCAGCATTGCACAAAGTCATCAGCTGATCAGCAGTATTAACCCCATACATGAAAGTATTGTAGTCCTTGACGACTCCTGAGCATAAAATTGTCGACTTCAATCCATCTTTTTCTTTGCATATAACTAGTGGTGTAACAACAGGGTGGCAGGATGGGCAAAATGCAACATGACCTACTGCCGGAGGTGGCTCCCGATGACTGGCCAGAGAGGCCCTCTGGTCCAAGATCCACCAGGTCACCAATCCAACCCAAGAGAGGGCCCATCTGTTGAAGTTGCCATTGACCCCAACCAGTGTAGTGGAGTTTCACCGCTGCCATAAAAATTTGATACTAAATGTATGACATTTTTATCCTTCCATTTCCAGTAGCAAATACCTAGGTTTGTAAATTCATTGTCACAATCTCCTCTTTTTAGTTTTCCATCAGCAGATTGTTAGAAAGTCCCTTGCAGTAGGGTCTGATTCTCCCACAAACAAAAGTTGTTTCAGTTTTTTAATAATGAAACTGAATAAAAATAATGATAATACTAGATAACATCATCATTGCTCCATTTTTTCCAGTCAATTCGAAGACCACTCTTTGACCTAATGAGTAATCTGAGAACATTCCAGTCATTTCTTCATTTTTGCCTTGATATATTATAAACTTCTAAGAGAAGAGCTGATAAATTATAAACTTCTAAGAGAAGAGCTTCAATCAGAGCGTATTTCATAAAAACATCCATTTGAAAATATCTTTGAAAATATCTAAAACAATGATAAAACCAATTGTATACTTGCTAAATCTGTTGACCAATAATCTGTATAAAACTACCCAGAACTCCCTGACGGTACTTATAAGTCCACGTTAGTTTTTCTAGATTATTTAGTAAAGAAATTAGAAAAACATATTTTATAGGTAAAAAATATATGGTTAAATGTTCAAACTAAAAAAGTAATAACAGAAATTGACACTTACCAAGTAAATTATCATCTAAAAATTCATTGTAATGTACCACTTGTTACTTTGCTCAGTATGCTGTCAAGCCCCAACTTAGAAAATTAATTTCTCGGCAATTTCACGCAGAATTTAAAAATAAATGTTGTCATTGTCTGACTTAATAATACAACAATACATCAACAGGCTTAACAATGCAAAGGACAATGGTATTGTCGAATTATATGGTGGTAAATACAGTGGTACTGATAAGTACCATCAGGGAGGAAAGGGTTAAATAACGGGTGCACTTTTGAGTCTATGTCCTATTCATTCTAACAACCAGAACTGAAATTGAGAGCAAGGATTGATAAGTGTCAAATTCATAGCCCAAACCTTTAGGGACATCAAACCAGATAATGAAATAGGAAGTTCTGCTTCTTAACTTAACATATATTCCATAAAAAATGAACACAAGCAACGTCAAGTTACTCAACAATTGTGCACCCTATTAACTTTTAAGTAAGTTCCACATTCCTTTCAGTATCTCTTCAGCTCTGTAAGAGATTTAAACCCCAAAAACATCACGTCACTGTTATGCTGGAGCCAACAACTTCTTTCAAACTACTTTGGTCTGTTTAGAACTAGTTCTTCAAACTACGTATATTTAAATAACAGTGGTATAAACACAGTTAGTAATTTCCTGACATACATTGTGGATCCTCACAAAAAGCTAATTTTTTTTTAAAAATCTGTCTTAAAGTGTCTGTAAAAAAACGAAAATATTTAATTTTATTCAATTCATTACAAAACAGATGATTTTCAAATGGACATGTTATGTATAATTTGAATTACATTACACAGATGCATAAGAATTCAACCAATAACAATATCATTATCTTCCAACAATCAGAACAAATATTAATAATTTCAGACATTACTACAATCTTTTCCATTAAGAGATGGTAAACATGACAGGTAATCACAGCAATTTTGTTGCAGCTCTGAAGAATTGGAATTCAAATGAAACTTTGAAGTTGTAATAAGTCGCGTTTCCAAGGCGACGCAGTGTGCACAGATAAAGCGAGGGCTATTTTTTGGTGAGCGGAAGCCGCGAGCCCGTTCGTCAAGCCACCCGCTGTGCTGTTGACAATAACAGCAGGGACAGCGAACCTACAAACAATAGTGACCGGCCACTCGGATATTCTTGTATCCTGTTGCATGGAATGCTGCTCGGAGGTGGAGTGGAGACGAGACACTTAGTGGTTTTTGACAAGCCCAGTCTCGCTGCAATTTCTTTTGCCTTCAGTCTTCTGTCTTCCAGCACTTCCTCCTGCACACTTACATCAGCGATCGCCATTGTCGGGCATCCAGAGTGTCGGTCACCTTCCAGGGATTCTCTGCAAAATTTAAAAAGTTTGGCCCAGTGTTTCAATGTAGAATATGAAGGAGAAGTGGCCCCGTACACATTTTGCAGGCGAACGTGGATATCAGACTGCGTATAGCCTTCTTTTGTCAAAAAAATTATCACCACACGATACTCCACACTTGACATGGTATGTACAGGTTATGTTTGGCCCTCTCACTGGCGTGTGGGAACTTGTGCGGAAGAACGCAAATTTGGGTGCTAATGTCTCAAAACTTCACCTTCGAAGTGCGGTAATTCAAAATTTTGTACCCACCCACTAAATAGTTCAGGCCAGGAACATTTGGACCTACCCTCGTCCTACACCATCATCACGTTGCCGAAACCCACAAAGCTGATCTTTCTTCCCTCGATAGATTGCTGCTTGAAAGCAATGTGTAGAAGCTCTGCGTGGGCTAGAATGCGAGCTGTCTCCTGCCGGATGTTATTTGCCTGGTCCGTTCCTAATCCCACTCTGTCACTGCAGCTGTGGCAGTGTTTATATTGGTGAGATGGGTCACACTGTGGCGGAAAGACTTTAGTAACATATCCACCACTACAAATATAACAATAATGACAAACCGGCCATAGTTCACCATGCCATTAATACCAGACTCGAAATAAAATTTGAAGACATGAGGCTGCTGTGTAGAGAACTATCAGAACTTGATTCCTGAATCTCTGTTTGACCATGATATACTCTAGCTGATATCTACCTGCATCCCCTGAATGTTTCCTGAAGTATATCCTTCATGCATTATCCTTAAATAGTGTGTTCGCCATGATGAGTTTACATTTTTCACAAAATTCTAACAACCTGCTTGCTTGCTCATTTCTTTCTCCTATACCTAAAATTCCTAAAGTATTCGCCTTTTTTCCTTCTCCTACTAATGCATTCCAGTCACCCATGATTATCAGATCCCTCCTCATTCATATATTGGAATAATATACCGTCTCTACTTCCTCATCATCTTCTTGTGACATTGGCATAAACACTTGTACTAAGATGGTTAGAGCAGGTTTAGTTTTGACCCTCATCAAAATAATCCTGTAACTAAATGATATACTAAATATTAATGTAAAATACAGGTTGAAGCCATAAGAGGCTTCCGGAGGTAATGGGCAGTATTTGAGTTCACATGAGTCGCCTTCAGGTTATGTAATTGTTTGAGAGTGCCAGCAAAGACTCTTAGTAGGCAAGAGGAAAGGCTGAACAAAAGTTTCTTCATCGAAGATAAGAGAAGCGTATAAATAGAACCCTTGTTCTCTACACTACCTTTAAAGGCAAACCAATACCGCTCAGAGTCAAATAAAATTTGCCAACCAAATGAAGCTAAGGTAAGTATAGAGGCATAATAGAGAAGCATAAGGGGGCATCTATTAATTACATGAGCTGAAATGGGGAGGGGATGGGGAATCTCACCAAGGGGGGTGGGGGTTTGACAGAAATCACACGTCATTTTTTAAATTTTTTTGAAGAACAGTAGAGTTAAAAAAGTCTAGAAACGATGCTGATACAGACTTTAGGAGGGGGGAGGGGGGTATAACTGCCCTTGGAAGAAAGAGAGATAAACAAAAAGGTCTAAAAAAAACTACGAGGTCAGTCTGCGGAGGAGGGTATCTCTCTTCAAAATCGACCTCTGTGGAGGAGGGGATCGCCCCTCAAAATCTTGTCAACATAAGAGGGGAGGGAGGGTGGTCCAACCAGATCTCAAAATATGTTGGGGAAAGGGGGAAGGTCCGGAATTCCAGAAAAATACCTCACATAATTAATGGACACCCCCAAAGGTTACCCTGTGCAGACTAATATAAAAGATCAGAGCCACACTTCATAGCTTCCATATAGTTGCTGCATTGAGCTGTATGCTGCAAAATTTTAGAATTGTAGTCACAAGGGTCTGACTTGAGAAAATAGCTAATTTCTCATCCCACACCTAATGAATCTAACAGCCTTGCATATTCTACATCAAGCTGTAAATTAAACAATCTGTTTGTTTGAAGTAAAATAGCACTGCATTTAGTTTTGTCATTTCTAGCACGAGTTCTGACTGACTATTTATGACAAATCCTCAGGCGAGGGCTACCAAGCTGAGATAGGACAACACTGTTGTCGACAAGCCCCATAACTTTTGACTGTAGACCACCAACACAATAATTTATTGGAATAATGAATGGCAATCATATTAAAACACTACCCTGTCACACTCATGTTTTCTCTTCCATCTTTTTGATACTGCATTTTCTACTGTAACTCATTGCTACCTATCTTTTAAAAATTATCTACCAAACACGTCATTTTCCATCCATCCTAATGGCTGTTACGTTATTTCACCCTGTTCACACAGTTATATGCAATGGAGATCCGGTATTACACTACAAACTTAGCCTTGCTTGTACAGTCCATTCAAAGTTCCAGTAACTTCAACTGCCACAACTGAATGGTGAGGTTGGTAGGTCTTGGATGTATCGAGAGAGACTCCAAGGCATTATAGTGTGCTGCTATATTGTACAAATTTTGACTTGTAATTTGAGTCTTTATCGTACGGGTGAAAAGATACAACTGTTTTTAGAGAATTCACGAATATTTTTCAAAATATACATCCTTGGTTTGAGGTCAATGGAGAGTATGATTGAAACATCTGTAAAATTTAAGTTATGGATTACCAAAAAGATGTCATCAGTAAGCATGAAGTTTCTTGATAATATCGCAAGTATGTTATATACGTGTAAGTTAGAAAAGAAGAAGTGTCAAAAATGCAGTGGACCATCATTCATTACACACACTTTGCTTTTAATACTGTCAGAGTAGAATTGCAAAAAACTGTTGCTCAGTATGTTGCTAACTAACTATATGAGTTTGAGCAAGGTCAATGCTGATAAATTTTAAGAGCAACTGTTCTCTCCAACCATTATTGTAGACAGGATGACAGCTGCATTTTTAACCAGTTGCCATTGCTGTCATCAATAAGTGTTGCAAGTGCTAGAACTTTATCATTACTACTTCCGCCGGAACTTGATTCTGCTATTGATCGTTTGAGATATTCTGTTGTAGATGAGGCATTCAAAAAGTTTAGCAGTGAGGTGGGAGCTCTCAGCTTTTGAGGAACCTTTATTCATCTTGGGACAGTTAGTATTTTTATTTCTTCAATAATTTTTATTTCTTCACAAATAACTTGTAAGACATTTTATCATGGCTGATCCACAGTGAGCCCTGAATTTGAAGTAGATTTCATTAGATTCAGCTGCTTTCATTATTCTGATGGTTCTTCTGTAAGTGAAGAGAACAATTTGAAAAATAGTGATTGTGCTTTTTTTCTGACAAAATACTGGAGAATATTACAATCTCACCAAAACAATTCTTGTAAAAATATGACAAGTCTCGCACTTGTGTATTGACAAAAAATTATAAGATCTTGTTCTGAGCCAGGTCTATACTTTGCAGTGTGTAGTTCACTTCACTTTCTGAAACAGAATGGTTTCTCTCTGTGTTGTAGATAGTTTATTTAGAACAAAATAAAAATATTTTGACTTGGCCATTATGCATTTTTAAAAAATTCTAAATAAATGATCTATGTCACCTAAAGAAACCACCCTCTTTCAGAAAGTGAAGTAAAAACACACTGCAAAGTATAGACTTGGCTCAAAAGAAGATCTCATAACTTTTTGTCACTGCACAAGTGCGAGACTTGACATATTTTTAGAAGAATTGTTTTGATGGGATCTCATTGTTTATGTTAGTTGATCGCTCATTCTGAATCGTCACTCGAATTTGATGACTCCATTTGACAATCGGTGAATAATAACATTTCAGATTTAAAAACATCAATATACATTACCAACAGATCAAAACAATGGGGAGAGCACCACAGCCAAGCAATGCATATGATAATAAGTAAACGAGTATTTTCCAAACCAAGCATACGAATAAAGTACAATTTCGGATATTAGTTAAACTTATTGATCCCTATGCATTAAAGAGATCTCAGGCATATAGCATCATTTAGAGCACAGCAATTAACCTGAAAAAATTACCATAATTTTTCATATTTGATATTGTAATTAAATAGATACAGATAAAAACATCAATATTAGACTTTTCTTACGATTTAAGGATGAAACCAAATATGTGTACGAAATTAATTATTTTTACGATTACTGGAAGTACATTGGAATTTTAATATCGGGGTGTTATGGTCGATTTTTTTTTACTTTCACTAACTTCCAAAGTAAGGGAAAAAATGAAGTAAAATTTAACACATTACTTAAACTTAGTAAGCTTCATCTAAAATAAAAATCTGAGGTATATAAAATTATTAGAAAGCCATTTCACATTAGGGGTAGTAACTTTTATCTCTGTTACAAATTTCAGTTTTCTACGATTACAGGAGTTTTGGTGATCATGAGTGAGTGAGTGAGTCAGTGGCAAAATCGGTGATATTTGCGTATGAGTAATATACATACCAAGAACAGTAACAAAATATAATTTAATATGTTCGCTAAGATTGCTGATATCTGTGTATAATAGAAATGGCCTGAATCACTTCAAGAAAAGGGTAGGCAGTGCCACTGTTGACTTGATAAGAAAGACGTGTTAAAAAATTTTGTTTTCAGAATACACACATTACCACTGCTATAATCATCTAATTTCAGTATTAATTTAAATGGCTATACTGAAAACATACACTCCAAACTAAAAGCAGAAAATTAACTACACATTTAAAACCTCAAAATCATTTACAAAAACATACCACGAGCTGTACGCTGCCCAGCTTGTGGCCAGGAAAGGCAAGCAACTGGCGTTCACTAGTGGCCATTGGGCTCATTTCAACCAGTCCATTATCATTGTCCCGTGTCTCCAACGTGAGCAGTCGACGCACGGGACTTGGGAAGGAGAACACGTGTACCTGGTTACGTGTTGCCACTGCCAACCTGTAAAATATATGTTCAATGTATTCTGTGTGTCACTACAGCTTCTTTAAGATCATACACATTTTCCTCCATTCAGCAATCAGGAATTTTCTTGCTGTCAGTGAACTGAAGCAATGGGTATACCCAGGATGAGGAAGGCTGGGGGGATTGCTCCATCCTGGCTCCACCCTCATATAGTAGTCGGGCAAAAAATATACGAAAATAAAGATTCCCACTTTTGGTCTTTATTGATTCACAGCACACTAAGTCAAGGTGGATGCCTACTCTGACAAGTTGGTAGTCGTACATACTCACGCAATTTCATCGGAGGTAATAAAATAGGTTAATACGGTCACAGAGGAAGCAAGTCACCTGCGAGCAGAATCTGGAAGCAAGTCTGTTTGGTTTTTCTGCATAGTTGTACAAGTGAAATAGATACAGATAATTTCTACATTTTGTCATAGAAAACCTTGTGGGATCAGAAGTCAAAAGACTAATTTAGCCATGATGTGAAATTTTAAGTTAATTTTTTTTAACATTTATCTTCTTTTCATGAGATTCTATGAGTGGCTGCATCGTACGCAAGTTTTGCGCAAGCCCAGCCACTTACATCTGTTGACTTGAAGAAGGGTTTTGCCCAAAATATTGTATTTTCTTTGTTTTTGTGTTGCTGCTGTCCTCCTCCCTTCAACTTTGGTGAGTGTTGGGTGTATTTCATCTGTCTTTCCATATAAAAAAAAGATATTCAATTACCTTTGGGAGGGAAAAAATCGACAACTAGCTGTATTCAAGAGGTTTAGAAAGATTGGGAAAGAAATAAGATAAGAGAAGAGTGTAAGCTATCTGTTAAATTTTGTAACTGCATGACAAAATTTGATTCTCAGAACCATGAGTTAGATTGGATAGAATATTTGTACATTTCTATAGTTAGTTTTTATGTTTATTCAAGTTAGAAAGCAGATTTACAGTTTTTAAGATAATGTTTTTAATATGTTTAATTTCAACATTTTTCGGCATTCACCTGGAGTGGGATTGCGAAAGGTCATATCTAAATCATTTATTTTCGGCTTAACGACTAAAGTTAGGATATTTATCATAATAATTAAAGTTAACATTTACTTAAAGATCTAGCTATTTGTAAAGTTTCAAGCAGATAGGATTATTTTTATTTTCAAGGTCACAAGTTGTATAATGAAACATTCAGATGTGAGATGAGAAACTGATCAGTTATTGCAAAGATTCTCATGGGAAATGCAGCCGCTAGGTTTTACCATGCTCCGTGAGTACGTGAGTACCAGAACTTTCCTGGTTAGTAGCCACAGCGAGCGAGTCAGTCTTCAAGTAGCAGGTGCACGAGACAGGACGCAAAATAGCGTAGTAGCAGATAGTTAGTCTTTGAAAACCTGTAGGCTCATGAGGATGCAGCGTAGATCCTTCATTTTATTATAATGTCACGTTAAAATAGTATTTCGCCGAGTGGGGCCTCAGGATTGTTCGAAGTTAACTAAACTATTGAACAATGGGAGCGTGTGACGAACTTTTTTTGGCTTTCTTCAACTAGTGATTAGATTCCTTGAACTATTGGCGTGTGGTCTGGCTCGAACGGTTAATCGAACTTGCAAAACATTTCTTTGGAAAAATTGTCTGATTGCCTGTACAGTTTTTGGCTTGGTGAAATTTTGAAGAATATAGTTGATCTAATGGCAATGAACTAGTTATCATCATTGAACTTTCCATAGTTTTTGGGTTAAAATCTATGAGGCGACCGGATTATTCTATTTAAGCCAAGACTGTAGCATCCAAGGCGACGCATGGTCAGAGTTAAGATCCAGTGTTTATGCTCCATCCCAAGCATAAGCTCGCCTCTTACAAGAGGAATATGGGAAGAGAGATCTTTAGAAAGAAGGTAATAAGTATGGAAAGATTCCAAGTCACAAGAGGAGAGAAATGGGCTCTGAAGTGGTCTGAGGAGAGAAAGAAGAAACACAGAAATGATGAGGAATATTGGATTGAAACGAAGAAAAAACAACAGCAAACTATGAAAAATTGAAATTGGAATGTGATCTCAGCAGGCCTTATCACAAAGAAGAAGGAGGAGGATAGCATACCTGTTTTACCACGTTGTATAGTGTTAGGAATGGATTCATTACGAATAGATAGTGCAGGTATTATAGAGCAATTAGAGCTCCTGATGAGGGGAAAAAGTGCCGGGTCCTGATTGAATCCCACTAAGAGAATTTTCAGAGTAAGCATGGAAGAAAAAATTATGTGCAACACAACCTCTATTTACTCACGACATAATGAAAGTTATTGATGCAGATTAACAAATTGATGTAATTTTCAAAAAGCCATCGATTCTGTGCCACACAACCACCTTTCAGCAAAGCTTTGGGCTTATGGTATCTCGGATCAGCTTTGTGAATGGATAAAGAATTTCTAACTGGTCGGTCACAGAATGTTGCTATTAAACGAGCCTCTTCTAAACTAGAAGTTACAATGGGCATACCTCAAGGAAGTGAAATAAGAACATTCCTTTTCTTAATTTTTATAGATGCCTGGAGACAAAGTGAACAGCAGAATGAGATTGTTCGCTGATGATGCGGTCATCTATAAGGAAGTAAGGAATTTGGCCGATTGCTTAGAAATTCAGTGC
Source organism: Vandiemenella viatica (assembly GCA_031002005.1). Taxonomy (NCBI): domain Eukaryota; kingdom Metazoa; phylum Arthropoda; class Insecta; order Orthoptera; family Morabidae; genus Vandiemenella; species Vandiemenella viatica. Next base: position 15,578,873 of record JARYHS010012519.1, read on the forward strand.
AATCTGGATGTTATTTTGGCATGGTGTGATGAATGGCTAGAAAAACTAAATTGTAAAAACTGAACAAACTAACAAAAATAATCCTTTTATTCAGAAATACACAGTAAGCAGTTCAGATATTGATATGATCGATTTCATGAAGTATTTTAGTGTAAGAGTACAAAGGAATTTGGGACTTACACATTAATTCAGTCTTAGGTAGAGCTAATTCTAGGCTGTGATTCATAGGTTGAATGTTGAAAAATTGTAATGCATAAACAAGGAGAGAGTGAAGAAAACTCTCATGCATTCACATATGGACTAGTGTTGTGCAGCTTGGGATCCGTTTTGCAAGGATTGATTGAAAGTATAGAGAAAGTTCAGAGTAGAGCCACTCGATTTGTGACCGCATTACAGAATTAATTAGTAGATTGGGCTGGGATATTCTGGCAGATAGATGGTGCAGGTTCCATTTGAACTTATTGGTAAACGTGTACACCCACTTGCACTTCCAAATATGACGAATACTTCATCCACCAACCTATTTGAGTCGCAATGACAGGAAAGATTTAAGATTAGTGAAGCACTGATGCTAATATGAATTCTTTTTGTCCTCGTGCCATTCAGGATTGGAATGCATAGAGTAGAGATTAGTTTTGGTGCTGAGCATCCTCTGTCACCCACAATTTTGTTAATTGAAGCAAAATACTCCGCACTTCTGCAGCCTGCAGTAAACGCTCTACAATCGAAAATTATGGACTTGCTTCATTGTGGAAACCATATAAAAAGAATAACATACATCTTGAGAAAGCACCATACAAGTGCCCACTTGAAAGCCAAAATCCGAGGCCAAAACATTCGCCGACAGTCTTGGAACAGATTTGAGAATGCCGATAGTCACAAACTGGCACATCAAGCAAATCCTACAGCCCAGACTCCTAGCGAGTGTTGGCATCACTCATAATTCCAAACATTGATTCACTAATATGCTATATTTCTAAGAAGAATCTACCCACTTAATCACTTCTTACATTACACCCTAACATAAAGCTTAACTTGACTACCAGTATTTTTTGAAAAAGAAGTTTTTGTGGTTACTACAATCTAAATGGTTTCCTTGGTGAAGCTGAACTTTTTTATAATCTATGAAAAAAAAAAAAAATTGCCAAAAGCCAAACTAAACAGAACTAACTGCACTAATGAAAGAAACAAATTTTCTTCGCCGCCATAAAACAGGTGCTACTAATTTCACTTTCACAGCCCTGCACAATGTGCAGTATCAAAAGATTTTTTTTCTTATTGCTTTATGCCTTGTCGACGTCGAGGTCATTAGAGGCAGGATGGGATTGCGGACAAGGAACGGGAAGGAATTCGGCCATGGCCTTTTTGAAGGAAACATCCTGGCATTTGCCTGGAGTGGTTTGGGGAAACCATGGAAAACCCAAATCTGGATGCCTGGACGGGGATTCGAACTGGCGTCCTCCCGAATCTGAGGCCAGAGCGTTAACCGCTCACCCACCACGCTCGGTCCTATCGAAAGAACGTTCAGCAGCAAGACTGCAGTCAACAACATCAGAAAACTGGCTTGTCAGGCTTTTTATGATGAATGTGCAACACAAGAGGATTCTAAAAGTAAAAAAAAAAATCTGTCAAAATTTGGCCAGAACCCTCTGAGACTAGTCCCTAAATAAGTAGACTGAATGTTTAATGAGAAACGTGTAAAATGGGAAGGGCATATTAATTTGTAACATGTCCCCATAATTATTTATTGCCTCCACAAAAATCTTTATTCTATTGCAAAACCGAAAAAAAAAAACGGTAATAATTCTAAAAACTATATAAAACCCATTCCTGCTTCCATTCATTTAAATTAATGGTTCCAAGCAGGGTTAATACTGCCCCCAAGCAGGCTTTGTAGAGATTGAGAGGGGTGTTTATTGTACCAGGCATGGGGGACCAAATGCCACCTTCCAGAGTAACACACACAAGAAACTGCTGAAAAGTTTGATTCATAAAATGTGTTACAAAAAAGAAAAGTAATAATAATAAAAAATAAACTAAAAAGTAGTTCTAAATGTATTTTAAGCAAGCTTAGTCGGTATTAAAAGTCGATATTGGTGGTTTGTAGCTTTGTTCCTAACATATTTTTGACTAGAACATGAATGAGGCACACACGACATGGATCACCATAGTGTATGATGTGGAGCAGCAAGGTTTTCAGGACTTACAGGGACTTCTAGCAACTTCTACAGAGTATTATAGAAACCTAGGTCAATTGCGACAGGGTCTGTAAACAGTTGACCAGAAAGAATGTGTAAACTTGCAAGGTGATGACCCACTTAGTAGGCCAAGATGGTCACCGATTTCACGCATACAATGACGTAATCCATCCAGGGTGACCACACAGGATGCTTGGTGACTGGATAGTTGTCATCCCTTCATGGTGCACTGAGTGCATCAATTCCAAACCTGCCAAACATGCGCTAATCCAAGACCCTACACGACAGCCTCCTGGATTCAACCTTCCTAGGAAACCCTGGACAGCACTGAACAGAGTGAGAACAGGCCACGGTAGATGCAACTACTGGATGTACAAGTGGGGAATGATAGAGAATCCTTCTTGTGACTGCGTTAACTACCAGAAAACCATTCACCACATTGCGATGGAATGCCCTCTTAGGAGATTCAGTGGTACAATGCATCATATTCATGAAGCAACCACAGAAGCAATTGGATGGCTGCGATCGTTGGACATCAGTGTGTAGTAACATCCATGTTTAGTTTTATTTATTGTAATTTAATGTAGTTACTGTTTTTGTATTTCTTCTGCCATATGAAATAAATAAATAAGTACATCCCTTCATGGGGAAATGTAGTGGAGAGAGTCAAACAAAACCTGGTAGTGATCAATGGGACAAGGTTGAACTTGGTGGCAGCAGCAGCAGCAGCAACAGCAGTAATCGAGACTATGGGCAATGGAAAACAGTAGCGGCAAATGGGAGAAAGGACATCGCAGTTGGAGGCACACGAAACAAGTGTGTGGAGGATGTAGAATTAACCAGTCACTAGGAGGAAGTTGGTTATGATGTGTAGAACACTGTGTAACGGAATGCCTTCAGTGTGTCACCAAGTAGTCAGAGATCTATGTCACAGAGGTCGGGCAGCCGTGCTGGGTCAGCCTACGTCTCAGCGAGGCATCAGCCGGCCTTGCTGCCAGCATTATGGTGGCTAGACAGTCGAGTTGAGATGCAGCTTTTGCAGTGGGCACGGCAGTAGCAGACACACCAGCGAAGTGACAAGATGACAGTCATCGAGATCGCACAACAAGACGTACATTTTGTGACATCACACATACACTAAAAGCACTGTATACACAGTACCCATAGAATCCACACATGTAGATATAGGAGAGAAAAATATTGTATGGGAGAAAATTATATAAAATAATTTTGAATTGTAAATAATGGAGACAGGCATAGCGTTAGGTTAAAAGACAGAGTGGAACAGTCCTAACCTCATTTGAGGAGGTGTAGAGAACCAAGGTTTTTGGGATTTACAGTGTAGCAAGTTTTACAGAGAATTATAGAAAACTAGGTCAGTTGCGACAGGGACTGTAAACAGTTGAGCCAGAAATAATGTATCAACTCACGAGGCGATGATCCGCTTAGTAGGCCAAGATGGTCAGCGATTTTACGAAGACAATACGTCATACAGCCAGGGTGACCATATCAGGATGCTTGGAGATTGGATAGTGGTTATCCCTTTCTGCAAAAATGTACTGGGAAGAGTCAAACAAAACCTGGTAGCAATCATCGGAACGCAGCAGATGCTACAGCAGCAGCAACGATCGAGACTGGTCGGCGGCGGCAGAATACGGTGGCCTTGGGCAGCGGCACTGACAGCAGCCTTCACGGACAAGACATGGCGTTGTTACAATAAATACAGGTGGGAATGATCTTGCTTAGTTGCCGATTGCTAATTTGGGGGGTGGTATAGGCTAAGGGATGCTAAGGGAGATATGCCAATTTCTGGCATCAGTCACAAAAGCTAAACTGGCCTGGCTGGAATAGGGGAATGGAAAGCCTAATGGGTTGTTAAATGGTTATCATGTACATAAAGGAATAAATGTAAATACTTGTACATAACCATCTGGAATATCATTTACGCATTCTACTGCTCACATAGGTTTCTTATCCACATACAAGTGGTGACAGAGCGAAAAAGTAGCCAGTCCACTACAGTGTATCTACGTTCCAGCTCGATCACAAATGCTTCTATTTACACGTTTATGTAGCATTTTCTTTCGAATCTCGTTCAGATCAAAAGTGAACCTAAAATTTCAGTAACCCTCAAAACATGACATTAACCGTTAGCCTGATCTGACAGCGAGCTTTTTCAAATAGAGCCATGAAACCTTCACAATTGGATAACGTCTGGCTGAAATACCGTCCTGATAGAAAAGATAAACTTACTTACAAATGCTCAAAGAACAACATTTGAGATGACCAACTTGTATGTTTTCAGCAGCATTGATACAAGAGGAAGACATGCTATGTACTTTTTAAAACATTTCATTGCTTGTTGCTAAATTGGAAAAACCACATACTACTGGATTAGAATTGATACTACCAGCCATTACTGAAATTGTGCATAGTGTAAAACATGCGCCCCTGTCTAATTACTATTGAGAAAATCCCTTCAACAGTAACAATAGTACAAAGGTGAATCAATGAAATGTCCAAGGATGTCAAGAGTTCTCCAACTTGTGTTTTGAAGGCTTCCAAAATTTTATTTATAGCTTGACGAACCTACTTATCAAACAGTGAGTTTTCACGTCTTACATACATATGTTTCATAAAATATGAAAAATTTGTCAGGCACTATTATCCACACAAAAAACTAAAAACAGATACCAAAGGAGTATCTATATTTGACATATTTGAAAACTATTTTAACATAAAGGTATTCCTCTCAAGAATATCTTGCTCATTGCTTCCAATGATGCCACAACAAAGGATGGACACTACCACAAATTGATTTCATATTTTAATTTGAAAAAGGTAGTGCCAAATCAAAATGTCATGGTTCGTGTAGTTCGCAGATAACATTTGGTTGCAAAAAAATCTTAATGACCGATTGCTCACTACTGTATACAATTACAGCAGTTAACCAGATTGTTTGGAAAATGATGAAAATTTCAGTTGTTTACTATAGCACACAGAAGTTCACTGGCTATAAAAAAAAAAAAGAATTTTTTTTTTGGAAGACAATCATTAGAAGAGAATGTATTGAAATCTATTCTTTTAATAACACTGTAACCAGGTAAAAGTCTGTACATTTGAGCTACATTTAAAAAAGAAATTAGTTGGGGGATTATTTATAAGCTTGTCACATTACAGTAGGCTTGTCCCTTCAGTACTTAACTTATTTTAATTATATTTATTCTATGAGTATCGGTGACTTACGAGTCGAACAGTTGAGGAGCGGTCAGAGAGAGAGTGTGTGGTGTGGAGCAACAAACGCGTGCATATGGTTCCTCTTGGTTTTTTTTTGTGAAAGTGATTGAAGGAATTGTTGACACTCTAAGGAACCTGCATCTTCGGATGGTTTGTCACTATTAGTAATTTGCTGTGTGTGTGTTATTATTATTTTTTTCCATTGGTGGCCGGGTGCATTTGTGCAGCACAGAACTCAGAATAAATCTTTGGTCTACATACTCGAAGTGATTCCTTGAAGAAACTTAGTTATATTTGTTCTGGATTTGTACCCTAGCCAGCCGATGGTGGCGACCGATAATTAATTATAACGAAGTCTGATGGGCCTTATCTTAGGTGTTCAAAAAACTAATTATAAAGGGGACTAATTAGCAAGTCGGAAGGAACTGCTGTGATCATCCCGACACACTATTTCAAGCTTGTTCTCCGACAAGCTACAAGGATGAAATCAACCTTTTTTTAATTTTATTTTTTAAAGTGTCTGCGTGCATTTTGTGATAAGGATTCACACAAAAACTACTAGTCATAGGGCTTGTTCCATTTTGATATAATGTTGAAAAAATGAGAAATTAAAAAAAGTTTTTCTTTTAGCACGATTCATTCAAGAAATGCCAAACCAGCTGACATGCATCGCCAGATTTGTGAGCTGTATTGTGAAGGTGCCATGAGTGATGGAATGGTCAGGAGATGGGGAAGCAATTTCTATGAGGGCCACAACTCTGTGCATGATGAACAGCATAGCTGTAGGCTGTCGTTGGTCAATGGTGATTTGGTGAGGGCAGCTGAAGCGAAAATTCACGAGGACAGGAGGTTCACCATTTCTGCATTTTCATTGCACTTTTTACAAATTTCACACAGTTTTTATTTAGAACATTGTGACAAATCGATTACAGATTCAAAAAATGTGCTCAGAATGGGTGCCCAAGATGATCACCAAAGGACACAAAACCAAACAGGATTTCAGCACATTTATCTTTCTCACTAATTACAGGGAGAAAGGCGATAAGTTCCTGGACCATATCATGACAGATGACAAGACTTTGGTGTACACCTGAATTAAAGCAGCAGTACATGGAATGGAGGCCATTTCATTGTCAACTAAACAGAAATTCAAACAAGCTCTTCAACACACAAGATCACGTGCACTGTTTTTTGGAACAGAAAAATGAGTTCTGCTTATTGAATTCTTGCAACAAGGTCAAGCCATTAATGCAGACACCTATTGTGAGACCTTTAGGAAACTGCATTGCACAAGACCTCAGCTCCAACTGTGGCAGGGAACAAATTTCCCATCCTTCCTATAGTACAGATTTGATTCTCTGTGATTTTTATCTGTTCCTGCACCTCAAGAGCTTCCTGGGTGGCCAATGTTTCAATGACGATGATGAAGTGAAGTCAGCAGTGCAAGAGTGGTTTGCATTGCAAGCAGCAGGATTCTACAGCGAGGGGGTAGAAAAGCTTGTGCCTCATCTTGATAAATGCCTTAATAATGGTTGCAATTATCCTGAGAAGTAATTAAAGAGTGGGGAATGCAACGTACAAAAAAAAAGTTTCTAAATATCTTTTTTTTTATATATATTTAGCCTTTTGGAACTAACTTTAAAAATACATCTTGTATCATGGTAATAGCAGTATCAGTGTTTATTCTCTTTGTAATTAATATTGTTATTTTGCACACCTGTCCCTCCTTAGACGAACAGCAAGGACCCTGGCAGGAAAGGTCAGTTCAATTATAAATTTCTTCAAAGCATCATCATAAACAAGAACCGTATTTTCTGTAAACTTAGGCCTTGGACCACCAGCTACTACAGCCAATAAGTTGGTGCGGTGCAGCATCTCACATGACCACACACTGCCCACCAAGTCTGCATCTGCAACAAATATATGAGGCAATCAGCACATAACAACCATCACTCTTATGAAGATTCAAAGAGAAAATGTAATTTTTGTAATCAGCAAAAGATACAGAATGGTTAAAATGATTATTTAAGTTATTTTCTAATGAAACATTTTAAACATGACTACTTCACTCAAACTCTTAAATATCGGATTACAAGTCCCACTGGCCATTTTCTTCTGTCGGCAGCCAAGCTGATTCAAATTATGATATCCTATCACAGCAGGAATGTCTGTGAGGGAAGAAAGTGACTTATGAATAAGGAAAAATAGGTTACGAAGGGTTATATGAGTCAACCTCAATTAGATGACTATGTTTCAGGTGAAATTGAGAATGCCAAGTTGACAGTGTAACACTAGATCCCTCCAAAGGGGTTAATAGTGTGAGTGACAGAACTGAATTGAACATGATTAAAATCATTTGGCTAAATGAGGAACTTGAGGCAAGACAGTATTAGGTCAGCAATATGCAGAAAGAGTGGATAGGTAATTGTAAATTTAATGTATTTTGATGATATGGAAGATAAATAAAATATTTTGGAAGTAGAAGATAATTAGGATTAATTATTTGTAAAGGCTCACTTGTTTCATGAAGCACTGTTGAGCTTGGAAGTGCACAGTGTATTGAAGTGATTGTTGTAAGTAGTCTGAAACTAGTGGCCACGAGAGACTGAGGCAAAGTTATAGCGCAGTGTGTAATAGTAACGTGAGCCATGCTTCCATTTTATTAATTATAAAGTGGACAGAAAGTAATTTGATGCCGTCCGTCTAGTATTATAGATAAGTGTTTCGTGGAGAACTGGAGGTAGTAGGATTAGTGGTCTGAACAGAGTGTGTAACTTTGTTGGAATCTGCAATTGTAACAGAAGTAGTATGATAAGTCTTATTCACGGTCAAAGTAAATAATTTAAGTAGTGGTGGTGATGGGAAACTTGTATGCATTGTGTGAATAAAACCAGAGAGAACTTTAAAGTGAAGTGTGTTATAATTTCTGGACATAGTAGAACCTTCAAACCTAACAATCTGTATTATATTATTGCATGCCGCACCCCACAAATATTTTATCACCACAAAGCGTCTAGTTAGGTGAAGGAGTTCTTAAGAGGTAGTAAGCAAAAGTAGAAAATGTGATAAGGATGGTGGAAGTAAAAAAAGGAGTGTCACAGGATAGTGTGTTCACTATTATAAGTCAGAAGCCAGGACTAACAAATTCTACATTTACTGGAGAGAGTGATGAGAGGATGTACCAGAGAAGTTAGGGAGTTGGGTTACTAAACTTTTGTCAGACCATTGGCTGAATATGGTGGGGTAGTTTTTGACCCACATTTTAGGTATCAAACAGTTGAGCTCCTTTCAGAGTTACTTCTTCAACCTACATCTACCATTTCTGGAAAACTTTCCTCTTGTGATAGATTGTTTCAATGTATTCACTTCCAGTCTGTTGTGCTTGTATTGCTTCTTTATTCTCTTGAATCTCAGTCATAACTATCAGAATATTGTCAAAGTCTATGTTTGTTCCTGGGTATGCTTTGCAGTCTAGAACTGGATTCCTGAATCTCTGTTTGACCATGATATAATCTAGAACAATATCTTTGGAATTCGTCTGCCGCGCGCTTTAGTGCGTGTCGAGTGCTAATAATTTGTGTTTTTGTAGTTAAAAAGTTAAATTTTGTCTCGTAAGGTAGTTAATTCGTTGAATAATATCATTTTCTAGTAGTGTGAGTGTTAGTGGTACGTTTTATTCAGTATAAATCCGTAAATTGTAAATTCAGTGTTTCGTGCTTTGTTTACATCCGGTACTAACGTTTAGTATTAATATTATTGTTATAGCGTAGCAGCAGTTCATTGTAAGTAGGATTTAATAGCATTAGTTTTGTTTCAAAGTAGATTGGCAAGTTCTCAAGTGATAGTGAACCGTTTTATTTAATACATAATCAGTACAGTGTAAACGCAGTTTTTTTACTTGTTTACATTTGAGGTTAGTTGTGATTCAGAGTCCTAGGGTATCAAATTTCATAGTAATTGTTTAAAAAGTTCTTTTGTTTGCATTTGTGCAGGTTTATTGTAAATCTTGTAGTTGACAGGTGTTGTAATTCACCTTTAGGAAAAGTTTCAAGTGATATACATAGGTTTTTCAACATTTTTTGTAGAAGGCTACTTTTGCATTTCTTTGGCATTTGGCACACAAGTAGTTTATTAAAAAGTAAAAGTTTTTAAAGTTCCTTTGCTTGTAAATTCTTAAGTTGTTTTGAAAGTATCAAAATGGATACAAAGTGTGGAAACTGCCGAAGGATAGTAAAAGAAGGAGTGACATGCCGGGGGACTGCGGGCGCTGGTTTCACTGGGGGTGCAGCGATGTATCTAACAGTGACTCTTGTGTCAGTATTTCCTGGAACTGTCACTCCTGCAGAATTAGTGATCAGGAGCAGCGGATTCTGAAACTCCAGTCAGATTTGGCATCTGCAGAGAGGGATTTAAAGGCCCTGAAGGCAGAAAACTCTGTTCTTAGGCATAGGCGGAACAGTGAATGGAAGGAAGTCAGCTCTGGCAGGAGAGGTAGGAGACGCTGTCTGTCTGATGGTTTCCAGCTGGAGACATCCAATGTGTTTCGGCCATTGGAGGATCTAGATGGTGACTCTGAGGACCGTCAGGTTGGACTGAACGATCTGGGTTCTTGCAAAGTAAAAGGGAAAAGTTTTCAGGGTGTATCTAAAAGTAAACGCAGGAAGGTACTGTTACTTGGGAGCAGTCACGGGAGGGGAATCAGTGAGATGGTTCAGTCTGACTTGGGGCCAGATTATGAAGTCTGCAGTATATTCAAACCAAATGCAGATCTTGGAAGTGTGGTAGCAAATGTGAAAGACCTAGTTAAAGATTTTTCAGATGAGGATTGTGTTGTAATTGTTGGGGGACCAGGAAATAGCCTTGATAAAGACCTCAATTATTCAATTGAGGGAGACATTGCCCACATTTCCAGGAACACACGTCGGACAAGTGTGAGATTTGTTGGTTTGCTTGAGCGTTACGATAAACCCTGGATGTGGCATAACATCAGGCGTACAAATGCATCCTTGGAAAGGGTTCTCTGGCAGCCGGCTAATTCACACATTGGTTTGATTGATGTGGCCTGCATTGGTAGGGACAGTTATACTCGCCATGGACTCCATCTGAATGTCAGAGGTAAGAGGAAGCTTTCGCTTCTTATTGCTGATGAGGTCAGAGGATGCCAGGTGAGTGAAAGAGGTATTCCTGTGATAAATGGTGTTAAGTCGCGGCCTTTTTTAGGGTAAATAAAATAGATTTATTAAGATGTCTAAAGGAAATTAATGTCTCTGATGATCATAATTTGTTGAAATTAAAAATTCCAACTGATATACCAGTATCTAATAATAAAATAAACAATTCAAAGTCATTGCGTCAAAGTGTTCAGACCAGTATTTTCCACCAAAATATAAGAGGAATATTTAGTAAAACTGATGACATTACCTTAAGCCTAGAAGTGATTCAAAATTTCCAGAAATTTTAATGTAGATGTTTTGTGTATATCTGAGCATCATTTGTCTGATGCAGGAATATCTCAGCTGTCCATCCCAAATTATAAATTAAGCTCTCATTTCTGCAGATGTAAAATGGAGAAAGGGGGAGTTGCCATTTTTGTTAAAAATAATATTGAATGCAGTAGTGTAGTTGTAAGTAAGTATTGTATAGAACAACACTTTGAATGTTGTGTTACTAAACTAGAATATGATAAGGAAGAGCTGATAGTGATAGCAATTTACAGGGCCCCCTCAGGTAATTTCAGACTGTTTTTATCTCATTTAGAGTCTTTGCTACTAAGTTTTACAAATAGCAAACAAATAGTATTATGTGGAGATTTCAATGTTGACTTTCTGAATCACAGCAATGATAGATTAGATATGGAAGCCTTGATGTTGTCTTTTAACTTAACAGCACTTGTAAATTTTCCTACAAGAATACAAAATAATAGCAGGACTGCAATTGATAATTTTTTTTATGGATATTTCTCAGTGCAGTAATTACAGCATACTTCCAGTAATAAATGGTATCTCAGATCATGATGCCCAGCTATTATGTATCGAGTCCAGGAACACTGTTAAACAGATAAAGAAAAGCTGTGTTTATAGAAGAAATATTAGTGAAAATAATATAAAACACTTCATAGATACCTTAAACAATGAAAACTGGTTAGAAGTATATAATGCACAGGGTGTTAATGCGAAATTTGATTCCTTTCTGAATATATTTCTAACACTTTTTGAAGGTAGTTTCAAAAAAAGGAAAATTCTCAACACTCCAAACAATGAACTGGGCATGGGATGGATAACAGAGGGTATTAGAATCTCTAGTAAAACAAAGAGGGACCTTTATTTAAAAATGAGAGAATCAGATAACTATGCGCTGAAAGTTCACTATAAACTTTATTCTAAAATACTAAGAAATGTAATAAGGAAGGCCAAGAACAGGTACATATCGGCGAATATTGAAAATTCAGACAATAAAATGAGAACAATATGGAATATAATAAAGACTGAAACAGGAAAAACTGTAAATCACTCTAAAGACATAAAAATAGAACAAAATGGATATGTGTATAGCGAAGTAGGGGAAGTTTGTGAAATATTTAACAAACACTTTACGTCAGTAGTAGATAAATTAGGCATAGAAAAGCAATCCCCACATAGTGCTCTAAGGCTTCTTAGACTGCTTTCCAAAATAGCTTTGTGGAGATGAAATTGCCACCAGTAACAGTCTCAGAAATAAATAAACTCATTAAACAATTAAAACCTAAAAATTCTTCCAGCTATGACAATATTTCAAGTAAATTACTGAAAAGATGTTCAGACTGTATCAGTCATATACTTGCTCACATTTGTAATGAATCCTTAATACAAGGTGTTTTTCCCGATAGACTAAAATATGCTGTTGTAAAACCATTATTTAAAAAAGGAGAAGTAACATGTGTAGACAACTATCGTCCCATTTCATTACTTTCAACATTCTCAAAGGTTTTTGAAAAAGTCATGTATAGTAGAGTAATAAAACATGTTACACACTATAATATTCTCACTGATTCACAATTTGGGTTCAAAAAAGGATCATCCATAGAAATGGCTATATATTCATTTTTAAATAACACATTTGAGGAATTGAATAATAAAATGAATACTGTAGGAATATTTTGTGATCTTGCAAAAGCATTTGACTGTGTAAATCATGAATTACTTTTGAAAAAAATGGAATACTATGGTATTTTTGGGACCGCAGGTAAATGGTTTAAATCATACATTGAAAGCCGAATGCAAAAAGTTTCAATTTTTGATTCTAAAATAAGTAAAGATGCTTCATCAGACTGGGAGAAAATAAAACATGGAATTCCACAAGGCTCTGTCTTAGGTCCCCTCCTCTTTCTGTTATACATCAATGACCTTCCTGGAAATTTATCCGACAAAGTTAAGAGCGTTTTATTTGCAGATGACACTAACCTGACTGTGCGTAAAACACCAAACAGTACTATTGAATTTAATGTAAATGAAGTACTTAGAGTAGTAGCAAATTGGTTTAAGGCAAATTCATTAAATTAAATTTTGAAAAAAACACATTATATTAGGTTTAAAACAAAAAACTATGCACAGCCAGATATATGTATAAACTATAAAAACAACACAATCTTAGAAACAGAGAGTATAAAATTTCTTGGTATTAAAATAGATCAGAAACTCTGTTGGCATGATCATATCACTACACTACTGACAAAGTTAAGTAGTGCCACCTTCGCAATACGAACACTTTCTCTAACAGCAGATCTAGAATTAATGAAACAGGTGTACTCCTCATATTTTCATTCAGTAATGTCATATGGCATAATTTTTTGGGGAAACTCTTCACAAAGTAAAAAAGTTTTCATAGCACAGAAAAGAGCTATTAGGTTTCTGTGTAGGGTAAAACCAAGAACTTCTTGCAGACAACTCTTTAAGAAACACAATATTCTTACAATGTATTCTCAGTATATATATTCTCTCATTAGCTTTGTCATAGAAAATTTTAACCTGTTTACACCTAATTCACAGGTACACAGTTTCAATACAAGAAACAGAAATAACTTGCATAAAACACAAACATCTCTGTCATTAGTACAGAGAGGAGTTAATTATTCTGGGATACATCTGTTTAATAAACTACCTAATCATATAAAACAGCTTTCAGATAATAAAGATGTATTTAAACAAAAACTTAGAGATTATCTTATTGGCAACTCCTTCTACTCCATTCAAGAATTTGAAGAAAATAATTAATTGTACTCATTATGACATTTGCAAAACTCAGTTGCAAAAATGTATGTTTATTATTATTTCTTGTATTTGTAAAATATGTATGTATATATATATTTACTATGATATGACTCATATTATGTGTATATGTATCAACAATGACATGTTTCACATCCCAGAGGTACTTCCTCAGCAGGGATCCATGGAACAAGATTGATAAATAAAATAAATAAATAACTGATATATGCCTGTATACCCTGGATGTTTTCAAATGTGTTTCTTCCTAGCATAATTCTTAAATAATGTGTTTGCCACAACTAGTTTATATCTTTCACAAAATTCTAACAACCTGCTTCCTCACTTATTTCTTTTTCCTAAACCAAAGCTTCCTACAGTACTCCCGCCTCCCCTTTTTTCCTTCTCCCACTTCCATATTCCAATCACCCACGATTATTAGATTTTCCTTCACATATTGGACTAATTCTTCAATTTCAGTGAATATTTTATCTATTTCTTCATCATCTTCCTGTGACGTTGGCATATACACTTGTACTAACGTGGTTGGGGCAGGCTTAGTGTCTAACCTCATCAAAATAATCCTGTCACTAAACTGTTCATAATAACCGTTTCCCTACTCTCTTATTCATTACAAATCCTACACCAGTGACTCCATTGACAGCTTGTGTGCTAATAATCTTGTGTTCTCCAGATAAGTGATCCTGTACTTCGTTCCACTTAATCTCACTAATCGCAACAACACCTAACTTAAGTCGTTCCATCTCCTTTTTTTAAGTTTTCTAATCTACCTGTCCTATTCAGACTTCTAACATTCCACACTTCGACTTGTAGAATTATATTATTATACACATACAATTACCGTATATTTTAATTACTATATTATAAATTATAATTATACTAGTTGACCCCACAGACGTTGCCCTGTCCAAATCTCAATAAATCTGTGATTGTTTTGTGATTTTGTGAAAAGCTGTTGAAAATGTGGAAACAAAGCGAAAAGGAGAAAAAACTTATTTCTGAGTGAGCATTGTATTTATTATTGATTGTGTCTATGATTTGAGGAGGAGTATATTCAGAAGTATGCCACTGGGGAAATATTAAGTGTGAGAGGAATTATATCGGCAGTAAACCACTGAAATGTTGGAAATATGTGATGTGCCTGGAAAGTGTGCTCGGAACCATGCAGTTTTGTTCCAAAATTTAAGTCACTATTAAATTGAGTCAGAATTTCATCTTAACCAAATGGTTTATTTTCTTCTATTAAATTTGAAATGTCAATTAATCTCAAGGTGATTTATTTAAATTTTGATCAACGCACTGCCAAAATAGTTCTGATTGCTTTGTAGACCATGCATCAGTTGGTCTAATGCCTCCAAAGACTTTTTACATGCCATCGTACATCCATCCTAAACAAGCAATTTGCAATGTTGCAGAACTCTGGTCATTGCAAAGTATTCTTTGAAAGTATTTTTAGTATATTCTCCGTATTTAATGTTCAGTTAAGCTATGTTTGGATTGGTATGACTGTGGTAAGCGGTGTGCACTCCTGACTCTCCGATGCTATGGTCTGAATTATGAATAAGGTTTCCACAAAATATCGTGAGTTGTATTTTGCCTTCATCTTTAGGTAAATGGTGGACTTAGTTTCTATATGATTCCATTTTCATAATTTTTGTTTTTGCATACAGTCTCTAATTTTGAAGTTAGAATTTTCTGCAGGTGACTAGTAGCATTCTTTTAATGTTCTGGGCTCACATTCAGGGGGATGTTGGTTTGAATCCCTGTCCAGTCAGCCAGATTTGGGTTTTCCATGGTTTCCCTAAAACACTCAGGCAAATGTCGGGATGGTTCCTTCCCATTACTTGCCCCAGTCCTTTCCCGCCTCTAAGACTTCAACGTCGACTAATTGCAAAGCCAGGGAAAAAATATATGGATTCTTTCTTTATTGCTTAGAAATTCAGCACGATCTGGATGTCATTTTGGAACGGTGTTATAAATGGCAACTTACAGTAAACTGCAAGAAGTGCAAAGCAGTGTGCATAACTAACAAAAAGAATCAATTTGTTTAAAAGTAAAGAATATACAGCTTGATTGTCGACATGGTTGATTCCCCGAAGTATTTGGGTGTAATTGTACAAAGCAACATGAAATGGGAAGTGCACATAACTTCCATCATCGGTAAAAGCTAATTCTAGAATTACAATTCATAGGTGGCATACTGAGGAATTGTAACACTCATAAAAGGAAATAGCGTACAAAACTCTCGTGTGCTCCATTTAAATAACTGTTGTTGACTTTGTGATCCATATCACAAAGAACTGATTGAGATGATTCAGGAAGTACAGAGATGAGCCACTCGATCCGTGATGCTTGCTACTGGCATTATGAAAGCGTCACAGAACTAATACATACGTTGGGCTGGGATTAGATAATTTTATTTTAATTTAGGCTGGAGTGCGTTTTTAGCGATTTTTCCTCAGAACTTACAGTTTTTTTTAATAGAAAACATTTAATTATTTCCATTCCAGGAGCATAAGGAACAAAACAAAATAAAAAAATAATTACGCATATCCATTGTTCAAATCATGAGTTATGATCTTGAATTCGTGCAAAAATTCAATAGAAAAAAGCACTATCAGTTTTTTCCAAATCATCTATTCTTCCAGCAAGCTTTTAAATATTTCTTTCTCTAAAAACTTTATTCGGACTATTACAAATATTTTTTTAAAAATTAGAAAAATCGTCCATGGAAAAAGTACTTTCAGTTTTATCCCAATTTTCCATTATTTTTTTTCTCTGAAAACCTTATTTCGACTATTCCGAACATTTAAAAAAATTAGTAAAATCAGCCCGCAGAAAAAAATCACTTTCAGTTATTTCCAAATTTTCCAGGTAACTTTTCCGATTTTCTTCCTCTAAAAATCTATTCGGACTATTTCAATGTTTTAAAAAATACTAGCCACACCTGTCCACAGAAAAAAGTCAGTTTTCCAATTTTTCTGTCTTTAAAAACCTTATTTCGACAATTATGAACATTAAAAAAAATTATCAAAATTGGTCCAGCTGTTTTCAAGTGATGCAGTTACCAACAAACAGCATTTCATTTTTAGTTATACAGATTATATTTTGTCAACTTCCCACCTTTGCGATCTCCAACTTTTCCAACTGGCACATCTTTGGTTTTTTCATGTGCTAGGTCTAAGTGTGAATACATCTGATTCTTTTGCCACATATTCTGTTCCAATCATGGTTACGGTTTTGTGACCATTATCATTGAGTTTCCCAGGTGTGGTATATGAGCCCTCCAGTGTTTCTGTTTTAGTGGTTACAGACAATCTTCTTCTCATTGTACCCTGTCTAAAAATGTTTCCTTCTACATAATAAATTCTCAGTTCTAGCCTCTACTCTCTCCATCAGTCAGTCTGTCTATCTTCTTCTTGATCTTCCAACTGGTCTTTTGCATGCTATCATTCTTTCCAAATAATCTTTTTGTAGCCTAGATGGCCTAAGTCTTTCTTCCATGGATTCATTTAACTCTATGTTTGATCTAATCTCATCATTATTTATATGATCAGTCTTGTTTTTTGGTGGGCAGTTCTAAGAAACTTTATTTGAAAGGCTTGGATCTTGCCGAGGTCCTTTAATGTTAGTGTGCATGTTTCTAGAGCATATGTGGGAATAGGAATAACATATTATTTGTACAAGAAGATTTTTGTTCTGTGAGAAACCTTCATGTCCCATAGTAATCACAGCATGATACTTGCTACAATTTTTGTTGGGTTCCTTCAAACTTATTGTTTCACATATTCAGTTTGTTTTGTATTCCTTCTTCGGTTTCATCCCATATTGCCATGTCATTCACAAACACCAACGTCTTTAAATCTCTACTGCTTGCTGTCTTTAGTTATCCACCACTGCTATGAATAGAAGAGGTGATAGGGGACTTCCTTGTTGCACTCCTTTGGTTGTGCTAAACCATTCAGAGTGACCATACCCAACAATTAGGCTACAGTATCTGAATCTTTCTAATAAGGTACTCTGGTATTTTAAGTTTTCTTACACTTTTCCAAATAGTTGATCTAGGAACATTAGTGTATGCCTTTTTAAGGTCCATAAACTCAATGATTCGGTTTTTTCTCTTTCCCAATGTTTTTCTACCAGCTTCCTCAAGGCAAATTTTAGGGCTGTAGTGCTTCTTCCAGCCCTAAACCCAAGTTGTTCCTCTTCGAAGATGGGCTCTAGTATTGTTTGCACTCTGGCTTCAATGATCTTTTCTATAATTTTGAGGCCGTCGGCTTGGAGGGTAATACCTCCACAATTTCCACTTTTCTTTCTGTTCCCTTTCTTAAAGATAGGAATTATTGCCCCTTTTGTCTAATCTTCTGGTATTTGATTATCATTCCATATTGCTCTGAGGACTCTACACAGCCATTGTATCCCTGGTGGACCGGCAGCTTTAATCATGTTGGCTGTAACCTCATCGGTTTCTACTGACTTGCTGCTTTTCATCTTATGGAGAGCTATACCATCAAGTCCATTAAAAAGCTTGTCAAAACATTGTTTCATGGCTTCGCTGACACTTCTCATTTTAATCTGCTGTCCTATTGCTGTAATTGTTTCCTTAACCAATCTTTTGATTTTTACAATTCCATATAATATTTTCATATTATCTTTACTATTTTCTTCCAGCTTAGACATGAACTCTTCCCAGCTTTTCTCCTTGCACAATCCTCTTAATGTCCAAATTTCTGCTTCTGTATTCTTGATCAATCTCTTCCAATCTGCTGTAATCTACTTTGTCAATGTTGTTTCTTCTATAAGACATAGCTATATCTAGAGCTTTTTTGGCTTTATTTCTTTTGGCTATTGCTTCTTTCACACTTATCATTCCATCATGAGGTCCTATTCTCTTGCTTGTCTTCCACATATTTTCTCTACATCACCAACAAGACTTGCCTCAAAATAATTCCATTCATCGTTGCCCCTTTTTTATGTTTGCTGTTGGTATTTTGGCTCTATTCTCCTCTTGAAACTGCTGTTTGAATTCCATATCTTTCAATTTCCAGTCTTTAACTCTCAGTTTTTCCTCTGAGTTACATTATAAAAACCTTTAGTAACTCTCATGTTTGCAACAAGATGTCTGTGGTCACTGTTGAGGCTTTCACTGGGTATTACTTTCACATCTTGCACTTTTTCTCCAGTTAGCCTGTCTGATACTATGTAGTCTATTACGGATCTATGTAGAACATCCCAGTTGTATCTTGTTATTTTGTGACTATCTTTTATTTGAAACGAGGAATTCCTCACCACAAGTCAATTTCGTGTGCAACTGTCAAGCAAGAGTTCTCCTTCAGCATTTCTATTGCCAAATCTGTGTGATCCCAGATATCCTTCATAGCCCAACCTATCAGTTACTATTTGGACATTGAATTATCCAATTATTGCTAGATTCTCTTCATCAATGAAACATTCTATTTTTTCTATGAAGCTTATTTTTTGGTCCTCACTGCATTCCTCTTGTAAGCATATACCTGGACCACAGACATGGTTTCTCCTTGTAGCCATATTTTTGTCATTGTTGTTGTTGTTGTTATTGGGGTTTTAGGGCGCGTCGACGACGGGGTCATTAGCGCCCTAACAACAACCAGGCGTGACAACGTGGCAAAATTGCCGTCTGTGTGGCCGACTGTAAAGGGGTCGGCCACAGAGACAGCACAATAAAATACTAGCATACTAATTAAAATACCGTCTGCTGTGGCCGACTGTAAAGAGATCGGCCACCCAGACAGCAACTGTAAAACATAAAACTGAAAATAGGCAATAAAATATAAAAATACATACATTAACTGGTTGGCTGTAAAAGGGCCAACCAGTTTAAAAAAACGTGTAAGCTGGCTGGCTGTAAAGAGGCCAGCCATATAAGCAGTGTCACAATGTAAAAACAGTACTTGGATTAGTGGTTGTAAATGGCCACTAATCCAATCTAAAACCTAGGCCGATCTGCCCAAAAATTTTGGGACAAGACCGGCCAAGCTGCAAAACTTTAAAACCTTAGCCACGTTGTCACGGTCATCGCTTAAAATAAGGGACAGATCGTTGGCCTAAGCCAACGTCTGCCCTTAGATCTAAAAACATTACACATTCGGTTAAAATGTGGCGTACCGTCAGAGGTACGCCACAAGCATCACATTCCGGAGGGTCCTCTCGGCGGAGAAGGAAACCATGTGTCAGAGGACAGTGCCCTATACGGAGGCGAGTAAGGAGAACCTCATCCCTCCTCGCCCGCTGGAAGGAGCTGCTCCACGGCTGAACGGTCGGTTTGACCAGCCGGAGCTTATTATGCTCAACTTCCAGCCACTGCCTCTGCCAAACATCAAAAACAAATCTCTTCGCCGCCGAGGCAAGGTCTGACTTTGGGACCGGTTCAAAGTCGGTTCTGACCTTGTCGCAGGCTAACTTGGCAGCTTCATCAGCTGCCTCGTTCCCTCTGATTCCCACATGGCCCGGTACCCAGCAGAATAATACCTCCTTTCCACGAGATTGAAGGGAAAGGAGGGCGTCCTGGATAGTCCTGGACTAGACGATCTGCTGGATACATATTTCCTATGGCCTGAATACAGCTGAGGGAATCACAGCATATGATGAACAACTTATCGCGCATTACTTTCATATGCTGGAGCGACTTCAACACGGCATAGCATTCGGCAGTGTAAACGCTGCACCTGCCGTCCAATTTGAATGTGTAAGTCGCTCGAGGGAACACTACGGAGCAACCAACTCCGTTAGCCTGCTTAGACCCATCCGTATACACCGGGGTAAACGTGTGATACTGGTTTAAAACATCTACTAAAAATTCTGATAAAAACATTATCCGCGGTACACAACTTGTTGTGCCGCGATAATTCTAAAATTGTTCTGGGCCTCTTTAAAAGCCAGGGAGGAGATTTACTCCAACCCTGGTGATAAAAAGAAGGAAGCTCGAATCCATATTGTTCTAAAATAGCCTTTGTACGGTAGCTGAACGGTTTAGTGGCTCTATGCCGGTTGGTATAGAGCCGCTCGTAGTTGGGATGGAGCACTATGTCGTGCACGGGACTGCCAGGTGTTATGGCAACGTGCAGGTAGTGTCGCACCATGAGGAGTTGCCGGCGGATGGTAAGCGGCGGCTCGCCCGAGTCAGCACAAATGCTGACAATAGGGCTGGTGCGATATGCACCTGTGGCGAGCCGAATTCCAGCATGGTGGACACTATCCAATATACGCAGATAGCTGTCCCGTGCCGAACCATAGACAATACAGCCATATTCCAACCGTGACCGTACAAAGGCTCTGTAAAATTGTAGCAGGCAGGAGCGGTCAGCGCCCCATGACCTGCCACACAGACATTTTAAAAGATTAAGAGCTTTTAAGGCCCTGGCTATCACATCTTTTAGATGCGCAAGCCAGTTAAGCCTTGTGTCAAAAATGAGGCCCAGAAATCTAACAGTATCACTAAAACTTAAAACGGTGTTCCTCAGGGTAAGGTGAGGCTCTGGTAAAAGGCTTCTGCTGCGAGTAAAAAGTACACACCGGGTTTTCTCAGCGGAGAAACGAAAACCGGTGTGCACTGACCATTCATCCAGCCTGTTCAGCGTGAGTTGCAACTGCCGCTCAGCGCTTCTCAGGCTGGACGATACAATAAAAATTAAAAAGTCGTCCACATATAAGGAGTACCTGTAAGGGGACTCCTTATAATGAGCTGCTATGCTATTAATAGCTATGGCGAAAAGGGTAACGCTTAAAACTGACCCCTGAGGGACACCGTTTTCCTGAATAAAAAGATCAGACACTTCACCACCGACTCGGTACCGGAAGCAACGACCAGATAAAAATGATTTTAAAAAACGGGGTAGGTTTCCCCTAAAACCCCATTCATGTAACTGTTTTAAAATCACATGCCGCCAGGTAGTATCGTAGGCCTTTTCAAGGTCGAAAAAAACACCCACAAGGTGTTGGCTGCGGATGAACGCATCCTGTATTGCCGCCTCCAGGAGGATCAGGTTGTCCAAGGTGGAACGGAACTTCCTGAATCCACACTGAAAGCGGCTCAGAAGATTTCGGGATTCAAGACACCAGACGAGGCGGCGGTTAACCATCCTCTCCAGTGTCTTACCCACGCAGCTTGTCAAGGGCGATACTACGATAGACTACCTGGCAACAATTTGTCCTTGCCAGGCTTTAAAATAGGGAATAAGTGTTGCTTCTTTCCACGAGTCGGGGAAGTGTCCTCCGGTCCAAATGTCGTTAAAAATATCTAGAAGGTACTTTTTAGCATCCTTACTGAGATGCCTCAGCATCTGGTACTGGATCAAATCAGGCCCTGGAGCAGTGTCATTTGCGCTGTTCAACGCTGACTCCAGCTCCCAAGATGTGAATGGGCAGTTGTAGGCCTCTGTAATTCGACGAATCGAAGCACAGCGGGCGCCTCTCGGCAGCGACTCTTACGTCGCTGAAACCGAGGGTCAAAGTTAGCGGACGAAGTGATGGCGGCGAAGTTCTCCGCCATCAGCTGCGCTATGCTTCGTTCGTCAGTAATTATACGTCCGTGATCCAGTAACCCAGATACTGGTGGGCGGGAGTACCTTCCAGATATACGGCGAATGGACTCCCATACTTTCGACGAAGGCTGTGGAACGATTTATATTGCTCACAAAGTTCTGCCATGACCTCTTCTTGCTCTCCTTAATAACTCGACGCGCCTTAGCTCTGGCAATACGGAACGCTGCTAGGTTGTCAGATGTGGGGCACAACCTAAAACGACGCAACGCCCGTCTGCGACCCTGGATGGCGGAACGACATTCATCGTTCCACCAGGGGACGGGCGTCCTTCGCAGCGTTCCGGAGCTCTTCGGCATGGAAACGTCAGCTGCACGGTGAATCACTTCTGTGAAGTGATTCACCTTCTCCTGTATACTGCCACAGGGTTGCAGTTGTACAGCACGGCAGTAGAGCTGCCAATCTGCACAACTGACGTTCCATTTACGTCGGTTATTTCCTCCTCCACGTTCACACTCGACGTGCATCCAAATTGGGAAGTGGTCGCTACCATGTAGGTCGCGATCCACTTCCCACTGCACGGAGTCCGCTATTGAGGGGGAACACAAGGAAAGGTCAATGGCAGAAGACGTACCGGTTAGCAGTGGTGAAATGAGTCATTTGCCCTGTATTCAGGATACAAATTTCCTCCTGCTCTATCAATCTACCAACCACTCGGCCCCTGGGGCAATCGGTGGTGGAACCCCACAACGCACTGTGGGCGTTGAAATCTCCCAAAAGGAGAAAGGGCCGAGTGAGTTGTCGTATAATGCCAACCAGGTCGTCGTAGCCGACTGACACACTGGGTGGCAGATAGACAGAGCATACGGTCAGTGTGATTGGACCGTGTATTTTCACCGCTACTGCTTGTAATGTGGAGGTGAGAGCAACGGGTTCGGAGTGGACAGTGTTTCGGACCAAACACCGCCACTCCTCCCTTAGCTCGATCACCCTCGGTATCGTCCTTTCGGAATATGTCATATCCTCTTCAGCACTGGCTGGTGTAGCGGTCTGAAATGTGTCTCTTGCAGACAGAGACACAAAGGATCAGACCGTGCTAAGAGTTGGACTTCCTCTTTGTGAGCCTGAAAACCGTTACGTTCCACTGAAGTATGGGAGCCATTCTACCTATTTAAAACCACCCGCCCCGGGTCGGGTGGGTCAGGTGTCTGGTGAGGAACGGGACCAGGGTCTTACGTCCACCAGCATAATGTCATCTTCGGGGTCCGAAGACGACTTTTGTTCGAGGCCTCGGCGTCTTGCGGATCTTTCTTCCGCCAAGGCCTTCCCCCCTTCTTCTCCCTGCCAGTTGGGGAACTGGGTGGGGAAGTAGAAGGGGACTTCAAGAACACAGTGGGGTCCGTGTGTTTAAACTTCGGACCCCGAACTTTCTGCACTAACACCATCCGCTTCCGGCAGATGGCGTTTCTGCTGCTACTATAGGTGGAGATGTAGCTTTTGCCATGGGTGCTGCTTCTGCTGTTGCAGAGGCACCCACGGCTGCAGCTACTGGAGCGGATGGCCGTGATTTGGCTGGTGGACTTGATGACCCTGCTGCTGTAGTGGTCGGGTTAGCAGAAGCGCTACTACCGAAGACCGCGGTCCTTGGTGTTAGGACCTTAGTGGGCTGCGCACCACACTTGCACTGGCACGAGCATGTCATGCTCGTGCCCGTGTCCACAACGGTCGTCTGCGTAGCAACGCTCTCCTTCCTGACGGGAGTTGATAACGTTTTGGCGAAGCTAGTGGCGAAGACCGGTGGCGCCAGCGCCTTAAACCGTTTCTTCGCCTCGCCAAAGGATATTCTTTCCTTAGTCTTCAACTCCTGTACCTTCTTTTCTTCAAGGTGCACTCGACACTCCCTGCTCCAGGCTGGATGTGACCCGGAGCAGTTAATGCACACCTGTGGGAGGGTGCAACTTGCACCCGGTTCATGAGCCGGTTTTCCACATTTCCCACAAGTGGCGTTGCCTTTACAGTTCGCCATCGTATGCCCGAACCGCTGGCACTAAAGCAGCGCATCGGGTCCGGACATACGGGCGGACATTCAAATTTAGATATCCAGCTTTAATGGATTTCGGCAACGTCGGAGTGTCGAACGTCAGGACGAAGGTGGTAGTCTTCTCAAGATTGCCGTTAACCCTTCGTTTGATCTGCCTAACCTCGACCACATTATCTGATGCCCACTCCTTAAGGAGTTCCTCGGACTCTATATCTATTAAGTCTCTGCAAGTGATGACTCCTTTGCTAGAGTTTAGAGTTTTATGGAGTTCGCATTTCACTGCGAACTCCCCGAGCTTCTCACACTTAAGGAGTGAAACAGCCTGCTTGTGGTTAGATGTTTCCAGAAGCAGGGTCCCATTCCTCAGCTTTTTGACACTCTTTAACTTCCTGCTATTCCCTCCAATCCTTTGTTTATATAAAACGGAGAGACCTTCTCAAAGGATCCCTCCGTTCTTGCCATTATTACAAAGGCGTTGTCTATAAGACAAACCCTTCCGTTACAGTTATCTTGTTCCAGAGGAGGGCTGTCAACCCTCGCCCGCTTGTTGGAACTGGGTGTATTTTTTTTAACCTGCGGCACACCCGGACCGCAGGGGTTTGGTTTTTGTTTGTGAGATGGAATTTTGGTCCCACGAGCAAAAACATGATAAAAAGAAATGCTGATACAACAGGGGTGCGCAGGTGCCCCTGAGGTTGCACGTTAGCGGGTGGTTTGCCTCACCACTCATCCGCCTCCTCGGCACGTGTCCGACCTTGAGGTTGAGGGTTTTTTTTATAGAGGTTTGTACCAGTCCTCGCGATCCGGGCGATGAAGCCAAGATCCCCGTTCTCCTAGGCACACAACGTTCCACCGCCACGCCCTACGGTGGTCGTTGAAGCATGGTAGGAGTTTACGGTGTGGGAAACTTGCGGCGCTCACAAGTTTCCAGCTCGGGCACCGCGGGTTCGCCAAACCCGTACCTGGCACTTGCGTACCAGGCCCCTGCGGGGTTGTCATTGTTCTTTCATTGAAAAACGAGAGATCTGTTATACCATCAGTGTCTTTCTGGAGTACTAAACCAACTCCATTCTTTGCCACTGATTTGTTTCCACACTAGTATAGTTTGTATGTCATCTAACATCTTTGTGTTGTAACCTTCCCATTTGGTTTCACTTAGACCTAGAATATGAATATGTCTACAGTTTATTAAATCCATAATTTTGTTCCATTTTCCTGTTAAGGTGATGATGTTCAGGGTTCTGATTTGAAGCTGAAGTCTATGGCTGGACTTTATTGTGCATCATGGATGATCTTCAGACATAGTATTGTCTGTGTCAAGTTAAGTTTCTTACCAAGATTCATTTTAACTTTGAAAGTAACACTTTGTTATTATTTTGTTGGCTTGCTGGGCCTAACACAAAAATGGATTTTCTTTTGGGCTTTACTCCATAGTCATTGAAGATCCCTCTGCGAATGCGAGGCCAGAGTGTTAACTGCTCACCCACCATGCTCGGTGGTATCATTTCATTGTGCTACAAGTAATTTGGAAATGCTAACCATTGAATGAAGGTGTACTTTTGGACATAATTACTGTAGGAAAGTAAAAACAAACTCACATTTCATCACGAAGCAAGTACAAAACATGGTTGATTTTATAATTGACCCAGATTTGCTCAAAAACTATCAAAGTTATGAAGTCAAGACCTGTTACCAAACTTCTAGAACACAGGTTCGGCATTTGGCTTCCTTATATAAGCCACATTCCGTGCGAATGTGGGAAAGCATATGTCGGACAGACCATTACCATGATTGAGAAACGGTGCACAGAACACAAATGTCACACCGAGCTACAGCAGCTGTCAAAATTAGCAACTACTGAATATTGTTTAGACCCCCGGCATATGATCGAATATGATGATAACAAAATTCCTGAGAAACACATCTCACTATTGGGACTGCGTATACAAGGAAGCCATTGAGATCTGGCTATGGAGTAACCTCATCAACAAGAACAACGGGTTCCAACTAAGCCAAGCTTGGAACACAGCACTGAAGTAGCTCTGCAAACAGCAAAGCTAAGGTACCGTGTGCGACAACGATGGCACTCAGACCGAAGACCATTGCTTAACATACTGGAGTATACCACCCTCACCACCACTATCAGAGTGCCATGGCGGGAGTGGTGGGGACGGGTCGAAGGATATAAATACTGCCCCAGCGAGTCCAGCACTGTAGTCGCGTCCTGGACTGAGCTCCTCACACTGGTCAGCAGACGCAACCTGAAGATAATGGCACGTTACACCATCGAAAATTTGCTCAACAATGACTACTTGATCCAGCCACATACGCAAGAGATCTTCAAGCATGTTAGAGGTGAGAGATAGCTGATCTGAAATGTATACTAGACCTATAGACTGAGCCAAAGATGAACCAGGTGTGGTGAGAATCGATTTTGTTGGGGGCAGGGAGTGAATCTGACTAGTGTAATTTCTGTAACAACCAGTAAAAAGTATAATAAAATGTATTAAAATAATTTTTATTTTTTTAATTAAACATAAAAATTATTTTGTATCTGTTTAAAAAAGTTATATTTATAATATCATAAGTGACAGGCTTGCATGGGTCTTAATAAAGGTTGAGACCAGGGGGATGCCTGGCTAGTTGCCATCTACAGAGTTCTGAAGGGTTAGCAGTATCATAAACTGTGACAGCTTTCACTGTAGAAACATGTGATGAGAATGTTAACACTGAACAAATTGACAGGAGTTGCCACTGAATGGCCTACATTGGCAGTATAAACTGAATGCCTGTAGCCGCTCATAATAATGGACAGTTGGTTGAAAGCTGTTAAGTGAAGGCAGTTAAATTGGTAAATGAGGTATGTAGTAGGCTGAGATGCATGGCCAATAATAGGAAAAGATTACCCTGTGGTAGGAATTCAATAGGTAGCAGTGGATGCACACGGTAAGTTGTGTATTGAGGTCTACTGCATGGGAATGATCCAAATGGTAAGTCTAGGAAAAAATCTTGGTTCACAAATTTTTCCCTTCTGACTCTCCTACACTACCAAATAGACATTTTCCCTGCAATAGACCTTGCTGCAAAATTTGTAGCATCTGTTTAGCCATCACTACCTATTCCAATCCTCCAACATGGGAATCTTTTGGTATTATTGAACATATTACTGGCACTACTACACACCTCATTGACCTTCTTTTGTAGCTATACTAGCAGTTATCTGTGACTTGGTCCACTTGAAAGTGTCTCATGGTATAAAAGCTTTTCTTGCTATTCAGAGTATGACCAGTAGAAAAATTTCCCCTTTAGGGTTGAAAATATGGTCAACTGGTTCTTTGGCTTCTATTATTCAATGAAAAGTGTACCTCTAAGCCGGGACATAGGTAAGATACGGTTACACATATTACTCACTTAGTGACAATAGATGTTTTTAGCAGATTCTGACATCATAATAGTCAGAATTCAGCATGGCAGCCACCTTCTGCACTCCAAATTCACTGTGCACCATGCAATATTAGTAATCATTCTGGTCCAGGCTGTATTTCAACCTTACCACAACCTTTGTTAATACAGCTCCTTGGAAATCAGCACTTTTTTCAAATTTTGATTTTTCACATATATTGTGACACACATCTTACAATGGAAATATGGTGTGATACCTGAGATGTCACACTATTTCATATCCGCAACTGGAGACACCTTCTTGTGAACTTAATGACAGTACGACTTTAATTTTTTTTTAGGTTTAGTACAGATTTATATTTTATAGTCTGTAACTATTATTATCAATCTTTTGATACAATTTAAGTGCAACACAATACATGTCACTAAATTGGTACTCAGATCCAGCTTAAATTACTAATAAAGTTTCAGTTGTCATTCTGGTTCAAGCTGTATTTCAACCAAGCCACAAACTCCGCCAATATTGTCACCAGAAAATCAAGGGTTCTATCACCCTTGCATTAATACATTCACTATATTGCATATTAGTGACATCATGAATTGCGATATAAACTTGACCCACAATTTCAAATCATGATATCAAAGCAACCACTAAAAACTAGCTGAAAAATGGGGTTTGCAATATGGTGGTCATAAAAGTGAAGTAAATAATGAATATATGTGGAACTACATCCAGTCATATGAACTATGGCATCAGCATCATGACAATTACTAAAATAACATAAAAATGTATACTAAAATACTTGTAATTTGTACTGTACAACAAAAAGTGCTGAATACATTACAACTCCTAATAAAGCTTATGTTAATATTGCAGGTCAAGTTTACATTGCGATACAGTGATTGTGTTAGTGTGCGTGCTTTAGTCCAGCTGCAATTCAGACTGAAGGTGTGTAATAAAATTAATTGTGATCATTTATGCCAAGGCAACAAGGAATTCTGGTATAGGAAATGTTGCTACTACTCAAAATTAGTTCAGATGCGTTTAACGTGTTAAGGTGTATCCATATCGTTTGATTTTGTAGTGATTAGCAGAGATAGTGGTTAGGTTGAAATTCTGCCTGGACCAGAATGTTCTTGTTATAGCATGAGACAGCATGATTTTAGTTATTATTAGTAATAAACAAGTTGCTTTCATAAGCGCTGTATTAGTCACAACGTGTATTCCAATGTAAACAATTCCCAATATGGCTTCTTGAAATGAAAATTTCTACCTTAGATCATTGATACATTCATTCTAAGTGAAGGATTTAATAGTTATTTGAAGAAAATTGAACGGTAAGCAAAGAACAATGTTTTGTTTATCATAAGCTACTATTTGAACTGAGTTTTACAAAATTTTTGGGAAAAAACAAAAAAGGGTTAAATTTGGGTTGATATTGAAAGCAGCGACCAGTCACAATTTGTTATTATTATGTTTTTGTAACCATTACCGGTTTCAAGCAAAATGCTCATCATTAGATTGTTTGCATTTTTAATGTATTTAACTATGCAGATGCAAAATGCGAGCGTGCATCCTATAACAACAAAAAAGTAGCATTTATTGAATGAGAGTAATTTAATTTTGTGTTGATGAAGGTTAATCTCAATTACATTACTTACGTTAGATATCTGAATATTTTTGAAAACGAATTCTTGTTATTGACGCATTTCGTGGAGGCTCATTATTAAACAAACACATGGCAATAACACTGATGATAACATTGCTATTATGAGACTGAATAGAACTTATGAGCACACCGGGAAGTTGTTTCTGCTTTTACAGATGTAGCAAAGATGTTTATAAACTAGGAGTTTAGGTTAGTTAACTTCGGTTAAGTTTTAAATTTTGTAAAAACAATTTGTAATGTTACAGAGAGTGTATAGTAGGAAAAAAAAAAAAGACAGACAGGTAATAATAAACTGAACCGAGGTGGAATCGAAATGATTACATACTTGTCACGAACATACTAAAACAGTTCGCACATGACCATAGTGTTGGCTTTAGTGAACCGACTTTTGTGCTGGTATACTCTTAGTATTGTACTTTTTTTTTCAAGATTTGTTTTTGCATTATGAACAGAATTATGCTTGATGCCTGAGGAGTCATACCATTTCATGTATGCGACTTAAGACATCTCTTAGTGAACTTACCGACAGCACAGTTTAAAAAAATTTAAGTACAGATTTATATTTCCTGCTTCCTTACTATTATTTGCCAAAGTGCATTAGTTTTAGCACTTTTAAAATAAAACAAACACATGCATATATCAGAAGTTTTTTGCTTTTATTTCTGAAAAAAGTGTTTGTGATGTATGTAAAAAGCAAAGAGTAAACATGGCACTGCCGTGTGTGAAGTAGGAATATCTGCGGAGTTTGTGAATTTATAATGGCAATTTCTAAAAGAACATTTTGTTTGCATGATAAAACTATCCTATGTCACTTCGCATACAACTTACTAACTTCGTGTCACATTTGATTTGAATCTGTTGAGCAATTAAGGTGTGACTGAGGCAGACAGAACATCCAAACTTTCTCATTTATATACATGCTTCATCAAAGTCAAGGTGATAGGGTAGGGGAAAGGACCTGGCACAAAGAATGGGATGGATTTGGGCCAAGGCCTTTTGAAGGAACCATCCAGGCATTTTCCTGGAGTGATTTCAGGAAACCATGAAAAATGAAATCTAGATGGCCAGATAGGGATTTGGACCAGCATCCTCACAAATGAGAGTCTAGAGTATTATAGCTTACTCACCATGCCAGCTAGATCTCATTTACGAACTTACCTGTCTTCACTGTAGAGGTTCTTAAATCGGCCTCATCTCTAATCAACTGTCCATCAGGATGAATGGCCACAAGCAAAATTGCCAACCTAGAGCGTACAGTGACAGCCCATGCTATCTCTCATAACTCTAACAATCTCAACACCTGTTTTACAGTCAGAGGGGTAATGATACTACTACCCTTTCAGAACTCCGTAGATGCAAATAGGACTCTAACTGTAAGCCTTTATTAAAAATATACAATTAATTTTTTTTAAAGAAGCAAAATAGTATTACATTTAATGAAAAAAATGTATTTTAATACATTTTATTTTGACTGGTAATTAAAGAGATTATACTATCCTTGAGTTATCCTGGGTCACATGTCCACTCCCCTTACTGTTGCACTTCAACCCTTTCCCATCTGGCTCATAATTGACTCAGTCATGTAGTAGGACACGATGTGAACACATCTGATACCCTTGCTCATACTGGATATACAGAAAACCTACGACAATAAACCACAACAAACCACCCACTTAATCACAAACAAGCTACAATGTGGTTACTTTTAAACAGAACCATATTAACAAATGAAAACTGACAAACAGAAATCAACATTATAAAGCAGTGACTACTCCTTCACCCTGTCTTTTGCTGCCTGGCCAGTCATGGGGTAAACTTCGGCATGTGCACGCTTCCCGAACCAAATGGCTCATTCCCTATTGCGTGAATAAGGTTTTAAACAAAAACATTTTACGTGTTTTTGTTCGTCTCTTTTACTTTTTTACTCATCACAGTCTTCAACTTTAGTGAGTGATAGGTTATTTTTTTATCCTTTATTATTTATAGTCTAAAAATAGTTTTTCCCCTTGATACAAAACACAGACAGTTGACACCACAAATAAAAAAATCATAAAAGCAAATAATAACAGAAATACCCAGCCCCCTAGAATTCACCATACAAACACACCCATAACACAGACATTTCAAAACATACAAGCTATCAATGAAACTGAAAATAAAATGAATAGTATTCAATGACAAGCCAACAAACACAAAACTCATCACTAATATTTAAATAATAAAAAAACATGGCATTAACTTAACACTTCGAACAGGTAACTTGGTACACAGACAATTAAAAACCCACCTGCATACAAATATTTTTCACAAATTAGGCATTTATCAACTTACATGTCAAGAATAAGAAAGAATATTACATAGGACAGACATGAAGATAGTTACAAATCAGATGCAAAGGACATATGAGAGCCCCACTTTCACCGAACATTTCATATGGAATTAGCATACATATAAACGAAAATATTCACAGTTAATAACTATATAAATTGAAAATGTATTCTTATAACATATATGGGTCTGCCGGAGATTGCAATTCCACTACAGCAATCACTAATGATGTCATAATACTGGGTTAATCAATCTCAATGTATTATTTACAAACAGTAATTTGGTTGTTATACACCCTGGACCATTATTATCAAGCAAAAATTAGGTTGTAATACATCCCGTACCACCACGAGAATGCTAAAAGTGCTTCAGAAAATATTTCTACCAGTGTCTTGCATTTGACTACTACAGTATTATAACGCCAATTCCTTGCAGAATCATGATTCCAGTAATTCCACATATATATGATACACTTTCAAAACTGGCAATGTCACTAAAAACCATACAACATGGTAGTGGCAGACATAAAAACAATACTGATATTAGTCTGACAGATATCTCCAAAAGAAACATTCTTTGCAGGAAAGAAAAATCTAGGGATTATTGGGAGATTGCGAATCTGCAAGGAATTGGCATCATAATACTGCAGTACTCAAACGCAAGACTGCTAGAAATACTTTTGGAAGTACATTTAACAGTTTCTTGCTGGTCCAGGCTGTATTACAATGGAATTGGTGCTTGAAAATAATACATCTTGCCACTGACTACTGCAGTATTATGACATCATTAATGAATGTTGTTGTAACGAAATCGTGATCTCCAGTAGACCCGAAATCTACGTCTACAAATCCTGTAACACCAATGTAAATGTAAAGTAGTAAAACAATCAGCAAAGTTTAGAATTATGACAAAAAATTTAACCAAAATTATAAAACTAAGTTTACAGTTAAAAGAGGTGAAACATGTATGACAATAAAACATAAAAAATGTATCAGCAGTCTTTCTTTTTTTTGCTGTCGCCAGTCATTCGACTCGTTTGATGCAATCCTCCATCCCTTCCTATCCTGTGCTAACCTCTTAATTTCTACATACCCCTTACAACCCACGCCCTCAATTATCTGCTTCATATATCCTAATCTCTGTCTTCCTCTACAGTTCTTACCTTCGACTGTTCCCTCCACAAGCAAATTAACCAGTCCAGCATGTCTCATCTTTCTGTAAGCTTCTTCCACAAACTTCTTTTCTCACCCATCATTTCCAAAACTTGTTCATTTCTTACTTTGTCAGTCCACTTAATTTTCAGCATTCTTCTTTAGCTCCACATTTCAAATGCTTCAATTTTCTTTATTTCCGGTATTCCTAAAGTCCATGTTTCGCTACCATAAAGTGCTGTGCTCCACACAAAGAGTTTTAAAAAGTTCTTCCTAATTCCTAGATCAATATTTGAAACTAAAAAGTTTCTCTTTTTCATGAAGGCTCTTTTTGCTAGTGCTATCCTGCTTTTAACATCATTCCTGCTTCGGCCATCGGTTGTAATTTTGCTTCCCAAGTAACACAACTCACTTCTCCTATTGCCTCCGATCCAATTTTTATATTTAATCTACTAGTATTGGTATCATTTCTGCTACAATATGGTGATTTTTTCGGCCCAAGTCCTTAGTTGCTATGATAACTGTTTTGTGGGTTGTTTCTGACTTGCAAATGCTTTTGCTGTCAAAAGCATTTGCAAGTCAGAAACAACCCACAAAACAGTTATTTCTGCTATATTTCATCACTTTTGTCTTGCTTTGATTTATATTCAGTCCAAAATCATCCTTCAGTATTTTGTTCATGCCATTCAGTAACTTCTCAATATCCTCAGTCCTCTCTGCTAACAAGACAATGTCATCAGCAAATCGTAGCATACTAATTTTTTCTCCCTGAAAACTTATGCCACATGGAAATTTTTCTTTGACTTTCTTCATTGCTTCTTCTACATACAAGTTGTATGTTAACGGGGATAGACTACAACCTTGTCTCACACCCTTTTTAACTGATGCATGTGTCTTGTGATTCTCTACTTTTATTATAGCAACTTGATTCTAATATAGTTTAAATAGTATTCTTCTATCTCGATACTTTAGACCTGAATTTTGAACATCTTGTGCCACCTAACATTATCAAAAACCTTTTCCAAATCAACAAATACCATAAAAGTATCTTTGTTAAAGACAGAATTGATTCCCTTGTACCGCGATTTATCCTAAACCCAAACTGACCTTCACCTACTATCTCTTCTACTAACCTTTCTATCCTTCTGTATATTATTCTGGTCAGTAATTTTGAAGCATGTGAAGTTAGACTAATGGTGTGATAATTCTCACATTTGTCGGCTTGTGCTTTGTTTGGAAGTGTGAAGATGATATTTTTATTAAAATCAGTTGGAATTTCTCCTGGTTCATAACTTTCTGATATCAGCTTGAATAATCTTTCGATTCTTTCTTCTCCTAGGGATTTAAGAAGTTCCGCAGGGATCTCATCAATTCCAACTGCCTTATCTGCTTTCAAGTCATCCAGTGCTTTATTAAATTCTGTCCTCAAAACAGGATCTCCTAAGTCATCAATGTCGACATCACCTTCCTTTTCCATTACACTATTGTTCAAGTCGTCCCCAACATACAGTTTCTCAATGTATTCCTTCCATCAGTTAGCTCTATCTTCTGAGTTTAAAAGAGGTTTCCCATTGGCAGCTTTAATGTTCATACCTCCTTTCTTCATTTCTCCAAAATTCTGTTTGATCTTTCTGGATGCAACATCTACTTTACCTACGACCATTTCCTTTTCAACTTATTCACACTTTTCTTCTAGCCATTTTTCTTTTGCTAGTTTGCATTTCCTAATTTACTATAATGTTCTTCTCTTTCCTGCCCCATGCTGCTTCACCAATATTTATACAGGACTCATCATCAGTATATGCCTTGTACATGCCCACAATTCTCTTCACCCATCTTCTATGCTGAAATGACTACCAACACTTTTATCATTTCATTTAATGACTGCTTCATTTAGTAATTTCCATAGACATAGCTAACTGCCTCCATTTTACCCACTCCAACTCTAGAATTTCATACCTTTAACGTGTGTTCCATATTTATTTATTTATTGTATAAAATACAGAGAACATCTGTAGCATTACAAAGACATTAACAATTAATACATCAATGTAAGAGTGAAGACTTTCCCGGCGTATGACTGCAATGTAGTCTTCTCGGGTGTACCGCCGGATTGTGTTGTGGTCTTCTGCTTGTACTGTTCTGCTGCAAGTACTACCGTAGAATTTCCCTTGTCCGCCGATAAAACAACAACCTCATTGTTCTGACGCAAGACACGAAGTGCTTCGTGTTCCTCCTTGGTTATGTTGGTCTTTTGGGGTTTTGACAGCAGAAGAGGTCCGCAGGGAGACCTGCCGGGTCTTGGATAAAGCAAAACCCCCAAAGACCAACATAACCAAAGAGGAACACGAAACACTTCGTGTTTTGCATCAGAACAATGAGGTTGTTGTTTAATCGGCAGACAAGGGAAATGCTACGGTAGTACTTGCGGCAGAACCGTACGAGCAGAAGATGAGGAACATCCTTGATGACCCTTCTTATCGGCGTTTGGACAACGATCCTACCAGCAGGTTTGAGAGGAAGACTACGGCTTCATTGAAGAAGGCCGAATTTTCTGAAGAGACCAATAAGAAGTTCAGACCTCGTGCTGCCAGACCACCTCGGCTATACAGTCTGCCGAACATACACAAAGATAGCGTACCTCTAAGACCAATCGTCAGCAACATCGGAGCTCCGACCTACCCGCTGGCTAAATATCTGACCCGTCTTCTAAGTCCATCAGTCAGCCATTGCAACCACCATGTCAAAAATTCCACAGAATTTGTCAAAATTATCAAGACCATGGAACTGAAGGATTCAGATATAATGGTGAGCTTCGACGTCGTCTCATTATTCACCCACGTCCCATTGAAGGATACACTGGAGCTGATACGCCACCAGTTTGAACCAGCCATTGTGGACCTTTTCAAAGATATACTGATGTTCACGTATTTTACATACTTAGGGAAATACTATGAACAGGTGGAAGGGGTTGCCATGGGATCTCCACTTTCTCCTGTAGTTGCCAACTTATGCATGGAGCATTTCGATGAGAAGGCACTGCAGGGAGCAGTTCTCAAGCAGACATGTTTTTACAGATATGTCGATGATACATTCGTGATGTCGCTCCATGGAAACAAGACTTTACATGAGTTTCTAGAATATCTTAATGGAATTCATCCTAGCATAAAGTTCACTACGAAAATGGAAAATGACGGTCACCTATCCTTCCTCAACATCTTAATTGAAAGAAAGCCGGACAGAACGCTGGGGCATAGTTTATACAGAAAATCGACCCACACAGACCAGTATCTGGGCGCCACGAGTTTCCACCATCCTATGAAGTGCAACACATTTTAAATACTCTTGTGCATGGGGCTAGAGCGAATGCTGAGAAAGACAGCCTTCCATAAGAACTGGAACACCTGAGAACTGTCTTCAGGCGGAACGGTTACTCCGAGAGGCAGACAGAAAGGGCAATTGAACCTAAGCCAGGGAAAATTCCAGTCCAACAGGAAAATTGGCAGAATCCTTGCACCGCACTGAATAAAATCTTTCTACTGACCATCAGCTAAAATAAGGGACTACCTCCGTTCGGTCAAGGATGATCTTGGCCTAAGAGTTCCGGGGATTTATAGCATACCGTGCAAGTATTGAAAGACCTACATCGGTCAAACTATCCGCACCATAGAAAACCGGTGTGAAGAACATAAACGCCACCTCTGCCTGGGACAGTATAGCAAACCAGCGATCGCCGAGCATATGTACAACCATGACCACAAAGTAGACTTCAATAACATTAGGATACTGGCTAGAACTTCACATTTTTGGGAATCTGTTATCAAAGAAGCGATCAAAATTCGCCTGGCCAACACATTCAACAGAGATAGTGGTCTATGTCTTAGTGAGGCATGGAATCCAGCCTTGGCAAATATCTGCAGAGAACGTTGTACTTCCGTCCAGCTGCCGCCGTAGAGGGCTCCATATTAGCTCGGGCCGGAACAAGAACCATAGCCACGCTCACTGGCAGCCAACTGCCAGTTGATTGTGGGCCTGGCTCATAGTAAGCCATCGCCGAGGCCATGCAGCCACTGGACGCAGACAGATATATAAGGAAGAGCGGCAACCGAACCATCTCAGTATCTGTGGGTCAGCTGACCAGTGTAGATGCCCCATATGATAAATCACTATGAATTTGAGCATAGTAAAGCATTTTCAATACATCTTTGCTTACCCTAGACGTCCGTCTTCTTAACACATAGATCCCTTGACACAATTTAGAAGCTGTTGCTTCTATGCTTATTTCAACTTAAACAGCAGTCTATTGAGAATCCAAGAAACTTAACATACTTAACACCATTAATGTGGTTGATAACATCATTAATATAACTTATTTCTATATTTTGTATTTTATCCATATTTAGACACAGCTGATTAGCAGTACACCAGCCCTCAACAATTCAAGAAACTTTTTCTATTGCTGAATTCATAAGTTCGGAGGAATTGGCACTAAATCTTACATTCAGATCATCAGCAAAGAAATTACTATCAGCACATGGATCTAAGATATTTTTAGGCATATCATTCACACGTATGATAAAAAGTAAAGGGCCTAGAACTGAAACCTGAGGTACCCCATCACTCACTGGTAAGAAATCTGTATCCCAGTTAATCCACACAACTTTCTGATACCTTCCACTCAAGTAAGATTGTATCAACAGAAAGGCATTTTCTTGAAAACCGTGATATCTTAGCTTATCAAGCAGTACACTATGAGATACAGTGTCAAACGCTTTTGACAAGTCATACAGTCTGGCAGCCACAGGACTCATTTTATCAACGTTGTTCAAGCAATTGCTTATAAATGAAATCCAGAATGAAAACCAAATTGAGATTCACTAAGAAGATTATTTTGTTCAAAGTAATTAATAATTTGCCTATAGATAGCAGCTTTCAATACTAATTGGTCTGTAGCTGTTTAAATCCAATTTTTCAGCATTTTTGTTTGCCAGAATCACTTTTACCATTTTGAGATCAGTCGGTAAATCATTATTCAAAATGCAAGTATTAACAAGATTAGTTATGGTTTCTTGAACAAATGTGGATCCCATCTTTAAGAAAAATGGACTTAGTCCATATACATCTGTGCACTTACTGTTTTTCATATTAGACATTCCTTCGCCCACATATTCTATTTTGACCAACTTAAAACTAAATTTACTCTGAGGTCTTGGTAACTTTCTTAAATAATTTTCAGAACTCAAAAGATGTGGTTGTGAAGCTACCTGATCTATTATATCTCGTACTTTATCAATAAAGAATGAGTTAAAATCAAAAACTGACAAGTTACTATCAATATCCATCTTTTTTCCCCTCCCTTGAGTTTCTTTTCTTATAATATCCCATATTGCCTTACACTTATTAGGTGCAATGTTTATAAACTCATCATTCTTTTTCTTTCTAGTTTCCTTTACCACTCTAATCATTGTCTTTTAACAGCTCCTATACAGGTCCTTGATTTCAACAGATCCTGTCCTTAAATAGTGGTCAGAATAAAACTTACACTTTCCTTTAAAAATGTCAATTTCTTTACTCCTAACCTTCATTGGCTTAAGTAGAGTTGATTTCTTTGGCGAGTTTCTAAATGGGAAAGTAAAGTCAACTAAACTAATAATTCTAGATATCAAGATCTGTGATTTTTCAGTAGGAGTGTTACAAACATACATGCAGGGCCGGATTAAGACAGCGAGGGTCCCGTAGCAAATGTGAAGAAGGGGCTCTTGGTTTTCATCGTCTGGAGTAGTTGTAGAGCTTAAAAATAAAAAGGTCACCCATCTGGTCTGACGGGGAGGCTCCCCTACAGAAGGTGCGGGGACCCCCTAGAAAGAGCGGGGCCCCCCAGAAGGCACAGAGCCCGTAGCATTTGCTAACTCTTGCTACGTGGTTAATCCAGTACTGCATACATATGATGCTAATCATTGTTAGAAAGGGCTTGAACAAACTTTGATACATTCTTACATTAGTGAAGTTTTCATGCCTCTCCAAAGGATAAATACATTTACTTACTGCAGACCATACTGTAATGGCCCAGTGATCTGATCCCATTAATTTCATAACACGTCAGTCTAATAGTGGTCTATTAACAGTCACAATGTTGTCAAAACAACTACCACCACCTGGCTTAGGCCTAATTATTTCAGTTGTATGTAGAGACATTGAATGATTCAAACAGATTAACCAGCTCCAAGCTCTGCCAATTATTTTCCACACTAAAATCAACATTGAAATCTGCACATAATATATTTGCATTAAACTTGGCTACAAATTCTAACATATTATTTAGCCAATAAATAAAATTCTTAAATTCCTTGTCCTCACAATTAGGCATAGACAATGTTAGAACCATTTTGTTGAAATTAGTTAACCAACATGCTGTTACTTCATAACTCATTTCAATCGACATTTGGTTAATTCTTTCTAGCGGTTTGTTGACAATAGAATTTTTCAATTAAATTACATAGCCCCATGTTTTCGAACTGCCCTACAAAAGTGATTACTTATAACATACCCCTTGAATCCATAAAGGCTAATTTCATTTGGTTCCAACCAATGTTCGACCAGGCAGAATACATCAACATTGATGTCAGAAAGATGACCTTCAACAATATCAATTTTACTAGCTAACCCCTGAACATTCCAAAATAATGAGGATATTTGATCTGATGTACAGGACATATTCTGTTGTATTTGCTCTGACCTATGTAGGGTACTTGAATTCAGTTTCAATTCATTGTTTACTTTCCCTGCTATATTACTTTTTGGCATTGCAGGGATTAATTTTAAGTATCTGTCTGATGCCCTGTAACTAGGTCTATAATTGTGTTATTAGGGTGTTGGTACCTTCTAATAAACAATTATTGCAAAATTTTCTATCGCATAACAACCATTTGTGTAATAGTGTTTGTTTCAACCCTTTGTTTCTACTTCCATTTTCCATTTCGATCGGTTTTTCAAATGTTTTGATTAGATCTATTAGTTTATCACAAATTTGGTTTTTACCTTGTCTATTCATGTGCTGACCATGTCCAGTAAATTTGTTCCTGAAAATCCTCTCACTTTCAAAGTTTATTGCTACCTTTTCCTTATTTGCAATGTTGATCACACAGTACTCTATCCTGGCCAAAGTTTTGTAACCCATCTCACTTAGGCTACTTCTATGATACATCCTCTCCAATAAATGCAATACCATGAGCCCTCTTCCCACAACCTTTCCCATGTGCCCAGTCCAGTTTAACTTATTGTGCACTGATATTTCAATGTATTTAAATTTTATTCCTTAAGGAAGCAATTCCCTTTTCACTGAATCTGTACCCCCTAATAAGCTGACTATTCTTTTCATGTAACTACATTGCATACTTTTCCACCAAACATATTATATTTGGAAAGCACAAACTAAGCTAACAATTTAAAAAAAAAAAAAACTGCATTTTATTCACTGATTATATCCAATAAATATATTCCTAAACAATGACATAATAGTGAAAGACTTACCCAAGTGCGCTTTCTCAACTAATGGCTCCACATTGTATATTCGTAATCCCGTTTCCATGCAGCACGTAAAACATCCTAGATTAAAAAAGTTCTTCAGCAAGTAGGAAGTTAAACATACGGAATACATTATGTAATTAGGGTTCATACCCCATGTTACAGGAGGGCATGGAATTTAGAAACAGATTTCTAAGGTCTTTCATAAAAACAAACCATAAACAAACCTTGATCCTGATTAAATCTCAAACTAATTACTCCTCTACCAGCTGCCATCACTTCTGGTGCCTTCATTTGTGGTTCATTCAACACAAGAGCTGATTAATGTCACATTCTGAACAATTCCAACATTTATGATTTTCCCTAACAAACAACACTACGCACATCATACACAATTACACGCAGAACAATGGCAGTGTACAACACGCATGTAACAGCTGATCGCTGTCATTACAATGCTCTGAAATTTTCTAAGAATCTAGTTGATCTAAAAAAGTGAATAGGTATGTGGTTTGAAATTCTATTTAAATCTAATGTTAAACTGAAACCTCATTTATTTATATTATGAAACTATATTATCAATATTATTTAAACAAAAAGGAAGTAAGTTGTTCTTTTGACTATAGTCCCGTTACCATGACGCTAAATTCGCATGTCTGATTTTTAAACTTCGGGCAAAAAGTGAACTTGTGCTTGCTTACGTTTTGAAAATTATGTGAATATCTTGGCGGTGGGAAGCTAAGTCACCTTATACAGATACTAATAATATACCGTATCACAACATTCTTAGAAATACATAGTTTTGGAAATAATAGTATGCGGAACACGAAAATGTATTGCATATTCCAATTCAGTGGCTGTTACACAATTTTCATAATACAAATTTGTTTGCCCACAAAATACTTTAAATCAAAATATCGTGGAAATTTACTACTTATCAAACAATTACGCAAACTGTGATACGTTGTTTTAAGCAGGAAATCCATAACATCTGAACGAGATGGAAGCATAAGGAGTGCAATATTGCGATAGAGCCTATTTACCAGTGCAAGTTCCCTTAATACATTCTTTATTGTATTACGCGAATTGTTAAGTCTTTCAATATTTGAGGCAAAATGGTCAACAGTCACCTTGATAATTAATTCGAATTACTGATCCTTTTTTAAACTCGCTCTTTTCAAAATTAAACTACTAGTTAACATGAGGAACAGCGCACTTGAAGAATAGCGTACATGGTCCAATGAAGTATGCTCTTTCATCCTGGGAGGGAAACATTTTCCGTTGTATACAAAGAAACTACAAAACAACTGCTGCATGTATGTACCATGGAGCAAGGAAATATATGGAGGAGAAATGACGTTAAATCTGCGACGCCGCCTCTTAACTCTTGGCTGATACTGCACATGCGCGGTAGCGGCAGCGGCCACATTGCGAATCCATACAAAGTTCACATTGAGTTTGATGCTGTGATTATTTCATTTCCTAATGTGTATAAGTGTTTTATAATGCCATCATGTGTTGCATAAGGGACAAAGAATTTATCTATTATTGTTAGTAATGTCATGAGAACCATGTTAGTGACAAAACGTGTATCGCGATGGAAACTACTTCCAGATATTCCCAATTAAGCTTACGATGTATGGTAACAAGATAACTATTTTTATTCTGGTCTAGACCGC
Organism: Vandiemenella viatica; assembly: GCA_031002005.1. Lineage (NCBI taxonomy): Eukaryota > Metazoa > Arthropoda > Insecta > Orthoptera > Morabidae > Vandiemenella > Vandiemenella viatica. The sequence continues at coordinate 15,620,881 of JARYHS010012519.1, forward strand.
ATTTCAACCTAACCACAAGTGGTAGTAATAAAACTGGAATATCCATTCTGCATGTCCACCATGTAATTCATTGTGGCTTTGGCAGAATTAATTTTTGGTCCAGGCCACTTCCCAACCCAATCCCCTCAATTTGGAGACAGTATATCCCGCAAACTAAGCAAGATATCCAAAAATTTTATTCTTTATTTTCGATTTTTTTCGTCGTGTTACATAAGAATCCATCATCAAATTTGACTTTTGCGAAATTTTTCTTCTGCATTTCAACTCAAGACACCTCACTTTTGAGGCTATATCTCGATAACTAGGCGAGATATCGAAAATTTTTATTCTTTATTTATTATTTGTCTCGTCTTTTTAAATAAGAATCCATCATCAAATTTGACTTTGACCAATTTTTTTCATCTGAATTTCAACCAAAAACATCTCACATTTGAGACGGAATATCTCGAAAACTAAGCAGAATATCAAAACATTTTATTCTTCATTTTTTATTTGTCTCATCGAGTTAAATAATAGTCCATCAGCAGATTGCGGTGTTACATTTATTCTAGAGTCCCCATGAGGTTTTTGTACATATACCCCGTGTCTGTATGGATGCGGCATAGCCCCCCCCCTCCCCTTCTCCTCCTCCGCCCGGCGTCACTTCAATGCGTGGTGAAGGTCTCTTGCGTCGTCTCCATATATTTCTTTCCTCCATGGTATGTACCATGGAGCTAGGAAAAAGTGTAGACAGCGCAAGGGACCTACAACACGTAATGAAGTGAAGGCGCATACAGACATGGAGGAATTTCCCAAGAAACGGGAAATGTGCACTTAAACCTCATGGAAGTTCTACGATAACCGTGGTATTGTCTCTGGTGGCACCGCAGTTTGATGATGGATTATTATGTAACTCGACCAAACAAATCAAAAGTGAAAAATATTTTTTTTATGTTCTGCTAAGTTCTTGAGATATAACTGTCTCAAAAGTAATGTGTATTGGGTTGAAATGCAGAAGAAGAAGATTTATTTCGTCTCCATTTATTCCTTCCTCCATGATCCCAACCTAACAATCTAAATTTGGAGACAGTATATCTCGAGAACTAAGAGAGATATCGAAAAAAATATTCTTCACTTTCAATTTGTCTCGTCGTGTTATTTAAGAATCTATCATCAAATTTGACCTTGGTGAAATTTTTCTTCTGAATTTCAACCCGAAACTCCTCAATTTTGAAACAGTATATCTCGAGAACTAAGCACGGTATATATAAAAAAATTAATCTTGATTTTTTATCTGCATCGTCGAGTTACATAATAATCCATCATCAAATTGCGGTGCCACGGTTGTCTTATGACTTCCTTGAGGTTTTTGCGCCTATTCTCCGTGTTTCTACGGCCAAGCAATATGACGGCCTGCCACTCCACTTCTCTCTACCCGGTTTCACTCCAGTTCGTGGTTAAAGGTCCTTCACGTCGTCTCCCCATATTCCTTCCTCCATGGTTGGGATGCGGCGTGGACCAAAAAATAATTTCGCCAAAACCACAATCATTTGGACCATGTAGAGTGGGTGTTTTATTTTTTTAGTACCGCTTGGGTTTAGGTTGAAATGTGACATGGATCAGAATAAAAACGTCTCCAGAGGTGTAAGGAACTACCTGGTATACCTATAACTAATGTTTGATAGTCGATATTTCGAGAACTAAGGGATATATAGCAGACGCCTTATTACCACTATTTCCAGAGCTCGTTTCCATCACGGGAATTTCCCAAGCCACCTGCACCGGATAGGGATTCGAGAATCTCCTCTTTGTGATTGTCAAGACCAGGCTATTGGAGACATAAATCACATTCTATTCTCATGCAAAAAATTTAAATCTCATCAGGATAAAATGATAAATGAACTAGCCAGAATGCGAATCCCCCTACCCACAAATTTAATCTTACTTCTTGCCAGTGATATTAAAGGGGTATATAGATGTATAATTGAATACTTAAAAAATGGAGATATCGAATTTTGAATGAAAAAGGCAGGAAACTGTCGTATATTGTGAATTTTAATTGTAAATAAATGTACCTGTACTGCTGTAATTTCTATTGTACAAACTATGCATGTTGTAACTATGATGTACCAATGTATAATACATAAGATGGCTGTATGGTCTGTGTCACCGAAGGCCAAAATAAATAAAAATAAAAAAAATATATATATATAATTACTCTTGTTTTTCGATTTGTTTAATCGAATTACATAAGAATCAATCATAAAATTACATCGCCACGGTTATTATAGTGCTTTCACTTCAACACATAAAATTCATTGCCAGCATTTTGAGTAACAACATCAGGATTCCTAGTTCACGTAACATAATTCAACAATTAATTTCATCATATACGGTACCTTTCAGTATAAACTGCAATCAAACCAAAGCACCCGCCATAATAAATTAGCTGTATCGCGACGTAAACTTGACTTGTTAGCTTCATACTAATAGTAATAGTCAATTTCTGCAGACTTATTTGGAATATACTGTTCTAGTAGTACAAAGGCCTACATAAATTCGTCAGCATCAGTGATTTTATCTTGTTACCATACATCAATACAATACAATACATTCATATTCAATTGATCCCAATATAAGAGACTGGCTCTGTGTGATGTGGAAAGTTGTCAATTTACGGATAAAATATTGCAAAACAAAGTCATACATATACCATAAGACATACAGTTATGGCATACATCGTACATTAAGCAATTTCATAACAAAATAATGCATACAACAAATCATGTACAGTCATAGCATACATGGTGGAGGAGTTTTCATACTAGTTAGCAAAATCTACCACAGTTCACTGGCGTTCATAGATCAAGATCATGAGTTACTTGGGGTAGATTTCTGGGGTAATAAAAATGAAAAAATTAGAGTGTTGGCTGTTTAACGCAGTGGAAGAATGACAGAAGAAGATGAGGCTCTTGAGGAGAAATTAAATTCATACTCAGATTTCAGAGGTGAGAATAGAATGATCATCATTGGTGGGGATTTAAATTAACCAAGCGTAAACTGGGAAGGAAATAAGATAAATAACACAAGGGAACAAATATTTGCAAATATCTCAATAAGGGAAGTAGGATTTACACAAGTGGTTGAGGAAAACACTAGGGAACGAAATATTTTGGATATATTTCTAATTAAGCCCGATGAAAACCTTGAGGGGTGTCAAGTAACTGAAGGAATAAGTGATCATGAAGCAGTTCTGATGGATATTAGAAGATTCAGTGAACCAGCAGCCATAATTGAAGGGGGGAATAGGTACAATTATAAAAAGGCACAGATTTCAAATTTGAAGAGAGATTTTAGAGAACGTTTCAGCAAATGGAAGGAAGGCACAAGTACAATAGAGTCAAGGTGGGAAGAGCTCAACGAGATAATAAAGGCGGAAGAAAAATTTATTCCAAAGCAGAAAATAAAGAGAAGTAGAGAACCTGTGTACTATATTAGGGAAGTGAGGAGGTTAAAGAGGTCGGTAAGAAGAGAACATAACAGAGTTAAGAGACAGCAGGGTAGTAGGGAATATTTAAAACAACTAAACAAGGACTTGATAACAGCAAAGAAGGTAGCTAAAGATGGGTTTGTGAAGAGTATTGATAGTGCAGGAGGACCATTGACTGATGCATCTAGAAATTTCTGTGGCTATATTAGGAAACTGAGGGGAAGGGAGGGAATAGAGATGCTTATAAATAAGGATGGAGAAGAAGTTACTGAGTATTTGAAAAAAGCAGAGATTTTAAGTAACTGGTGTAGAGAAAGCATTAGGGACAGTGAATCAGAAACTTGAGGGTCTAATTCGGAGAACGGGCTTAACAACACAATTAGAAATGAAGATAGTAAAGAATTTGAAATTCATCCTGAGGAAATAATGAATGAAATAAGAAAGCTGAAAAAACATAAAGGGGCTGGTGCAGATAATATTTCTACAGATATCTTAAAGATAGCCGGATGTGACATTGTACCATATCTTGAAATATTATTTAAATTGAGTATGGATACTTGCTGCTTACTACAGGACTGGAAAAGTGTAATAGTAGTACCGGTACATAAAGGTGGCGTGAGAAATAGAGTTGAGAATTACAGGCAAATCAGTTTAACATCAGTGGTAGGTAAATTAATGGAAAGATTGAGTTGCAACCACATCAGAAATATATGTGAGGAACGTAAGTGGTTTTCAAGCAGGCAACATGGGTGCAGGCAAGGATAATTCATGCGAATCTCAGTTGGTGGGGTATATGTAAGATATTTCAGGTGAAATGGACAAGGGATAGTGTAGCACTAGATCTTTAAAAGGCGTTTGACAGAGTGAGCCATAAAATGGTAGTAAATAAGGTAAAAACCATTGGAGTGGATGAGAAAGTGATTTGCTGGGTAGAAGAATTATTAAAAGGTTGAAAACAGAAAGTTAGGGTAGGAAATGTAGTATCAAAAGAAGTGGAATTAAAAATAGGAGTGCCGCAGGGTAGCGTATTGGGACCTTTGCTATTCGTTATTCTAATGAATAATTGTGTTGATTGTTTACTATCTGAAATTAGATTGTTTGCAGATGACATAATGCTATATAAAAGAATCAAAACGATAGAGGATTGTAAACAGTTGCAGGGTGATCTGGACAGGATATCTAATTGGGTTGGTAAACACAGGATGAAGATAAAGGCAAAGAAGAGTCAGCTTATTAGATACACAAATAAAAAATAAAAGGTTAATTATGAATATAAGGTGGGGAAAGAATAGCTTGCTGAAGACTTGAAATGTAAATATCTTGGCATTACAGTCGATAACAAACTTAAAAGGGCAGGACACATTGGACAGGTGATAGGAAAAGGTTTCAAAATTCTGCACTTGCAGGAAAGAGTGATGAGGGGTTGTACGAGAGAATTAAAGGAATTGGGTTACAAAATTTGGTCAGACCATTGCTCGAATATGGTAGTGTAGTATGGGACCCTCATTTTATGTATCAAATACAGGAGTTGGAGAGGGTGAAAAAACGGGCTGCTAGATTTGTTTCTGGAAATTATAGCAGAATGCAATCAGTGATGGATATGATAAAGGATCTGGAATGGGATTCATTACAAGACAGGAGGAGGGTTATGGGAATGTAAAGGGCGTATACTTGCGATGAGGTAGAGAAAGATATTTGAGGAGGTATGAAAAGTAGTGCATGGAAGGGAAAAGATGACCATAAGCTGGAACTCGATTTCAGGCACAAGGGTGTTGGAAGATTCTCTTTTTTAGGTAAGGGTCAAGAATTGGAATGAGTTACTCAGAGAAATGATGAATAATTTACCGAAAACATTGAAAGAATTTAAAGATAAAATTTGTAGAGGACAAATGTAGACGGGTGCAGTATAGGGGGAAGATGGTGGTGCAGGGAAATTGCCACCGGAGCCTGTTCTCCATTGCAATTAAATTAAATTAAATTGCATTACAAAATCATACAGACACCAGATGTTGTACAGTCAAAGCATAGATGGTACATTAATTATGTCAATACATTTACACAAACTACTGGCAGTTTATTTTGTAGATACCTTAGAAATAAATTCTTCGACAGAGTAGAAGGAGTTATCAATTAAAAATTCTTTCAATGATTCTTGTCATCTGCTAGACATTTAATATGTGTCGGGCGCTTATTGAAGATATGTATTCGTGAATATCGGATCACTTTTTGAACAAATGACAACGACTCTTAATCAGCGGCGGCCTTAACGATTGCCAGGCTGCAGGCGGCAGATTTTCTTGAGGTCCTTGTCCTTTGTGTAGAAACTATGTGGGGGAAGTAGGTATTTCTTACGATTGACGAGAAATGCAAAAATTATAATCAAATAAATTTTGAATTTTAAAATATTATATTAGAAGATTTATAAAAGTTAATAAAACATAAAAGCGACTAATTTTTAATGATAATATACTAAGCTAAATTATGTTTGTGGCTTTTCCTTGTTGAAATACCTAACTCAAATTTTCTACCGGCATCACGATCGCGCGAACTCATTTCATAGATCTAGTTTTGCACATAAAACTAACTCAGAAATAATTTACGATTAGTTTTATACAATTTTTTTAACAACTCTGTCTTTACTGTAAGTATTGTTAACGTAAGATTCACAATAACTTAATATAATTTAATGTTTATTTACATATTGAAAGATATATGCTCTATAAACGATTTTGTAACGCACATAGGTCCACAGTCAACATTATGACACTTCATTTATTATTGGCACTCACTCTATTGAAGTTACAATAGAACTCCATTTATCCGAATCAATTGGGACCGGATCCCATTCGGATGATAAAAAATTCGGATAATTGGATTTTTTCCGAAAAAGAGTCTATTTTAAGTATTTACTGAATGTATGTTATGGGAGAAAACATATTTTTTTAGAAATAAGAGCTTTTAATTAATTAAATGAAAAGGCAACCCTTTTACATGATAAGTGTACTTACAAGTTTATTTATTTATTTTTATTTATTTATATTTATTTATTTATCAATCTTGTTTCATGGACCCCTGCTGAGGAAAGACCTCTGGGATGTGAAACATGTCATGGTTAATACACATACATACAATATGAGTCATAATCATAGTAAAAACAAGTATATGTTCCAAAGACAAATAAAGAGAATAACAATAAACATTAATTTTACAACTGAATTTTGCAAAAGTCGTATTGAATACAATTAATTAATTTGTTCAAATTCTTGAATGTCGTAGAATGAGTTGCCAATAAGATAATCTCTCAGTTTTTCTTTAAATATATCTTTATTATCTGCAGACTGTTTTCTACTCTTGGGAAGTTTATTAAACAGATGTATACCAGAATAATTAACTCCTCTTTGTCCTAATGGCAGTACTGTACATTTGCACAGTACTGTATGTAGCATAATGTAAATAAAAGTCATTACTTGCTGAAAATTTCGGTAAAAGTTCGCATCACAGTGAGAAGTTGCATGTGATCACACTCGCGATGACGCTCCATCCACTTCAACGCAGTTTCAAGGCCGGCAAATGCTTGACTAGCTGATGGTCCCTTGTCTGCTTCAACTTGGACATTAAGGTCGTCTTCTTCTTCAACACTTTCTTCTCTCACACTTTCAATATTTAGAATTTCATACCCAGGGTCTGATGAATCATTCATCACCCATTCTCCTATATCTTTAGCACTAACTTCTGAACATACAGGAATCTTCAAAATAATATTCTGAAGTCCTCAAGTGATATGTCATCTCCATCTCCTCCTGTCTCTTCCCTTTTCTTTTCTTGAGCACCTTTTTACTTTTTTTACTTTTCCCTCTCTTCTTCAGTTGGTATGCCTTTCAAATTGTTCCACGCACGTCTTAAAAAAAGCGATTCGGATATTAGACGATTCGGACAGTCGGAGTTCGGATAGTTGGAGTTCTACTGTAGTTAAAACTAGGGCTGTAATGGAGATCATCTTAGCGGATGCGGATGTTCAGTGCTTGATATCCGCCCATGTTTTGCGGAAGTGGATATTAAAAAATAAATTTATAATTATTTATATTTTATCAAAACTAACTTAAAATCAAAATAAGTATATTTTTATCACAAAATCTACATTTTGCGTAAGCAGAGTTTATTTCCATCCAATACTGTCATATTATTTTCTGCCTCATCTTTCAAGAACGAAGAAAACCGTTGATTGATTTAACAAGTGAATTAATTTTTTTACTTAACTACCCACGAGCCCAAACAACAATGATTGTCATATAAACTTTGCGGAGTTCGCGACTCGACTAATTTAAGCGTCAAGCTCAATGCCACGTCACTGCACATCTCCGTGCCCACCACCCACCTTCCCACTGCTCTAGCGGCCCATTCACAGTCGAAGTTGTAGGACTTACGACGATCCGATTTTCCGATGTAGGACTTGTGCCGTGAAAGGGACTGCAGTAATACATGTCGCACGTGTTGGATGTGGTTGGACTCCCAAACAACCAACACGGGCCTCTGCCTTCCAAGCTATGGAGTTTGATCTTGGTTGAAGAAAACACCCTATGAATGCGCAATAAGAACACTGGTGGGCCGCTAGAAAGTAAGAGTTGTTGGAGAGAGTGATGAGGGGATGCACGAGAGAAGTAAAGGAATTGGGTTACAAAACGTTGGTCAGACCATTGCTCGAATATGGTAGTGTAGTATGGGATCCACATTTTGCGTATCAAATACAGGAGTTGAAGAGCGTGAAAAAAAAAGATGCTAGATTTGTTTCTGGAAATTGTTTTAGAATGCAGTCAGTTACAGATATGATAAAGGAGCTGGAATGGGATTCATTGTAAGACAGGACGAGAGTGAAGAGGGTCATGGGAGTGTACAGGGCTTATACTGGCGATGAGGCATGGAAAGATATTGGTGTAGGTATGAAAAGTAGTGTATGGAAGGCAAAATATGACCATGACCACAAGCTGGCACTCGATTTCAGGCACAAGGGTGTGGGAAGATTCTCTTTTTTAGGTAAGGGTGTCAGGGATTGGAATAAGTTACCAAGGGAAATTATGAATAATTTACCAATAATGTTGAAAGAATTTAAAGTTAAAATTTGTAGAGGGCAAATATAGGTGGGTGCAGGAAAGAGGGAAGATGTGTGTATAGGAAAATTGCTACCGGAGCATGTGCTCCATTGCAATTTAATTAAATTTATTTACTATTTTAGTAAAAAAAAATAGCCAAATCCACCGTCTGTAATTTTCACACTTATTCTGCAGGCGAACCTACTTTACACACCTGTAGGAATTAGATGATAGTTAATTGCATGATAATTAAGTATATAATATTCACTTGTTGGAATGCTACACCACATGAATGGTTCCAGATTTTCTGTAAACCATATCAATAATCATTTATGTGACATCCCCATTAGCAAATGATAGATTGTTTGATGTCACATCACCACTTCTCACATTAAGTAACATCTCTTACTTTACTAGGGTTTGTAGGCGATGTTCTACCATTTTTGGCCTGATATGATTAATAGAAAACGTTAAATCGTCATGTAAACAAATCTTGCTCCTATTTGGTACTCTTACATCTAATATTATATGTCATTTAACCACTGCGTTATTATAATTGATTTGTGTTTGCATGTTATGGAGAATTAATCTGGGAGTGAAAATAATTTTTGTTGATGGCATATCACGCGGACGGACGCGAAAGGTCTGCGTATATTTTTCTACTTGTCTCCTGTACTAAGGTTTTCGGCTATCCACAACGCGGAACGTATTGTACTGCCAACTGCTCAAGGCCACGGCGCTTCCTTTGATCTAGTCACACTTGGGATAAACCTATTAGGACCTGGAAATTCTAACCGTACACAACGAAAATAGCTGTCTGTCTGTATGTCCTTTTGCAGCTTACTAGCATCTTAACGAAACTTCCTGCAGTTTTTTCGAATTGTACGTTATTTGTTTGGTTGAGCCAAAATCGAAAATTTAAATATTTACAGAATCACATTCTGTTTAGTAATTTTTTTTTTCTATTTAGCACTGAAGACGTATATAGATTTTACTAGTGAGTCAATCTCGAAAATGGTTATACATGTCAGCTTGAAATTTGTCCCGAAATTGTACTATCACGATATTTAAACACCAAATAAATAAACTAAACAACATACATACAATAGAAAGTTGTGAAACAAATAAGCAAACGTCTTAGTTTTGTGGTAATTTTTACAATATATTAATTTTATTTTACTGAACTTTTAATTAATAATGCATAGCATCCAAATATTCGTTTCATTGATGTCACTTGATCCCTTTTCCGCTGCCGGATCAGAATGTTTCCGAATCATTGATTTTTACAGCATGAAACTACCAGCTGATTTAACAAAACCGATTTAACTGTTAAGGTATTTAGTTTTGAACCCTTAATTGAGTGACGATTGAGTTGCACTTGTCCGCGTAAGATCTACGTTTCACGATATATATCGCTACCAGGCTCTTACACGTTACGCTGATAGCAGAAATGACTTAATACATTAAATGTTTTCCGGACGAGAAAAGGTTTACGCTTCGAGTAAACTACTTGCGATTACTCTCTCAAAACTTTCATTTACGAAAATAATGTGGCTTAGGTTACATTACTTATAATTGATGTAGGGGTACGCAGAAGGAGAAAGATTTGGTTACAAGACGAATTAACATTTTGTATTAATCATATCAGGCCAAAAAATGGTAAAGCGTGGCCTGAAAACTTGCAACGTCACAAACCCTAGTGATGTAAGAGATCATACTTAGAGTGAGAAGTGGTGATGTGACCAGTGGCGTAGCTAGGTCAACAAGGGCCCCGGTGCAAAAAATTTATTTTGGGCCCTCAGGTCAGACGGGCGACCTTTTTTTTGCTTTGTGTGTTGGTAGGGGCCCCCTGAACTGAGGAACTGAAAAAAAAAAGGTCGCCAGTTTGCCGTGAAGGCTCGTGGGGCCCT